>CM068833.1:91739580-92939580 GCA_028554795.2 Sinohyriopsis cumingii | reverse complement strand
ACAAAGACACCTACACTCTCAAAATATTGTATAAAAGAACCACTCATTTACAAACCCCAAGGCGTTTAACACTGCCTGTTTCTTTGAAAGTAAAGAAAAACTAAATAAAACCGAAAGCTAAGAAAAGGGTCCACTTTTTCTTAAAATCATCAGTTCTGTTACTCACTCTTGCAACATATTTTTCCAGCCTTCTGTATGATAAAACACAATTTTCACAATAAGTAAGATTTGGGATTTTTGATGCACAACATGATCTGAATACAACATATTTTGCAAGAAAGATTAGAAAGTTGACAAGATCATCAATTTTTTTTATTTCCTATAAAGACATCGTTTCATGTAAAATAATATCCAGAAATGTTCAGTAACTGAACAGTTATAGAATAAGTGCTCAATTTGTTCTGTTCCCTTCTTACAGAAGATGCATTTATCATTATTACTTTAAATCAATCCTTTTCAAAAACTGGTTTGTGGCAACAGTTCTATGTGGAACTCTACAATTAAAGCTAATCAGTCATGTGTCTTTTGTAGCCAAAACAAGAGTTGGATCATTCATTCACACCAATTGCATACCCTAGCTGCCTGGACCAAGTGTCATAATTACCATTTGACTTTTGTATACTGGCTTTTATTATTTCTTTATAAATAAATTTATTCTTTGCTCTTATCCTATGGAGTGAAATTCGGTCAAGAATTATATGGGAATTGTTTACACTTTCAAAAAACTCTTAATTTTCTTTTTCCACTTCACAGATATCTTTGAGACAAGAGCACAGTATTGTGTAAAATTATTAGTTTGTGTTGTTGGTTTATCACATCAAAACTTAAGAGAGATCCTTGTGTATTAAAAATGTGTTAAATAAGTACAACACCATTTGATCTTCATGCAGTGTATGATTTAAAATTGTCTATAGTTACTAAATTAAGAATATCTTGAGACATGTATTCCTGAACAGTTTATGGTTCATTTTTCCACTTTTGAGATAAGGCATAAACAACATTGCACGGAAAAATATTTTAATTGTTTTAGAGATTTCTTTCAATTTAGTTTTTCCTAATTTTAATAACTGTATACATCCAAATTTTCCAAATACTTGTTCGAAAACAAGTCTTTGCCATAAATCATCTTCGTTTAGTAAAATGCGCCCAATCCAGGAAAGTTTTATATAATACATAAATGATTTCAGGTTGTTGCCAGAGAGACACTTTAGCACCCTACTTATTTATGATAGTTTTCTGGAGTCATGTATGGAAAAAGGCAGGAAATGGCTGATTCCTGTCAAGTAGAAAAATATTATGCAGCATTTACTGGTTTGATAAGTTCACAAAAACACAGGAAAAAATCAAATTTTGTTGCAGATTGTTCAAACTTTAAATCTGAATTAGACTGATTCAGTTTGGGTTTTTTACAGCACAGCGACATAAGCAGGTAATTTAGTACTGAGCTCAATCAGTAATTATGCAAGGAAAGTGTCATATTGAGTACTTACGTTTACATGTATATTCCACTTACAGTACAACTGTTACAACTTTTATCTTATATATTTACAAATATATTCCACTTACAATACAACAGTTATGACTTTGATCTCATGTTTACATGTATATTCCACTTAATGGTAGATGATAATTGTTAGCTTTGACTGGATATGCATTTGGTTTTATGCCAGCGTGTCTTTAATGCCTATTAACTGTTGACCACTAGTATCAACATTCAGACCGGTCAGAAAACATTTACAGTTGAAAACACCACATATTAGGTTTTTTAATTAGTGAGCAATTTTATTGGGTGCATTTTATTCTGCCATATTTCTCATCAGTAAAGTGTCTTCTTACAAATGTGCCATATGGAGGAAACATCACATCATGGCATCTCAGTTCATCTGTCCATCCATGCTTATGTTTCTTATTTTGTTTCTGTGCAATGAGTTCTCTACCACATGTTGTTACCAAACTTTGTAAGTACTGGTAGCTAACATTTGGGCAGAGGAAGAAATCTGTCAATTTTGGGCTTAAAAAAAGGTTAAAGGTCAAGGTCACATCAGTTATAAAAACAAATCTGTTTCCAGACAATGACCAGATACTTTGTTTACTTTTGAGAGCTAGACTGGAAAAATCCATTCTACCCTGCAGTTTTGACAAGCTGAAATTTTCCTGGGCATGTAGAATATTCTGTTACTTTATCTCAAACAAGAGTCCCTCAATGGGACTGACATAACTGGCCAAAAAGAAATTACAAGAATTCAAAATAATACCATTTCCTTCCTATAACTGCCGTTCTGAATCCAGCTCTGAACTTCTTCACTCACAGAATGATTTTCAACATCAGCTGCTGTGCTGGACATACAGATTAGCACAATTTTCATTTCGGACCAACTTGACATCGTTAGAAAACTTGGTGCCTATATGACCATCCATTCAGTGGCAGTAGTAACAAGATTTTCAAAATGGCCATCATTGCAGCCATATTGGACCAACTAAATATCATAAGAAGTCTAGAAAAAACAATATTTTCAAGATGGTAACTATATATTCCCTTTAATCTGAATTATAATTCAGAGACCCCTAACTTTTTTAATCTGACCCCCAGTTTTAATATCAAATCAAATCAATTGTGTGCTGCCTCAGCATACCTCACACAGTATTTGTGAACAATATCATCATAAATACAATGGTATGCTGCAATTACATAAGGGACCATTAATACCATTAATTTAATCATGTGGGGCATGCATGGTCCTGGAATTTAATATACTTTAATATAATTTAACATAGGCTGGTTCCATGCCTCATAAAATGACCTGCTGTAATGATAAAAAAAAAGCTGTAATGATAACAACAACAAAAAAACAATTTTTGTGTGTGGATAATGTATTCAAATCGATTGTTGTTGTGGGGTTTAATGACATTTTTCAGCACATGATAGGCTATGTATGGCAGCCAGTATTAGTGGTGGAGGAAGAACCCGGGAAAACCTCGGGAAGAACCACCGACCCACGAGAAGCTACTGGCAAGCTTTCTCACATACCCACAGTGGCCGAATCCTAGACTCGAACCCATGCAGACAGAGGTGAGATGGCAGTGATCCATAACGGAGAGTGCTTTAGACCACTTGGGGCCCCATATTCAAATTCACAAATGCAGTATTGTTTATATAAAACTCTACATTTTTCTTCCCCAACCTTTAATAATTGCAATCCTCAAGTTCCACTTTTCAGGGTCCATCATTTTTAAGCATACATTTATGTGCTCAAATTCATGGAGATTTTTGTGGATACACAGTATTAACAGTGTGGCCACAAAAATGCATTACCGGTATACAATAGTTCATAAAGATATCCCAGGCAACCCGTTTATATAATTCAGCAAAACCAAGAATTGGTGAAATCATCTAAAAATGTACTCAACAGACAAGTTAGTCCTCAAATTAAAAACAAATTCACCCAGACTGACTGACAAATTGATAAAAAAACACAGGCTGCACATATTTTTACTGGGTTCTTTTCCACAGGGTGACTGTTGTAGGACAAATACAGCTATTTCAGTTTCCATAGACCATACTGTCTTACCAAATTACTGCAAAAAACACACTTACAATCTATGACTGATCTAGTCATGTGGATACTCTTGAAATGATCAAAATTAAACGCTGTCTGCCTTGTTTTTGAGAAAAAAATCTAATTTCCCAGATGCACACTATAAAAATTCAGCACGCAATGATCTTCCCAATTACATGATCAATTAGCAGATGCATGGTAATGGCGATAAAATTAAAATTGTTTACGGTTCATGCCTACTACTGCATGCAATTTAGCCATACAGATGGAGTTTTTTTTCTTCTGAGAAATCAAGTTAATTTTTTCCAGTAATTATATTTGTCCAATCAGCAACATTCATTCTTTGAAATATGGTACTTAATATACCAAAGCATAAGGGCTTGTTCCATAACATAAAATAATTAGTTGCCTGTGACTATGTGGTGTGTATTACGAAATAATATTGTTACTTCAGCAGAGTGGCACAGTCTACAGACAGTTTCTATTAGAATTCCAGCTGGAGACAAAATTAACTCCAAAAGGAGTAGAGTGTAGAATTTTCTTGAGACATATGAGTCAGCTGGCTATGATGTTGATTAACACCAATCCACTTGGCAGTTTTTGCTTTTATTTTCCTTCTTGCAAAATCCTGCAAATGCAACTGCTGATATGCATACAAATGCAAAAATTCCTGATGGTAAACTCTAGCTGTGATGTACAAAATAACAATGCATCTGCATTAGTGTGGCAACATGCCAAATTTTGTCAAAATCAGTAAAAGTGGATGGTTTCCTCATTCTTGTTATTTGCTTTTTTTATTCTTTCTTTGGCTATGGTCCGAATACCAACTTTTATTGCCAAATAATAATAAAACAATAAATTTGGTCACCACCATTAAGACCAATCCACATCCTATAACTAAAACAAGAGGAGGAAGTGGGACTGAGGGTGTTCACCTAGCTATCATGATCTAACAGTTGACCATTTCACTTAATAGGCTTATACCATAGTGTAGAGAACAGAAACTAGAAAACATATATCCCAAACTTTATATCGTGCTGATTTTACCTATTTTACCAAAATCAGACAACAATTATTTTAAAGATAAAGGCACAATTGACTGTACATTGGACTTCCATTAGATTTAAAGTTGAAGGGTGGATTGTCAAAGTAGGTGGGGGTTTGGGGGACCTCCCCCAATTGGGGATACAGGTTGTTTTTTTAAAAAAGCAACCAGGTATTAAATAAAAGCAGCCTGATAATTACCCCACCCCTGGCTGATAATGAAAGCCCTGTTGTAGTCTCTATAGCTGATCATCAGAATCATCCAGAAGTTGTAAAATTTAAGTTGATAGATGAAGATTTGATTTGTGGTCTACAAAGTCACATGGCTTCCTCATTAACTGAAATAATAATTTACAGATGAGGTAACTTTTTAATAAAAGAAAAAAAATGCAAAATAATTTATTAAATAATTTGTATGTAATGGCAATAGGTGTATGAAATCACTTAAAACCTTATACATAAATGACAACTGTTTCAAATACACTAACATGGCAATACTAGGATACATCAAATTCTATTTCTCCAAGAGTATCACACTTAATTTTAAATATTTCAGAATTTCAAATTTGGCAAAGTTTCTAAAAATAATTCCCTGCAAATATAGTATAAACTTTGATATGGTCTTTACAAGTAATAATGTATTCTCTTGGGATCATGGGCAACATCAGATTTAAAATAATACAATTACAGACAGACAGACAAATATCTATATTTGTATAAGGATAATCTGATCATTAACACCATACATAGTGTGCTAGCTGGCAAATGTACATTTTCTCTAACAAGGATTATATTTTTTACTTTCTGTGATATTTTTTTAAAATCCCGATAGTATATAAAAATTGCTTAATAATTATTGCCATTATGCATCATATATTGTAACATTTCTGCAGTTTATTTTATTGTTTGCCTAATTTTTACATGGGGATGAACTCGAGCTGCAAATATTTGATTCTCAGTGACAATAGCATGTGTTTACAGTGGTAACAAAGATATTTTAAAGGAAAACAAAACTAATTACAGCAATGCGTTCAGTCTGAGAGCTATTTTTAACTGCAGTGAACATCATTAATATGTGCAGATCTTGCTCATTATAAAACTTGGTTGACAATGTTATTTCCTTTTATGGTCAAAAATTTATTCAAAATTATATCAAAAATACAATCCTTAGACTTTTGACAAGTTCAGCCGATCAGATGGAAGATCACCTTAATAGTATACGTGTAACTTGCCCTCATTATCAAACTCATATATGATGACATAAGCCTATATTCTAAGTTTGATCAAAATCGAATCAGAAATATGGCCACTAGCAGAGTAACCAGCCAATCAGATGCAAGATCATCTCATTAATATGATGGATCTTGTTGGTATAAGCATATATGAAGTTTGATAAAAATCAAATCAGAAATATGGCCTTCAAAGTGGTTACAGCCAAACGAATATAACATCACCTCTAAAGATGCCAACGGGTACCTGAGCACTCAGATACCCACCCAATGATAACCACCTGGGTAATAAAATGAACAATTGGGTACCCGTTTTGAAAAAAAACTTCTAAGTTCATATCAAGACACAAAATAACAATTACAGTTCCAGATTCATGTCATGTGCACATTTATTCATCATCACAGGGACTGCTATCGTTGCTTACAATTTACTTGTCATACACGTACTATATAATAATACATGGGAAGATACTTCTCTCATTTCTCACATAGCCTATTTAAGAATCAATGCTGATCTTTCAAGCCAGACTGTCACAACTTCTTGCCCATCCATGTTCATGAACCATTATTCTCGCAACTTAATGCACTTGTTTTGAGATCCTAATGACATTATCGGGGTCAATACCTTTCATCAACAGTGACAGTAAGTACCGATCAAGAACTATTCGATGAATAAAATTTAAACACATACTACAATTCAAATAAATCAAGTACAGTAGAAATGTCCAGTTTAACTAATGCCATTTTTGCCTCAAGTTTGTGGCCCTGGAGCAAGTGTTAGCTGTTTAAGTCAGGGCCACTGTTCACGTTTGTTTACCAGACCTTTTTAATTAGCAGGAAACCCAAGACATATTTTTGTCACAGCAAAGGCAACACAAAAACTTGGTTACTATAACATGCACTTTTATACCATGAATCGAAAAATGAACAAAAAGTTTCCACTGAAATATTTCAATATAAGGGAACAAATAGTTGTTATTTAATGTCATTGAAAAAATCTCATAAACATTCACCAAGTGTGTAAATATGGTAATTTATGCACAAATTTTACATGAAACAGTTCAAAGAAAAGAGATGAGTTCCTTGAATGTGAAACCACTTGTCACAGATTCATTCCATTTTGATACTATATACATAGCAAACCAGTCTAAAGTGAGAAAAAAATGGTACCAGATATCGAAATAAACAGGCTTTATCAATGTGACTGATGAATATTATGTGACTGAAAAATGTTTGAGAAGAGGGATTTTGAAAAACTTAAAAACCTTTTGCAGTGGACCGTTGTTAAGATGCGAACCATGGCAGTTCGAGAATAATACAACAGTCATCATTTGTGGACTTTACGGCTATTCACCAAACTTACTGTAGATGTAGACTATCCAAAGTGAGTGTTATGCATAAATAATCTACCAATTTCTTTTGTGTTTATACTCTTGTAGTAACTACTAATCCACATGGATTTAGCAGATTTATGACAAAAATTTTAAATGCAGATCCAGGTAAAGCAGCACAAACAAATGAACGTTTTTCATACAGTTTTCTGTAATCATGGCATGTAATACATAGATTATTCTTTCAGGTTCGCATTTAATAAAATTTCCCTTTGACTGGGTACCCAGGGAAGTGATCGTTTGGATTGGCAGGTACCCAGTTGAAATTTCCTAAAATGTTGACATCTCTGATCACCTTAATAATATGCACAGCCAGATCTCACCCATATTTGAATTTGTTCTAGATATTGATAATATTAACCTCTATTCCCGTATGAATTTTTTTTTATAGGAACCCAAGAAAACAAGACATTGATATAGCTGATTTTAAAATCACTGAATTGAGCACATCACGTGCATACTGAATAGAGCATGCTCATTACCACTGAGGGACAAGACAATTTCAACAAGCAGACGCAATTACTTTAAAGTACATGGAAACTGTAGAAAACCAAGCTGTACAATGACTAATTCAAAGCTGTACAATAACTGATTCAAAGCTGTACAGTAATTGATTCAAAGCTGTACAATGACTGATTCAAAGCTAAACAAAGACTGACTCAAAGCATATAATGCCAAAAAGTTACAATTTGTTGTAGATATTAATAAATTTATGACACAAATGCATGTAATTATTAAATGTATGAATGGACAACAATAAGAATACTTGTTTTTTATTCTCTGAGTAAAACGATTGGTTTTTGTCAAGGTCATACTGGGGCTACATGATTTTTTTACATGTAAACAGCTCCATTTTGCAATTCTGGGCTTTCCAAAATTGCGCATTAGTTAGTTTTAATAGTGATGCTTAGAGAGAGAGATCTCAGCTGGGCTTCTAAACACTGGCACATAAAGGTGTTTCTTTTGTTGTGTAATTTTGGAGTTGTATTTAAATTTTATTCAGATTATTTGAATTCTAAAGGATAATTCTTTTTCCTGTAAATATCTGAGTGCTCATACAGAATTCTTGGACAAAGATATTCAGTTAAATTTTATTCGGAAACACCAGAATATTATTTTCTGTGGTTCACAAAGGACTGTACACATCAGCTCTATAATGACTACAGTATATGTCATTGCCTTCCACTTTGGATTTTTTTCATCAGGACTCAAACTTGAATTCATTAGAACATTTCATTATTATGACTTCTAAAATTTAATTCGTGGATTATTTTCGGATTTGATTCTTAAAACTGTAAGTTTTTATTTTTTCACTTTTACAGTGTTTTTCCAGGGATATAAATTATTTGTTAAATTTTCCAAAGTTTGTTTTCACTCTTTCTTTTGTTACTGTTTATTCGAGCCTAAACAAGTAACATAAGAGTTAATGAAAATCTACATTTCATCCATAGACATCCCTGTGTTATATGAGGGATTATAAGTGTACAATCGTTGTGAACTTGGAACTTCACAGATAACTGTATATCTGGGACTTCACAGATCTGATGACAAAGTCAATCATATGTTCTCAAATAAGCCACTATTGCAGTCGTATTCAACGTTAAGATCAGCACCATTTTCATTTCAGTTTGGTTTCTGTTTCAGTTTCATCTGATGTTTTATAGCACATCAACACAAGTAAATTATTTAGCAAAGTCAAATGCCTTGCCCATGAACACACCTGGTATCTAACAAAGGCTGGTCCTATGGTATGATCTGAACCAGCACCATTTCGGTTGTGAGGTAGTACACTAACCACTGAGCCACCATGGCTCCGTTTTCATTTCGGACAATCTTAATACCAAAAGAAGTCTTCCTGTGAAAAGCCCATGTAGATGTGACTTTCCATTCAGAAGCAAAAGAAACAACTTTTTAAAGATGGCTGCTGTGATGTCTGGGTAAAAACCATTTTCATCTAGGACAAACTACACATAAGTCTTCTGGCGAAAAACCCATGTCATTATGTCTTTTCAATCAGGAGAAGCAGTAACAAGATTTTAAAGATGGTTGCCATGGTGTTCATACTGGACATCAGATTATCACCATTTTCACATAAAAAGTCTTTTAGTGAAAACCCCCATGTAGATATGAACATCCATTCAATAGACGAATTAATAACATGATTTCCAATATGTCCACAATGGCTGTCCAAGTGGAACCATTATCATTCAGAACCAACCAGACACCATAAGAAGTCTTCAGGTTCCATTCTGGAGAAAAGTTACAACACAATTCTACGATAGCTGATGTGGCAGTCATATTGAACATTACAATGGCACCAATTTCATTAGGACAATCTAGACAACTTGTACTGAAAAACTGATATGACTCTCTATTAAGAAGTAGCAATAACAAAATTTTCAATTTGACTGCCATGGCAGCCATATCATACATCAGACTGGCACCATTGTATTTAGGAACAACAAGACAACATAAGAAGAAAGCCACATTTTGATTTGACATCCAGTCAGCAGCAATGAGACTTTCATGATGCTGTAGTACGGTGATGGCTATACTGGATGTCTGAACAAAACATTTTTAACTTTGCCCAACTAGAAGATAGTTTGAATGTGTGAGTAATGGCTCCAAGTAGTTTAAGAAGATTAACAATAACAAACAGACATTCAATTTTATTCTTCATCCTGATAAATGATCTGCTTCATGGTAAAACAGTAGCATTAAAGATAACCAACATTAAAGAGTTGTAATTTTCGATCAATCACTAAATGGCTTTGCATACTTTATAAAAATAGCATATCCCTTGATAAGTGAAACAAGAACTGCCTAAAATGGGCCCCAAAACAGCATATCCCTTGTCTAGAAGCCCATGACAAAAGTTGAACATCTTGCTGGACCAACAAACTGTTCTATCACTTTTGCATAGAATCTTCTGTTGAAACAACAGCCATAAAGTACATCCAGCTTTTATTTTAACTGTCTAGTAAATCTGAACTCTACTCAACTTTAAATAAAAGACTTCTCAAGTTGACTACATTATGAGACACTACGACGGGTAACTATGGTAAACTATTGCTAAAAGTTCATTTTGAAGCACTGCCTTGGCCATAAATGCCCATTACACTTATTTACATTTATAATACTGTCCATTTACTATAATATACACCTTCACAGATTTTTTTCAATCAGTACATGTATAACAGTGAAATACCACAGCACATTATATATACATTACTTGCATTAAATACAAGTTCATCACCAACAGGGTCAATGTTCTGGTCCTGACATACGTTACATTGATTTCCATAATAGTCACTCTAAATGCACTGTGGTCATGTGGAATTAACTTAGAGCATCCTAAGATGAGATTCACTAATTAGAAAATTACAAGATCTCTGCTGTAATTTATGATATTGTATAGATTTCTAAATTAAAGTTCCCAGAAATGAAGAGCCATTCATATGATGGACTAATGATAAAGAACAGGTTCCAGCTGTATCGATAGGAATACCAAGTCTTGGCACTGAATTATTATTATCATTTATTATTAGATCAGTATAATAGGAGTGGGTCCCTGATTGTTTCTTATGTAACCCAAATCTTCGTAAATGTTAACTATAGTAAAAGACACATGGGACATGTTTGCTTATTTACTCAATTTAAATAAAAATTGTTCTTTTAAAATTTAACACTAATTTTCTTTTACCAGAGTCTATTCAATAGTGATCATTGAATGCTCTGCACCTTAACGTCCAGATGAAAATTATCGAAATCTATGGTCTTTTACAATGGTGGCCATGTACTAGACTTGGGTCAAGTAAAGGGCACATTCAGTGGAATCATCACAATTCAGGGTACTACAAAATTGTTTATCAATATGCGTAGCTTTCATTGTGACATCACAGCACACAACATTCAATCCAGATTGTACTGAATCACACTTTTAGGTTCATTTGTCCTAAAATGTCTACATACTTTAACATTGATTTCGCAGTATGCACTTGTCAGGGCATCTAAATAACATTCAAAAGGAATACGGATGTATATGAATCCAAATGAAGTGAATACTTGCCTCTTAAAGGTATGTAGAATCAAATTCTAAAAATGACACCCATTACGGAAATATTCGGTGTTGAATGCATATATGACCTGTGTGACTTTTACTACAGAAGGTGACATTTCAGTCCCTGTCTATCCTACTCCATAATAATTCTTATATCATAATTACTGCCATCTACTAAATTTCTTTTTCCAAAGTCAAAATTAAACCCAAATGTTCCCAAAACTTATTAGGTTAAAAGGGTCCACTGATAAAACCCTGAGAAAAAGAAAATACAATCTCTTGAATCCCTTATCTATCTTCTGCATCAGACAGTTAAAATTGTTTTTATAATACTTCAGTTGCTTTTTTGGAGGTTTTGATTAGCATCTGTGATGGTTTAGAATGATAGACCCAAGCCAATATAAAACTTCAAAAGAAACAAGTTTTGTTTCTCTACTGCCTTTGAAGAAGACTTCAAGGCAAATAAAGTCAAAGGTTGAGCTATTTTTGTGGGAGTCCTTGTCGAGAACTTTAAAATGTACAGGTAAAACACAATCTACTTCTAAATTGCATCAAATATTCCACTTCCTCACACCTCCAATACAAAAGCACATAGGAGGAATATAGATGCTACATATTAAAAGCTGCAAATTGAATTAAACTTTTCTTGTTAATAATTTATCATACCAGAACATTTTTCCTCTATAGCTCTCACATGCCTCAAGGTTCCATCTATACACGTCTCATGGTTCCCTCTACAGCCCTCACATGTCTCCCTCAATATGCCCACATGTCTCATGGTTCCCTGTACTGACCTAATATATATCTCATGATTCCATCTACACCCCATTATATATCATGGTTCCCTGTACAGACTTAACATGTCTCATGGTTCCATCTATATCCATGTATGTTTCATGGTTCCCAGTATACCCCAAATATGTATAATGTTCTTGTACAGACTTACCATGTCTCAAGGTTCGATCTATAGCCATATTTGTCTCATGGTTCCCTGTACAGACCATGCATGTCTCATGATTCCCTCTATAGTCATTACATGTCTCATGGTTCCATCTATACCCAAATATGTCTCTTGGCTCCCTGTACAAACCTTACATGCCTCATGGTTCCCTGTACAAACTTTACATGTCTCATGGTTCCACCAATACTCATATGACTCAATGTTCCCTGTACAGAACTTACACATCTCATGATTCCCTTTATATCCCCCTTACATATCTCATGATTCCCTCTATAACCCTTACATGTCTCATGGAGATTTCTTCTGTACTCTCCATACTCACTCAGAACTAGAGTTAGAATACAAACAACACAGGCATAGATCTCCCATTACATAATGCACTAGCAGATCTGGGCATATGCAGTTTATTGTGAGCAATCAGTAGAACACACAACAGTGACCTTTATCTGCTGATGCATATGTGATGACAGATCAGGGTCTATGCCAGCAGTGTGACTCAACTTATAAGCAAGTAAAGAGGACAGATACTACTTCTCATGCCAAAAAGGTGAAGGGAGGTGGAAAGTAGACCAATGGACAGAAAATATGAAAGATTAATGGAGACACAAAAGGTTACAAAAAAAAAGAAATGCTGAACCTGCCACAAAAAATTGAGGGAGGTGGAGACTGAAGTGTGTTGAACCTATGTGCATCAAGATACCTCAAGTCATCTACATGTATTCATGTGACTGCACTGGTGACCTGAGTGGCTAAAGCGTCTAGCTCGGATGCTAGAGGTCACAGGTTCAAACCCTGGTCGCATCATACCAAAGACTTATAAAAATGGTTGGCACTCAGCATTAAGAGGTTGGTGTTATAACTGGTTGGCCTGGTGTCAGGATAACATGACTGGGTGGGACATGATGCTATGTCTGCAGCATGATGCCCCAGTCCTAGACATCAAAATAAACTGTTACACTGAAGACATCATGGAAATGTGACTGAAAAACTAAAGCTACGTTAGAAATCCAAAACACAACATGTATACAATTGTACATCAAGGCACTTCAAGACATCTATATGTATACATTTACATCAAGACACTTCAAGGCACTTACATGTAGACATTATATCAAGACACTACAAGAATCTACATGTATACATGTACGTCAAGACATAAGTATACATGTATATCAAGACATGTGCATACATGTACATCAAGACACTTACATGTATAAATTATATCAAGACACTTCAAGACATCTATATGTATACATGTACATCAAGATATAAGTACACATGTACATCAAGACACATGCATTCATGTACGTCAAGACACTTCAAGACACTTACATGTACATGTATACATTATAACAAGATACTACAAGACACCTACATGTATACATAAACATCTGTAAGGAACTTGGTAACAACAGTAACTATATTTTCCTGTTGTATACCATTTCTAAATGATACTTGGTAAAAATGGTAAATATAATTCCTGTATGATCCCATTTTTGTTACAGTACCTGGTAACAAAGGTAAATATATTTTCCTGCTACATCGCATTTCTGTATGGTACTTGGTAACAATGGTAAATATATTTTCCTGTTACATCGCATTTCTGTATGGTACTTGGTAACAATGGTAAATATATTTTCCTGTTACATCGCATTTCTGTATGGTACTTGGTAACAATGGTAAATATATTTTCCTGTTACATTCCACTTCTGCATGGTACTCTGTAACAATGGTAAATATATTTCCTGGGGTGATCCCAATTCTAGACAGTACTTGGTAAGAATGGTAAATATCTTTCCCAGCTACATCACATTTCTGTATGGTACTTGGTATCACTGCTAAATATATTTCCCCAAGACATCACATTTCTGTATGGTACTTGGTAACAAAAGTAAATATATTTTCATGTTACATAAAATTTCTTTACGGGACTTGGTAGCAGTGGTAAATATATTTTCCTGTTACATCCATTTTTGTATGGAACTTGGTAACATTCCCATTTCTATATGGTATTTGGTAAGAATGGTAAATATATTTTCCTGTTACATCCCATTTCTGTATGGGACTTGGTAACAATCCCATTTCTGTATGGTACTTGGTAAGTTGGTAACAATGGTAAATATATTTCCTGGTTACATCCCATTTCTGTATGGTACTTGGTAACAATGGTAAATCTATTTCCTGGTTACATCCCATTGTTTTTTCATTTCTGCCTTTATATTCATCTAGATGGATCAATATGCCTGTGTTAATACAATTCAAACTATGTCTGTTGGACTTCTGGGGTAAAAATATCCAAGTCCAATTGTAAACACATCAGACATCACGCTGAGGAAATTTTCCTGTTCTGATGCACATACATGTAATAATATCACAATGATTAATGATATCATTTTTAAAAAATGGCGATATCACAACACAAGTTAAGGTTCAACATACCATGACCTTGACCCACACTAGTACATGTATATGATTATTTCTCATACCACTGTTGTAAGGAACGAGTTTTATGTGTTCTTATAAATGTCAAAAAACTGTCACAGATATATTTTGAAACATACAATAGCAACTGCATAGGCTATCCTACACACATTTTGAAACACACTATAGTGTTTGCACATTACGTCTTTTTAACATTATAAATATATGCAAAGGTTCTCTTTGATGCTTTCTGGTCTCATGCATCAAAGTCTTACTCAAGTCATGGCACTAAAAGATCCTGATGTCTGGGCATATATAGAGAAAATAAAAATGCTGGGAAAAGGGCTCTAAAAGGCAATGACCTTTTGGAGCTGGTAGGTTTCATAACATATGGCAGAAAAGATTAAAAAAATAATGGCGAAATGAATGGCTATTCCTGAATACAACCATAAAACCGCCATCTACATCCACTGTCTACTGGTCATTACCAATGACAACAAAACAACAGTTTTCAATCCAGCTTCTCAAAAAAAGCTCCATGTATGTGTGTGTGTGTATATATATATATATATATATATATATATATATATATATATATATATATATACATGTATATATATATATCTATATAGAGTTGGCTTGAACTTCGCTTGCAAAGATTTAGGAAGGGGTATGTCCACGTCTATTGCACGCGCGCTAGTGGCTGAAGAGCCCAATACATGACAGGCTTGTCCATCCACAAAGGAACCCCACAAAAAATAACGACCTTTACAAATATTGAGATCACAATTACCTACTATATAATCCATTATGCGACAAGGGGGTAATATTTTAACTTGCACTCGATAAACAGTTCAAAAAGGCAAAATCTAATAACTGCTCTTAACAAAATGATCATTCACATCTCAACAAATATGTTTCTATTTGACTCAATCATACCTGAAACTGAGCAAAATATGACATTCTTTAGATAGATAGCTATATAGATAGCTATATAGATAGATAGATAGATAGATAGATAGATAGATAGATAGATAGATAGATAGATAGATATTGATAGATAGCTAGATAAATAGATAGATATTGATAGATAGCTAGATAAATAGATAGATATTGATAGATAGCTAGCCAGATAGATAGAAAGCTAGACAGATAGATAGATAGATAGATAGATAGATACAAGTGCAATAAGCTGACAATGAACAGTGCTACCTGAGCACTTTCAACTCTTTAATGAGTCTTTTTCAATGGCAAATACAAAACATAGACAAGACAAACAAATAAAACAAAAAACGGTTATGTTTGCAAAACTTTATATGATACCTTGTTTCAACTAGTTTATTTCAGCTTCTTGCTTATACCGGAAAATATTTTTTATTTGTATTTGTATCAGTTTATTGCATTTATCTTAATCAATCCCTGACACACGTGATCCCTTGCTTGATCCAGTGCACTGGAAAGGATTGTTATTCACTATATGATTTGTATTTTATATATATATATATATATATATATATATATATATATATATATATATATATATATATATATATATATATATATAATGCTTCTTCAATAGGTCTTAAATATTTAAATATAAAGGAATAATTCTTTTCTGATAATATAAAGACCGTTTGATATTTAATGTAGGTACAGTACATATTTAAAAAAATAATTGAAAATTGAAAACTACATCTGATTATTTGCTTTGAATATCTTTTTTTTTTGCTTTTATATTTCACCACATTTGATTGTTTTCCTGGTTGTATCTTATCTGTCCCTTGCCATGTTTGTTTAGTTAGAATTACTATATTTGTATGGGGGAAGGGATTATCTAATGATGTGAGCACTTGTGGCCCAACCCCACATCAATATAAAAAATTTAAAGTGTATGTCATCATCATCATCAGTCCCATAGTCAGGTAGACCGTTGGGACACCGCATAAGACCGCATAACCAGCTTCTTCCATTCCTATCGATTTTCCTTCTTTCTCAGTGAGTCGCTCAATGTCACTTTCAAATTCTTACCTATTTAAATTAACTTAGGCACCAATCAAGAGCACATGGCTGATGACCACTGATAGAAAATGTAAAGACAAATCTTCATTAAAAATACAGCTCCTTTTTTTTTTTAAATAGCATAATCGTTATCTGAGCATGAGGAATTAAAATCCCGGTATGGAAGGCTTGTGACAGTGGAGACTGACAATGATCACAGGCACTTTGGTGATGGATTATTAATTTCTTCTGTAAGTATTCAGTTTTCCTGTATTATATACAATGAATTAGAAATTCAGTATAAATATTGCATGATTTGGCACAATTCCCATGTTCACTAACATAATTGTGCACTGAACAGTGGACAAAATTGTATTTTAAAAAAAACCGAGCTGAAGTCTGACTCTAAAACAAATGATTCAAAACTGGAAAATTACATTTCCAAATCTGTGATAACGATATGTCTTTACTGTTCTTCAATAAACAAGAAACAGGTAAGGATATTTGTGACCTGTCTTTTTTTTTAATCACCCTACTTTTTGACCTGGTAGAGACCTTTGGGATCCATTTTCTTAATCTCTAACATTAGCACTGTACTTATTAAAACTAATTCAGTTTGCAAAACATCTATGCTGAACTACTGCTGTACATCTAATAACATCCTGGGTCACTGTAATATTGTAGCCCTGTGTTACAGACATGCATGTGATGAAAAATTAATAAAACAACCAGACATTGGGACTAACATCCTCAACACGTACAAATAATGCTCTGTGTGTGTGTGTGTGTGTCTGTGTGTGTGTAGGGGATTTGGATTTTTAATGTAGCTTTAACAAGTTTTCAGTCACATCACTACGATTTCTTTAAAGTAAAATGGTCTCGCTGTCAAACATTTTATGTCAGAAGTAAACAATGCAGTTAACAGAATATTTTGTCAGCATTGTCAGTAAACCAACATGAAGTGTAACGCGAGGTACAACCAGTTCTCATCAAGTTTGGTTAACTGCTATCAATGCCATATTCTGTGTGGAAATTTCACATATTTAATAAAATATAATGTAGAAAAATAATATTCTTTCAGTTCAATTAAGCTGAGATGAGGAAATATATCATTCAAGTGGAACCAGAACTTAATGCATTACCGACATGCATGTTCGTTTACAGTTATCAACTGTATGATACATGTTTACATGCAGCAAAAGCTATGCCATTTACATATATAAACATTAGTCTTACAAACATGTACATTAAACTCACAGTGAGAAAGGAAACAATATGAATAATAAGCAAATACATCTGTCCCTGACAAACTTGAATCTTTTTAAGACTAACTGCAAATTGTAAGCTGCATTTTTGTTTTAATCAGTATGGGATAAAAAGAAAACAACCGAATGAAGAGGCTGAATGAAAACTACGTCTCTAATTAATGTTGGGATAGAATAGATATATAAAAGTACTTTTGAAACTTCTTTATAAGCAATATATTAGTTTACTTGTTTATTATCAAAACCGGTTTGCTTTAAAATGAATCTAAATTCAGCAGCTGGCTTTTCATGTGACAATGGAGCAACGACGTTTTACTTTAATCAAAGCAGTCCGTAATATGACTAATACAGAATGACCGAACCAAAACGGTGCATAAAAAGGGAAATTGGCGCTTGCAAAAAATTAATGCACAGACTGGACTTATTTTCAAACTTTTGAATTCAGACTCGATGAAGAAGCAACAAAATGCTGCTGCATTTGATAGCTTATCGGGGGTCAAAAATCATATTGTGCGGGTCACCGAATGCGACAAAGAATGAATGACTGCTAAAAATAAAATGGTTAAATTTTAAGAAACGTCAGGTAATTAACAAAATAAATACATTACCTGTGTTACAAGAGGTATCAATGTTTGTTCGATCGATTTCGTACGAATTTCTAGCGATATTTTATTAGACTCTGTTCGGCCGTACTGCGCCGCAGCAGCCATCTTTTCGCCGACTGCTGGAAGCAAGCCTCGTTGTGGCTTCGTTCACAACACATGTACACATTAAGGTAGCTGTGAACAAAGCCAATGCTTTGGTAAGTATATTTCTACGAATCGATCGATGGTCATTTATTTAATTAAATTTGTTTGACATTGTGATTAAACAAAATACATATTTTGGAGCAGATATATTAAGTAACATTCATTATCATCAGAACTGACTAAAAAACGATGAAGATGACATTAAAAATTAAATCTATATTTTCCTATTGTTACTGTATACATATGAAGAAAAATCAAATAATAAGGTAGAATATGACAGACATTTATTCATATTTGAAAAGCAATATTTTCAAAAGGTTGGTGCCATAATAAAACAATAATAAATCATATATTGCTAACAATGTGTTGATGTATCTATTCAGTTAAGATTTTTATCTACATTTTTAACTCCCTTTAAAAGAGTGATTGGTATTTAATAATGTTTCTGCTTACATAGCTCTTCCCGAATTACAACACTGCACAATTAACAAACTAATAACGTTCTAGTAAGTGAAAAGGCAATTCTGGACGGTTTAAGAATCTTTTTTTCTAAATAAAGATTGTGGATCGGATAAGATAAAACACGATCTTTTAAAAGGTACAAAATCAGCAATTCTAAGTTCTTTTTCTATGTTATTCAATATATCTCTTCACGAGAATTGTATTTCATTTTTGGGTGAGTTTAGAGTAGTAATATTACCATTACACAAGAAAGACAGCAACAGTTATTCCACTTAATCCAACGAATTTCTTTACTAATTTCACAAGCAAGGTCATAGAAAAGTCATTTTCAAACATGTATGTGTTACTTGGATGAAAACTGTTTTATTTATAAATAGCAAAGGGTTTTCCCCAAATCTCTAAGCCGTGTAACAACTATATCCTCGAGGTACCGGTTTGGGAGCCCTCAAGAGCAAATCGCGGAATAATTCGTAAACAGTGCAAGTTTTATTGAAAGCTCATTTACACTTTAAATCGTCATTATACGTATACCAAATATCAAAACCTAAAACTATTCATGGCTGCAGAGTTTTGTTCCGTAAAAAAGTTTATCTTTGAGTACCACGTTTTGCTTGCCTTGTTTACAACGTCATCTGTTTCGGAGCGGTTGACCACAGCGCCACTTGCTACCATCGTAGAGATGAGAAAAGAAATGTACGATCACAATAAATTGCAACAATGGCGAACATAACAATAAATAATCATAATATGAAGGAATATTTTCTTCTCCTTAACATCTAAAACTATTTCTGTTAAAGCTTCTTGGTCATAAACAACTATGTAGTTTCTATCATTCTGAAAATCACGCAATAAGCAAATTTAAGACAGATTTATAAACGTTTAATACAAACTTACGTAACTGATAATGTACAAAAATATAAATATTTATCTATTTAAAATAATATTTGATTTCGATATATCAGATTTATATGTATTCAACATCGGAAAAAAAATTAAAGAACGAAAAAAGAAAATATCATCCAATTCATGTCTCAATTGATAATTATTTAATTATTGGGCTTTTATAGGTAAAAACAAAATGCGAAGTGGGCGGAGATAAGAAGTCAGCTAATTTTATTCATTAGACAGTCGACAACAAACAAGTTGCAAGAAGGGCTTCAGTTCATTTGCATTATCGAAATATAAAGGTATTTTGAATTGGTATAAAAGTATTAAGCAATTTAACGTTTTGGGGTCATTGTTATGCATAAAGTGCCGGGATTTATACAAGCTAAAAGCATGTTATTTATTTGCAACTTCCCAAAATTGCGTTATTAGTTACATGTTATCACGGGATATCTATTAAATAAAATGGCCGCCCCAAAACACATGACGCTCCGAAACTGATTTCACGACGATATACAAGCAAGCGCTCAAGAGTGAAAAAAAGTGTAATAGTTTGTGATTTATCAAAGGTATTTCATTGCCTTTGGCATAAAAGTCGAATTCATAAACTAATATATTATAGAATCATATCTGATTGACTGATTCAACAGTTATTTATCCAACAGATCGCAAAATGTTGTTGTGAAAAGCTACAGTAATAACAACTTAGTCACTTTCTGCTGGGGTCCTGCAGGGTTTAGTTCTGGGACCGATATTGTTTCCTGCATCTATCAGTGCCGTTGCTGATGATCTGCTTAGTCTAGCTAGACGTTTTGCTGACGACAGTTCTCTTTCTTACGCTTTGAGAAGTATGCAAAATATCCAATACATACTTATTTCTGAATTAGAAACTTTAAATGACTAGTCAAATCAATGCCTAGGAAGCTTTAACCCATCAAAAGCTGAAGTCATGTTATTACAGCAGAAAAGAATAACCCACTTTTCCTAAATTAAAGTTCCAAAACGAATTGCCTCCTTTCGTTGACAATCATTAACATCCGATTAATAATACGTGCACATGGAGTCTACTCTTTACAAATATACTTTTTAAAAACATAAATTGTTACATATGTTTAAATTCATCAAATATAATATGAGTAGAAAATATAATGATATAATTCTTATTATATCTATGGCCTAGAATATGCAGATATCGTTTAGGATGGGTGTTCAAGTGTACACTCAGCTAGAGACCACATATAGAGGTTGCTAAAAAAAAGAAAGCAGTTACAGGTCTAACCAGAAGTGCCTTCGCACGCAATATTTGTGAGGAATGCGGCTAGTCTCCTCTCTCAAGAAAAAACCCCACAGAAATCACACGCACTCTGTACATTTCATAACATTACTTATAGCGATTGGCCTGGTTATGTAAACGAATTGCATCCTCCTTCAGGTAGAAGAAACGATATAATATAATTTAAGCAATAAGCAAAAATGCCAGACATAAGCGAAAAAAATATTTTTAAAATTCTTTCCTCGTTTTTTTTTTTTGCATTCCTAAATGAAATGAAAACTATGCCTCAAAAATTCAAAACGAAACGCAATTTCCTAAAATTTAAAAAAAAAAAGTATAATACGATACAAAACAGTAGCCTTCTTTCTGGTGATCGCAAGTACTCTATTATTAACACAAGGAACCCCACAAAAACATAACGACCTTTAGAAATATCTATATCACAATCACCTACAATATAATCCATTATACGACAAGGGGGTAATATTTTAACTTGTACTCGATAAATAGTTCAAAAGGCAAAATCTAATAATTGATCTTAACGAAATGGTCGTTCACATCTCAACAAATATGTTTCTATTTGACTCAATCATACTTGAAACCGAGCAAAATAAGACATTCTTTATATATATAAGTATTAAATATAAAGGATTTTTTTTGATAATATAATATTTGATATTTGATGTAGGTGCAGTACATATTAAATTATTGTTTCAAAAAAATGTAAAACTACATCTGATTATATGCTGTGAATCTTTTTTCTTTGCTTTTATATTTCACCACATCTGATTGTTTTCCTATTTTTATCTTTTCTGTCGCTTGCCATGTTTGTTTAGTTAGAATTACTATATTTGTATGGGGGAAGGGATTATCTAATGATGTGAGAACTTGTGGCCCAACCCCACATCAATATAAAAAATTGAAAGTGTATTCATCATCATCATCAGTCCCATAGTCTAGTAGACCGTTGGGACACCGCATAACCGGCTTCTTCCATTCCTATCGATTTTCCTTCTTTCTCAGTGAGTCGCTCAATGTCAAGCCTGTCCACTCTCGAATGTTATCTTCCCACCTCTTTCTCTGCCTGCCTGTCTTTCTTTTTTCATTGTTCAGTGCCTTGCAGGATTGTCTTGGTAAGTCCTGATGATTGTGAGACATGCCCAAACCACTGCAGTTTACGTTTTTACACTGTGATCAGGAGATCTTCGTGAAGCCCAATGGCTTGTCTTATCCTTTGCCGTATTTCTTCATTGGGGACACGGTCTTTGTATGTGACGCTGATGATCTTTCGGAAACATCTCATCTCTGTGACCTGTCTTCTTTTCTCTAAGTCAACTGTTATGGTTCCATGATTCACAGGCATTGAGAAATATGGAGATCACCAGTGTGTGCACCAGTCTGACATTTGAACTGAGTGTGATGTTCTTGTCATTCCAGATGGACTTCGGTTTTGTCAGCGCTGCTGTTGTCTGTGCAATCCTGGAGAGTACTTCAGGCTTCGATCCTTCATCTGTTACCGTTGCCCCCAAATACTTAAAGCTGTGGACTGTTTCTAGCTTCGTACCTTGGACCCCGATGTCAGGGCTGATGTTGGTGGTGTTGTTCGTTATCATTATGGTCTTCTCTGCATTGAGTTCCATGCCGTAGGCTGCAGAGTTTTTGTCCCGAATCTCTACTGAGCTAGTTAGTTCTTGCTCATTTCCTGCGCAGCTAATCATGAAAAGCGTGAAGGGACGGTCAGCATCGGAGGCAGAAGAGTCACCAACTTACGTTTTGCCGACGACACTGATGGACTAGCAGGAAATGAGCAAAGTATATGTGGCAGATCAAAAAATATCGTTTGGGAAAGGGATGGAGTGGCCTAAACAATTGTGGGTGCAATTTGTGTGATGTAAGCCATCAAATAAGGATCTTTAGCGAAGGTTTCTTATTTTTCAAGTAGACGTAAATATCCTTGCTGGATTATTCTTTCATAATATTATGTAAAATGTTTTACTATACGAATCAAATGGTGTACCTGGTACACACGATATTAAATCAGTTGGGGTATGACGCAGCCATTTCGGTAAAGTCAACTTGACGGAAACAGGCAATGCTATTCTGGTTGTTGGATTATATACTGTAGCTGAAAAAACAGGCGAGGCAAAGCATTCTACAGAATTTCCTGTCAGAAGAGAAAATATTTATTTGGATTGATTTTGTATATGGAAAAGACAGTAAAACTGTTTCATGCAATATTTCTTTCTTTTCCTCTTTTGGTATTTTGCTATGTACCAATTTTATTTTTGTTTTATTAGATATACTTTTCATGGATCGCTAATTATCTATATTTATTACATATACGTAGCATTGATCGCTAAATAACTTTATTTATTACAAATGCATAGCAATGATGGCTAAATAACTCTATTACATATATGTATCATGGATGGCTAAATAACTATATTACATACATGTTCATGGATGACTAAATAACTATATTTATTACATGTACGCATCATGGATGGATAAATAACTGTATTCATTTAAGAATGAAATGAGAAATAAATTATGCGCAGCAGTGTATTTATTTCATCATAAATTCGAGATACACCTTTGTGAGAACTTGGGACAGTCCTAGATGAAAGTTGCGATGTCATTTCGATATCTGTGTTACATTGGGTAATGATCATCACTACCAAGATATTATGCATAACAATGTCAAAGAAAATACACTTACTGAATCAAAGAAATGAATCGAGTAAATGTATTACAAGGTCGTGAAGCTGGATGACGAGAGCTCGTTCAGAATGACGAGAACATCGGATCCGAATAGGCTATTTTTAGAAACAGAACGTACGGCAAACTGTATTCAGGGTAGAAGGATGTATTTATTATGTTCCTGTACAAATAATAGTAACATCTAATTAATATATTAATATTTAAAATTTAAAATAATAGTAACCTAATATTATTGATAAAATATAGAAAATGTACTCGAAACTAACGTCGAAAAGCTCAATAATTATTGTACTGATGAGGAGGACTGGCAAGACACCATCAGTTATTTATAACGGTGCAATACATGCTGTACGTAAGGAAGAATAGCAATTGTTCATTACATGTTCTTTTATATTGCGGGTATTTAAAAATATGTATCTGAGATGTAATTAATTATTTTTTAAAAAAATACAGGGAGTTGTGTCCCACTGAGGTTAAGCCTCGAAGTTGCGAATGCAATGTTAGTATTTAAATTACATAATTATAATGGGGTCTAACGTGTGTTGATTTTCAGAACATTTATCAGGTTTTCATCTTTTTCCTTATAAACGAATCCAAAGTTGTATAGTTTACAGCTTTCTTGTTTGTTTTCTTACAAAATGCTACCAGACTCATCGGGTAAACAAACGAATAGTTGAATACTAGTTTTACACTACGATATTCGCACAGAAAAGTTGATTGATTCAGTTTGTTCGGTCATTTATTTCAGTTATGCTTGTAAGTTTAGGGATCGAGCTGGAAAGTAACCACGACGGGTATGCGTTTGTTGGCTTTCTTTATTTTATATTTTAAAGAGAACTTTCTATCGAGGAGTATAGTTTTTAGTTTTGTGTATAACCTTGAGAAGATGCATGTTGCCTTTGCATGGTATTCATTTACCTTACCTCTTCTTTATTTAACAGAACTATTGAGATCCATTTTGTTCTATTATATTCAGTAGCGTAAATGCAACAAATGAATTTCTGTCACAAACTAACCAAAATATGCTCGAATCAAATGCAAAATCTATTATTGTATCCGACAGCCAAACAAGCAGATTATCACGCTATAAAAACAAAACAATGCACTGAGTTATTTTTATGGGCAGTGCATATTCATGTATCATTTAAACCTTACTTGCATAGCTATAATATGGGCTTCTTTCTTTTCTTCAAAATAACTTAATTTGAGACATGTGTGGTTGTAAGAATGTGTCAAGTTTCATTGCAAAAATATGAGGAACATCACAACTTTTGGAAGAAAAAAAAATATACATATTTTATTACAGTAAATTTGGGGACAAATAACAGTTACAGCAAATGAGGAAAAAATAAAATTTAAGCGGCTATATTTTGTCGACACATAATTCCAGTCTCGTTCAACATTTTTTTCCTATGACATGGTTCGTTTATGTCATTTTGTTTAAAAAATCTGAATAAATAACATCTATTTTCTTTGTTTTTATATTTGTATTGTTTCTATTTCTATCAATTGTTCTCATAAAACACATGCTCGAATATACAAGTCTGTGCTGAAACTAGCAACTTATAGCGTCTGGTGCTACCTTAATGATATCAGGCACACTTATGTCCTGTATAAAATATTCTTGCTGACTTTTTGCTGGTTATATTGAATGAGCGGTTAAACAGAACACTGTTACAGTCTTTATATTCACTTTCAATGAAAGTATTATATTAATCATAATTTTAACGTAGCGTTCATTGCATGACAGCAATTCGTAATTACCTAAGCGGCAACATGGAAGGTTAAAGTTCAAAATACAGCTGAGGCATGAAGCGAGTGTAAACATCTGTTTAGGAACCGCCGGCTTAACTGTTCCCTATATTCAGTTAAAAATAAACAAAATGAATTAAACAATCCCATTGCGGGAATGGATGTACCTCTGTCTCCAAAGAAAAAGCATAAGCGAAAAACGCACAAGGTAGGTGAATATATTTTTATTAACCTTTTTGTATTGTAAAGCTACATGGAAAAGGAGGCGGATCTCGTGCTACGTAAGAGTACATTGAAAACATACACTTAAATGCTTACTCAAGCGTGTAATTACATTCTCCTCACAGATCAAGACCGTCATCTTGTGTATAACATTAACAATGATTAGGTGTGATAGCGCGACAAGGTCATGATAGTAAAGGAGAAATGACACGGATTTGGGTTATAACGGGAATATATCTATGTATATAAATGAAACACATAGAGATCGCGCACCCTCCTCCTTCGCCAGCAGTCACACGTAATAAACTGTATTAATCATTGATACAGTTACTTACAAGATCGATCATATACATGAAAATCGCAGGCCATTTTTTTAAAATGATGTCAACTTGATTGTTCAATTATTCCAAATACCCAAGTTTTGATTTCTTTCATTACAGTAGTAATGTTCAAGTTATACTCGGTATGCATGTATTGATTGATGAATGCGTGCGTGCGTGCGTGCGTGCGTGCGTGCGTGCGTATGTATGTATGTATGTATGTTAGCAATCAAACATTACTGTTTGAAATTAGTAGCTGTTATGCAGCTATTATGGTATGGGAGAAATGTCAATATAGTTAGAGTTTGTTATACATGAGTATCTCTCTGTATGTGTTTAAGAATATATATTTGTAATGTAATGAAAGGCTAGAAAAGTGCTTAATGCTAAGTTCGAAGGTTTTATAACTTTTTGTTTACTATCATTATGTTAAACCTTGAATTAAAAATGGCCAGATATGTAACCTTATTAGATTCTGAATAATAAATATTTCAGAGGTTTACTTGCATATCAGTACAATCCCCGCAGCATAATGCTACATATGTTAAGGTATCCCAAACATGTCATGCGGAATGAAGATAAAGGTACAAAATTATACAGTCCTTCAAATTCACTATCAGATTTTCTATGAACCTCTGTACAAAATGCAAGACCTTAGTGTGATGACATTGATAGCCAAAATGTTGCCTTCTTCAGTAGCTTTATGACTTACAAGATGTGTAACGGGGTGAAGGACAAAAAATATGATTTTAGGAAGATGATAATAATGGCAACAGCAGTCGTGGCAGTGATGATGATGATGAAATAATAATAATAATAATAACAGTGGTGACAATGATGATGATAGAATATTAATGCCTGCAATGGTTATGATGATGATAAAAATAATAAGAATGGTGATGATAATAATAATAAAGATAATAACAGTGGCAACAATTATGATAATAAAATAATAACAACAAAGGCAGTGATAATAATAAAGTTAAACATGTTAACACATTGACAATGTAATGAAAGCAATTTTATACATCAACAGGTACATTGCCCAGTTTAAAAAAAGAAGGAAAAAAAAGAACAATTTCTTTTTATAAAGGGTAAATGAAAGAGCCCGGGGTATTATCTGAATTTCAGAAACACTTTGAGTGATTAGTAACCTCAAGTGGTTGTATTTTTTGGCCGAGAATTTTTTTAAAACTATTCCCTGATTTCTTTCTGTTGTATCTTAACATCCTTATTCATGACAGGTCATCAGTAGTAGATGCAGAGAGTATCTTTGATATAGAGAGTATTTCTGATATAGAGAGTATTTTTGATATAGAGAGTATCTTTGATAGAGAGCATCTTTGATATAGAGAGTATTTTTGATATAGAGAGTATCTTTGATATAGAGAGTATCTTTGATATGGAGAGTATCTTTGATATAGAGAGTATTTTTTATATAGAGTATTTTTGATATAGAGAGTATCTTTGATATAGAGAGTATTTTTGATAGAGAGTATCTTTGATAAAGAGTATTTTTGATATAGAGAGTATCTTTGATATAGAGAGTATTTTTTATATAGAGAGTATCTTTGATATAGAGAGTATTTTTTATATAGAGAGTATTTTTGATATAGAGAGTATTTTTGATATAGAAGGGTAGTCAGATGGACAACTTCTACTCCTTTTTTCGCAGCAAAAAATGTATATATATATATTTGACTGCTACATCCCCCTTCCTATAAATTGGTCCATGTTCAGGTTATTGGTAATGTGTATGTACAGATAATAATAAAAATTCTGTTTTTTAAAACAAGCCCCATGTAAGTGAATCTGGCACATAACTTGACAGCTTTTCATACAGGTGACTTAGTTGTCTGTCAAAATATCAATGGAACCAAGGAGTGGAGTTCACCTACAATTAAATGTAGTACATAGGTGTCTGACACAGAATTTCAAAAGGATTGATTAATGCCTGTACATTGCTGTATACATAGATATTTCCAATTTGACAGTTTCTGACCAACTCCAGCTTTCCACACTCTCTATTCAAATTTGATAGTTTCTGATCAACTCCAGCTTTCCACACTCTGTATTCAAATTTGACAGTTTCTGACCAACTCCAGCTTTCCACACTCTGTTTTAAAATTTGACAGTTTCTGACCAACTCCAGCTTTCCACACTCTGTTTTAAAATTTGGCGTATTTTCTGACCAACTCTGACTGACACTATGTTTTAAAATTTGATGCAGTTTCTAACCAACTCTGACTGACATTCTGTTTTTAGTATACTTACTATAAATACAAAACTGTATCAGTGACTATCTGTTTTAAAATGTGATTCATTGAATGCAATCCAAACTCGACCTTCAAGGTAATGTTGACTTTCTACTTCTCTCACTCCCAAAATCCTACTCCTATCTTCTTAGCATACACAAAATACATCTTGCTTACATACTATTATCAGTTACATTAAAATGTAATCAAATAATGACCAGATAACTTCTTCTTTTAATAATGACCAAATAATATAATTTCTTAATAATGTTATTTGTAACCTTATTTAGCTAATGAAAAACAAATTTAATATCACAAGCCTATACCCTTTTTAAAAAACATTGGAAAATGTTTACAAAGGACAATGCTCTGTATAAAGTCTTGGGTATTTTATGCAGTGGTTTTTAACTAATTCTGCTTTTAAAAGATGTACTGGATCTTTATGAAACTTCAGTACACAAATTTTGAATGCCAGACTGTTGTAATCATGAAGACATTAAATCAGGGTGCATTTGATCATATGGTGCAGTTTGAGCGAGTGTTTTCACAATGGTCAGGTAGTATTATTTCAAAAGTGCTCAGCATACAAGGAACTTGTCCTAATATCCTAATCACACAGAACTTATCCTAATCACACACACTTAATCACAAAGAACTTGTCCTAATCACACACACTTAATTACACAGAACTTGTCCTAATCACACACACATAATCATACAGAACTTGTCCTAACATCCTAATCACATACACATAATCACACAGAACTTGTCCTAATCACACACATAATCATACAGAACTTGTTCTAATATCCTAATCACTTACACATAATCACACAGAACTTATCCTAATCACACACACATAATCATACAGAACTTGTCCTAACATCCTAATCACATACACATAATCACACAGAACTTGTCCTAATCACACACACACATAATTACACAGAACTTGTCCTAATCACATACACATAATCACACAGAACTTGTCCTAATCATACACACATAATCACATAGAACTTGTCCTAATCGCACATACATAATCACACAGAACTTGTCCTAATCACACATACATAATCATACAGAACTTGTCCTAACATCCTAATCACACACACATAACCACACAGAACTTGTCCTAATCATGCTCACATAATCACATAGAACTTGTCCTAATCACACATACATAATCACACAGAACTTGTCCTAATCACACATACATAATCATACAGAATTTGTCTTAGTCACACACACATAGCCATACAGAACCTGTCCTAACATCCTAATCACATACACATAATCACACAAAACTTGTCCTAACATCCTAATCACACAGAACTTGTCCTAACATCCTAATTGATCTTTATCAGATGTGACATACGCTGACAAATTCTGGGCTAAATGTTTACAATAAAATTTTGGACTAAATGTTTACAATCATATTTTGGACTAAATATTTACAATCAAATTTTGCATAATTTGTTTTGAGTGAAATATACAAAAATGCTGCTTATCTAGAACTTTGTTAAATATGTTTCTGTCTAATTATAAGTCTACTCCCTTCTTTTTGACAAATCTAAACTGTTGGACCATTCCCTATTTGCTTGACCCCTTGGTAAATCTGTTTGGCCTGTCCCTTAGTAAATCTGTTTGCCCTGCCCCTTGGTAAATCTGTTTTACTGGCCCTTTGTAAATATGTTTGACCTGCCCCTTGGTAAATCTGTTTGAATGGTCCTTTGGTAAATCTGACCTGCCCCTTTGGTAAATCAATTTGACCTGCCCCTTGGTAAACCTATTTGACTGTCCCTTTGGTAAATCTGTTTGGACTGGTCCCTTGGTAAGTTTGACCTTCCCTTTGGTAAATCTGTTAGGCCTGCCCCTTGTTCAGTATATTTGACCTGTCCCTTCGTAAACCTATTTGACTGGCCCCTTGGTAAATCTTTTGACTGGTCCATTGGTAAGTCTGACATGCCCTTTAATAAATTTATTTGACTGGCCCCTTGTTAAATATGTTTGGCCTGCCCCTTGGTAAATATGTTTGACCTGCCCCTTGGTAATGTATTTGACTAAACCCTGTGTAAATTAATTTGATTCATCATATGTAAATCAATTTTGGTATAAAAAAAACTGATTGGCCCCTTTGTAAATCAATTTGATTATTTTGTTTAGGTAAATCTATTTGACTGGCCTCTTTGTCATATTATGGGAGAAATAGTGTATTCTTGTTGCATGCCAGATTTTATTTCTTCATTAACATACCTCTCAAATATTTTACTAAAGTAAGTAGTTACTTTTTTCTACAGTATCTCCCTTTTCTCTCAAGTTTTCAGTATTTTTGAATAACCCTATGAGTTAAATGTGTCTCTTTTGTGTCTGTCACTTGCATTTTGGCAGGAAAATATATATGAGGTACAAGTCTGTATTTACACACCCATAGAGACTTGAAAGGTAAAATGATTGACTTCAGTGGGGTCAGCTTGTGTTTTTTTTTTCTTCTTTAGAATGAAGATCAGGTTAAAGGTAATTTAGAATACAATCTTTTAGTTCAACTCCACTTACAATATAGACTGAATGGAAATCAAATGGAGTCCAATTTCTAATGCTGTAACTTATATAGACTGATTGGAATCAAATGGAGTCCAATTTATAATGCCATAACTTGTATAGACTGATTGGGAATCAAATGGATTCTGATTTCTAATGCTGTAACTTGTATAGACTGATTGGGAATTAAATGGAGTCCAATTTCTAATGCTGTAACTTGTATAGACTGATTGGAATCAAATGGAGTCCAATTTCTAATGCTATAACTTGTATAGACTGAATGGAATCAAATGGAGTCCAATTTCTAATGCTGTAACTTGTATAGACTGATTGGGAATCAAATGGATTCTGATTTCTAATGCTATAACTTGTATAGACTGAATGGAAATCAAATGGAGTCCAATTTCTAATGCTGTAACTTGTATAGACTGATTGGGAATCAAATGGAGTCCAATTTCTAATGCTATAACTTGTATAGACTGATTGGAATCAAATGGAGTCCAATTTCTAATGCTGTAACTTGTATAGACTGATTGGGAATCAAATGGATTCTGATTTCTAATGCTGTAACTTGTATAGACTGATTGGAAATCAAATGGAGTCCAATTTCCAATGATGTAACTTGTGATTATGTTATAAAAACTGAACTGGAAATCAAATGGAAACCGATTTCAAATGTTTTAGCTTGTGATTATTTATTATATGGACTGAATGGAAATAAAAATGGAGTCTGATTTCCAGTGCTGTGACTTATAATTATCTTATTTCTGTGGAACATAGACCATTAATATATGATTGGGAAATACATTTTAGGTTTTTGTTATAGAAGATTATGCTCTATCAGTATACTAAAATGTGGTACAAGCATGTTGTCTATCAGTATACTAAAATGTGGTACAAGCATGTTTTCTATCAGTATACTAAAATGTGGTACAAGCATGTTTTGTATCAGTATACTAAAATGTGGTACAAGCATGTTTTCTATCAGTATACCAAAATGTGGTGCAAGTGTGTTTTCTATCAGTATACCAAAATGTGGTCCAAGCATGTTTTCTATCAGTATACTAAAATGTGGTCCAAGTGTGCTTTCTCTCAGTATACCAAAATGTGGTGCAAGTGTGTTTTATATCAGTGCACTAAAATGTGGTGCAAGCATGCTTTCTGTCATTATACCAGAATGTGGTACATGTGTTTTCTTTGAGCATACCAAAATGTGGTACAAGTGTTCTTTTTATTTGTATACCAAAATGTGGTGCAAGCATGTTTTATATCGGTGCACTCAAATGTGGTACAAGCATGCTTTCTATCAGTATACCAAAATGTGGTACATGTGTTTTCTATCATTATTTCAAAATGTGGTACAAGCATGTTTTTTCTGTTAGCATAACAAAATGTGGTACAAGTGTGCTTTCTATTTTTATACCAAAATGTGGTTTCAGGTGTTTTCTATGAATGTACCAAGATGTAGTACAAGCATGCTTTCTATTGGTATACCAAAATGTGGTACAAGTATGCTTTCTATCAGTATACCAAAATGTGGTACAAGTGTGCTTTCTATTTGTATGCCAAAATATGGTACATGCATGTTTTCTATCAATATTCCAAAATGCGATACAAGCTTGCTTTCTATTAGCATACCAAAATGTGGTACATGTGTTTTCTATCAGTATTCCAACATGTGATACAAGCATGTTTTTTTCTGTTAGCATAACAAAATGTGGTACAAGTGTGCTTTCTATTTTTATACCAAAATGTGGTTTCAGGTGTTTTCTATGAATGTACCAAGATGTGGTACAAGCATGCTTTCTATTGGTATACCAAAATGTGGTACAAGTATGCTTTCTATCAATATACCAAAATGTGGTACAAACATGTTTTTTACACTTGTCATTGATACCTTGATATTGCCCTGTGTCTGTTCTCTATTTGTGTTTTGATATATTGATGAAAAAAGCCAACAAATTACTAATTCTTGCAAAAGCCATTCTGTGGTCTCGCTCAACACATTAACATTAATTGGATGGTGACTGTTGGCATGAATATTGAAGACATTAACAATATTTTGTTGCAACCCAATACATTAAAAATACATTAAAAAAAACAGCTTTTATCATTCCCCAATTATGTTTCCCCTTAAACAATTGTGTATTCTTATTAATCATTTCATAAAAATACATGTATGATGATAGTTCATGTAAATATGAATGAAGGAAGGAAGGGAGGAAGGAAGTTTAATGCATAAAGGTACAGGTACACCCTGCTATATGTCAGTTTGCTCAATGATGTTTTGTTTTTATGTGGTGAAATAATTTAGACCGTTTCCCACTGTAAGTTGTCTGCCGTTTAGTTTTTCATTGTTTCTTGTATCCATGCCTTGCCAACCACAAGAGATGTGAATGACTGCTGTACATCTCCATTGCTGCTAATTGCTATTGAACAGCATCACTCTAGTCTTTTTCTTTGCATTCGTAGCATTCAGACCGCATTTGTACAATTAAACTCTATAATATTACATGTAGGACTGTATGTGCCAAGTCTATAAAAATGTCTTTCATGTCATTCATTTGCATTAAAAATGTCACAAATTAGAATTTTTTTAAATTCATGTACCATATGTTTTCAAATGTAAATGAATATATATAAAACTTAGTTGTGTATTTGTTAAACCTTGCTAAAAAATTTTCCGCCTGTGCAAATGCATCCCCCTACTAATACATTAATTACAGTGGGAATAATTGTTTCACTGTACATATTTTCACTATTCATTGTAATTTTGATGCATCCCCCAGACATCAGGAGTACGATTTTATCCGTTCCATTACATTACATAAAGGACAGTTTTTTTAGTACGATTTCATCATTCATCTTAATGATTCATCTGTTTAATTTCGTACTGTCTGTATGTAATTTATGTGATGATGTTCTTAATTTTGACTATAGCTTTTCAAAATGTTTGTATTGTAACCAAATTGTAATATTTCTTTGATCCAGATGAACTTTAAAGACAAATATATCATGTTACAGTTAAATATATCATGTTACAGTTTAAGATATCATGTTAAAAAAATCTTGTTACAGTTAAATGTCATGTTATAGTTAAATATATCATGTTACAGTTGAATTTCACATCATGCATGAAAGTTTATAGAAAGTATAAGTACAGGCAACTTAATACATATAAAAAAATAAACACTGTCCATGAATAAAGAAAAATGAGTGTTATTGGATGCTGAGGTTTTTTTTCAAAATATGGTTATAAAGAAGCGTTATTGGGTGATAAGGTTTTGTTTCACAATAAGGTCATAAAGGAGTGCATTTGGGTGTTGAGGTTTTCTTTCATAAAATGGTGATAAAGAAATGTTATTGGGTGATGAAGTTTTATTTCATAAAATGGTGAAAAAGAAATGTTATTGGGTGATGAGGTTTTCTTTCATAAAATGGTGATAAAGAAATGTGATTGGGTGATGAGGTTTTCTTTCACAATAAGGTCATAAAGGAGTGTAGGTGGGTGATATGGTTTCTTTCATAATAAGGTCATAAAGGAGTGTAGTTGGGTGATATGGTTTCTTTCATAATAAGGTCATAAAGGAATGTAGTGGGGTGATGAGGTTTTCTTTCATAAAATGGTGATAAAGAAATGTTATTGGGTGATGAGGTTTTCTTTCATAAAATGGTGATAAAGAAATGTGATTGGGTGATGAGGTTTTCTTTCACAATAAGGTCATAAAGGAGTGTAGTTGGGTGATATGGTTTCTTTCATAATAAGGTCATAAAGGAATGTAGTGGGGTGATGAGGTTTTCTTTCATAAAATGGTGATAAAGAAATGTGATTGTTTGATAAGGTTTTCTTTCACAATAAGGTCATAAAGGAGTGTAGTTGGGTGATGAGGTTTTCTTTCATAAAATGGTGATAAAGAAATGTTATTGGGTGATGAGGTTTTCTTTCATAAAATGGTGATAAAGAAATGTTATTGGGTGATGAGGTTTTCTTTCATAATATGATCATAAAGAAATGTTATTGGGTGATGAGGTTTTCTTTCATAAAATGGTGATAAAGAAATGTTATTGGGTGATGAGGTTTTCTTTCATAATATGATCATAAAGAAATGTTATTGGGTGATGAGGTTTTCTTTCATAAAATGGTGATAAAGAAATCTAATTGGGTGATGAGGTTTTCTTTCATAATATGATCATAAAGGATTGTTATTGGGTGATGAGGTTTTGAGGATTTCTTTCTTACTATTGTCATAAAGTAGTGTTGTTGCTGTTGTAGGGTTTAAAGGCATTTTTCAGCACAAGATATGTATACATGTTGGCCAGTATAAATGGTGGAGGAAGAACCCGGAAAGAACCACCGACCCATGAGAAGCTACTGGCAAGCTTTATCACGTATATTGGGTAATGAGGATTTGTTCCATAATATTGTTATAAAGGAGTGCTATTGGGTGATGAGGATTTCTTTCATAATATTGTCATTAAGGAGTGTTATAATGGGTCCTGAGGATTTCTTTCATATGTATAGTCAGAAAGAAGACACTATGATACCTGACCATACTCAAAATTACACCGTTGCAGCCTAGAATTTAACTATCAGATATACCATTGAACCAACATGAGGATGAATGCAGTGGTACCCCCTCCTGACTCCTGCTTAAAATAAACCATCAGATATAGGTGCAGTGACCAGAGGGTGAATATGGGGTGTATATGGGGTTCCCCTGACTACATAAAATAGGGGGTTCCCCTGACTACATAAACTATAGGGTTCCCCTGACTACATAAAATAACCATCAGATATATAATTGCACTGACTGACTAGAAGGTGAACTCAGGATACCCCTCCTTCTTAAAAATAACACTTAGCTATTAGTGCACTGATTAAAGGGTAAACACAGGGTACATACATAAAATAGTGCACAGACTAGAGGGTGAACATTGGGATACCCCCTCCTACATAAAAAAGTGCACAGACTAGAGGGTGAATATTGGAATACCCCCCTCCTACATAAAATAGTGTACAGACTAGAGGGTAAACATTGGGATGCCGCCTTCTACATAAAATAGTGAACTGAGTAGAGGGTGAACATTGGGATACCACCTCCTACATAAAATAGTGTACAGACTAGAGGGTAAACATTGGGATACCCCCTTCTACATAAAATAGTGTACAGACTAGAGGGTAAACATTGGGATGCCCCCTTCTACATAAAAAAGTGAACTGAGTAGAGGGTGAACATTGGGATACCCCTCCTACATAAAATAGTGAACTGAGTAGAGGGTGAACATTGGTATACCACCTCCTACATAAAATAGTGCACATACTAGAGGGCGAACATTGGGATACCCCCGCTTACTTAAAATAGTAAACTGAGTAGAGGGTAAACTTTGGGATGCCCCCTTCTACATAAAATAGTGAACTAAGTAGAGGGTTTTCACAAGGGTACCCTCTGTTAAAAATAACCACCCAATGTACCAGTGCACTAGCTAGATCATGTACAGAGGGTACCCTTTCTGGTCAAAATAGCTCCTTGGTATACAACTGTACTGACCAGAGGGTAAGACTTCTGCCTGTAATGCATCATTTCTAAGCCCGGGTATGATCTACAATTTAGGGGAAAATTTGCCATCCATTTAATAAGATGGGATTGGTGGATTTTCTCAGATATAGGGAGATTTTAATAAAGAAATAAAGGAAAGGCTTGAGAATATAATTTCTTTACACATTTGGTCGATTTATCTCTATGATTTGTTAGAAATTAATGCAAATTCCATTTTTATAATAGACCCACTATTAGTCCTCGTAGAATAGGGATGTTGCTGGCATAAGCGGGAGGGTTCTTCATCAGTTATTTTGAGGAAAAAAGGGATTAATTAATTTTCACAGATTTTTCAGGATTATACATGTTTTGTTTACAGTATTTTTTTACAGTATTTTTAAGTGTACATGTAAATCGTTTATGTAAAGTTACTATCAACAGAAGCCATTGCCATTGGCATATCTACACATGTCAAAGATAAGTATTATAAAATAGAAAATGTCTTTTTTTCCTTCCAAAATGATTATTCATACTGAGAGACCAGCCAAAAGACGTCACTGGGCATAAAACAAGTGCTTCCTCGTTAGCAATGTAAACAGACTATAGAAGGTAATTGTCGAGGATTGACCTTACCTTGGTACTGACTGGTACATTATGATCAGGAAATTACCATATTCAACCATATCTAAGTTCCTCCAGTAGTATGAAGTTGGCATAATATTCATTGATGCTGACATCTTAAGGGTTACAATAGGATATGCAACATAACTGGTTTTTTTTTTTTTTGTTGCAAACTCGTAGTAGACACAGCAGCAGATGTTACTGCCAGGTCTTAAATTTTGCCCTGTACCGCTGATACAAGTACTTATTCAGTAACGAAATAGGTCTAACACTGATAAAAGTAATAATTCAGTAAGGTAACTGGTCAAATACTTATAAAAGTAATAATTCCATAAGGATGAAAGTTTAACATTGATAAATAAAAAATTCCATAAGGAAAAAGGTCTAACACATAAAAGTGATAATTCCATAAGGAAGTAGGTCTGACACTGATAAAAGTGATAATTTCATTAGGAAATAGGTCTAACACTGATAAAAGTAATAATTCAATAAGGAAATAGGTCTAACACTGATAAAAGTGATAATTCAATAAGGAAATAGGTCTAACACTGATAAAAGTAATAATTCAATAAGGAAATAGGTCTAACACTGATAAAAGTAATAATTCAATAAGGAAATAGGTCTAACACTGATAAAAGTAATAATTCAATAAGGAAATAGGTCTAACACTGATAAAAGTAATAATTCAATAAGGAAATAGGTCTAACACTGATAAAAGTAATAATTCAATAAGGAAATAGGTCTAACACTGATAAAAGTGATAATTCAATAAGGAAATAGGTCTAACACTGATAAAAGTAATAATTCAATAAGGAAATAGGTCTAACACTGATAAAAGTAATAATTCAATAAGGAAATAGGTCTAACACTGATAAAAGTAATAATTCAATAAGGAAATAGGTCTAACACTGATACAAGTAATTATTCAGTAACGAAATAGGTCTAACACTGATAAAAGTAATCATTCAGTAACGAAATAGGTCTAACACTGATAAAAGTAATCATTCAGTAAGGTAACTGGTCAAATACTTATAAAAGTAATAATTCCATAAGGATGAAAGTTTAACATTATAAATAAACAATTCCATAAGGAAAAAGGTCTAACACTGATAGAAGTGATAATTCCGTAAGGAAGTAGGTCTAACACTGATAAAAGTGATAATTCCATTAGGAAGTAGGTCTAACACTGATAAAAGTGATAATTCCATTAGGAAATAGGTCTAACACTGATAAAAGTAATAATTCAGTTATGAAGTAGGTCTAACACTGATAAAAGTCATAATTCCATAAGGAAGTAGGTCTAACACTGATAAAAGTAATTTTTCCATAAGGAAGTAGGTCTAACACTGATAAAAGTAATAATTCCATAAGGAAACAGGTCTAACACTGATAAAAGTAATAATTCAGTAAGGTAACTGGTCAAATACTTATAAAAGTAATAATTCCATTAGGATGAAAGTTTAACACTGATAAATAAACGATTCCATAAGGAAAAAGGTCTAACACTGATAAAAGTGATAATTCCATTAGGAAGTAGGTCTAACACTGATAAAAGTGATAATTCCATTAGGAAATAGGTCTAACACTGATAAAAGTAATAATTCAGTTACGAAGTAGGTCTAACACTGATAAAAGTAATAATTCAATAAGGAAGTAGGTCTAACACTGATGAAAGAGATAATTCAGTAAGGAATTAGGTCTAACATTGATAAAGTAATAATTCAATAAGGAATTAGGTCTAACATTGATAAAGTAATAATTCAATAAGGAAGTAGGTCTAACACAGATGAAAGTAATAATTCAGTAAGGTAATTGGTCAAATACTTATAAAAGTGACTTTTTATTTTGTTATTTGATGTAAAAAAATTTTGTTAAAAACTGAAAGCTTGCCCTAGCAGGAAAAAAACAACAATCTAATGTATTAATTTAAAAATAACAGCATATAACTACTGATGCAGTCTATTCACAGTGCCATACCACATGTCATAATTTGTAATAAAATCAACAGCATCACACTCATTAACCCCTGTTAATGGAGCCAGATCCTGATATACAGATGTCTCTGATGAGCTTACTTTATGTTACTACGGTACCTCAGTTCAGACTTCTATCATTGGCTCTGATATTGGGGTATATGAAAATACATCTTTGGCTCTAATATTGGGGTGTATGAAAATACATCTTTGGCTCTAATATTGGGGTGTATGAAAATACATCTTTGGCTCTAATATTGGGGTGTATGAAAATACATCATTGGCTCTGATATTGGGGTGTATGAAAATACATCATTAGCTTTAATATTGGGGTGTATGAAAATACATCATTGGCTCTGATATTGGGGTGTATGAAAATACATCATTAGCTTTAATAGTGGGATGTATGAAAATACATCATTGGCTCTGATATTGGGGTGTATGAAAATACATCATGGGCTCTAATATTGGGGTGTATGAAAATACATCATGGGCTCAGATATTGGGGTGTATGAAAATACATCATTGGCTCTGATATTGGGGTATATAAAAATACATCATGGGCTCTGATATTGGGGTGTATGAAAATACATCATTGGCTCTGATATTGGGGTGTATGAAAATACATCATGGGCTCTGATATTGGGGTGTATGAAAATACATCATTGGCTCTGATATTGGGGTGTATGAAAATACATCATGGGCTCTGATATTGGGGTGTATGAAAATACATCATTGGCTCTGATATTGGGGTATATAAAAATACATCATTGGCTCTGGTATTGGGGTGTATGAAAATACATCATTAGCTGTAATATTGGGGTGTATGAAAATACATCATTGGCTGTAATATTGGGGTATATATAAATACATCATTGGCTGTAATATTGGGTGTATGAAAATACATCATTGACTCTGATATTGGGGTGTATGAAAATACATCATTAGCTTTAATATTGGGGTGTATCAAAATACATCATGGGCTCTAATATTGGGTGTATGAAAATACATCATTGGCTCTAATATTGGGGTGTATGAAAATAAATCATTGGCTCTAATATTGAGGTATATAAAAATACATCATTGGCTCTAATATTGGGGTGTATGAAAATACATCATTGGCTCTAATATTGGGGTGTATGAAAATACATCTTTGGCTCTAATATTGGGGTGTATGAAAATACATCTTTGGCTCTAATATTGGGGTGTATGAAAATACATCTTTGGCTCTAATATTGGGGTGTATGAAAATACATCTTTGGCTCTAATATTGGGGTGTATGAAAATACATCTTTGGCTCTAATATTGGGGTGTATGAAAATACATCATTGACTCTGATATTGGGGTGTATGAAAATACATCATTAGCTTTAATATTGGGGTGTATCAAAATACATCATGGGCTCTAATATTGGGTGTATGAAAATACATCATTGGCTCTAATATTGGGGTGTATGAAAATAAATCATTGGCTCTAATATTGAGGTATATAAAAATACATCATTGGCTCTAATATTGGGGTGTATGAAAATACATCATTGGCTCTAATATTGGGGTGTATGAAAATAAATCATTGGCTCTAATATTGGGGTATGTAAAAATACATCATTGGCTTTAATATTGGGTTATACAAAAGACATTGGCTTTTTAATATTGGGTTATATGAAAAGATATCATTGGCTTTATTACTGGGTTATATGAAAGGGCATCAATAGTTTTAATATTGGGTTACATGAAAGAAAATAATGTAATTGGCTTTAATATTTGGTTATATAAAAAGACATAACAATAGGTCATATGAAAATACATTGGCTTTAATAATGGGTTATATTTAAAAAACACTGGCTTTAATGCTGGGTGAAAAGACATTGGCTTTAATTTTGGCTTATATGAAAAGACATCTCCACTTTTAATATCGGGTTATATGAAAAGACATCATCGGGGTTTAATATTGGGCTATATGAAAAGACATCATTGGCTTTAAAATCAGGTTATATAAAAAGACATCATTGGTTTTAGTATCGGGTTATATAAAAAGATATCATCGGCTTTATTATCAGGTTATATAAAAAGACATCATTGGTTTTAATATTGAGTTATATAAAAAGACATCATTGGTTTTAATATTGAGTTATATGAAAAGACATCATTGGTTTTAGTATTGGGTTATATGAAAAGACACCAATGGCATTAATACTGGGTTATATGAAAATATATCATTGGCTTTAATATTGGGTTGTATGAAAAGACACCAATGGCATTAATATCGGGTTATATGAAAATACATCGTTGGCTTTAATATTGAGTTTTATGAAAAAATCCTCTTATGAACGGTAAAGAGATGCATACAAAAAATCATATATTTTCTTAATGTATGTATTTTCCCATTTTTAGTTCAAGTCAGTGTTATCTAATTTGTTGAGATGGTATACTTTGTAGTTATCCTTGATGTCAACTCACAAATGAGCTATATATGAAAGTCATTATTATCTCATTTGAATAGTTGGTTTACACTATTTATCCTGGATGTCGTCAAAGTTAGGTTAAAAATGTAGTCCTGAAATAGATAGGGTTTTGTTTGTTTTGGGTTGTTTTAAAAGTCAGCATTATCCATCCAAAAAAATGAAACATTTATTTCTTGGATTATTTATTACCTTATTTTAGGAATTATTAGGTAAGAATTGTACAAATTTTTGTATTCTAAGTGAAGGTTTATGATACCAAATGTCTTTGACCAACTAGAAACATAGTTTTGAGTCCTATGGTAAGATTGTAGATAAAGAGATATGTAATATTTACCATTCATACATTAATGAATACATGTATGTATTGTCTTTAACCTTAATTCATGTACATGAGTACACATGTAGTGTCTTCACTCTGTGTGTGTGTGTGTATCTGTGTTAACTTGAGTGCATATGTTGTGTGTTCACCCTTGATGTACATGTGCATCCATTAGTGCATGTGTAATGTGTCACTTTATTGACTTCACTGTTTTATAGGAATTCAGTATATGGATAGAAAAGGGAGATTAGTAATTCTTACTCAGACTTTGGAAATACATGTAAACAGACCTCTGACTTTATTAAGCCCTTGATTGGTCAGTTATGTGGGTAATTGCTTTCTTTAATGAAGTCCCACCTGTACACATTAAGCATTGTTTCCTTTGATGAAGTCACACCTGAGATGTACTCAGAATAAGCTCATGAAGATGCCTGCAGTTTTACAATTTTCATTCACCTGCAGGGATTTAAATTGAGAGATGAACATCCTGTTTTGTTGCCGATTTCTTGTTAGTAGCTACTATTGCACACATACTAATTCCACTTATGTACAATCAAACATCCTGACTTCCTGGAATTTCCACACAGTCTCCCTGAATGCATATATACATAAGCTTACAGACAAATCGTAATATGATATAAAAACTTTTATAGAAACTCTGTGGACAATTTGTACAGCCAGATGATTTGTAGGAACAATTCATGTGTAGATAATCACCATTTTACTGTATTCAAAAATTTTTCTTGTCTGGTAATACTCTGCATGCAAGCAGAATGGCAAAAAGTGGCCCATTCTGCAGTGAGTAATATCTGGGACAAATTCCCATACCACAGTACATTATTTGGGGATGCCCAAATTTCTAAAACATTCCCATATAATAGTTCAGTATATGCAGATGTCTAGTTTCCATATAACGGTACACTATTCAAGGCAGTCTGAATTCCCATATGATTGTACAGTATTTGGGAATGTCCAAATTCCTATATATTGGTACAGTATTTTGGTATGTCCAGTTCACATATAATGGTACATTATTTAGGGATGCCCGAATTCCTATATTGTGGTAGAGTATTTATGGATGTCCAGATTCCCATATGATTGTACAGAATTTATGTTCAAATTCCCATATGATGGTACAGAATTTATGTTCAAATTCCCATATGATGGTACAGAATTTATGCTCAAATTCCCATATGATCGTACAGAATTTATATTCAAATTCCCATATGATGATACAGAATTTATGTTCAAATTCCCATATGATGATACAGAATTTATGTTCAAATTCCCATATGATGGTACAGAATTTATGTTCAGATTCCGATATTATGGTACAATATTTGTGAATGTCCAGATTCACATATGTTCATACATGTACAGTATTTGTAGATGCCAAATTTCCATAGGATGGTACAGTACTTGGGGATGTAAAAAATTCCCATATTAGGGTTGTTTAAATTCCCATATCATGGTACAGTATTTGGGAACATCCGAGTTCCTATATAATGGTCGAGTATTAAGGAATGTCCAGTTTCAATATAATGGTACAGTATTAAGGAATATCCAGTTTCAATATAATGGTACAGTATTAAGGAATGTCCAGTTTCAATATAATGGTACAGTATTAAGGAATGTCCAGTTTCAATATAATGATACAGTATTAAGGAATGTCCAGTTTCACTATAATGGTACAGTATTAAGGAATGTCCAGTTTCAATATAATGGTACAGTATTAAGGAATGTCCAGTTTCAATATAATGGTACAGTATTAACGAATGTCTAGTTTCAATATAATGGTACAGTATTAAGGAATAACCAGTTTCAATATAATGGCACATGTACAGGATCAGGATATGTTCTGCCATTTTGGATGTAATTTTCAAGCCAGGCAATATATCAGTCATTGTCATTGACTTCAGTTCGATGATTGAGCCATCGTCATCTCAGATCAATAGATCAGTAATTCATTATTATGAGTTATTCACCACTCTTGTGTACATTTAGGACAAAAATAAATGCAACACATTTTTTACATGGATTTGTTTGCTTATGGATGAAAACCTAATGGTCAGCCAGTTCCATTAAACACTTTTATTCATGGCAACAAATGACAGGTTTTAATTGTTGTTTTCTTTTGTGGATTTTTACACATCATTAGCTATATCCTGTTGAGGACATGTAAGCCATATGCCTTTCCCAAGGACTCAACTGGCATGGGTGGGTATTGAACCTAGAACTACTGGATTACGAGTCCAATGCTCTACCGAGCTATTGCAGGTCCTAAGCAGATGACAATATAAATAAATATGGCAATAAAATTCAGATGTGCTGTTGTACTTGATCAAGTGCCATTTTGGGATTCTGGAAGGCACGAATACAAAAAAATGATTACAACTCTGTAGATCATAGATGTTTTAAATGATTATGTATTTTGTCCACGACGTTATGTATTTTGTCCACTACATTCAGTGTTCAAACTACTGATATTATTTTAGTTACGTAATCAACTACTTTTATATCATTTACACAGCTGTATTCCATCATTCTGATTGCGACCCAGATCTATTTAAACTAAGTAGACCTTTCAGGTGCTGATGATTAAGTTCATATTTGGACAATTGATGGAATTCTCTGTTCACCTACTTTAGAATTCCTTTGGAATAAGCACTGCATGTCATAATATTGATCTGTGTCATTGTAAGAAACAGTATTGATGTTTCATTCAAGCAGCAGCATGATTACATTTCAGCACCAAAAAAATATATAAATACTTAATAAAATTGGTACATAGATAATATTTCCATTGCTATTATGAACCCTGCTGATAATACATTTCTGTATACAGAAACACATTGATTATCTTTTTAAATCAATTATACAGTCCAGTGAAACATCCTCAAAACATGTTTGCTTTTTCCATCATAACATTTTTTTCCTTGGTGATTCCATGTAGTCTCTAGGAAGCATTCTGTTCTCCTTGTTAGCTACAATGTCTTAAATCTCCAGAGGTGTCAGTTAGTTTATATAATAATAATAATAATAATAATAATAATAATAATAATAATAATGACTTTATTTAAAGAGAGTGACACAATCAATTGCATAGAACAAATACTCCTTGTGTCCCTCCATTAAATGCATATTTACATTCAGAGTACAGGTACATAGTTACACACACACAGCATTGACAATAGATCATATATATATATATATATATATATATATATATATATATATATATATATATATATATATATATATATATATATATATATATATTTGAATGAACATGCTTCAGCTGGGTACATTGCATATATTCAGTACAAAAATAGGGAGACAGTGGATATATTTGAATGAACATGCTTCAGCTGGGTACATTGCATATATTCAGTACAAAAATAGGGAGACAGTGGAGTGGAAGGTTAGCAAATTGATACTTTAAGATGCATTGTATTTTTTCAAAACAAATGGGTTTCACTTATCATCCACTGAATTAGATTATAATTAAATGCATTTATGTTTGTTCTTTCTCTAATATCCTTTGGGATTCTGTTCCAAATTTGGGATATTGAAAACCTTTCTTAAAGAGTTTTTTATTTGGTTTGGGGATGGAAAGGTATTTTGCTTGAATTGATTGATCTTAAATTGGTAGTGTTACCTAGTTTTGTAGCCTTGGACATTTCCTTGACATATAATGGGGCCATATTGTTTGAAACTCTATGCATACATTTAGCCTTTCTCTAAAATATTTGTTCGCTTACTGTTTACTTTTTAATGTCATCCATTGCATTTGGGACATGTCCAGCATTATCCGAGTCAGCAAGCTCTTTCTGTAAGCGGCATAATAATTTTAAAATATTGTCAGAAGTGTTTCCCCATTACAGTAATCTAGATACTGTTGTATATAGCATTTGTAATCATATTAACCTCTGCTTAGTTATGGCCTTGTCTTGCTAAATAACCACATACATGAATTGACTTGTGATATATGACTTGAATATGTTCATTTCATTGAAAATTGTTGTCAACCATCACCCCAAGGATTTTGTCATGGTAACCATTTTTAGGCAGATTTCATTCAACTTAAGATTCAAATTGTTATTTTCCAATTTTGCTCTCTTTTGTTGGTAGTAATCAATAATATTTTTGTCTGTGTTTGCTTTCATGCCATTTTGCTTGAACCAGGAATCTCTTCTAGGTAAGCTAGGCTTATCTGGAGGTCTGATTTTAGCTGTTTGAAATCTGATAATGTGCTATCATCTACATATAAGTCAGTACACGAAATACATGCCTGTTGAGGAGTGGGCCCAGGATTGATCCCTATGATACTCCACATGTAATTGGTTCTTCTTTAGAAAAACTGTCATTTATATTGACACACTGTTTTATCCCTGTTTGATATGATGTAAACAAATTAATCTTTGAATTGTCACAGTAATAAATGCTCAATCTGTTGATAAGAATATCATGATCAACAAAGTCAAAACAAGGTCAAAAGCTTTTTAAGTTTAATTTGTATGGATCCAACTAATATTTTCCTTGATATAAGGCAGTAATCCATCTATCTATCATGGAGACCAAGGCTATTCCACAGGAGTGGCTTTCTCTGAACCCTGATTTGTATTTATGAATTATGTTGTAGTTTGATATATATATATATATATATATATATATATATATATATATATATATATATATATATATATATATATATATATACACATATCAAAAGACCATCATTAGCATGTTTTTCAAGGTATGGTTGTATTCTTCATGTGCAGTTTGGGCATTGCCTGGCATGCATTCTTCATATGCAGTTTTGGACATTGCCTGGTATGCATTTTTCATATGCAGTTTGCATTGCCTGGTATGCATTCTTCATGTGCAATTTGGGCATTGCCTGGCATGCATTCATCATGTGCAGTTTGGGCATTGTCTGGCATGCATTCATCATGAGCAAATTGGGCATTGCCTCACATGCATTCATTATGTGCAATTTGGGCATTGCCTGGTGTGCATTCATCATGTGCAATTTGGGCATCACCTGGCATGCATTCATCATGTGCAGTTTGGGCATTGCCTGGCATGCAGTCATCATGTGCAATTTGGGCATTGCCTGGCATGCAATCTTCATATGCAGTTTGAGCATTAACTTTAACCCAATTTTTCACAAATCATTGCAGATATTATCTTATATGAACCAGTGGAGTGCATAAAATGTCCACCTTAATGAATATACCTAGATAAGACATTTGGACAGTTGACCAGAAAACTGCCAGTAACACCCTGATTAGTGGTCTGTATACAATACCATCAAACTGTGAAATCTGGACAACTAGCAGATGTACTTATTTGTATCCCACAGTATACAGTATGTAATATAGACAATGGAGGGTGGGGGATAGCTAATACTATGTCAGATTTGTTCATAATCGTTTTCTCCATGAACAGTTTCATTTCTGAAACATAATTCTAAAACTGTTAAAGTAGTTCAACCAAAATTGGTACACATGCCTTTTGTTTTTCAGCTATAAGTATTCTTATGTTGCCATGGAAATAACCATTACCGTTAGTAACATTTATTTTGATGTAATAAATCATTTAAAACATGTTTCATTATTTCATTATTTTCAAGGTTGAGGGTTATGAATATGTTTTTTATATTTGTATATTATAATAATAGATGGCTACCCAAATTCATATGAAGAGAATCCTTGTTTACCAGAGAGTTAGAATAATTTATGTTTGGCAGTATGATTAATGCCCAAGAACAAGTCCATGCTGACAAGTCTATGCTTAATGACAAGTCCATGCTGACAAGCTTATCTTTAATGACATGTCCAAGCTTATTGCTTATTAACAAGACCTCACAAGTGCTAAATGATATGCCCATTCTTAATGATATGCTCATTCATAATAAGTCCATGTTTAATGATGTGTCCACGTTTAATGATAAGTTAGTCCATGTTTTATGATAAGTTCATTCTTAATGATATGCCCATTCCTAATGATAAGCATATTAATAATTCCATGTTTAATGATAAGCCCATTCTTAACGATATGCCCATTCCTAATGATATGTATATTAATAATTCCATGTTTAATGATAAGCCCAATCTTAATGATATGCCCATTCCTAATGATATGTATATTAATAATTCCACGTTTAATTATAAGCCCATTCTTAATGATATGCCTATTCCTAATGATAAGTCCATGTTTAATGATATGCCTATTCCTAATGATAAGTCCATGTTTAATGATATGCTTATTCTTAATGATAAGTCCATATTTTATGATAAGTCCATTTTAATGAAATGTCACTTAATGATATGCCCATTCCTAATGATAAATCCATTCTTATTGAAATGGAAATTCTCAATGATATACCCATTCTTTAACTGACAAGTCCATTCTTAATTATATATCAATTCTTAATGATATGTCCATTCATTAACTGACAAGTCCATTCTTAATTATATATCAATTCTTAATGATACATCCATTCTTTAACTGACAAGTCCATTCTTAATTACATGTCAATTCTTAAAGATAAGCACATTCTTTAACCAACAAGTCCATTCTTAATTATATGTCAATTCTTAAAGATAAACACATTCTTTAATCAACAAGTCCATTCTTAATTATATATCAATTCTTAAAGATACACACATTCTTTAACTGACAAGTCCTTTCTGAATTATATGTCAATTCTTAATGATAATACCCACTCTTAATGATATGTTCATGTTTAATGAGATGACCACCCTAAATTGTTGTAAAAAGGAAAGCCTTGTCCATTGCTTGGTCCAGCCCACTTTTCATCACATTTAAAGGAACTGACATGGCTTGGCTCAGTGATTAAGGATTTTAACGCATGAACAGAAGGGCATAGGTTCAATGCCCACCATTGGACAGTCTAGATCACCTACTGTGGTGTTTTATCGCAAGACACTTTACTTGCCTTGGCACGATATAACTTTAAAAGTGTCACTGTGATACAAATCAGCAAAATCATCACTTTTATAAGGTGGTATCTCCCTCCCAGGTTTATCAAAGGAGAAATTATATTGGTACATATAGACAGATTCCCATTCAAGTGGACCATACATATAGACAGATTCCCATTCAAGTGGACCATACATATAGACAGATTCCCATTCAAGTGGACCATACATATAGACATATTCCCATTCAAGTGGACCATACATATAGACAGATTCCCATTCAAGCAGACCATACATATAGACAGATTCCCATTCAAGTGGACCATACATATAGACAGATTCCCATTCAAGTGGACCATGCATACAGATGGATTTCCATTCAAGTGGACCATGCATACAGACATATTTCCATTATAGTGGACCATACATACAGATTCCCATTCAAGCGGACCATACATATAGACAGATTCCCATTCAAGTGGACCATACATATAAACACATTCCCATTCAAGCGGACCATACATATAGACAGATTCCCATTCAAGTGGACCATGCATACAGATGGATTTCCATTCAAGTGGACCATGCATACAGACATATTTCCATTATAGTGGACCATACATACAGATTCCCATTCAAGTGGACCATACATATAGACAGATTCCCATTCAAGTGGACCATACATACAGACAGATTACCATTCAAGTGGACCATACATACAGACCGATTACCATTCAAGTGGACCATACATACAGACATATTTCCATTATAGTGGACCATACATACAGATTACCATTCAAGTGGACCATACATACAGACAGATTACCATTCAAGTGGACCATACATACAGACAGATTACCATTCAAGTGGACCATACATACAGACATATTTCCATTATAGTGGACCATACATACAGATTACCATTCAAGTGGACCATACATACAGACAGATTACCATTCAAGTGGACCATACATACAGACAGATTACCATTCAAGTGGACCATACATACAGACAGATTACCATTCAAGTGGACCATACATACATACAGATTACCATTCAAGTGGACCATACATACAGACAGATTACCATTCAAGTGGACCATACATACAGACAGATTACCATTTCTGTGATAAAATGAATTTACCATCATACTGATTCATGTGGATTTAATTTATTCTTTATAGCAAGGGACATTTAACATATATATTCCACAGTTCCTCTTTCTTTTGCATGCATGATAGAGTCAGGTCTTAAATTATTATGCTAACAAGAATTTTCATAAACAGTGTGATACTGTGTTACATGTTATTTTAATGTCATCATGATACTGTGTTATACAGAATATACATTGTAATTTGATCATACTATTGTTGTAATTTTATTGTGATATTGCAGTGCATATTATAAACATTGTGATAGTATCAGTCATTATGATACACAGTATAAACACTTTGATATTATAGACAGTATGTACTGTATTGTGTTACATGAAAAGTTACAGTGAGTATTGACTGTAGGGTATTACATGAAAAGTTACAGTGAGTATGGACTGTAGGGTATTACATGAAAAGTTACAGTGAGTATGGACTGTAGGGTATTACATGAATAGTTACAGTGAGTATGGACTGTAGGGTATTACATGAAAAGTTACAGTGAGTATGGACTAGGGTATTGCATGAAAAGTTAGTGAGTATGGACTAGGGTATTACATGAAAAGTTAGTGAGTATGGGCTGTAGGGTATTACATGAAAAGTTACCATGAGTATGGACTGTAGGGTATTACATGAAAAGTTACAGTGAGTATGGACTGTAGGGTATTACATGAAAAGTTACAGTGAGTATGGACTAGGGTATTGCATGAAAAGTTAGTGAGTATGGACTAGGGTATTACATGAAAAGTTAGTGAGTATGGGCTGTAGGGTATTACATGAAAAGTTACAGTGAGTATGGACTGTAGGGTATTACATGAAAAGTTACAGTGAGTATGGACTGTAGGGTATTACATGAAAAGTTACAGTGAGTATGGACTAGGGTATTACATGAAAAGTTAGTGAGTATGGACTGTAGGGTATTACATGAAAAGTTACCATGAGTATGGACTGTAGGGTATTACATGAAAAGTTACAGTGAGTATGGACTGTAGGGTATTACATGAAAAGTTACAGTGAGTATGGACTAGGGTATTGCATGAAAAGTTAGTGAGTATGGACTAGGGTATTACATGAAAAGTTAGTGAGTATGGGCTGTAGGGTATTACATGAAAAGTTACAGTGAGTATGGACTAGGGTATTACATGAAAAGTTAGTGAGTATGGACTGTAGGGTATTACATGAAAAGTTACCATGAGTATGGACTGTAGGGTATTACATGAAAAGTTACCATGAGTATGGACTGTAGGGTATTACATGAAAAGTTACAGTGAGTATGGACTTGGGTATAACATGAAAAGTTAGTGAGTATGGACTGTAGGGTATTACATGAAAAGTTACAGTGAGTATGGACTAGGGTATTGCATGAAAAGTTAGTGAGTATGGACTAGGGTATTACATGAAAAGTTAGTGAGTATGGACTGTAGGGTATTACATGAAAAGTTACAGTGAGTATGGACTGTAGGGTATTACATGAAAAGTTACAGTGAGTATGGTATAGGGTATTACATGAAAAGTTAGTGAGTATGGACTGTAGGGTATAACATGAAAAGTTAGTGAGTATGGACTGAGGGTGTTACATGAAAAGTTACAGTGAGTATGGACTAGGGTATTACATGAAAAGTTACAGTGAGTATGGACTGTAGGGTATTTTACATGAAAAGTTACAGACAGTACTCTATAGGGTAGTACATCTGTAGGGTAGTACGTCTGTAGGGTAGTACACAGATTACCCATTAAGCACACTAAGCATGTGCTTAGGGTACCAGCCTAACAGGTGTCCAGAAAAAAATAAAATTAATTGTTAATGATAGAACTGAATGAATATGATCATTTTGTTCTGCATATATGAGTGTTTTTATTTGGAATGATGGCAACACTGGTATTTTCCCACCTTTTTAGCTTTTAATATTGATTTATTTTTAGTTTCACATTTTGTAGGAAGAGGTGGGCATCATAATATTTTGAGTGCTTAGGGTGAGAGGGCCTTAATATGACCCTGGTAGTACATAAAAACTTACAGACAGTACAGACTAGTATTACTTGGAAAGTTACAGACAGTACAGACAGTGGAGTAATACATGAAAAGTTAAGGTCATTTACTGACAGTATGGTGTCACTCCTGGTGCCAGTTGAAAAGTTACAAAAATCTGTCAAAACATGTCATTGAGACTGCATCCATGATTCATTTCAGTCTAGTGTGTCTATCAGTGAGATTAAGAAATTAATCTCAGTCTAGTGTGTCTGTCAGTGGGATTACAAAATTAATATCAATCTATTGTGCCTGTCAGTGGGATTACAAAATTAATATCAATCTATTGTGCCTGTCAGTGGGATTCAGAAATTATTCTCAGTCTAGTGTGTTTGTCAGTGGAATTAGGAAATTAATCTCAGTCTAGCGTGTCTGTCAATGGGATTAGGAAATTAATCTTAGTCTAGTGTGTTTGTCAGTGTCAGTGGGATTATGAAATTAATTTCAATATATTGTGCCTATCAGTGGGATTAGGAAATTAATCTCAGTCTAGTGTGTCTGTCAGTGGGATTAGGAAATTAATCTCAGTCTAGTGTGTCTGTCAGTGGGATTAGGAAATTAATCTCAGTCTAGTGTGCCTGTCAGTGGGATTAGGAAATTAATCTCATTCTAGCGTGTCTATCAGTGGGATTAGGAAATAGGCTAATGAGATGTATGGTCACTTCAGTTGTTATAACCGTTGGAATTGAATTAAGATTTTGATAAGGGATTTGTTCTTCCTGTAATTGTCAATTGTCAAAACTCTACACTTAGATGCTGGAGCCTCATAACAAACAATCTTTTTTCCATCTTTCCATCTGTTCATTCTCGAGTTAATATTTTTTAGAGTCTCTATATGCTGAAAAAAAGTAGCACAAGCTGTGAGATATTAAACAGGAATTACACATTTCAGAGATAACAAATCTCAGCAAGATCACATATTTCATCAAAATGTAATGCAGTACAGAGTAATCTACCTACATGTTTTACATTATGCAATGATAGTGGTGTACGTACATTTATGCACACACACACACACACACACACACACACACACACTATCTCTTACACTTTGCAAGATATTTTAAAACAGGAATCAATAATTAGTGGGGAATTGATTGCAGAAGATGACAAAAGGATTAAATTAAGGCAAATCAAAGAGTTATTATTAAAAAACATAACATTATTTTCAATAGTACATGGATCTAGCTGACAGATTCAACAGCCATGATCTGCTTCAGCCTCGGGCCAGCCATTAGGAATTAGTTGTTTGATATAAACCATCTGTCTGTATATTGCCTGGTTTCAGTTTCACTGATAAAATGCCTTTACTTCTTTTTTCTTCTGATGATAATTTATATTGATAAAGCCTTAGCAATATCTGTATTTCATCGGACTAAATTTTCATATTCATTTATATGTCGTCTTATGTCTGTACCTGTACAACCAACTGAGGTAATTGTATGGGTCATGTATTGGACTAGTTATCAGTTATATACATGCATATATTACTTACAATGTTAAATACAGGCCATGGGCTAGATTGGTCACATGTAAAAATGGCCACCCAGTGTAGGATGGGGCAATTTCATACTCAGTTGTGAAATAAACTGTATGTGCAAAACAGTGTATATACTCATAGTTGGAAAGTGTTGATGCAGTCTGTTTAGTTGCCACATTGGGATTTTGAAGGTTACCAGATGTTTACCAGTTGATAGTTGATCCTAGCAAAAATCTCCCAATAGAGCAAAAAAACAAAAAAGAAAAAAACTATTCCCAATTTTACATTTTTTTGATAAAGTCCGAACCAAAGAAGCAATTAGGCTAGTGCTTAGATCTCAGTAACAATAGGGTCTGTGGTCATATAGCAAAGCATTTGCTGTTTGATGACACTTAGAGTGGTGTACATTTACTTTATATTATATTGACAAAACATGCAGTTACTTGAAATTATATTGACAAAACATGCAGTTACTTGAAATTATATTGACAAAACATGCAGTTACTTGAAATTATACTGAGAAAATTGTACAGTACTTGACATATTTACAAAATATTTCAGTTACTTGAAATTATACTGACAAAAATGTGTACAGTTACTAGAAAGTATATTGACAAAAAGTGAACAGTTATTTGAAATTATATTTACAAAAAGTGTAGACAGAGAAGCATCCAAGTCACATGAAACAAATCATTGTAATGCTCTCTTTTTAATGAATAACAAATAAGATGTGGAGAATTATTATTGTGATGTAAACTCATACCATTGTTTAAAAAATTCCTAGAAAAAGTAATTTATGATGGATGGTTTAGTTTTTCTGAGTAAATCTCTTTCCAGAACTCATCATGACATTAGTACCAACTGTAGCAGTATACGGTAACTGCAGCTCTTTTATCAAAGAAGTGATGACCTATTATATATATATATATATATATATATATATATATATATATATATATATATATATATATATATATATATATATATATATATATATAAAATCCTGCCTGGTTACATCTCTAGATAACACAATTTCATTACAGTCTATTGGGTTACTCTACCAGTTTGTACAGACTTGGAATCCAAGGAAAGAACTAGTGCAATCTGATTAACTCTTTCAAGGCCAGAGACTTGTTCAAGGACATGATATGTTCTATTTTCTTTGCAGGAAAACAGTATGAATGTTTCTTTATTAAATAGGCATAGGTCAGGGTCACATATTGTCTGCATGAGTTTTCCTTGTAATGATCATCACTAAATTGAATCAGATTTAGTGCTAACAGTTGCTAAATTGAATCAGATTTAGTGCTAACAGTTGCTGATTTTCATTTGCTTTGTGTCTTGTTAGCAAATAAGACCACCGTCATGGATAATTCAGTGCAAAATTTGCCTTTATTTAAAGATTTGACCACTGTCATGGCTAATTCAGTGCAACATTTGCTTGTTAAAGGCTTGACCACTGTCATGGCTAATTCAGTACAACATTTGCTTGTTAAAGATTTGACCACCGTCATGGCTAATTCAGTGCAACATTTGCTTGTTAAAGATTTGACCACTGTCATGGCTAATTCAGTGCAACTTTTGCTTGTTAAAGATTTGACCACTGTCATGGATAATTCAGTGCAACATTTACTTGTTAAAGATTTGACCACTGTCATGGCTAATTCAGTGCAACATTTGCTTGTTAAAGATTTAAACCATGCCATTAATTGGAGACATAGAGGTAGCACAGAGAAGAGATGCACAGTTTTATAAACTAACAGAGTACGACATTGTTTTCTTCTTTTCTGTTGTTGCAGATTCTCATGGTCAAAAGTATGAAACCTGTAGGTGTACCTATACCATACCTTTGCACCTCTCACATGCAACTAAAAATCAAACAATGAGAAAAGGGCAAAACAACTGTAAACTCCTTTCATTTTGTTTGCATTCAGAGATGTCAAAATGAGTCACTTAGAATGTCTTAAGATCTGGCAGAGTATCATTACCATCTTTTCTGTATGGATGTGAATTATTCCTGGATATCTTGCATCCCATGATAGAAAATCTAAGAGTTATGTCCAGTGTATGCAGTGAGATGTATGCAAGGTCTAGATAAATAGTCCCCTAAAGTAACGACTTGCAATGGTCAATGGAAGCATATTCAAATAAGGACAAATTATCCTTTTTAAACAAGCTTTGTACAGGTGACTGGTCTTGTGTCTTGAAAAGCTATTCACAACATATATACGACAATATTTGACAATGTTTAAATCAAATGGATTTTGTACCAGACATTGATAGAATAGCTCAAATTTAGAGGGGTTTTGTACCAGACCATGATACTACTAAAAATCAAATGGGTTTTGTACCAGACATTGAAAGTGTATCTAACATTTAGAGGGTTTTGTACCAAACCTTGATAGAGTAGTTAAAAATTTCAGATTTGGAAGCATTTCTTGACTTTACTGTAAGTGTCCAGTTCAAAGATAAAAGGTTTTGGAATTAATGAAATATTTATGTTACTTAGAGCTGAGAAAAAAATAACTGGAGAATAAATCAGTAACTCATGGGTGGCTTTATTCAATTCAGAAACTTTCATTTAGATTTAAAACGATAAAGCATTTGAGTTCTTTGTATGCAAATTTCCATGAACCCGTCTGAAATAGTCTGTCTATCCTACTTTTTGATGAACTATTGATATGTAAACATTATGGATAAATGTTGACATGAGTAAAAAATCATCTTAATTTAGATTGAGGAAAGCTATTTGCAGGATGCAATAATTAAACTGGGAGAGTGTGACTTACACTTTTGAGGTCAGAAACAAGGTTAATTTATTTATTCAGGGATTTGAATAAGAAAAGATCCTGTTTTGATAAAGGCATTTTTTGGAAGCAGAGTTCACAGTTTGTCTATCAGTGATGATGTGTTTAACAGGTTAATGATAATGGTGGCAGGTGATATAAAAATCAGGTCCTTTTTACACCCACAATGTCATAACATTGTAGTGGTAATATGTTTAATATGTTTATTATCTTTTCTTGTCAACCAAAATGGTGCAAAGAAGTTATAAAAAATTAGTGAATTAATTTGTCCAATAATTTATGCATATCTAAAGCCCATTTAGTAATGTTTTACGGTAGGTAGGTACTGTTTTATGGTAGTTAAGTACATGAAGGTATATAGAAGTGTTTTATGATAGGTAGGTAGTTAGGTTACAGTAGTGTTTTATGATAGTTAAGTAGGCATTCAGTAATGTTTTATGGTAAGTAAGTAGGCATATAGTAGTGTTTTGTGGTAGGTAGGTAGGCATATAGTAGTGTTTTATGGTAGGTAGGCATATAGTAGTGTTTTATGGTAGCTAGGTAGGCATACAGTAGTATTTTATGTTAGGTACTTAGGTAGGACTATATTAGTGTTTTTTGGTGGGTAGATAGGCATACAGTAGTGTTTTGTGGTAGATAAGTATGGTAGGTAGGTAGGTGTACAGTAGTGTTTTATGGTAGTTAGTAGGCATTCAGTAATGTTTTATGGTAGGTAAGTAGGCATATAGTAGTGTTTTTTGTTAGGTAGTTAGGCGTATAGTAGTGGGTAGGTAGGTTTTCAGTAGTGTTTTATGGTAGCTATGTAGGTGTATATTAGTGTTTTATGGTTGCTAGGTAGGTAGGTATTATTTTATGTATTTTTTGGTAGGTAGGTAGGTATATATTAGTGATTTATGGTAGGTAGATAGGCATATTGTAGTATTTTATGGTACCTTAGCACAAAGGTAACTGTGTAACACCAACTAAATGTAAAACTTTGAAAATATAAAAATGAATTGCTGATAACGTAAGGAAGATAAACTCTCCAAATAAATGTAAACATTATGGGCAACAAAATAAAATATAAAACATAATAATGGTAAAATTCTTTTAAAAGTATAAAAATAGAACAGATAATATACCAATGTACGATCCTTTAATTTCTCACATAAATGGCATTCTATTAGAACGTCCAAGATGTTCTTACATGGTGTAACATCCTCATACAGTTTTTTCAAGAGGTTCACACCAAAATACTTCTGTCTCAAAGGTGGAAACTGATACACTCAATAAGAATGAGGTTCATTGTCAGTTGACACTGGCATTCCAGTTGAGGTTCAGGAGGTATGCATAAGTCAGGTGAAAATACATGTCAGTGTCACTACCTCATCTCTGACTTGTGCTGGATGCCACTCACCAGTGGGGTGTTTGGTCTTGTTTTTGTTTGTGGAGTTTTCCTTCAATATGTTATGCCATTTAGAACATGCTGATTTATATAATATTCAAAGTCAGTATATGTAACTTTCCATGAAGTCAATATATGTAATTTTCCATGAACTCAGTATATGTAATTTTCCATGAACTCAGTATCTGTAATTTTCCACGAACTCAGTATATGTAACTTTCCATGAAGTCAATATATGTAACTTTCCATGAACTCAGTATATGTAATTTTCCATGAACTCATTATATGTAACTTTACATGAACTCAGTATATGTAACTTTCCATGAAGTCAATATATGTAACTTTCCATGAACTCAGTATATGTAATTTTCCATGAACTCAGTATATGTAACTTTACATGAAGTCAGTATATGTAACTTTCCATGAACTCAGTATATGTAACTTTCCACGAACTCAGTATATGTAATTTTCCATGAACTCAGTATATGTAATTTTCCATGAACTCAGTGTATGTAACTTTACATGAAGTCAGTATATGTAACTTTCCACAAACTCAGTATATGTAACTTTCCATGAACTCAGTATATGTAACTTTCCACGAACTCAGTATATGTAATTTTCCATGAACTCAGTATATGTAATTTTCCATGAACTCAGTATATGTAACTTTACATGAAGTCAGTATATGTAACTTTCCATGAAGTCAATATATGTAATTTTCCATGAAGTCAATATATGTAATTTTCCATGAAGTCAGTACATCTATGTAATTTTCCATAAAGTCAGTATATGTAATTTTCCATGAAGTCTGTGTATGTAATTTTCCATGAAGTCCATATATGTAATTTTACATGAAGTCAGTAAATATGTAATCTTCCATGAAGGTTGTAAATGTAATCTTCCATGATGTCATTATATGTAATTTTCCATGATGTCATTATATGTAATCTTCCATGAGGTCATTATTTGTAATTTTCCATGAGGTCATTATATGTAATTGTCATTATATGTAATCTTCCATGAGGTCATTATTTGTAATTTTCCATGAGGTCATTATATGTAATTTTCCATGAGGTCATTATATGTAATTTTCCATGATGTCATTATATGTAATTTTCCATGATGTCATTATATGTAATCTTCCATGAGGTCATTATTTGTAATTTTCCATGAGGTCATTATATGTAATTTTCCATGAGGTCATTATATGTAATTTTCCATGATGTCACTATATGTAATTTTCCATGATGTCATTATATGTAATCTTCCATGAGGTCATTATTTGTAATTTTCCATGAGGTCATTATATGTAATTTTCCATGATGTTATTATATGTAATCTCCCATGAGGTCATTATATGTAATTTTCCATGATATCATTTTATGTAATTTTCCATGATGTCAGTATATGTAATCTTCTATGAGGTCATTATATGTAATTGTCCATTCAGAGATATGTGATTGCAAGGTTACTTTGGCAGATTTATTTCTCCTTTTATTACTCTTTATACCAGTGTTAAGGCACCAAGGTGGAAAAAAATGGTTTAAAATTATATATATATATATATATATATATATATATATATATATATATATATATATATATATATATATATATATATATATATATATATATATTAGGTTTAAACATTTTAAACATTTGAAATCACTACATCTAAATACTCCATTTTCATGGCATACATGTATTTTAGATTTATGGTAGGTGCTTTGTGTTTCACAGTTTTGTAAACAAGCAAGTTTTCCATCATTCTGATTGCGAAGCCTGTGTCTGACCTTAAAAAGAACAAATTGGAATGTAGAAAATATGGTTCAACACTAGCTTTAGTGGCAACTGCCCACAACAGTTTTTGGTTGTTCAGGACCATGATATTATTGTCCAAGTCTTTTGATTGAGATTTCCTCCCAGCAATGGGAGACATTAGTCCAGGAAAGTGCAGGCTTCAGCAGGTTTTTATTTAGGATCACATCAAGACATTCTAATGCTATGATTTAGATCTCAAAATCCATGTAGTTTATCATCATATGTAAAAAATTAAAAACTCATTGGATGATATTTTTAATGATTATTTGAAGTGATCAAAATCATGATTTATATTACTTGATTTAAATCAAACAACTCAGCCAGTCAACGGTGCAGAATACTTTTTCCCCAGGCTGCACGAGGACATCTTGCTTCTCTGGTGTCTGGGATATTAATGGGTCGTCAGATTTAAGGCTTTCAGTGTGGAAAGGGAAAATAAAAAGATGATGACATCTTATCTGAGAGGTTTCAATGCAGTTCAAAGCTTTGAGCATGTCTTTAATTTCTGCTGCGAATATTGAGGCATTATCTTGTAATTGCTTGAGATAGTATATTAGAATGTTGAAGTGATAGAGCCAGCTTTGTCTCCAACGATCTGTAAATAGAGACTCGTGGCTATGATGGGATTAGCTCTCATTTCATTGAATTTACTATGAAATAGAAGAGGATTTATTGATGACTTTTTGAAGTTGCTAAAAAAAGGTTAAATATGACATTTGGAGGTTTTAATAACCATGATGGTGATTTGGCAATACAGAATTCTGCAATATTTCCAACACAGATATTTGCTGTTTCTATGTGAGAATGAATTTACATGCCTAAAGGTGGAATGAAGTTTCCAAATGTACAAGGTTTGATATTTGGGCATAAATACTTTCATGTGCTGGGTTAGGTGGATTAAAAGAAAACAGTTTTGGTTGCATACTGCAGATCCATTGTTGATCAGAGATAAAGTGATGTTCATTTACCTCAGCAAAGAGGCTTTCTGAAGGGGAGGGTCTAAATGCACCTAGACTGAGTCTGTGTTACAGATCATGTGATCAGGCATCTACAGGTAAGATTTACAAGCTAATCCATACACAATCAAGTCATAGTCAAGCTTTGATCCTGTGTTTGTGTGTGATTTGGATTTTTAACATAGCTTTAAAAGTTTTTCAGCCATATCACTATACTGCCTGCAGTTTGACAGTCTATAGTGATGTCTAGTACTAGGGCATCATGCTGCAGACATGTCGCATTATGTCCCACCCAGTCACAGTATCCTGGCACCAGGCTGACCAGTCCTAAATACGAACCTCTTAATGCTGAGCACCTAGCGAGGCTGCTGTTATTACCATTTTTAAAAGTTTTTGGTATGACTCAACTGGGGTTTGAACCTGTGACCTCCTTCCTTTGAGGTGGATGCTCTAACCACTAGGCCACTGAAGTGGTTAGTTTTGATCCTACTAATTACATACCTGCATAGCTTGACCATGACCTTCTAGTCTGTTTCCAAATCTGTGTTTGCCCTGTTGGGTATTAAATCCGGGGCTTTTCACATTTGTCACCCAGGTACCTTATATGTGGAGGAAACGTTAGTTTATGGTGGAAATAAGCTGTAAAAATTTGCCTTCCCCACAACAGGGATAAGAAACACCATCAAGATAGAGCTTTGCACCATCATAAATACTGGGTTCTGGTGTGTAGTGAAGCCTAGATCCAGCATTCCAGTATTCCCTGGGTTCTGGTCTGTATTGAAGCCTAGATCCAGCATTCCAGTATTTCCTGGGTTCTGGTCTGTATTGAAGCCTAGATCCAGCATTCCAGTATTTCCTGGGTTCTGGTCTGTATTGAAGCCTACATACAGCATTCCTGTTAAAGTCCCTGGGTTCTGGTCTGTATTGAATCCTACATCCAGTATTCCAGTATTCCCTGGGTTCTGGTCTGTATTGAAGCCTACATCCATCATTCCTGTTAAAGTCCCTGGGTACTGGTCTGTATTGAAGCCTACATCCAGCATTCCTGTTAAAGTCCCTGGGTTCTGGTCTGTATTGAAGCCTAGATCCAGCATTCCTGTTAAAGTCCCTGGGTTCTGGTCTGTATTGAAGCCTACATCCAGTATTCCTGTTAAAGTCCCTGGGTTCTGGTCTGTATTAAAGCCTACATCCAGCATTCCTGTTAAGGTCCCTGGGTTCTGGTCTGTATTGAAGCCTAGATCCAGCATTCCTGTTAAAGTCCCTGGGTTCTGGTCCGTATTGAAGCCTACATCCAGTATTCCAGTATTCCCTGGGTTCTGGTCTGTATTGAAGCCTACATTCAGCATTCCTGTTAAAGTCCCTGGGTTCTGGTCTGTATTGAAGCCTAGATCCAGCATTCCTGTTAAAGTCCCTGGGTTCTGGTCTGTATTAAAGCCTACATCCAGCATTCCTGTTAAAGTCCCTGGGTTCTGGTCTGTATTGAAGCTTAGAGCCAGCATTCCTGTTAAAGTCCCTGGGTTCTGGTCTGTATTGAAGCCTACATCCAGTATTCCAGTATTCCCTGGGTTCTGGTCTGTATTGAAGCCTACATCCAGCATTCCTGTTAAAGTCTCTGGGTTCTGGTCTGTATTGAAGCCTAGATCCAGCATTCCTGTTAAAGTCCCTGGGTTCTGGTCTGTATTAAAGCCTACATCCAGCATTCCTGTTAAAGTCCCTGGGTTCTGGTCTGTATTGAAGCCTACATCCAGTATTCCAGTATTCCCTGGGTTATGGTCTGTATTGAAGCCTACATCCAGTATTCCAGTATTCCCTGGGTTCTGGTCTGTATTGAAGCCTACATCCAGTATTCCAGTATTCCCTGGGTTCTGGTCTGTATTGAAGCCTACATCCAGTATTCCAGTATTCCCTGGGTTCTGGTCTGTATTGAAGCCTAGATCCAGCATTCCTGTTAAAGTCCCTGGGTTCTGGTCTGTATTGAAGCCTACATCCAGTTTTCCAGTATTCCCTGGGTTCTGGTCTGTATTGAAGCCTACATCCAGCATTCCTGTTAATGTCCCTGGGTTCTGGTCTGTATTGAAGCCTAGATCCAGCATTCCTGTTAAAGTCCCTGGGTTCTGGTCTGTATTGAAGCCTACATCCAGTATTCCAGTATTCCCTGGGTTCTGGTCTGTATTAAAGCCTACATCCAGCATTCCTGTTAAAGTCCCTGGGTTCTGGTCTGTATTGAAGCCTAGATCCAGCATTCCTGTTAAAGTCCCTGGGTTCTGGTCTGTATTGAAGCCTACATCCAGTATTCCAGTATTCCCTGGGTTCTGGTCTGTATTGAAGCCTACATCCAGCATTCCTGTTAATGTCCCTGGGTTCTGGTCTGTATTGAAGCCTAGATCCAGCATTCCTGTTAAAGTCCCTGGGTTCTGGTCTGTATTAAAGCCTACATCCAGCATTCCTGTTAAAGTCCCTGGGTTCTGGTCTGTATTGAAGCCTAGATCCAGCATTCCTGTTAAAGTCCCTGGGTTCTGGTCTGTATTGAAGCCTACATCCAGTATTCCAGTATTCCCTGGGTTCTGGTCTGTATTGAAGCCTACATCCAGTATTCCAGTATTCCCTGGGTTCTGGTCTGTATTGAAGCCTACATCCAGTATTCCAGTATTCCCTGGGTTCTGGTCAGTATAACGGCTCTGGTCAACAAGGTTCTTGGATGCCATTAAAGCAGTAATTCATTTTGAAATGAAGACTGTAAATGAATTTTAAAAAGTTAATGAACTGCTCTGATAGAAGAAATATGGAAATTATAAAATGAAATTAAAATTAAAATGAGTTTTTTTCCATTCAGAAGATTTGCAGTAGCAAACAGAATCCTGTCTTTCAGCACAGCTTGATTCACCATGAGAGAAAATGCCATATGGATACATTTCTCCACTTTTATTCAAGTTGACTTTCAAGTTGATATAACTTCATGTAAGATGACTTCCAAGTAGATGTGATTACATGTAAGTTGACTCCCAAGTTGATGCATTCGTATGGAGGTCGACTCCAAAGAACATGTGTTCACCCACATATTGACTCCTAAGTTTATATGTTTGCATGGAAGTTAACTCAAAAGTTACCTCTGTCTGCATGGGTTGAAATCTCAGATTCAGCCAATGTGGATATGCGAGAAAGCTTGCCGGTAGCTTCTTGTGAGTCGGTGGTTCTTTCCAGGTTTTCTGGGGTTCTTCCTCCACCATTTATACTGGCTGTATGTATAGCCTCTCTTGTGCTGAAAAATTGCATCAAACCCTACAAAAAAACAACAACAACAATAACTCCAAAGTTGATGCATTTGCATGGAAGTTGGACTTAATGTGTTCACATGCATGTTGACTACCAGTTGACTCATAGTTATGTGTTCACATGCATGTTGACTAACAGTTTTATGTTCACATGCATGTTGACTAACAGTTATATGTTCACATGCATGTTGACTAACAGTTGACTCAGTTTTGTGTTCACATGCATGTTGACTAACAGTTATATGTTCACATGCATGTTGACTAACAGTTGACTCATAGTTATGTGTTCACATGCATGTTGACTAACAGTTGACTCATAGTTATGTGTTCACATGAATGTTGACTAACAGTTGACTCATAGTTATATGTTCACATGCATGTTGACTAACAGTTCACTAACAGTTTTATGTTCACATGCATGTTGACTAACAGTTGACTCATAGTTATGTGTTCACATGCATGTTGACTAACAGTTGACTCATAGTTATATGTTCACATACATGTTGATGCCCAAGCTGATCACCTACACATTGACTCCCAAACTGACATATTCACATGTAAGTTGACATCCAAAGTGTTGTCTCTCAGGTTGATTGTATCATATGCAAATTTACTTCTATGGTTCACATGCCAGTTGACTCACAAGTTGATATGATGACATGCAAGTTTCCAAACATTTTTGGGCCATCACTTTCTAACGACCCAACTCAAAACACCTTACCTTTATTGAAATAGGAGGTGAGGATGGAAGGATTTCAGGGATGATATACAATGATTAGATAAGTAACTAACTTATGGACATGGACTCACGGTAAATTTCCACACACGATGTAAATCCCTTTAACAGGGACTCTCAGCTTTGCCACACCCCATGTAAATCTTTATAACAGAGACTACCAGCACTGCCACAATGTAAATCTTTATAACAGAGACTATCAGCACTGCCACAATGTAAATCTTTATAACAGAGACTCCCAGTATTGCCACAGCGTAAATCTTTATAACAGGGACTCCCAGTATTGCCACAGTGTAAATCTTTATAACAGGGACTCCCAGTATTGCCACAGTGTAAATCTTTATAACAGGGACTCCCAGCATTGCAACAGTCTACACCAATTGAGAGGGGGCTGATATTTGTCTTTTTTTTCTCTCACAAGTACGATTAAGTAAAAATTAAGGTTTATGATCTTGTAAGTAGACCAAAGTAGGTTGTGGAAAGGATGTGTTGTTGAAAGTTTGACAAAAAGTGGAAGATGGCTTCTGTCTCCAGCTGCCAAGAGCAATTCATTTGTAGGTTATTCTCCATTGTGGACAGAGGACGCTCATTTTGTCACATGATCATTCACACGGCTCATTATGGACATGATACCGTTACATAAAATCATGAAATGGAACATTCTCAATGAAATTTGGGTCATTCTCTTGTGTATGTCATTATAAAGAAACTATTGTGATTTATTTGAACAAGTTTAGTGTAAACATTCAGCTCTCTTTCTCTCTCTCCCTATAATGTATGGCATAATCATTATAACACAGTTCTAGTTACACAGCAAGTATGGTCATGGATTCTATTCATTAAATAAAAGTAAAATACAAGTAGGTCAGTGCACCATCACTAAAGACTCGTCATTAAAACACAGTTCCTGTTATACAGTGAGTATTGTCATGGGATCTGTTCCAGTAAGTAGTAGTAAAATTCAAATAATACAGTTCCTGTTATACAGGAAACATAATCATGGATTCAGTTTCATTAGGGTTAGAAAATATCTGTGTATCATGTACTTAACTATAAGGTTGTTCATGTTGCCTACTCTATGGTTCCCATATGATGACATTGCGCCCTGTGACTTACACATTAGCTTACAGTGGTCTACAGAATGTCGTGACTGTCTTGAAACCCATATACACGTAGCCTTAAACGCAGGGTGAATTGGGTTCAGGGAGATCATAACATTCAGTACATCTCAGTAAATATCATAAATCTAATTTAACCTCAATATAACTTTTTTTATCAATATTTCATCATTGGTGTGCTAAAAGTCTTTGGTATGACTCAGCCAGGGATCGAACCCATGACCTCCCGCATCTGAGGCTTACATAACAATTTATTATTTATAGATATGTGGTATAGTTTTAGTGTTTAGGTTTTCCTTGAACATGTTCTTAATAACAAAGGAAGGCTACATTGACCAATAATTTGTGCTGATATTTTGCAGGCTTAGGTTTGCATTTAGCTCATGACCAAATATTTACTGCTTTACCTAGATTTGTGAGACTTGGTGAGGTGATGCATTATGATTATTACTACACTCATCACAAAGTAGGTCCATGTGACTCATATTTTGTACTTAACTGACTTTGGTTCAGTCTATAGCACTTTTCATGCCAGAAACATCAGATCAGATCACTGTATGTACCATACCCTTTCAACAAAAGAATGCCACTGTGACCTGCATTTTTCATTTAGCTGGACAATGTTAAATTTCTGTGCTAATTATGTACTTATTACTCAAAGCCTGTGATTTTCATCCAATAAAATATGACCATTAGGGTTGGACAGTGATAATAGCTTTTTGAAGCAGTTTTTAAGAATGATAATCAAATTTAAAAAAATTAAAAAAACACTCTCCAGTTTTTATCAACACATTACAAGAATATTACTTTTGTTGTCTTGTATGTCCTGTCACAGTGTGTGTGTGTGATTGTGTGATAGATAGATAGATAGATAGATTGGTTGATCGATAGAAACTCACATGAAAACAAGTCACAGCAAAAATAGTCACATGATAAAAGTTTTAGATACAAAAATAGAACAGAAATTTTATGGTTATACTAATTTTGATCTTTTTTAAAGTTAAAATGAGTTTGTTTTATAATTTATTAGCAATATTATGAAAAATATTTTGCAAACTATAAAATGTAGAGAAAATTACATGCTTTAATTTATTTTAATATATTATTTTAAAAAAAAAACAAAAAATGGAAAATGTATTTGCATGTTGCTATGTACAGTATATATATGAATGTGTTTGTGTATGTCTGTTTGTGAATATGTGTCTGTTTATATATTTTTATATAAACATGCTCCCTTGTATGAGGGCATCAAGGTAGATTAGTTCTTCAGAAATTATGTTATAATTTTTAAACACTATTAATATTATTATTATTATTATTATTATTATTATTATTATTATACTGTGTTTAGGCCTAGACAGAGCAACATGCTATATTTTCTGCATATTGCAATAGGCTACATATATCAGTACCTTTATTTAGTTTCTATATTTACCGCATATTTCACCTATGCAAATTTATTGATCTGATTGATATAGCTAAGTCCACTACAGTATTATTTTATTTCATCAAAATTTGATTGTGACTTTTTTACCTAGCTGTGACTTTTATCTACAGTAAAAGTGTGACTTTTTCCCCAACTTCTTTTCCTGTGACTTTCCCAGGCTGACATAAAACAATATTGTTAATATGGACATGGTGTGAGGACTGATGTCTGCATTATAGTTCCTAAGGCAGTCTGACTGAAGAGTTGTGAAAAGTCCATTAATGGTTTTGACACCTATTTGGTCTTCTACTTTATTGTTAAGGAGTGTTTAAATTCTTGGGAAAACATAATGACTAGACAATTGCATGAATAAGTATTACATAGATCATGTGCTGTTTGGTGGGATTATCAGATATATGTTAGGTTTGGGGGCAACTAAAGGGGGATTTCCAAAAAGGGATATTGGTAGATGAATGCCCTTGAGTCCTAACCCTATATAAATATATGAAAAAACATTAACTTTTTTATTTTATTACTGCAGTTTTCTTTCCCATTTTTTTGGTTGTTGGTCTTATAAGCATAATGGGCATACTTATTTGGGAATCAACACAGTTGTAATATCTGGAACCCGAAACAATTGACTAAAAATTTTGTTCAGGTGCAGTGCAGACTGTGCTGGGCAAGGTGATGATGTAGAGAGATTCAAGATGGCATCAAGCTTGTCACAATCTTCTAATGTGGCATGTGCAGTAGATTTTTCAATAGCATGTATTCATATGTTGACACTGTAATTGCTAACGGGAAAAAAATGCATTTTGCACAGTGTTTCATTCCAAATATGGCAAAATATCAGCATGCATCAGTTTACAGCATGTGTTTTGAGGAATTGGTACAGTCAGAATATGTACAGTCCCATTTGAATGACACAAAGTGCCTTGTCATTTCAGTTGGAAAGAAAAGTAGAAATATGATGTACTGTTGATACTGACCTAAACCAAGCATGCCCTCTCTTCTTTCTCCCAATGATTTATTTACCTTATGTGCCTCTTTTCCCAACTTTTGTCCCATTTTGTGTTAGAATCACATTGGCCTGCAAGGTACTAACACAAAGCTGTTTTTATTTCTTGACAGTACTATAGTTAATTGTGTGAAGCATTGTACTGACCCCTGTGTCCATTGGATTTGGACTTACACCTACTTATCCTTATAACATTTATGTCATATTTTAATCGCATTGACCCCTGCAGTTAGTATGAACTAGCCATGCAGAATTTATATCTGAAACTTACTACCAGAATAGTGTACACTTTGCCAGAAAAGTGATTGCATGTACATAGTTCTGTACTAGTAATTTGTACTTGCAAAAGAATAGAGATTACATAGAACAGAGTACTAGGTTTTCCTGGATTGCATCTGTACATGGGAAAGCTTAGAAAGGTTAGTGGGTTTGTGTGCATTGATTCATTCTTAATTTTCGCAATGTTTATATTTTCTTTCATTGAATGTTACCTACAATGATATGATAAATACAAATAATTTTAAATGTTCATCTTTTCATTTTATTTATAAAAACATTTTTAAAACTGTACTCTTTCACTATCATTGTAGGTTAGATTTTACCTTGCATAGATTCATTCTTGTCCTTTCACATTTTCATGTTTTCTTTCATTCATACATGGGTATACAGGTTGGCATGATACAAGCAATGTGCGACAGTGTCTACCTTTTCATTTTATTTGCTAAGCTAACTGATTTAAAAAATTTACTCACTCTTGTAATCTATTTGATGTAAGGCTCAAGATGGCCTTAAAGTTGGCCGATTCATTAATCAATGTAATTCTAGGTAGACTTACTCCATGACCTGTTAGGCTACCCATGTGTTACCAGAATGTTCAATACACAACAGATCAAAGGAACAAGCTGCCATGATACAGTTAGGTAAAATCTTGTGGAGCCTGACACTAAAATATACATATCATATGGTGGGGTAATAACAAGGATCTTTAGTAGAAAAGCTCTTTAGGGTGCTAAATAAAGCACCCACATTTTCCCTATCAATACCCTTTAAGTCCCCCACCCTGGAATATCATACCTTATATCAAATGAGACAACATTGTCGAACTGATTCATTGCATTAACAGGACTAAAAAGGTCTCTCTAAACACAGTAATGTACAGTAATTGAGAGTAATGGGCTCTAATGGAAAGTAATGTGGACAAAAATACAATATTGCAAAAATATTATTTGTAATGTACACTATTATTTTTATTGTACGAAATTAAATACATAAATCATAAATAACAAATGTGATTGTTATATTGTTTTATTAGTGTTCATAATATGCTTTTACTAAAATAATGCGCAGAATGGAAAAACTCTTGTCTGTCTGTCTCTATCTCTTTATAAATATATATATATATATATATATATATATATATATATATATATATATATATATATATATATATATATATATATATATATATATATTCTTAACTAAGACTGTCCACCTTTTTTATTTTCTCGTCTGACTGCACTCAGCTCTCATCCTTTTTTTCTGGTGATGTTTTTTCCCTCCTGAAGGTGTTTTTTGTATAGTAATTTTACCATGTGTCAACCTTACTATTAGTTTATTGTACCCTTGTCACACTGAGAAATGTTCTAAATAATGGTCCTGGTTCAGTTTCTGTTTCTTGACACCACATGTCAATAGACAACAGATGTATCCCTCATCAATGGAAGATCAGGTCTTAAAGTGATAACCATCAGGTAATCACATTTGCCTCCAAGCGAATGACACTGAGACAGATGTATCCCTCATCAATGGAAGATCAGGTCTTAAAGTGATAACCATCAAGTAATCACATTTGCCTCCTAGCGAATGACACTGAGACAGATGTATCCCTCATCAATGGAAGATCAGGTCTTAAAGTGATAACCATCAAGTAATCACATTTGCCTCCTAGCGAATGACACTGAGACAGATGTATCCCTCATCAATGGAAGATCAGGTCTTAAAGTGATAACCATCAAGTAATCACATTTGCCTCCTAGCGAATGACACTGAGACAGATGTATCCCTCATCAATGGAAGATCAGGTCTTAAAGTGATAACCATCAAGTAATCACATTTGCCTCCTAGTGAATGACACTGAGACAGATGTATCCCTCATCAATGGAAGATCTGGTCTTAAAGTGATAACCATCAAGTAATCACATTTGCCTCCTAGCGAATGACACTGAGACAGATGTATCCCTCATCAATGAGGTCTTAAAGTCTTTGCTTGTTATCACTTCGCATGTAGAGTTGAACCAATAATCACATATCTGAATCAAGATGTATACAGAGTCAACATTGCTCATAAGATGCAAACTGCTGACAGTCACAAATTGAAATGGGTAAACCAGTAACATTTATGTGCATGTAAAATAATAATAATAATAATAATAATAATAATAATAGCTTTATTTTATTATGATTATACAATTAGTTCTAGGAAGGTGGTGGGTGTGTCTGATTTAGGTATATCAAATTATTTTAGATTTGACAAACAGAATGAAGTAATTTGTGAAGAGGGCTCTTAAAAGAATCGAGTATGTTGAAAATAATATCCATAATCTAGATATGCATAAAGAATAAATGAGAAGATAAGATAACCTTTTCTTGTAATATTTCCAGGGGATAATTTGGGGAGCTTAAATATAAGACTCTATGAGAAAGATAAAATATGATTTATTTACTGGTGTGATCGAAAACAAAAATTCTACAATAGTTCTAGGGAGCTTATTACTGACATCATTTAATTTTAAGAAAACTTGAGTCATTACAACATGGATGATTTGCAAAAAATACACACACAGCCTAATACATTAATACAGTAAAATACAGACACAGCATAATACATTAATACAGTAAATTACACACACAACATAATACATTAATACAGTAAAATACACACACAGCATAGTACATTAATACAGTTAAATATACACAGGATAATACATTAATACAGTAAAATACACACACAGGATAATACATTAATACAGTAAAATACACACACAGCATAGTACATTAATACAGTAAATTACACACACAGCATAATACATTAATACAGTAAAATACACACACAGCATAGTACATTAATACAGTTAAATATACACAGGATAATACATTAATACAGTAAAATACACACACAGGATAATACATTAATGCAGTAAAATACACACACAGCATAGTACATTAATACAGTTAAATATACACAGGATAATACATTAATACAGTAAAATACACACACAGGATAATACATTAATACAGTAAAATACACACACAGCATAGTACATTAATACAGTAAAATACACACAGGATAATACATTAATACAGTAAAATACACACACAGCATAATACATTAATACAGTAAATTACACACACAGCATAATACATTAATACAGTAAAATACACACACAGCATAGTACATTAATACAGTTAAATATACACAGGATAATACATTAATACAGTAAAATACACACACAGGATAATACATTAATACAGTAAAATACACACACAGCATAGTACATTAATACAGTAAAATACACACACAGCATAGTACATTAATACAGTAAAATACACACACAGCATAGTACATTAATACAGTTAAATATACACAGGATAATACATTAATACAGTAAAATACACACACAGGATAATACATTTTAGGGTATAATACACAGGATAATACATTAATACAGTAAAATAAACACAGGATAATACATTAATACAGTAAAATACACACACAGCATAATACATTAATACAGTAAAATACAGACACAGCATAATACATTTAATTCAGTAAAATACAAACACAGCATAATACATTAATACAGTAAATTACACACACAGCATAATACATTAATACAGTAAAATACAGACACAGCATAATACATTAATACAGTAAATTACACACACAGCATAGTACATTAATACAATACAGACACAGGATAATACATTAATACAGTAAAATAGACACAGGATAATACATTAATACAGTAAATTACAGACACAGCATAATACATTAATACAGTAAATTACACACACAGCATAATACATTAATACAGTAAAATACACACACAGCATAGTACATTAATACAGTTAAATATACACAGGATAATACATTAATACAGTAAATTACAGACACAGCATAATGCATTAATACAGTAAAATACACACACAACATAATACATTAATACAGTAAAATACAGACAGAGCATAATACATTACAGTAAATTACAGACACGGCATAATACATGAATACAGTAAAATACAGACACAGCATAATATATTAATACAGTAAATTACACACACAGCATAATACATTAATACAGTAAATTACACACAGCATAATACATTAATACAGTAAATTACACACACAGCATAATACATTAATACAGTAAATTACACACACAGCATAGTACATTAATACAATACAGACACAGGATAATACATTAATACAGTAAAATAGACACAGGATAATACATTAATACAGTAAATTACAGACACAGCATAATACATTAATACAGTAAATTACACACACAGCATAATACATTAATACAGTAAAATACACACACAGCATAGTACATTAATACAGTTAAATATACACAGGATAATACATTAATACAGTAAATTACACACACAGCATAATACATTAATACAGTAAATTACACACACAGCATAATACATTAATACAGTAAATTACACACAGCATAATACATTAATACAGTAAATTACACACACAGCATAATACATTAATACAGTAAATTACAGACACATTATAATATATAAATACAGTAAAACACCTGATAAGCTTATCATGTATCATCTGACAATAAAGTTGCTGATATGTATGAATACCATTACAAGAGAGAGAGAGAGAGAGAGAGAGAGAGAGAGAGAGAGAGAACATGTATTATTGAGGTAATGGAATTCATCACCCAAATTGTTATTATGACATTCAGTACATTTTGTTCCTTTAAATTGATTTTAGTACATTACAATTTGGCCGTCTTCAAGATGCATACTGGTATGCAATCGGCAACAAATAACATCGCATTATAAGATGGAAAGATAGAATGCCAATTTAAAGACTAAAAATCATTATTTTGCGATCAGTGACATAAATTAATCAATCCGATAATAAAGCTAATGATAGAATACAACTAATATTGAAAACATCTACTTTACCAATTTTAACTGAATTTAAGAAAGATACTGTTATTAATTATTTTTCACATGTAATGTTGTTAACATTACACAAACAGGACAAATACACACTTGGGAATATGTTATTTATTTATTATCCTAATTACTTCTTTCATCTTTCCATTTCACATTTGATAGCATATTATTGAAGCAATGTGTTTGTTATAAATGGCAACAACTGATAAATTTTAATGGCAATTATTAATTTTATTTGGATACTGTTTAATGTTAAACACAGACAACAGGAGGTCTGCATATTCAAATGAATAATTGTACTGACAGCTCAAAGAATTTGCAGGGAGAATATAATAATAATAATGATATAAATTAAAGATCGTTAAATAGAAACTTAAAAATATATAAGCAATCCAAAAGAAGATAAACCTGACATTAAAGACAGCCCGACTCACAAGCTTTCTTATAGACACTGCAAGGAAACTGTATCTTGCTTTTTTTTTTTACCATGCTGATATCACAGTTGTCTCCAAAATTGAGAATTCTAACACAGTGAATAGAAAATTGTTAATTGATTTGACTACAACCTTATTATACATGTAAGAAATATATTTCTATTGGAACCTTCTCATTCTTTTCATCTTGAGGCCAATTATTTTCATGAAAAATCGCTGTTCAAACATTAGCGAAAGTGGGTAACAAGCACTATTGTTCATATATTATTATATCAATTCAAGCAAATAATATTGTTGTTACCTCTGTTGAATTCTATTAATGTTCATTGATCGTTACATCTCACATTATGTCGTTAAACGATAATTATGTTAAGGTCGGCCCTACATGACACTGACCCGCTCAACTTACTGGATTCTATGTACAGCTAAAGTGGACATCAAAGACACCAAAGACACTTGCGACAGGTGTGAATGCAGCATTTAATGAAATCACACTATACTAGTTTTAGGTGGTTATGTAAATGAAATGTTTCAGCCATTAGTCTTAAAATAGAAATGAGTTAACTATTTTCTCAGAAATTTTTGAACAAATGAACACTTAAATGGAGTCTCTTAAATGAAGACAGAAATAAAATGATAAATATATTAAATTCCATAGCTGTGCAACTCTATGTTATTATTTGATAACATAGATTAGTATATACTGTTCACAAATGCCAATGTATATATTTTGTTTTGCTATATATATTTTATTCCCCAGAAGATCACATGTGTTATACAGAGCAAAAGGATTGGACATAAGTTTTTCAACTTACAAGTTTTACTCCATTATAAACATAATTAATGAACACACCAGCTTGAGGTCTCGAAAAAAGTCAAGACAGTTGACAGTAACATACATAGAATTAAATGAGAGAGATGAAAGAATGATAAAGTCAGAGGGATAGTGATTCATGTCGTCTGGAATGTAAAATTTTAAATAACTTTGGTGATGGAACAAAACGTAAATATGTTTCTGAATATTTTTCTGTTAATAAATTTCTGCATATAAATTTTATAAAACTAGTGGCATGAATTTACTCCATTCTTAGCTTCTCTTACATTACAGTATTTCAGTCTACATTACTGTCCATTACTTTCCATTACTGTCCATTACTGTACATTACTGTCCATTACTGTACATTACTTTCCATTACTGTACATTACTGTACATTACTTTCCATTACTGTACATTACTGTACATTACTTTGTTTAGGGAGACCAGACTAAACGTAGATACCTTTCTGTAGTAAAATATGTTTTTGACTCCTGAGCAGTTTATTATTTCGCTAGAGAAAATGCTGTTATCTGTGTTTGCTGTTTAGTCTCATTGGCTGCAAATGGCTGTATCATGTAACAATATTCATTTTAGATTCATTGTATGACTACAGATATCTTTCAAATTTACATATATAATTGACCGAGCTTCCAGTGGTTATAGCATCTGCCTCAGATGCAGGAGGTCACAGGTTCAAACTCTGGCCAAGTCATTCCAGAGACTTTTCAAAATGGTACTTGCAGCTCTTGCTGGCTCTCAGCTTTAAGAGGTCAGTGTCAGGACTGGTCAGCCTGGTGTTAGAATAATGTGACTGGATGGGACATGATGCTACATGTCTGCAGCATTATTCCCCAGTGCTAGACATCACTGTAAACTGCCACACTGCAGGCAATGTAGCGATATGACTGAATTTTGTATAGGCTACATTAAAAATCCAAATCACACACATGCACACAGACACTCACACACACACCTGCCCATTTTCCCACTATGCCATGTTTCCTTCATGTACTTCTTTCCTACCCAAAACAAACAAAGCAAAATGGGGCCCCGAGTGGCTGAGTGGACTAAAGCGCTCTCCATTACAGATCACTGCCATCTCACCTCTGTCTGCGTCAGTTCGAGTCTAGGATTCGACTAATGTGGGTATGTGAGAAAGCTTGCCAGTAGCTTCTCGTGGGTCGGTGGTTCTTCCTGGGGTTTTCCCAGGTTCTTCCTCCACCATTAATACTGGCCGCCATGCGTAGCCTATCGTGTGCTGAAAAATGACGTTAAACCCCACAACAACAACAACACCAACAAAGCTAATATTTTCATTTTTACTTCTCATGTGACCCTGTCTGCTTCTTTTCCAGACTCTTAACATTGCCATTTGTACATGCACATTGTACAGTGCTGTGGTGTTTTGTTGTTGTGGGGTTTAATGCCATTTTTCAGCACATGATAGGCTATACATGGCAGCCAGTATTAATGGTGGAGGAAGAACCCAGTAAAACCCCGGAAAGAATCACCGACCCACGAGAAGCTACTGGCAAGCTTTCTCACATATCCACATTGGCTGAATCCGAGACTCGAACCCACGCAGACAGAGGTGAGATGGCAGTGATCCGTACATTGTACACTAACAGTGATGTGATGTTTTTTAAACAAGAACAGTCTATCTCATTTTGTCACATTGTGGAAAATAAAACATTGTATTTACGGTCAAGATGAATAAAATGTATTGAAATAAATGCCATTGGATATGTTTTGATATACACTGTAATTGAAATACATGCCATACAGTATGTTGTGATATAATTGAAATACATGCCATACAGTATATTGAGATATGCATGTCAAAGTTGAGGAAGATATTGGACAGTTTGACATGTAAATCTGATTGCCTCTTCGTTAAAAAATAGTACTGAACTGTCATAACTTCATCTGGTGAAAGAAAACTGTCTTGACAGCGAAAAAGTGCCTGGGAAAATCATACAACATGTTTTTCTAGGATGTATTCATTTTGTGCTCGTTTTGAGTTTTGTTAAATTTGGTCAGCAAAATACAGCCAAAACTTGTCAAACTGAAAACAGACAACTTTATTACAAATTGATGGATTTCATCTATGAAGAAAGTTATTGGTTTTTTGTATTGACACAGATCACTTTTTGTAATTTGATGTTTCAGAGTTCTATATAAAAATTTAAATAATTAGTTGTTTGAACTAATTGTGTTTTTTTTTAAATTCAGTGTTATATTTTGTGAACTAGACAAATAATAAACTTAAGATATCAAACTAAATCTTTGGATGTTTTACGCATACTGTTTTTGAATGTTATCAAATGGCTTTGTGACCAAGATTTATTCAGGATGTGTTTGATGGCTTGGCACTTGTGTGAGTATTCTCACTCTGAGGAAATACTTTTATTTCATATGTGCATACACCATATGGAATTTATTGTAATAGCAAAGTTTATATTGATTAAATAAACGACCATAAAAACATGGACTGAACTTATGACAGGATCAGTAAACTGTTAGTTTTGGAATAATTGCCAAAAGTTCCAGTATTTACCTAATTTTCCTGCACAGATGTTTTTCTTAGTGCATTTTTAAATATGCAACTTTAAAGTGGGACAGATTTTATTGTATTACATTTTCAATTATACTGTGTAATTTGAAGATAGTGAATTCATTAATTTTGTCAGTTTATGTGTTTGCCAATGGGCAATAGGCTAATGTGCAATACAAATTCCTCCTTGAAGTTTTCTGTCCATTTGTCTGCCCAGAAGTATGTCTGTTTTGAGTTTCATTTCTGCACAATAACTTGAATTGTCCACCATATACCGGTATAGTTATGAAATGTTGTGGATGACTTGCACTAGGATAAAGAAGGAACATATTTATTTGGGGGTCAAAAGATAAAGGTCATTGTGACTGAATAAATGAAATTAGTTTCAGCAAAATAATTAAAATTGTTCACCATCTACCTTTACCAATCTTTGTATGTGTTTTTCACTTGGGGTAATGAAGAACCCAACTATTGATTTTGCAGTCCAAAAGTCAAGGTCACTGTGACTGAAATAAAACTTGTTTCTGCTTTGTGGATGGTTTTTACTCTGTGGTAATGAAAAAGAAAAGATCCGAGGCCTTGTTCACTAGGAAGGAAAGAAGAAAAAATAGTTCCCACACAATAAGATCTTGACCAAACTTTATACATGTGTTATACTTTGGGTAAGGAAGAAGCATATTCATTTTTTTGGATCAAAGAGTTAAAGCTCAAAGTCAGGCTATGGTTTATGTTAGCAAAATTCATTTATCTGCATACATGGCTATTAAACTCTGAGTGGGCAAATAATGTGCCTTCATGGTGACTTTTTTCTTCAATGTGTCCATGTAAAATAATGTGCCACTCATGGTACTCTGTAAGTAAAATAAAGTGCCATTCATGGTACTCTGAATAAAATATTATGCCATTCATGGTACTCTGAGTAAAACATGTGCCATTCATGGTACTCTGAGTAAAATAATATGTCACTCTAGGTACTCTGAGTAAAATAATGTCATTCTAGGTACTCTGAGTAAAATAATATGCCATTCATGGTACCCTCTGAGTAAAATAATGTGCCATTTGTGGTACTCTGAGTAAAATAATATGCAATTTGTGGTACTCTGAGTAAAATAATATGCCATATGTGGTACTCTGCCATTGTTCATACAGGGGATGGCACTGTAAATGCAAGCCATTTTCAATGTTTGCCATTTAACTTTACTGTAGCTGAATCCATATCAAATATATACTCTTTTTCACAGTAATCTGGATGTTTTCCTTGCATTTATTCATTGCCATCTTTTGGCAGTTTCATGTTTTATTTCATTAATATTTCTGTTAAATTCATGGTGCATATATTAGTAAGGATGAGTCCTTCAATGCAGTACTTCAATACAGTCATTTGATAATTGTTCTGAAGGGCAATAACAAACAATGGCTCATTACATCATAAAAAAATACATAAATTACAGATTGTACAGACTGGTCAAAATACCTGAATATATTTCCATCATTGGAATAATCATCATTATAAATAATGAGTCAGTTTTATATCTGTAGCTCCACCCAGATCAAGTGTGCTCTGCTATTATAACAGCAACAATATCCTTTTATCATTATATGATCAATGGACATTGTTCCTTGATTTTAGGATCAGGTGTTATGATAGAATCATGATTTCAGTAAGTTAGCATGACCTTTCTTTGAACAGTAGGCATACAATAGTATACAACCTAATTATGTAATAAATGTTAGGTGGGATTTTTTTAAATATCATTTTGTTGGTACTTGACATTGGTGTATATTGTTTAAACTGAAGGATCATTGTTCATTGCATTTTTTAAATTTTTGTTTAATATATCATCCATGAAATCCATGTAATCAATACCCCATAAACAAATTTTTAATTTTCAGTACATTTTATAGAGAAATCTCTATGTTGTATTTGTGATACAGTATATAGGGGAATTTCTATGTTATGTGGGGAATTTCTATGTTGTTTGTAATACAGTATAAATGGGAAATTTCTATGTTGTTGTATTTGTAATACAGTATAAATGAGAATTTCTACATTGTTATGTTTGCAGTACTTTTATATAGGGGAATTTCTTTTTTATTGAATATGCAGTACTGTACATATACATAAGGGAAATTTTATTTTGTTAAATTTGTACTACAGTATATAGGGGAATTGCCATGTTGTTACATATGCAATACAATAATTAGTATATAGGGAGTTTTCTAAGTTGTTAAATTTGCAATACCGCATATAGGGGAATTTCTACATTATATTTATAATACAGTTTATAGGAGAATTTATGTGTTGTTAAATTTGTAATATAGAGTAAATCAGAATTTCTATGTTGAATATGCATTATGGTATAAATGCAAATTTCTATGTTGTTAAATTTGCAATACATAATATAGGAGAATTTCTATGTTGTTGAATTTGCAATACAGTATATAGGGGAATTTCTATGTTGTTAAATTTGTAATATAGAGTAAATCAGAATTTCTATGTTGAATATGCATTATGGCATAAATGCAAATTTCTATGTTGTTAAATTTGCAATACATAATATAGGAGAATTTCTATGTTGTTGAATTTGCAATACAGTATATAGGGGAATTTCTATGTTGTTAAATTTGCAGTATGTATATAGGGGAATTTCTGTGTTGTTGAATATGCAGTATGGTATATATGGGAATTTCTATGTTGTTGAATTTGCAATACAGTATATAGGGGAATTTCTATGTTGTTAAATTTGCAGTATGGTATATAGGGGAATTTCTATGTTGTTGAATATGCAGTATGGTATATAGGGGAATTTCTATGTTGTTAAATTTGCAATACAGTATATAGGGGAATTTCTATGTTGTTGAATATGCAATACATTATGTAGGGGAATTTATATGTTGTTAAATTTGCAGTATGGTATATAGGGGAATTTCTATGTTGTTGAATATGCAGTATGGTATATAGGGGAATTTCTATGTTGTTGAATTTGCAATACAGTATATAGGGGAATTTCTATGTTGTTAAATTTGCAGTATGGTATATAGGGGAATTTCTATGTTGTTGAATATGCAGTATGGTATATAGGAGAATTTCTATGTTGTTAAATTTGCAGTATGGTATATAGGGGAATTTCAATGTTGTTAAATTTGCAATACAGTATATAGGGGAATTTCTATGTTGTTGAATATGCAGTATGGTATATAGGAGAATTTCTATGTTGTTAAATTTGCAGTATGGTATATAGGGGAATTTCTATGTTGTTAAATTTGCAATACAGTATATAGGGGAATTTCTATGTTGTTGAATATGCAGTATGGTATATAGGAGAATTTCTATGTTGTTAAATTTGCAATACAGTATATAGGGGAATTTCTATGTTGTCGAATATGCAGTATGGTATATAGGGGAATTTCTATGTTGTTAAATTTGCAATATGGTATATAGGGGAGTTTCTATGTTGTTGAATATACAGTATGGTATATAGGAGAATTTCTATGTTGTTAAATTTGCAATACAGTATATAGGGGAATTTCTATGTTGTCGAATATGCAGTATGGTATATAGGGGAATTTCTATGTTGTTAAATTTGCAATACAGTATATAGGGGAATTTCTATGTTGTTGAATATGCAGTATGGTATATAGGGGAATTTCTGTGTTGCTAAGTCTTAGTGTCTATTTTTTTTGTCACATAAAACAAATTGTTGCATATTTCTATGAGGTTGCTTGATCTCAATTTTCTACTAAATAACAAAAAATAATGCTGAATTTCCTGATATATGGCATTTATATGGATTATGTAAAACCTTCAATAAGGCTAGAGCTTGTACACACAGAAAAGTGTCATGAGTAAGTCCTCATTATTTACACACTAGAAAAAGGTTGGCTTCATTTGATATTATAAAGTATGTACATCTGTCTGTCCGTTCCTTGTTTTGTTTTTGTACTGTAATTAATTTTCTCCAGAATCTGCCATTACAAAGCTTTGAAATTGCTAGCATTTGAGGTAGGAAAGAAACATCAATTTAGGGGTCAATAGGCCAAAGATTGAAATCACAGTGACTGAAAAGAAGAACATTGGTTTCTACAATAACTTGAGTTCTACACCACAGAAATAGGCTAAACTCACTACTGTGTTGATGGCTTACATTTGGAGTAAGGTAGAAGCCTATTGATGTGGAGTTCAGAAGGTCAAAAGTCAAAGTCACTGTTGCTGAAAAATGTGATATGGTTTCTACACACACATTTGAGGTCATGATCAGGTACCATCTCTTATGAGTGTATGCAGGAATTTTTCCAAATGGGAAGGGGGGAGGGGCAAAGCCAAGTACATGGGGGGGGGCAGAGCCAAATACAGGCGGGGGGGGGGGACAAAGCCACAATGAAAGAAGTATATAGATATAAATTGATTATCAGAGCTAACAATTAAGAATATTTGATAATCATTTCTCTCTTCAGTAATTTTATATTCTTTGTTATCCACACTCTCTGTCTACTCACAGTATGGTAAATTGTGTACCATTTGCCCTCTGTTACATTTCACTAGTCAGAGTTCCAACATGGCTGGAATTGGCCTGATCAGGGCAGTCACAAGTTTGCACTGGATGAAACAGTGCACTGGGCAAATGGTGTCATTGGCCCTGGGCATGATAATAAAAAGGTGTGTGTCCAGAATTAATAAATTTGAGACTAACATCTTTGAAACAGGAGAAGAATGTCACAAAAGAATGTCATAGAAAAGTCAGCCATTAATTGTAAAGACTGCCTTTACCGCATTTGCCAAGACTGCCTTTACCGCACTTGCCAAGACTACCTTTACCGCACTTGCCAAGACTGTCTTGACAGCACGTGCCAAGACTGCCTTTACCGCACTTGCCAGGACTGCCTTTACCGCACTTGCCAAGACTGCCTTTACCGCACTTGCCAAGACACTTTACTACAGTTGCCAAGACAGCCTTGACCGCAAATGTCATTGCATCACTTGTTGAACAGGGTTCAGGAAAAATTGCTATTGATAGCAGAACTGGCTTTTCTATACAGATATAACATGCAAAAATGTTTGATGCAGATTGTACACTCCAAGGACTTCAAGGGATTTTAAATTATTAATTTCTGTGTGAGAATGTTGAACTGCAATGATTTGAACTTCAGATGTTGCATTAGTCACTTGTACATTATACCAACAGTCCACAGGAAGTATTTGAAATACAAAGAGCTAACTAATTCTGTTATTTTTATATATATATATAGATATATATATATGTATATATATATATGTATATATATATATATATATATATATATATATATATATATATATATATATATATATATATATATATATATATATATATATATATATATATATATGTATATACATACATACATACATACATACATATATATATATATATATATATATATATATATATATATATATATATATATATATATATATATATATATACATACATATATATATGTATATATATATACATATATATATGTATATATATAGATCAAAATTTGATGGACTACAGACATATTCAGGATTTAAAATGTCAATTTTTGACACAAGAGAAACTTAAATAAATTGTAAGTGTTCACTTTTAGCAATTAAGAACAAAGTACAATTTGAGACAAATGATCATGATGAGGATGGGGATTCGATGGCGAAAAAGTTAGTTTCAGTAATTGGTTTATAGAATCAACGATGTGCCGTCATATTTACTATCATGATATTAACTTATCATTCTTCCAACTAGGTCATCAAGATCTGTTATTGAGTTGTTGCCTGAGTAATTATAACCTACTAGTGCCTACATATATGACTAAAAAACGGGGGGGATGTTACCATTTAAGGTGCTCTTGTTGGAGGGCGGGAACTCTCCACTTTGAACTTGCATTGTTTTTCCCAGTAATGGTTTCAGTGAATAAATCATACAAGGAAACCATGACTGTGTGTCACTGGGAAAGACACTTAGGTCCTATTTCCTTCTACTCTTATGAATTATAGCTAGTCTTGTGTTAAGTTTGTCATTAGACCCATCACCACCACCACCACAAATAAAATTACCCATCAAGAAATATGGAACAGTAATGGTCAGTTTAAGTAATGGTCAGTTTAAAGAAAATGATTATCATCTAACTGATAGCCATCACATTTTCCTACAAGGCAGTGATCAAGAAATAGGGATTGAGGAAAGGGGATATTTTTGTGAGTATAGACCAGTGATAGCAGTCACATTTTCCCACAAGGATCAAGAAATAGGGATTGGGGAAAACAGGATATTTTTGTGAGTATAGACCAGTGATAGGTGCTTATTTATGCATGTGAATGTATTTTTATTATTATTTACACATTTAGTCTTTTAAAAATACCAGTATCTTTTTTTATACCTCCACCATATCTTTGGAAGGGGCAGGTAGGTACATGGTATTTTCCATCAGTCCTATTCATGCCTCACATCACATCCATTGTGAAATTCCACTAAATAACTATAGAAGGACTGCACAGATAGAAAACAACTTTAGTACATGGATTAACAATAAGGTGATCAAGTTTTATTCTCATCATTTTCCAACAAAATTTAATGAAGTTATGGTGTCTTATTTAATAACTTTGCTGTGGTATTTCACCATGTTATGAGGCCCTTTTTGTCATATTGATATGTACCGTTTTCTGAAGATATGTTTTTCACATCATCTTTTTTTGTAATGATTAATATTGATGCCCCGTTGTCTCATTAATACAGATACTCAATGTGGTCAAGACTTGACAGTTTAAAGTTTATTGTCTTCTGCTGTCTTTTAGCTTCTTTTAAACTGTACGATCTACTGAGAAATTTCTTGAAGATAAAAGTTGTGCATATATTTTACACATATAAGAAAATTGTGCACATAGTTTTTGAGCATTATAATGTGCATTTTAAGCAAGAAATTGTTAAAATATTAAACTCAGTAAAACATTTAAAAGTAAATAATATAACCTTGTATGGTCAATGTCAGCATTTTCATCTCTGTCCAGTGCCAGCATTCTCATTTCTGTTCAATACCAGCATCCTTATCTCTATCCAATGCAAGGATCTTCATTTCTGTCCAATGCCAGCATGCTCATCTCTGTCCAAATCTAGCATCTTCTTCTCTGTCCAATGCCAGCATCCTCATCTATCCAGTGCAAACAACCTCATCTCTGTCCAATGTTAGAATCATCATCTGTGTCCAATGTCACTTCATTTCTGTCCAGTGCAAGCATACTGTCTAATGCCAGCATCCTCATGTCTGTTCAATGAAAGCATCTTCATTGTCAAATACCAGCATCCTCATTTCTTTCCAATTCCAGCATCCTCATCTCTGTCCAGTGCAAGCAACATCATCTCTGTCCAATGCCAGCATCATCATCTGTCCAATATAAGTAACCTCATCTCAGTCCAATGTCACCATCCTCATCTCTGTCTAATGCCAGCATCCTCATCTCTGTCCAAATCAAACATCTTCATTGCCAAATACCAGCATCCTCATTTCTGCTTAATGCAAGCATCCTCATTTTTGTCCAATGAAAGCATTGTCATCTCTGTCCAATGCCAGCATCCTCATCTGTCCAATATAAGCAACCTCATGAGCAGAAGGGTAAGAGTTCGAGTTCTTTTTTTTTTCTTATTTTTTGCTAAACGGAGCCATTATTTTTGTATGGAGACCACTCTTTATTCCAAATGCCCATCTTATCCTACTTTTTGCAAAGGCTCATCTGTCTGTTTGCAGTTCATTCTGGTTTGCCTTAGATCTGAGACCAAAAAGTCTAAAATCCGGACACAAAATCGGATTCTGACCACAGGCGAATTTTGGGTAGACAAAAGTCGGGTCCAAAAAATTAGGTTTTTTTATCTGTATTTTGTAGTGCAACTAGATATTCCAGCTTATTTGGTATCATTGTAGAGCTACATATGTCTACCTTTCTATAATACCACCTACTTTAGTGTATCTTGCATGACCATGACGCTACAGAGCTCGGCAGTAGGCTACTACCTCCTGCCCCGTTAAGTCATTGCTAGGGGTTAATGTGTTAATAGAGATTGTCTGTATTCATATTATTACTTTCCAAACTAGTCATTTTTTGGCAGACAAACTTATGGCATGATGTGTGAAGAATATATTTCATAAAAGGATATGAATTCAAAATTAGACTCTATGAAGATTTCATTTTTTGTTATTCCTGCAACTTTGAAATGAAATTTTTAACATTGATTTTATTAGCTTTAAACTATTACTAACATTGGTATTGGTTGTTGTGATGTAAATGGGTTTGTTATGATGTTATTGGTTATGACACAAGTTGCTGTGATGTAAATGGGATTGTTGTGATGTTATTGGTTATGACAAGTTGTTGTAGTGTAAATGGGATTGTTATGATGTTATTGGTTATGACACAAATTGTTGTGATGTAAATGGGATTGTTGTGATGTTATTGGTTATGACACAAGTTGTTGTATATAAATCAGAGGTATTTTTATAGCATGCTACAGAAACGTCAGAGGAAATTCCAGTCATACCAGGGAGCATGACTATAGTAGTGATATGCAGAAAACATGACAAGAAATAATGAATTATTTACTATATCCAATTTGAGCATGTCTAAGGAACAAACCATTTGATTTTGCAAGGGGGGAGGTTATAAAAATTGGGCCCTGGGACTTTTCTGCTTCTTAATTTGCTTCAGGAATATTGTTGATCTGGTTCTGTGCCCTATTATACCCATTATGATAATTGAAAAAATTAATTGCCTTCTGGTATGTGAGAAAGCTTGCCAGTAGCTTCCCATGGACCAGTGTTTTTTCCAAGGGTCTTCCTTGACCATTCCTCCACCATATATACTGGTCACTACGTCTTGCATATCCTGTGCTGAAAAATGACATAAAATACATATACAAATCAGCTGCCCCACCCCCTCTGTACTCTGTCTCTAATTATATTAAATCTTGAAATCTCTGCTAGTTATTGCAAGTAGTAGACATGTCAGAATGGGTCATTAGGAAATATTAATACTGTGGCTAGTTGTCCAGACTGGTAAAACATTCTGTCAGCAATGGTCATTAGGAAGTACTTATGTTGTGGCCAGTTGTCCCAGCTACTAAACAATCCTGTCACTATGGGTCAGAAGTTCAAAACTGACAACTATTAATATGGAAAAAGTCTTAACAACGCATGTCTGTTATTATCTTCACAGTGTAACATTACTTTTTGGACTTCAGAAACTATCTACACAAATAATTTCCAAGGCTGAAATACATATAATTAATCTAAGTATTAAGATAAATGAATATCCATTAAATAAGTAATTGCCAAGTCTGTCACATATATAATTAATCTAAGTAATATAAATAAAATAATTATCCATAACTAATTACATGTGCTAAAATAACACCCATTTTTAAGAATAGAGTGCAGGATGATCCCTAAAACGACAGTCCAATTTCAGTCTTACCAACACGGTGTAAAGTCTTTGATGTCACTTTTTAAACATTATTTATGCGTACCCGAATTATAACAATCTTTTCCAGAATGAGCAAGCTGGATTTTTAGAAAAGAGATCCCAGTATCATTTGCCTCTTAAAACTTTTCAAATGTTCTTTGTTGGGATAAATTTTAATTAACGAGACCTTAACATTTTTTTTACAAGTCTTTTGTCAATTTCATTCCTGTTAAAAATTTTTTTTAGCAAACAGTAAAGAAATATTTTCAATTTAACATCAGTTTTATGCAGTCTACATTAAAATCCCACTGTTTAATAGGAAGTGTAAATGTGGTTGTCAAACATGGGTGCCTGCGCATAGGGGCAGTGGGGGGGGGTAACATGCCCCTCACCCAATCTCACCTCTAAACACGTTTTTGCCTAAACCCATAAAACATAACAACTGACTGCTAGATGTTTGTCCCCCTCCCCACACTGGACCACTCCAGTGGCCTAGTGGTTAGAGTGTCCGTCTCGGAAGCGGGAGGTCATAGGATTGAACCCTGGCTGAGCCATACTAAAGACTTACAAAAATGGTACTAACAGCTGCCTCGCTTGGCGCTCAGCATTAAGAGGTTATTGTTAGGACTAGTCGGCCTGGTGTCAGGATAATGTGATTGGGTGGAACATCATGCTACATGTCGGCGGCATGATGCCTCAGTGACCTAGACATCACTATAAACTGCCAACTGCAGACGTCAAAGCGATATGACTGAAAATTGTTAAAGCTACGTTAAAAATCCTAATCACACACACACACACAACACACACACATACTGAAAATAATTTAGTGGGTGCCCCTGCTTTCAAATCATGGACAAGTTAATCATGTATGCAATATTTCCAACCAGCATTATATCAGTGTACCTAATACTATGTAGGTAATAACAATAACAAGGGTCAAATTCCAATATAAACATAATTTATCTGTTGACACACATATTATTGGTAAATCTACATTGATACCCAGAATCCAATTACCATAATTGTCCAACTGTAAGAGGTCTGATTGCTAAATACCCAGTCTACATGTATGAGACACCAGATCAATAGGTCACCTTCGATAGCCAGGGTTTGGTGTGATATTTTTCCATCTGTGAGATACCTGCTTATCAAAACCTTGATGTTTAGGATTCTATATATATTCATGGATTAGAAATGGCTGGCTTTACTTGATTTGGTTTTTATGTAGTGTTGATGCATTTGTAGTAAAATGCCTTGCCCAAGGATACACCGTGGTAGCTAACCCACGCTGGTCATCGCAAGTCTGTCACCCAATAGATAAAATGATATCCGTGTTTATAATAATACTAATACTACTACTACTACTACTACTACTACTACTAATAATAATACAGTAATAATAATAATGAATTATTAATGATGATAATAGTAACCATCATCATTAGTTGTAAAAGAAAATATAGTTTAATTTAATATTAGTCCTTTACATTTAGTGAGATACAGATGTTCAAGGCTGAGAGTAATACATTATTTGTGTAAGAGTGTAATTTATATTCATACATAACATGTTACCCAGCAATCACCGAGAAGGCTTTCATTTTCTTTTAATGCTTGTTTCAACAATTCTTCTATGAGTGCTAATTTAATGGATTTATTTTATTGTTGCCTGACAAAGTTTACAACTTTCTATTGAGCATAACAGCATTAGCTGTCAAGACATTCCCCCTGCATGATATGCTGTATGTATCCCCATAGTAGTCCCTCACAGTGAGTTACTGCTGTACATATCCTTATGATGGTTTCTCACAATACAGTACAGTTTTATGAATCCATATAGTAGTTCTTAAGAATAAGGTACCTCATTATAACACAGTTCCTCATGTAACATGGATATACTGATGGACTCCATCTTTTCTGGATAAATTTAGTAGTTAGATCTAACCTACATCATTATAAAGCATGAACACTTACAAGGTGGTGCAGTTTTATAGCATTAAGGTGAGAGAGTGACATCAGTAACCTGTATCTAGCTGCAAACCAGATGATTACACATGTAGAAGATTTAGGTCATTATGCTATCCCTTTAAATCTTGCAGTAAAATTAAGCATACCCAATGTGTCAAACCTGTTTTGGAGTTGAGTGCACCATGTAATGGATACACATGGTATTTTTCAGATGCCTGTTACATCACTGGGTCAGATTAGTAAAAAAGATCTGTAGTAAATAAAAAGTATAAATAGAATTGGCAGCATATTCAAATGTTATCTACCCCCCATTTAATTTATATTATTTTGCAACACTTACTGGTTGACAGGATTTCCATTTACATTTAGTATGCCCTTATCGTAATCACTTAATTCTTTATGTTATTGAAAAGAATTGCCCCAATGGTCTTGTGTAATATTACTGGAAATACTTTGCATAATAATGTTGGTTTTATCATTTCGTGTAAATGTGCATACTGCAGTGCACTCTTGAGAGCTCCCTATCTATCAAAGCCACCTTTGTTTACAGGTCCCTCTCCAGTGATACCACCTCATTTAGAGGCCCTCTAAAAAGAGGTCATCTCTTGTTTAGAGGCTCCCCACATGAGAAGCTACCACTTGAATAGAGGCCCCCCTCTCGGTAGTGATCACTTGTTTAGATGCCCCTCTCAAGGAAGGGTGCCTTTCATTTAGAGGTCCATCTCAAGAGAAACCATTTGTTTAGAACCATCTCTCAGTAGAGCCACCTGTTGTTTTGAGGCACCTCAAAAGAGAAGCCACCTCCTGTATAAAGGCCCCATCACAGTACCCACCACCTGTACAGATGTCTTCTCCCAGTAGAACCACAATTTATTTAGAGGTTCTCTCACAAGAGACACCTTTTTTTAGAGTCCCTTTCAAGAATGGTAACCTTGTATTTAGAATTCATTCTTATGAGAGGCCAGCCCTTGTTTTGAGGTCCCCTCACAATTGAGTCAACTCTTGATTAGTCCACATTCCCCATCACTAAAATACTGATTTTTCACTTTTATTTCACATGATACTAATTCTTATATATTTCATGATATACAAAAAAAAAGATAGAAATTCCCAAAATAAAATAAATATTTGCCCTACTGTTGCCATATCTGTCAGTAACATACTCAAGAATTTAGATATTGGCAAAAATGTTATATTTGTCTAAAATTGATCCCCAAATAAATGGCATATTTTTTTTACAATTTTGTGTCCTTCATGACAAGCCACCCCTTTGTTTAAGATCCTCTTTCCAATGTATAAGGAGTGGCCTCATAAGAGAGGGTCCACTGAATTTTGCTGGATTAAGCATCAGTACTGTGATGAGGAGTCTCTTAGGTAGATTGGTAGTCCATCAAAGAGAATATAAAGGTAACATGTCAGCCCTTTCAAATATGTACATAATTAAGTCACATAGTCAGACTTTATGAAAAATTCTTACTTGTGTCGATTCCATGTTACACAGTCACCAGTCTGTCTCGCAGATAATTTAAAATCTTGAAAACATTTCAGGTTATGAATGAGAAGGGTTTTGCATCTTTAAAACAGTATTTACCTCCATAAATTGTGCCCGTAAGAGCTATTGAACTAAATACCACCAACACAGAATAAATCAGAGACATTTGATTGTCCTGTTTATAACAAATTTAATTTAAAACATATTTGAAAATGTTATTTTCATACTTATAACACTTTATGTTCATCTGAAAATGTCACTAGGGTGAACTTCGTGTTCATTAGCTCATTTTGGTAGACTTATCTAAAAGTTTGACTCAGTTCTCAACATCAAAACAAAAAGAAGATATTATCTGTCTTTTCATGAGATATATTGGTTTTCAGTACCAGCAAACTTTTAATAGTTAAACACAAAATACAGAAAAATTATAATATAGAAGTATTATTTTGTTTTTGATCATACAAAATGTCTAGCATTGTAACAGGTTAATAACTGACTCCACAGCCAGGTAGCTTAGCTTATGTGAGAACACAGGCAAATAGATGGTGTTCCATCAAGAAAAATTACCAATCAGTGTTTAGATTGTCCATCAACTCTTAACTCTAACAAACAGAAGAGTTGTGGTTAAATAAACAGAAGAGTTGCAGTTAACTCAGATAAATAGAATGGTTGTGGTTAACTCAGATAAACAGAAGAGTCGAAGTTAACTCTGACAGATAAAAGAGTTGCTGTTAACTCTGATGAATAGAAGAGTTGTAGTTAACTCAGATAAATAGAAGAGCTAATAAACAGAAGAACTAATAAATAGAAGAGTTGTGGTTAACTCAAATAGAAGAGTTGTGGTTAACTCTAAGAAACAGAAGAACTGTAAAAAATAGAAGAGTTGTGGTTAACTCAAATAGAAGAGTTGTGGTTAACTCAAATAGATGAGTTGTGGTTAACTCTAAGAAACAGAAGAACTGTAATAAATGGAAGAGTTGTGGTTAACTCAGATAGAAGAGTTGTGGTTAACTCTAATGACTAGAAGAGTTGTAGTTAACTCAGATAGAAGACGTGTGGTTAACTCTAAGAAACAGAAGAACTGTAATAAATGGAAGAGTTGTGGTTAACTCTAATTTAAAAAAATGTTGTGTGGTTAACTCTGATGAACAGTAGAGTTGTGGTTAACTCTGATAAAAAAAAGCCTTGTGTTTAATACAAAAATAGTGTGACAGAAAAGTGTGAAGTTTGAAAATTTGTACTTTATGATGTAATGTATCAGCCAAATCAAACAGGACTCGCTTTTCATTGACTGAATTAGGTCATAATCAAATGCACTTTCTGTAATTTCCTTTGGGATTCTGTTCCGGATTAGTGACCCAGAATATTGGAGAAAAAAATTCCTACAGTTTTTTTATTTGGTTTTGGAATGGAAAGATAGTAAGCTGAAATTGATCATAAATTGGGAGTGTTGCCTTGTTTTCTAGCCTGGAATAGTTCTTGAGATATAATAGGGCCATATTGTTTGAAACTCTGCGCATACATTAGCCTTTCTCTAAGATATTTATTAACTTACCATTATAAGTTTGATGATTGTGAGGAAAACAAGATTACATGAGGTTTCATTTAGGCAAAAGTTAAAGTACAATCGGATCTGAAATATTGACCACTTGTATATAATGATATACTTGATTATAAAGACAGAGTTGCATAGTCCCAGTGAAACTAATGTATATATATATATATATATATATATATATATATATATATATATATATATATATATATATATATATATAAAAGACAATATGCTCATAAAACCACTTTCATAGGACTCCATTGAGTTGTCTTTATGCACATAGTTGACTATTAAATTACCATAAAGTGCTGAGTGAGGGGGTAGAAAGGTTAAAATCATTAGAATCTATGAAAAATTTATTTCTTTTGACAACTTTATTAGAGAAGTGTAGGTCCATCAATTTGTCAGTAACCGTAAATCTATTATACAGCTTTACATTCGCTTTGGTTTACAAGAAATTGATGGCTATGCTCTAATGTATTTAGCATTCCTATATTTCTAGTTCCTGTCGTGATGTTTGCATTTTACATGATTGATGGCAGCATCTTTACTGACAATTTTATGCATTAAGTTATTCACTTTAGAGAAAGCCCCTGCAGGCTGACGGGAATGTAAAAATGGCCAAAAGTGCCCTCCGGCATGTTGTAAGAGGTGACCATGCTTCCCAGAATTACTCAGTCTTGCATAAAATAGGTCACTGTGACCTAATTCTCATGCTTGAGTGACTTTTATATTTGTTGTTATTGATTCCTTATGCAGTCAGTTATATTGAACTCTATTTGATCTACATTTTTGAAAATTGTATATGAATGCATCTCAGTCATATTAGCTAAGACATACCAAAACTAGGTCACTGACCTTTATTTCACACTTCAGTGACTTATGTTCATGACACTCGGTGTCATAAACCCAGATTTATATACACTGTTTGAAAACTGATACGTGGATGAAATTCATTGTGAGTAACACAATAATATATGCTCCTAAATAGGCCACTGTGGCCAAATTTTCACGCCTGAATGACGTATGCAATTTCAGCAATTTGATTTAGTGATATTCTCTGCATCTTAAATATTTCTTACATGGAACAGGACTCAAATTTAACCTTTTTTCTTAATTACAGTCAAACCTGTCCTAATGGTCACCTCTACTCAGTGGTCACCTGTTTTAATTTCCTCTAGGTGAATTCCCAGTATTAATGGCCTGTATGTAACGGTCACCTGTCATAAGTGGTTACTGGGGCTACAGTGACCTCACAGTCTATACAAACTGAATTTTTGCTTTATAAAGAAGGCATTATTTAGATAAAGGGATATAATGTGAATCAGTTTGGAAACATTTTGTGTCTCACTTTTACTTGTAACTCCAATCATGTTGACAACGGAATTCAAAGGCGTCAATATTACCAACTTGAAAGCAAAGCAGTTTTTATCATTAGGGTTGAGAATAGAAGCAAATGATTTGCTGGATCATGGTGGGAAAAGTAGTGGTGCTTTCATGGCAGAAATGTGCCATTATGACAGACACAGTTCAATATCTTATTACCTAAGGAACCTAAATCAAGATATTATTACTGATATATTGCCATCTTTGTAAATGAACTTGTTGGACACACTAGAAATATTCTGTATCCCCATGAAAATTTAATATAGACAGCATTAGGTTACAGAACAGAATATCAAATTTAATCAATGCCAAAACATACTACATTTTATGGGTTAGAATTAAAATGTAATTTTCCTTACTAAGTAGTATTACTATTGATTTGCTGTATATCAGTGGAAAATTTAGCACTCGCAAAATAATGCAAGACCTTAAAATCTCAACTTGCATTTTACACAATTCACATGTTGAGCTTTGCATTCAAGCGACCACTCCAGTGGCCCAGTGTTTAGAGTATCCACCTCGAATGAAGGAGGTTGTGGGTTTTAACCCTGGCCAAGTCATATCAGAGACTTATAAAAATGGTACTAACAGCTACCTCGCTAAAACTCAGCATTTAGAGGCTAGTGTTAGGACTGGTCGGCCTGGTGTCAGAATCATGTGACTGGGTGGAACATCATGCTACATGTCGGTGGCATGATGCCCCAGTCCTAGACATCACTATTAACTGCTACACTGCAGACATTGTAGCGATATGACTGATTTTTTTTAAAGCTCTGTTAAAAATCAAAATCACAAACACATACTTACATTCAATCCCTAAAGAGACTAATCAAACTTTTTTTAGGAGGAAAAAGTTAGGGATGGGAAGACATACAAATGAACAGACAGATTGCCACTAAATTGATGTTGATGTCTGGGGATGATAATTAAGGACCAGCAAGAGAAAACTGAGCAGCATTTAGAATCACATGTATTAGCATGTATAAAGTGCTCTGTTGACATATAAGATGCATAAATATGGCCAAACTGACCCTAAATGAATTTATGACTATTTATGGTGACCTTTAACCACATTGGGCAGGTGACCATCACAAACAAGGTAATCCACAGGACCATATTAAGTTATTGTGAGAAGGTGACTATTTTGTTAATGTTGATGATCTCAAATTCATCCATTATTCCCATTGTCAGGGAAAACAGATCATGTGTGTTTGATTAGGTCAGATGGATAAAAATATGGAAATTGAAATAGCTCTTGTTTCAATTTGTCAGTGAATGGATCATGTAATGTTTACTTAGATTACATGGAGATGACATGGATATTGTAAATATCTTTTGATCCACTTGTCAGTGAACAGGTCATGTGATGTTTACCTTGGACAAAATAGTGCAAATTATATGTCTTTTATTACCATAGGAACAGACCATGTAATAATGACTTAAATCATATGGACAAAACATGGAAATTGCGTGTGTGTGAATTAGATTTTTAATGTAGCTTTAGCAATTTTAATCATATGGCTACGATGTCTGCAGTGTCGCAGTTTATGGTAATGTATATCATTGCGGCATCATGCCACAGACATGTAGCATGATGTCCCACCCAGTCACATTATCCTGACACCTGAGGCAAACCAGTCCTAACGCTAAACTCGTAATGCTGAGTGCCAAGCAAGGCAGCTGCGAGTACCATTTTTAAAAGTCTTTGGTATGACTTGGCCCTGGGGTTTGAACTCACAACCTCCTGCAACTGAGGCAGATTCTCTAACTATTTAAGGCCACCAGAGCGGTCAGATGGAAATTGTAGGCTTTACAAAGAAAATGTACAGTAGAACTTTGATTATCTGGTACCCAATTAACCATCAGTCTGTTAGCCATCTGGGTATTGTACATCAAAATATTAAAAACAGGTACATGTACATTTATATATATATTATGATTTTTTGATGACCTGGTCTATTGTATAATACTGCTAATGTACATATTGTATTTTCCATCTATTCTCATATCTGTCATGGTCCCACACCCTGACAGATAATCAAAGTTCTACTGTGCATGACCTTTGAACAAATTCAGACAAAATATATATGGAATTAAAATTATTCACCACAAATGATACAGCTATTTTTGTTCTGACACTACCATATATGCTCACTTATAAATTGAGTGCAACAGCACTCAGAACCAGATCTGCCACTGTTTAATGTGCCGACCTGATTTGTGTCTCAGCAGTTTTGCAGGGAGTAATCGCTAGATGAAACAACTTAAACCATGATCTGCTGATGTAGTAAAAAGTCAGACATACTTGCTGTTTGACAAAATATTTTCAGACAAATATAAATTAATTTTAATTTTTTTTAAAACCATTATCAGCCAAGTCCAGAAATAAATGTTTATGCAAAATCCAGAAGTTGGCAGACTGGTTGATGTACTTGCTATACAGGTCATATTTCATTATTTAAGGACATCAGATTACAGTGAAACCAATCGATAAAGGATAATCAAGATGCCATGGATTGTGTTATTTGTAAATGGTGTTCTTGTTAGAGGTTGAATATAAAATGAGGAATGTTTGCATATTAATGATGGAATTTCTAATAAGGGACCATACATTTAATTTTCAATGGGGTGGGGGACTGGAATTTAAAAAAACAACAAATTGCAGAGCAAACATATATCCATCATATTAATTTTAGAAAAATATTATTATCTGTAGGCAAATGGGAAACAAATTTCTTGGCATGAAAGAAAATCCCAAGCCTGCCTCTGAAACTTAAATGATCAGTCCCCAAGAGCTGAATGAGCGTTTAAAAACTCATCAAATTTGCACATTGTGAAGATCATATCATGCACACAAAGAAAATCCTGTTGGCAAGTAATTTTAAAAAAAAGTATTATACATTTATTGAGAATCAGAATAGAAAACCTGCAGATTTTTGAAAGATTTGCATAGTTTAGATATATTGTTTATAGACTTTATCATTTTCATTCACAAAACTGTTATTTCTATTATTAAAAGTATATTGTGTTGCTTTCATTATTTAAAGAGATATTATGTCAGTTTCTTCCACACCATAGCACAATGATACTGACAAGTGATGTCATATTGATGGCATCATAACGATACTGAGGTGACAAGTGATGTCATATTGATGGCATCATGATGATACTGAGGTGACAATTGATGTCATATTGATGGCATCATAATGATACTGAGGTGACAAGTGATGTCATATTGATGGCATCATAACGATACTGAGGTGACAAGTGATGTCATATTGATGGCATCATAACGATACTTAGGTGACAAGTGATGTCATATTGATGGCATCATAATGATACTTAGGTGACAAGTAATATAGTGATGGCATCATAATGATACTGAGGTAATACAACTACTACTACTAATAATAATAAATACTTTATTTAGAGAAGATAACTCAATTACAGAACTAATCTACCTTGAGGCTCTCTATCTGTTGTGTACAATAATATACAGTATATACAACATGATGTGAAGAATCTGGCTTGACATTAAATAATTAAGTGATTTTAAAAATCAAAATATCAAGCCTGGAACATATGCACAGGCATTTGTGAACACACAAACATTATATAAAATCTAAAATAGCATCCTGCATGGAAAATTTCAACTTTGAAGATGATGCAAAAGTACAGAAAAATAGGTGATGTTTATATTACTAGAACTGTTCAATTTTCTTAAGATTCCATCCATTTAGTTTATATTACTAGAACTGTTCAATCATCTTAAGATTCCATCCATTTGAGGCATTGATTATGACAAGAATAAATGGTCGGAGCCTGCCTTATGTCACTGGGAATGTTGTTCCATACCAGTGGACCTGGATATTGAAAACTTCTTTTACACAATTCCTTCTTTGGCCTTGGTATAATGTAAGTTTTACTTCTTATGGACCTTAAATTTTGAGCACCATCAGCATCTCTTTGGTGCAAGAGTTTGCTTAGATAGATAGGGATGGCTTTTCTTGATACTTTATACATCAATTTGGCCTTTCAGAGCAATATTTGTTTATGTATTGTTAAAATCTTTATATTATTCATTGCATCTTGGAAACTGTCAATACATTGATCTTGAATTATATGGCATGCCGTCTTTTGGAGTCTTACAAGGTTTGTTATATTTGAATTAGGGGTATTACCCCAACTTACATTACAATAGTCAAGATATGGCTTAATATAACTTTTATAAAAGGTGACCCTATACTGAAGAGGAATGTATACTTTGATTTTCTTCAGTAGCCAAAGATAAGTATTAACCCTTTTTGAAACATGTTTAATGTGATCAGACCAAGTAAGATTGTTATCCCCAAAAACACCAAAAAATTTGTCGTGAGAGGTCATATTAGGGCTCACATTGTCAAATATAACCTGGAGATTGTCGCTATCCAGTCTGGCTCATTTTTGTTGTGTGACAGGTGATGTCATATTGATGGCATCATAATGATGCTGAGGTAACAAGTGATGTCACATCGATGGCACCATAGTGATACTGAAGTGACAAGTCATGTTATATTGATATCACAGTGATACTGAGGTGATAAGTGATGTCATATCGATGGCATCAGTGATGCAGCGGTGAAAAGTGATGTCGTATTGATGACATCATAATGAAAATGCCATTTACTGCAAAAAAATTAAGGATTGATTTTACAAAAGTGGACATTCCTAAAATTAAGACATAAATGGGACCTAAATATTGTCTTCATATGCAAGTAAATGAGTATTGATTTGTGATTAAAGGGAACTAGTGGGAACTATGCTTATATACCTAAGTGGTCCCTTTTATGTGGGTGGTCACTATAGCAGGTTTTTGAATGCTGTTGTACTCCCAGTTGAACTGATTACCTCATTTTATGCAATTTAGTTTGCAAGAGGTAGCTGATGATCTTACATGTCTTCCTGTACCTGTATAATTTCCTTTCCTATCTGCTTACAAATATTTTAGATAATTTTACTGTATAATTTCCTTTCCTGTCTACTTAATACAAATATTTTAGATAATTTTACCTGTATAATTTTCTTTCCTGTCTGCTTAATACAAATATTTTTTATTATTTTACCTGTATAATTTCCTTTCCAATCTGTATTATTTTTTATTATTTTACCTGTATAATTTCCTTTCCTATCTGCTTAATACAAATATTTTAGATAATTTTACCTGTATAATTTCCTTTCCTGTCTGCTTAATACAAATATTATTTTTGATTATTTTACCTGTATAATTTCCTGTCCACTTAATACAGGTAATTTTTTTGATTATTTTACCTGAATAATTTCCTGTGTACTTAATTTAATTAATACTTTTTATTATTTTACCTGTATAATTTCCTTTCCTTAATACAAATAATATTTTTGAATAAATTTGCCTCTATAATTTCCTGTCTGCTTAATACAAATAACATTGTTGATTATTTTACCTGTATAATTTCCTGTCTGCTTAACGCCAATAATGTCTCTGATAAGTTTGTCTCAAGTGCAGAGAGGTAACACAAGATTATCCAGGTAAAGGTAGGGCAAAAACATTAGAACCTCAACCTGGTTTGTATATGTAAAACATTTGAAGAAAGTAAATATCATTTATTCAAGATCCTAAATTGGCCATGGAGTATCTGATAGCATTGTTCTTTACATTTGATTAACTATATATGGCCACCTCAGAACCACTTTATTACAGTAGTATTGACACATAAGAGTTAACTAAATCCTGGTCCACCAATTGAACTAGAAGTGTTTGGTTTATAATAATCAGTACCAGGAGTGTCTTCTGATAAGATAATTTCACACAAACACTGTAGGATCTGGATGATAAACAGTATTGTATGTGTAATGTACAGACATCACCATAAGCATGTACAAAAATCAGAATAAGCATGTACAGAAATCAGAATAAGCATGTACAGAAATCACAATAATCATGTACAGGAATCACTATAAAGATGTACAAAAATTACCATCAGCATGTACAGAAATCACATAAAGCATGCATAGAAATCACCATATGCATGTATAGAAATCACCATATGCATGTACAAAAATCAGCATCAGGATGTACAAAAATCACCATATGCATGTACAAAAATCACCATATGCATGTGCAAAAATCAGCATCAGAATGTACAAAAATCACCATTTGCATGTACAAAAATCACCATCAGAATGTACTAAAATCACCATAAGCATGTACAAAAATCACTATCAGCATGTATAGGAATCACCATACTCTTGGTTGTCTCTCAGGCTGATGAATGCAAGTTGTGCAATCTCATCAATGGTGGATGCACATGTGGCTCCTGAGTCCAAATTCTGATGCACACAGGCGGTTGCAGGTGGGGCTTGGGACACCGGTGGTTGGGGGTGGCTGGGCCACAGCTCTGTGATGTCTCTCACAAGCTGCATGAAGATGCTGCAGTGGTCAGCCTCGAAGGTGGAACTGGCTTTTCTGGTCAGGTCTTGCTGTCTGAGGAAGCGAGCTCGAGCTGGTGGGGTTGAAGGTCTGCCCATTGATGTGCGTCTTGAGATTGTCTTTGTACCTCTTGCGAGGGCAGCCTTGGTTTCAGTTGCCCTGGGCTAGCTCACCAAAGAACAGCTGCTTTGGGTTTCTGTTTTGATCCATGTGGATGACATGGAAATTCCAAAGAAGCTGGGCCAGGAATAGTTTGGCTTCAATGTTTGTTGTGTTAGCTCTATCAAGGACTTCCTGGTTGGGGATTTGGTCCTGCCACTTGATCCACATGATGGATCTCAGGGAGCGCTGGTGAAATTGATCCAACTGATATGCCTTCAGTATTCAGTCCATGTTTCACAGCCATACAAGAGACATGAGGACAAAGGCATCGTACACCTTCATCTTTGTTGATAGGCATATGTCCTTGTGCTGCAAGACCTTGGTTCAGAGTCATCCAATGCTTGACTGGCTTTTTGAATCCTCTCAGTGATCTCTGTCCAGGGATCCATCAATGAATATTGTGAGGTATTTGAAGCTGTCCACATTCTTCAGCTGCGTGTCACCAATGGTGATGCAGGGTTGTGAAGGGGCAGTGTTTGGTTGTTGTTGTTGTTCTGGGGTTTAACGCCATTTTCAGCACAAGATAGGCCATATATGGTGGCCAGTATAACTGGTGGAGGAAGAACCCTGGAAAACCCAGGAAAGAACCACCGACCCATGAGAACTACCGGCAGGCTTTCCCACGTACCCACGCTAGCCGAGCCTTGGACTCGAACATACGCAGACAGAGGTGAGATGGCAGTGATCCGGAACGGTGAGTGCTTTAGACCACTCGGCCACTCGGGGCCCCCAGTGTTTGGAGTGGGCTGGAAGAGGACTTTTGTCTTTCCTGGGCTAATTGTGAGTCCAAATAGATTGGAGGCTTCAGAGAACCTGTTCACGAATGCCTGTAGGTGAGTTTTTTCATGTGCTATGAGGGCACAGTCATCTGCAAAGATTGCTTCAGTGTTGAGTCTTTCTAGTATCTTGGTTTTTTGCAGCTAAGTGATGGAGATCAAACAGTGATCCATCCAGGAGATATCTAATGTAGATAACAAGGTCATGGTCACAGTTGACATGGAGCAGTACCTGTATGAAGAAAGAGGTTAAAGAGTACCGGAGTGAGTACACAGCCCTGTTTGACACTGTTAGATATGGGGAATTTCTCAGAGGTTTCACTGTCTGAGAGAATCTCTCCAGTCATGTCATTGTGAAAGAGCCGGATGAGGTTGGTAAACTTCGGAGGACAATCAAGCTTCTTGAGTACTACCCACAGTGCATCTCTGTTGACTGTATTGAAAGCCTTTGTCAGGTCCACGAAGACAGCATACAGATTCATGTTCTGCTTAAGGCACTTCTCTTGGACTTGTCTCACTGTGAAGATCGTGTCAATGGTGCTGTGGTCTTGGTGAAAACAATACTGAGAATTGGGGAGGTTATCTTCTGACACTGCCACAATAAGCCTGTTGAGAATGATGCGAGCAAGTATTTGGCCAGCTATAGAGAGCAAGGACATGCCTCTGTAGTTACTGCAGTCCGCATGTGTGCCTTTATTCTTATAGACGGTCACAATTGATGCATCGCAGAGGTCATCTGTCATCTCAACTTCTGTCCAGATGCTGATTAGCATAGCGTGGAATGCATCCTGAGAGCCTTGTACACCTCCGCTGGGATACCTTTCCAGCTGCCCTGTCGCAGTTCATTTGTTTGATGGCAATCCTCAACTCCTATCGTTGGCAGAACATCCAGTTGGTTGTGTGTTGGTTGTTGGGGTATTTGGTCAAGAACAGATTGGCTGACTGATGAGGGCAGGTTTAGGAGCTGACTAAAGTGTACTTTCCATCTGTCCTTAATGCCAGCCATGTCCTTTATATGTGTACTGCCATCTGCAGCAAGCAAGGGGGCAGAACCAGACTTTGAATGGCTGAAGATTGATTTCATGGCTTTGTAGAACTCTTGAGTTGATAGTGTTGGCATAGCATTGCACTTCATCAGCTTTCCTTTCCCACCACTAGTTGTGCATCTTGTGGATTTCTCTCTGAGCCTCAGCTTGATAGGATTTGAAGAAGTCTTTTTGGGGGGATGGAGTTTGGGCCATTCTGCCAGTCCATGAATGCTTTGTTCTTTCTGGCAAGCAGATCTTCAACGGCACTGTTGTTTCTATTGAACCAGTCTTGATGGATTTGCTTCTTGGGACCCAGAGCTGTTTCTTTTATCATATCCCTGAGCTTGTTCCATTTCTCAGAGACATTTCCATGTATAGGTCCATTGGTGGATAACTTGTCATCTAAGCTCTTCTGGTGGAAGGCTGCTGGAGTTTGACAATGTTGAAGGCTGTGCACACAAGCTTAGGATGCCTTGGGTAATGTGGGGCAATGTGCAGCTTTAGGTTAGTTCGGACAAGTCTGTGGTCTGCCCAGCATTCCGCTCCTCACATGGCCTTGGTGATGAGGACATCATGGGCATTTCGGTGGCAGACTATTACATAGTCGATTAAGTGCCATTGGTAAGATCTGGGGTCCATCCAGGTGTTCTTGTTTTTGTTCTCCATTCTTAACATTGAGTTTGTGATGAGGTCAAATTCTGCGCATTTGCTGAGTAAGAGCAGGCAGTTGTTCTTCATCTTGTCGACACCATGCTTTCCAAGCACACCTTTCCATCAACCATAATTGCTGCCAACATGGGCATTGAAGTCCCCCAGTAGTACGATCTTGTTGTCAGCTAGAACTGAGAATAGTACAGAGCTGAGGTCCTCATAGAACTGTGCAATGGTTTCCGCTGGGCTTGAGAGGGTAGGGGCATAGGCAGTGATTATTGTTGCATGGTGTTTGTGGCAGATATGTAGTTCCAATTTCATTAGCCTCTTATTGATACCAACAGGCAAGTCTGGAAGCTGCTTCAGAAGACTTGGTTTGATAGCCAGGCCGACTCTGTATAGAAATCACAATAAGCATGTACAGAAATCACTAAAAGCAGGTTCAGAAATCTCCATAATGCACAGAAATCACCATTAGCATGTTCAGAATCATACTTGACATATTCAGAAATCATCATAAGCTTGTTCAGGCATCATCAGAATTCCAAGTTATGAAGTTTTTGCTGATTGATGTGAGGATGGATAGTATATATACATCAGTTTTCTTCACTCATGAATTTGTTGGTGTACAACCAAGGGTTTTCAAATGCTGGTAGTTTTTTATTATAGATATCAGGCTGACATTTACTATACTACATATTTATGACCTGGAGAAGTGGAATTTGAGCTCAGATTTATATTATCTCAGATTTATATTATCTCAGATATTTATTGATACATACACATCTAAAGTTGGTTTTTGTTCATTATTTATTTTTTTCTTCAGATTTTAAGGTAACACTGATCATCCATCACAGCATCAGATAGGATTTTATTTGAAAACTATGCCTACTGGGATTTTAGTAAATTAATCTCATACTATTCAAGTTGCTTGTTAAGTTGTAACTGATGCATCTCATACAATCAAGTTGCTTGTTAAGTTGTAACTGAGGCATCTCATACAGTTTAGGTTGCTTGTTAAGTTGTAACTGAGGCATCTCATACAGTTCAGGTTGCTTGTTAAGTTGTACCTGAGGCATCTCATTCAATTCAAGTTGCTTGCTGTGTTGTACCTGAGGCATCTCATGCAATGCCTGTAGCTTGTTAAGTTGTACTTGAGGCTCAAACTTGAGACAAATCACAGAATGCAAAATTGGTGCCATTGTAAAAGAGGTGGTTTTACCGTGTGGGCAGTTACCTAGCATAATGAATTTTTATATGATCAAGATGCATGTTTGAGCTGTATTTGTGCCACATTTCAACTATGTCTCAGTGCTTTCACCATTAAATCATTTTGTACTTGTACACCCTGTTATGAGCCTGTAACCACATTAAAAGGTTAATATTAAATGCTAAACTTCAACAGAAATTTTTTGTTATTTTTCAAATGTATTAAAAGGACTAAGTTACTGATGCAGACAAGATATACAATGCTAGAAATATCCCTTCTGTGAGCACACACAGTTACACACTCACAGTTACACATTTATTACTGAAATTTCTCTTTAATCAGTGCCATGCCCTGCATGCAGTTTGTATAAATGAGCTCTTTATCCCCTTAGTTCAGGAGCACTAATCAAAACAGATGACAGCCTGGAATGGCACTGATCTCTCCCTGATACATGCAGTCAGAAGAGATTTCCTGTACAGGATTAATCATGATGACAGCCTGGAATAGCACTGATCTCACCCTGATACATGCAGCCAGGAGAGACTTCCTGTACATGATTTCTTCATGATGATGGACTGGAATGGCACTGATCTCTCCCTGATACATGCAGCCAGGAGAGATTTCTTGTACAGGATTATTTCATAATGACAGATCACAGTATACATCAGAGCACTCAATACTACTTCCAATATACCATTCCTTGTCATAAAAACAACAGGCTTGTGAAATGTCAGGCAGCCCATTGGGAATAATAATAATAATAATAATAATAATAATAATAATAATAATAATAAATAATAATAATGACTTTATTTAAAGGGGGTAACATATTTTGATGAAGAACTAATGTATCCTGATGCCTTTGTACAAAGGAACATATCTACATATACATTGCAGCATTCATAAGCAACAGTATATTCACATTCTTTCTTTTCTCTCTTAGACCCAGACCCTCATTCATACATAAGAAATAAAATAGTCAATGTACGTGCAATATGCAATTAGTGCCAAACAGATCAGTATACATGCCTTATGCAGTTAGTGCCAAATAGATCAGTATACATGCAATATGCAGTTAGTGCAAATAGATCAGTATACATTCAATATGCAATTAGTGCCAACTAGATCAGTATACATGCAATAGGCAATTAGTGCCAAATAGATCAGTATACATGCAATATGCAGTTAGTGCAAATAGATCAGTATACATTCAATATGCAATTAGTGCCAACTAGATCAGTATACATGCAATATGCAATTAGTGCCAAATAGATCAGTATACATGCAATATGCAATTAGTGCAAATAGATTAATATACATACAAATATGCAGTTAGTGTAATTAGGTCAGTATACATGCAATATGCAATTAGTGCAAAAGATCAGTATACATGCAATATGCAATTAGTGACAAATAGATCAGTATACATGCAATTAGTGCAAATAGATCAGTATACATACAAATATGCAGTTAGTGCCAATAGATCAGTATACATGCAATTAGTGCCAAATAGATCAACAGACATGCAGTATACATGCAATATGCAAGAAGTGCAAAAAGATCAGTAAGGTATTGAATGATGCCAAGAGGCTTTCTTGAATACAAAAAAAGTTGTTTCCATTCTCATTTTGACCGCTTCGGTGGCCTAGTGGTTAGAGTGTCTGTCTCAGAAGCGGGAGGTCATGGGTTCGAACCCCAGCCGAGTCATGCCAAAGTCTTACAAAAATGGTACTAACAGCTGCCTTGCTAGGTGCTCAGCATTAAGAGGATAGTGTTAGGACTGGTCAACCTGGTGTCAGGATAATGTGACTGGGTGGGACATCATGCTTCATATCTGTGGCATGTTGCCCCAGTGCTTGACATAACTATAAACTGCCACACTGCAGACATCATAGCGATATGACTGAAAAATTGTTAAAGCTACATTAAAAATCCTAATCACACACACACACAGACACACACACTCCATTATCATTTTAACTACATCTTTGAAACCAGTGGATATACTGAGTTTGAAAGAAGGAAATAGAGTGGACATTTCTAATATCAGCTGGACTAATATTCCAGTGCAAAGTTCATTAGTACTGCAAATTATAAGCATATACAGAAATAACCATTAGCATATATAGAAATTATAATTGGCAAATATCATTCACTATTTCTGACACAAAATTAAGCACATATATATATGTTTAATTCCAAAACTATAAAATATACTCGGTTAAATATTGTCCTGTTTCTAATAAAGTTTTTAGTGGGACACTGAAGCATGATAAAGAGCCTCTCTATAAACTTCCTTACTAAGTCTCCATGAAAATGTTCTTAAAATGGCCTTTCTGTAAACTTCCTTATCACATCTCCTTGTAAACCTTCCTCAGATGACTTATGTGTAATTCCTTACAACTAGCACTTTATAAACTTAAGAATGACAAGGAGAACACAAATATTAAATAAAAATATGACCTTTATAAAAGTCATTCTAACACTATATCTTATGACTGCATTGTTGCCAGACTTTATAAAAAATCTCCACTGTCCTATTTGAAGATCTCTTAGCAACCACTTAGGATCATTTCTTGTGACCTATGTTATAACTATAATTGCTAATTTTATCAGCCAATCCTATACCTTCACATTTGGAGGACTGAGCAGTATGGCTGAAGAGCATCAATGTGTGCTGAACGATTTGATTGACTTTCAAATTTCTGAAAGCTGCATTTTCATTGGCTAATTCAAAGGTCACCAGAACATGAACCCTAAGCTGTCATTGTCAGATCTTCACATAGCACAATGGTGATCTGATTTTATGCAGATTGATAGCTTGCTCATCTTGGTTTTAAAATGAAAACTTGTGTTGGGAACAAATGTTAATGGAATGGAAATTCAAGGACCATAACTCCTTCAAAAGATAACTTGGAATGCTTGAAATCCAAATCCTTGAAGATCTATCAATATAAAGTCAGAGTTGGATGAGATCCAGCAGTCCTTGCTAATGAATGTGGCAGAAACCAAAGTCAGGAATACAAACTGTCAGAAGTCATAACCATTATAGATATTGTGGAACACTGGAAATTAAATTCATTCAAGGTCTCTTTAAATTTTAAAGCGGTATGCCATTTGTGGGTGAAAACTAACAATCCTTAGCTGCTGTGGAAACCCAAGCCAGGGGAACAAACAACAAATGAGAAATCCTTTTGATGATGTTATGATGTTGTTAAATGATAAAATTCTAATTAATGCAAGGTTTTACTGACATAAAGATTCTAGCTAAATTTGTCTGAAGTTATACCGGGATAAACCCAAACCAGGAGGACAGGCCATCATGGGGCATAAAAAGCTGTACTTGATACATAGAATACTGAAAATTTAAATTAATTCAAGTATCAACATAAAGCCAATTATCAAATCCCACAATCTTTGGGAAGCAGTTATGCTAACAATACCAAAGTCAGGACAGCAGGCAATGAAGGGGCATAACTCCTGTAATTGATGTCCCACAACATTGAATTTGTTCATTATGATCAACATAAAGCTGCACATCAAATTTTGGTTCCAATCCCATAATCCTTTGTAAAATTATGTTGCAGAAACCAATGTAAATTATTTTTTGTGCTTCAGTATACTAAGGTTTGTTTGCTGCATGATTTCTCTGATGCAAATACTGTGAAAGGACTTTCTATGCATTTTATCAAACACATTTACCAACAGAATGATAATATACCATTTTGTACCACATCAAACTGAAGCCTAGAAAATACCTATATTTCATGATAATGTTGGCAGTATTTGATTTGTGCTTCCATTTCAGCATTTGGCTTTAATTCAAAGTCAATACTGTCCTGGCATTGATTGCTCACCTTTGTGTCAAGTGTTTTCCTGATTTAGTTTGTATTATTCAACAATAACATCACCAATAAATTAGATACATCAAAGACATTTTTACTTCAAGGACATATGTAAATTAAAATATTTCTCTTTGGGTATACTTTAGATATTTTTGTCAACTTTGGTGTTTAATAGTACTTAAACATATGAACAGTTGTATTGTCCCAAGGTAATTGAAGTAATATGCCCTAATTGCCAAGAAATCACCATTGTGGCACACCCAGCCTAGTTTTTGGTTCCTACAATACAGTTGCCCAGGGATGCACCATGGTGGCAAACCCAGCCTGGTTTGTGGTTCCTACCATACAGTTGCCCAGGGATGCACCATGGCAGACCCAGCCTGGTTTGTGGTTCCTACCATACAGTTGCCCAGGGATTCACCATGGTGGCAGACCCAACCTGGTTTGTGGTTCCTACCATACAGTTTCCCATTGATGCACCATGGTGACAGACCCAGCCTGGTTTGTGGTTCATACCATACAGTTGCCCAGGGATGCACCATGGTAGTAGACCCAGCCTGGTTTGTGGTTCCTACCATACAGTTGCCCAGGGATGCACCATGGTGGCAGACCCAACCTGGTTTGTGGTTCCTACCATACAGTTGAACCTAAAGCCAATTGTTGTTCTTGAGCTTCTTTCAATTTATTATTATGAAGTATTCTTACACGTTATTTAACTTTTATCAAGCAAACATACAGTTATATCATTACTAACAGCAAAATTACTGTTATGTAGTAACTATGAACAAAACATGAATTCATTTCCCCATCTATCTTTAAATATTCATCTTATTAACATTTATGTGTAAACTGTCAGTATATATTTATTTATCTTTGTATCTAATTTGGACTATCACTCCATCTATCATTCTAACTATCTATCAATCAATAGAGAGACAGACAGACAGACAGATAGATAGATAGACAGACAGACATAGATATAGAGATAGATAGATAGACAGACAGAGATAGATTAACAGACAGACAGACAGTTGTTGTTGTTGTTGTAGGGTTTAATGCCATTTTTCAGCACACGATAGGCTATACATGGCAGCCAGTATTAATGGTGGAGGAAGAACCCTGGAAACCCTCGGAAAGAACCACCGACCCACGAGAAGCTACTGGCAAGCTTTCTCACATACCTACATTGGCTGAATCCGAGACTTGTACCCACGCAGACAGGACAGACAGACAGACAGACAGATAGATAGATAGATAGATAGACATAGATAGATGGATAGATGCACATCCATTCATACAAGTTCTGTTATGTTTTGTTTGTCAGTGTCTGACTTTCTTCTGTCCATCAAACTTTTCTTAAAGGTCAAAGCAACTGCAAGGACTAAAAGTCACTTAGTACTGCATTTAATAAACTCGTACTTGAGGTTAAGTCCAATCCTTTGTTACAATATAGTTGCAATTTCTTAATAAAGATTTATTTTGTCTGCAAGTAGGTCAGTCTTTTCTTTTTAATGTTGTGGCTGGCCCATATGACAGATAATAGTAAAATAATGTTGTAGTCTGTGTACCCTGTATATGACCCTGAATATGTGTTAGCTCCAGACAGGAACGTGACTCTGGCTTGCAGTACAACAATTCCACTATACTATATCTGTTTGCTTCAGACAGGGACTTGAGTATAGGTTGATTGTATAAGGATTAGTGTGTAAGGCTTACCTATGAGTACTTAATTCAATACACAATCAGGGACTTCAACCATGTTTGGGTGCATGGAGAACTTTCTGTTCAGAAAGCCTTATCACTTTATGTCAGACAAATGAAATTTGTTATTTAATATACTAACAACTACCTTCTGATATGTCTAATCCCACTAATCTGTCTGATCTAATCCCTCATACAATGTTGTTTTAGGCCCAAGACCAAAAGCTTGTATACTCTACAACTAGATTTCATTTCACCTTTTGGCATAATTTGTACTCAAAAAGCAGCAAGAATCAGTCTAGCAAATACTCCAAAATGTTATATTTCCAAATCATCACGTTTATTATCCCATTTATCATCACATTTATTATCACCACAAAAAATAATATTTTATCTTGATATTTCTCTAGTTTTCCAGTGTAAAATTCAATGAAATCAGAGCCTCCTAATGTAGTCATTTGTCCCTGTATATAGATACACTGTTGCACCATGCCATGTCTTGAGCTAGTTACAGGATAAAGCTTCCATTCTTAACACATCAATTACAGCCATACTAAAAGCGCAAAAGTAAACTAAATCTCTAAAATCAAATTTAATTATCGTTCAGATTCTCTTTCCACAGTGAATGCCTTGCAAAATCCTGAAATTTGCTATTAATGATTTGCCTATACATTATCTGGAAAAAGTAGTATGGACTGTTGGCTGCCTAAGTAGTATGGACTGTTGGCTGCCAAAGAACACTGTTATAATGGGCAATGAAAAGGGCAGATAAAGACCACTCTGGTGGCCTAGGTGATTAGAGCCTCTGCCTCAATGCCAGAGGTGCAGGTTTGAACCCTGGCCAAGTCATCCCAAAGACAAAAATGGTACTAGCAGCAGCCTTGCTTGGTGCTCAGTGTTAAGAGGTTAGTATTAGAACTGGTTGGCCTGGTGTCAGGATAATGTGACAGGGTGGGACATGATGCTTCATGTCTGCGAAATTATGCCCCAGTGCTAGACAACACTATAAACTGTCACACTGGAGACATTGCAGTGATATGACCGAAAAAGTAAAGCTTTGTTAAAAATCCAAATTTCACACACACACACACACGCATGCATGCACACGTAAAAAGGTAGATAAATTTTACTGGCAGTCACCCATTTCAAAATGGAAGATTCCATATATTGATTTTAAATAGTATATAAACTGGCAATGTACTTGGCAAAATATGTGGAATCAAAATTCCACAAACAAACTTAAGAAATAAAACCCATAACTGTAGAGTGGCATCCCATATATGAAAGAAACTGCAGAGATAAGTTGATATTTGCAGATCTCATCACTGATACCTGACTCCTGCATACCTCCCGAAGGGTGAACATCCGTAGGGATATAGTGCTGTGGGAATGTGCGGGAATGGCATTCCGTTACTTTTTTGTGCTTGCCTTTGTCCCCCCAGCATCTGAGTAACATACATTCCTTCACTTATTTATTGCATTCTGTCACTTATTTATTTAGCACTGCACCACAGAACCTCCTCCAGAGTACGTAACTTGCTAGTGTCCATGGACAGCAGACCACATTCTTATCCAGAGTATCATCTTCCACCCTGTGAAACAGTTTTTAGATAAAATTCAGTTAAGAAAGTTTATAATGATATACCACCATGATAGCAAATCTTTGGCTTTTTTTAACAAATTTAGACCCTATATTAATTATTTTAAGGATCTTTCATTTAATACCTTTATTGTTTATTTTATAAACATTTTACAGAATTTTAACATATTTTCCTTGACACTTGTTTATGGAAAGCTTTATTTCCCAATGCAAATCTTTGGTAATTCTTCATATTGACATTTTTTAGGACTTGTACTTTTAATTGGTACCATATAGACCGTATTGTAATAACTAAATATGTCAGTAAACCCTTGAACATGTATTCCAGTCTAATTTCTGATCTGAGTTTTTTGATTCTCTTTGAGCATTTAGAACGTTCAAGTGATGTTCATGAGTGGATGCTGAATAGAGATTAAGATGTTGATGATTGAGTCAACAGGCCAATCTCTTTGAGGTACTATTTTACAGGCGGCTCTCTGTAAGGTACTATTTTAACAGACCGCTCTCTGTGAGGTACTATTTTACAGGCCGCTCTCAGTGAGTTACTATTTTACAGGCGGCTCTCTGTGAGGTACTACTTTACAGGCCGCTCTCTGTGAGGTACTATTTTACCAACCGCTCTCTGTGAGGTACTATTTTACAGGCCGCTCTCTGTGAGATACTATTTTACAGGCCGCTCTCTGTGAGATACTATTTTACAGGCCGCTCTCTGTGAGGTACTATTTTACAGGCCGCTCTCTGTGAGATACTATTTTACAGGCTGCTCTCTGTGAGGTACTATTTTACAGGCTGCTCTCTGTGAGGTACTAGTTTACAGGCGGCTCTCTGTGAGGTACTATTTTACAGGCCGCTCTCTGTGAGGTACTATTTTACATGTAGTTTTCACAGTCTATTGAATTGACTTACTGATTATTCTTTGCTTTAAATAATTAGTAGTTTAAATTCTTTAAAATATATTTAAAAAATGGAAATTTGCATAAATATTTTAATAGCACTGCTGAGTTGCTGCTTAAACTACTGTCAAAGATAGAAATGTGTCAGCGAGATAAATCTATATGAACTGAGGATCATATATTAATTTTTCGGTTTTGCAGTTTTTCAAGGGAGATGCACATTTTTTAACAAACTCCACCTACTCCCTACTCACACAAACATACCTACACCTGCTTCCAACGCACATTTATACGATCACCTGCCCCTACACACATATATGTCTGTCTACCCCACTACATACCTCTACATTTCCCAATCACACACACACACACACACACCTCCACCTGCCCTCTACATACATATATTCCTCCACCTGCCCCCTGTACACACATACTTCCAGCTACCCCCTACTTATATCTAGACATGCCTCCAACATACACACATGTACCTCCACCTGTCCAGACATACACAACTCCACCTACCCCCCCCATACACTCATACCTCCACCAGCCCCTTACATGCATGCACATCTACGACCCACATGCACACCTATCCATGCTTGCCTTACACACACATACACACACACGCACGCATGCACACGTGCGCACACACACACACACACATAATTCTATGAATTATACAAGATATATATGTTGTTTATTAATTTACCACACACACACACACACACAAGTCTATGAATTATAAGAGATATACATGTTGTTTATTAATTTAACTGTTGTTTGCACTTCAGGGGGGATAAGTGTCTTGTATTAATACCTAAACATCAAATGCTGGCACTCTAAGGGATAGCTATTATTGCATAATCCTCAGATTATTTGCACTTATGGGGGGGATGGGTATCTTGTATAGATATATTGCATAATCCTCTCAACATTATCAACTTCTAGCACTCTATGGGTTAAGTATTCAGTATCACCAGGCTATCATATGATCCTTGTCAATGTACTGGTAATTAAGAGGTTTAACACTTCATGTCATTTACCTTTTTATCTTCTTAGTCAGTTTTTAAAACTCACAAGCTGAATCCAACCACAAACAACATAGACCCTGAGTCCACCCGCAAATAACATAGACCCTGAGTCCACCCACAAGCAACATAGACCCTGAGTCCACCCACAAACATCATAGACCCTGAGTCCAACCACAAGCAACATAGACATTGAGTTCACCCACAAACAACATAGACCCTGAGTCTACCCACAAACAACATAGACCCTGAGTCCACCCACAAATATCATAAACCCTTAGTCCAACCACAAACAACATAGACCCTGAGTCCACCCACAAACAACATAGACCCTGAGTCCAACCACAAGCAACATAGACACTGAGTCTAACTGCAAACAACTTAGACCCTGAGTCTAACCACAAACAACATAGACACTGACTTGCCATCAAATAAAGTGCCAGCAGATGATAGTCCATGTTGTTTGTCCTACTGATTGCACCTAACAAACTGCATAGACTGAGATATGCCAGTACAATGTGTGATGGCAGAGCTGGGTTTGTGCAGTTTGTAGTTGAACTCACTTATAAGCAAATATATATGGTATTTCAAAATGGGGCAGTTTGTAGTTGAACTCACTTATAAGCAAATATATATGGTATTTCAAAATGGGGCCATCTTGAATCTGACTTGAGATTGGATTTACAATACCTGTATGATAAGTTATATATAGTAGTAGTACTGTAGACCATATTTTAGTAATTTCTAATTTTGTTTTTGCTGGTTTTAATGGCATTTTAACTGGCAATATCATGCTGAGGAAATGAGAGCCAAGTGCCTTTCCCAATGACGCCTTAGGTAGCCAATGCTGGCTGGCCAGGGTGGGTCTCCAAACTATGATACATGGATTATGAGTCCAACTTGTCACCATAGTTCCCTTCTAACAGACAAGTAATAAATTGTAATGGATCTACACCCCATAATGTAGGAATACAAACTAGTTTTCATTATAATGTCAAATATCTTAGCTACCCAGAAATTTAATTATATATCAGGCTTTAAGTGCCTGAAACTGTTACAATAAGTGACAGTTATGACACTGTGTCATTGGTAAACCTTGCATGTGCATTTGTTGCCTCTTTGCTATCAAGGACATAAACTCTTGTTGATTGTCCTTGACATTTTTTTTCCATATTGACATTTTCAAATGTTGTGAAGTATATTTTTATAGTATAATTTATCCTGATTTGTCATTGCTTATTTCTCTTATTCATTCCACTGGTTGCTCCTAACAAGCTGCATAGACAAGGACCTGCTGGTGCATTATGCAATGGCAAAATCGGGTCTGTGCAGTTTGCAGTTGGATTCAACATGTGAGTGAGCATGTACAGTATGTATTTCATTCTCTACAACACTGCGAAGCTCAGCTTTTTAACAGTATTCAAGGAAACATATATGCATTTAAAATCAGAACAGTATTCAAGGAAACATCTGTACATCCAGATCAAATCAGTATTCATGAAAACATTTTTATATCTAGATCAAGTCGGTATTCAAGAAAACAACTGTACATTTAGATCAAAACAGTACTCAAGGAAACATGTGTATCTAGATTAAAACAGTATTCAAGGAAACATCTGTACATCTAGATCAAAACAGTACTCAAGGAAACATGTATATCTAGATCAAAACATTATTCAAGGAAACATCTACATCTAGATCAGAACAGTATTCAAGGACACCTGTACATCTAGATCAAATTGGTATTCAAGGAAATAGCTGTACATCTAGATCAAAACAGTATTCAAGGACACCTCTGTACATCTAGATCAAAACAGTATGCAAGGAAACATCTACATCTAGATCAACACAGTATTAAAGGACACCTCTTTACATCTAGTTCAAATTGGTATTCAAGGAAATATCTACATCTAAATCAAAATAGTATTCAAGGAAACATCTGTACATCTAGATCAAATCAGTATTCATGAAAACATTTTTATATCTAGATCAAGTTGGTATTCAAGAAAACATCTGTACATCTAGAATAAATTAGTGTTCAAAGAAGCATCTGTACATCTAGATCAAAATAGTACTCAAGGAAACATACGTACATCTAGATCAAAACAGTATTCAAGGAAACATTTATACATCTAGATCAAAACACTATTCAAGGACACCTATACATCTAGATCAAAACAGTATTCAAGGAAAGATCTGTACATCTAGATCAAAATAGTATTCAAGGAAACATCTGTACATCTAGATCAACTCAGTATTCATGAAAATATTTTTATATCTAGATCAAGTTGGTATTCAAGAAAACATCTGTACATCTTGATTAAATCAGTGTTCAAAGAAACATCTGTACATCTAGATCAAAACAGTATTCAAGGACACCTTTGTACATCTAGATCAAAACAGTATTCAGGGACACCTCTGTACATCTAGACCAAAATAGTACTCAAGAAAACATCTGTGCATCTAGATCAAAATAGTATTCAAGGAAACATCTGCACATCTAGATGAAATCACTTCATTTCCCTGGCATAACTTGGCTGAAAAATCTGACCTTATTGCTATGAAATTGTATAAGTATAAATGTACTGACTTAATCACTAACATATCAAATGTAAAATGTTGACGTAATTTTCAGTTGTATATACCAACTACAGAAAGTAGTTTGATAATTATATTGCATTGCCAGAAATATCATTGTATTAATTTAATCTGACAACATGGAATTGCCAAATAATGATGTCTTAATTTTAAGGCAATCAGGTAATGTGGGAAAAAACACAATTTTATGGAAATTTGACATTCTAATAGGAAGTGTTTAACTGTTTTGATAAATGAAAACACATGATATATAAACAATACATGTTGGAAAGATGGTTGACTATAATAATACATCTTTAATAGACTAACACATTTGGTTCTAAATTGATTATACTGGGCTTGAAAAATCTGGTCACCAACATAATAATATGAAGGAGTTACTTGTTTATTTTGATTATACTAAATTTCAAGATTTTGAATACATGGGTTATATACATTTCTACTGGTGGATCACAGTTGAATTATAGAAGGCAGAAATGAATTTTGATACAGTGTTGTTCTACACGGAGGGGCATACTAATATGAGAAATGAATTTTGATACAGTGTTGTTCTACAAGGAGGGGCATACTGATATGAGAAATGAATTTTGATACAGTGTTGTTCTACATGGAGGGGCATACTAATATGAGAAATGAATTTTGGTACAGTGTTGTTCTACATGGAGGGGCATACTAATATGAGAAATGAATTTTGATACAGTGTTGTTCTACACGGAGGGGCATACTAATATGAGAAATGAATTTTGATACAGTGTTGTTCTACACCGAGGGGCATACTAATATGAGAAATGAATTTTGATACAGTGTTGTTCTTCATGGAGGGGCATACTAATATGAGAAATGAATTTTGATACAGTGTTGTTCTACACGGAGGGGCATACTAATACGAGATGACTGTGGTCAAAAGATTGAATTACAGCCTGTACAATGATAGTTGCCACATTTTAAACATCGGAACTGGTTCATGCTTGCAGTAATCCTGCCCATTTTGCTTATATAGTCACGTCCAGGACACACTTCTCGACACCTGATACTGTTCATACAGCCTCCAAATTTATTTTTCCAATGATTCTTTTTCTTACATGGCACAATTTATCCCAGATATAATCATCATAGTCAAGGAAAGGAAGTATATAAAATTCACACATTCTTTCCATTGATAAACTATTATCTGTATTTAAAAATTCTTCAAAACATTAACTTTCTCCCAGGCCTTTTTTTTTGACAAATGCTAAAATGAAGTCCTAAATGCTGAGATACTTCTTGAATCCCAGAATGCCAGCCATATGCGACATACCTTGATTATTTGGATTACATTTTTACATTATAATGGGTTGAAAAATCTTCAGATCCACTCACAGTAAAGCAAGCACTAAACTGTTATGTGCCCAGGCAGGCAAGTAGTAAATATTATTATGTACTCAGAATAAACTCTTTCTCGATCAGTTATTACAGGAATATAAACATTGATGATGTTAGCAATCAAAATTGTGAAAGTGTGTTTTTCAGAACCTATTTTATGGCCTTTCTATCATTGGTTTAAGTAATTACAAACTGAGACCAGTCTACTCTCCATCAGGTAAGCTTTTATTAGTACTGAAGAGTGAGAGTGAAGTGCTTTTATGAGTTTGATCAAAACAAATGGTAAATAAAAGTCCTGTAGAAAATATTAAATTTTTTATCATTAAATAGAATGCTGGTCAGCCCTGAATCAGCACTCTGAAAATTCACTAAGTTGCTGGAAATTTTAAATCTAAGCACTGTCTCTTGGTTAAAGTCATTAAACAACAAGTCATAAGAATTTTATTAGACATTTAAATTGTAATTATTTAGTTTATTTCAGTGCATGTCAATCAGACTGTTCCTTGCAAAATTATTACATAGCCACCACAAGAAATATATGCAGCCAAGTCAATGTTAAAATAAGTGGACATTTTTAGACGAGGTCAACAAAAGTGTGATCCAATTGAATACTGGATTCAATGTAGCACTCTGTGATGTCATGATAAAAGCACCACTTATTGGAAAAAAAATGTGCTAGCTCTTGCACTGTAATAGACCCGATGTCTATTTTTTTTGGTGCAATTGATTGCCTGAACACCATTGTAACTGAGTGATTGATAATACGTCTGGAAGTTTGGTGTTGACAACTGAGATGCAGATAGCATCACTTGACAATCAGGAAGGAGCAGACTGTAGTATAAGTACATTAGTGTTACATCTTCGGACAACAGTTAATATTTAAGATCAGTAAAGGTACCAATATGACCACACTGATATATATTGTAGCCATTGATGGGACAAGTCATATATTTTTTTTATATCAGAATTTTGAATTTTATCTACATATTTTGGATTTTCATCAATTATATGCAGGCTAGTATCATCAGGAAAGATTAATTTTAATCATTTAAAATAAAATTCTATATATAAAAAACTATTTTGGTTCTTAGGATCAGCATATATATTTGAATGATGTAGCTATAATGTTCTTTGTAGAGTCTTCACCAATTAATTCAAGAAAGGGGTGTGATCCAGCATGAACTTAATTGAATACTGCAGACTATGATCTTGTAGATGTCGTCAGCAATTAATTTAAGAAAAGTGTGATCCAGTATAAACCTGATTGAATATTGCAGATTATGATCTTGTAGATGTTCTCACCAATTAATTTAAGAAAAGTGTGATCCAGTGTAAACCTGATTGAATGTTGCAGATTATGATCTTGTAGATGTTCTCACCAATTAATTACATTATTTGATGAAATGAGGCAACCATCTTGCCTGAGATGCATTATTTGATGGTTTTCATTCCAAGAATGTCTTGAACTTTTCAAAAGAGTGCTTTTTGAAAACAAAAAATTGACTTTACATTTTATGGAGTTTACAGTTGTTTTTCAATATCTTTCATCTATATTTCTTTTTCCTGATACCTAAACTTACTTGTTACTATAATGAGTTAGTCAAACCTTTCATGAGGGCCTAGTCCATTGTCGATAGAGTACTGACAAGAAAGTTGTTATACTAAGTGACATTATAGTGAGGGTATGCTTATTGAATTCAGTTAATAGTCTGGAATACTTAAAAATGTATTCTTTATTTTTTTAATTCCATTTAAGAATAAATATTATATGATTTCTGTTTTCAGTATTTGCATGCTGTTTGCTTATATTATCGAGTTTGTGTGCTCATGTTGGGTATAGATACTGTGTTGTATAAGACCATGTTTATATTATTGGGTTTGTGTGCTCATGTTAGGTATAGATACTGTGTTGTATAAGACCATGTTTATTTAATCAAGTTTGTATGCACATGTTAAGTATAGATACTGTGTTGTATAAGACCATGTTTATATTATCGAGTCTGTGTGCTCATGTTAGGTATAGATACTGTGTTGTATATTAAGACCATGTTTATATTATTGGGTTCATGTGCTCATGTTAGGTATAGATACTGTTTTGTATAATACCATGCCAATGACAAATATAATTCTGGCATTCAAAAAGTCCTGAGATTAAGTAAACATGACAAGTAAAATAGAAATCATAAAGAGTTAAGATTTTGCCCTTATATCAAGTACAAGCTGTTTCCTTGGGATATCTTATTACCGTTTGTACTCGCTTATAAGTCAAGTCTTTCGCCCTTATATCAGGTACAAGCTGTTTCCTTGGGATATCTTATTACCGTTTGTACTCACTTATAAGTCAAGTCTTTCGCCCATATATCAGGTACAAGCTGTTTCCTTGGGATATCTTATTACCGTTTGTATTCACTTATAAGTCAAGTCTTTTGCCCTTATATCAGGTACAAGCTGTTTCCTTGGGATATCTTATTACCGTTTGTACTCACTTACAAGACAAGTCCAGCTGCAAACTGCATAGACACAGATCTTCTGTCATATAATGTGCCTGCAGATCTGGGTCTGTTCAGTTTGTTAGGAATAATCAGTAGAACAAGTAACATAAACACAGATCTTCTGTCATATAATGTGTTTGTAGATCTGGGTCTGTTCCATTTCTTAGGAATAATCATTAGAACAAGTAACATAGACCATGATCTTCTGTCATATAATGTGTCTGCAGATCTGGGTCTGTTCAGTTTGTTAGGAATAATCATTAGAACAAGTAACAGAGAGACAGATCTTCTGTCATATAATGTGCCTGCAGATCTGGGTCTGTTCAGTTTGTTAGGAATAATCATTAGAACAAGTAACACAGACACTGATCTTCTGTCATATAATGTGCCTGCAGATCTGGGTCTGTTCAGTTTGTTAGGAATAATCATTAGAACAAGTAACATAGACCATGATCTTCTGTCATATAATGTGCCTGCAGATCTGGGTCTGTTCAGTTTGTTAGGAATAATCATTAGAACAAGTAACATAGACCATGATCTTCTGTCATATAATGTGCCTGCAGATCTGGGTCTGTTCAGTTTGTTAGGAATAATCAGTAGAATAAGTAACATAGACACTGATCTTCTGTCATATAATGTGCCTGCAGATCTGGGTCTGTTCAGTTTGTTAGGAATAATCATTAGAACAAGTAACATAGACCATGATCTTCTGGTACATTTTGCGACAACTGATTAGGGTCTGTTGTTTACAAATGAACCCAACTTTTAAGCAAGTTTGTATGGTAAATATCCAGAAGCTGTTGTTTATTGAAAGAACAAAAGTTAAGATTTCCCAATAGATGGGTTTCCCAATAGAAAGGTATCTGCACTCACAAGGGTAATGATTTTGTTTATCTGCCATATTAGACCAGCATACCTTCTATCAACATATCATACCCTTCCATATTTATTTTCTTTATGATTGATTCAACCGATATATTTTTCCATAATCTCCAATAATGTTGAATTCTGGGTATTGTGAAGCAGTAGACAGGTCCCTTGAAGAGTCATGATTTTGCCCTTCATTGTGTGCCATATTATATCAGGTACAAGCGGCTTCTATGAAATATTGACATTACTCATTACCATATGGTTTGGATACATTTTACTGTTATTCATAAGACCACTTTTAGCTAATGATTTTATTTGATGTTTACAGATGCAGAGATTGTTGATAGACCTTTTCCACACTTGACCCAAAGACATTAAGATGCACTCCAGCTGTCTGATCTTTAAGGGTTGTGGGTGGGTTCGTGTGTGTGTGTGTCCATGCAAGCAAACATGCTCATGCATTTATGAGAGAGAAATTGCTATAGATAGAAACCCAGTGCAGTAGTTTTAGTTATCTCAGTCAAAATCGTAGATCTCATTTAGCAGTATAATCAAAAGCTGATAAATTTTAATCTGAGGTCACTTGTTTGATGTTTGTGGAGGTAGAATATTTTTAGAGTGGTTGTTTGATATCAGAGATATCTGTCGTTTTTCAGCTGATAAAAAGAGATAGGTGAACAGATAAAGCTGAACAGAAAATTTTAGATCGACACAGTGGAAGTGCCATAATGTTTTTATCCTTTCAAAGTCAGAGCCATCTTTTTTATGATAATATTGTGCCCCTTTAAGCATTAATATAATGTAAATGTACTTTTTTATGGAACACCGATTATGTAGAAATTATGAATTCAAAGCCCCAGTGACTGTGGCTCTAAGCTGAAGCGGTTGGATGACTTTGCTCATCCAGGAAACAGGTACCATCTGTACTCAATTATAAGTCAGGTACCATCTGTACTCAATTATAAGTCCAGTTCAGGTGTAAACTGCACAGATCAAAACTGTTTTCACTTGTGCTGGCAGATCTAGATTTTTGCATTTTTTTTAGAGTTCATCAGTAAAATAAACACCATCTACCCTGATATGGTGATACATTATGCGATGGCGGATCAAGTTTAATGTTGTTTGCAATTGGACTGGGCTAAAACATGAATGTATATGGGCATAAGGCAACAGTTACTTGCAAAAAAAACAAAACTTGATACCCAGGAAAATAAATGAACTTACAGAAGTTTTGGTGAGATTTATTTATTTCCCAAAATATTCAGATTTTTGTTTCAGAGATTTTGTTTCCTTAAATATTGATTTATACATCCTATTTTACAGCCACCAAAAATGGTAAAAGAAAAGCCAGCTCGTTTCTCAGTGGGTGATGTTCATCCAGAGTTAGATGCTGACAAAACTGTGATAACTAACCCAGAGGATAACAGACGGAGACGTACACTGAAACTATACAAGAAAGATAACTCTTGGGGTTTTACTCTACAGGTAAGCAATTACTAAAACACTTTTTGTTGTACATTTCTTTTTTTCTGGCAGCAACAGTGACAACAACAGTGGCTGCTTCAATGTTTAAACAGTATGTAACTGTTTTCTGTAAAATGTTTGTACAGTGTTACAAGTCTCAGTAACAGCAAAAGGGGTGTCACATCCAAGCATGAATCACAGATGAGACCCCATATAATTTTCTGTTAAATCTTTATATAGTTTTACAAGTCAAAAATGGGGGGGGGTATTACATCCTAGGATGGATTACTGGTGAGATCTCACAGTCAGTAGAACCAGGATTTACATCTAAAGATCATTATTACTTGGTTGTGGGAGGTGGGGAGGGGGAGATGTACTGTCTCCTAGCATGGCACTTTCTGTAGAACCTTGTTTTATGTCTAAAGAGGATTATTACATTATTACGAGGGTGGGGTGGGGATTACATACATGCAGTGATCAGAGGTGATACACTGTTTTACTTATAAAGAGCATTAGTACATTTAGTGTTAACCCTGTTTTACTTATAAAGAACATTAGTACATTTAGTGTTAACCCTGTTTTACTTATAAAGAGCATTAGTACATTTAATGTTAACCCTGTTTTACTTATAAAGAACATTAGTACATTTAGTGTTAACCCTGTTTTACTTATAAAGAGCATTAGTACATTTAGTGTTAACCCTGTTTTACTTATAAAGAACATTAGTACATTTAGTGTTAACCCTGTTTTACTTATAAAGAGCATTAGTACATTTAGTGTTAACCCTGTTTTACTTATAAAGAGCATTAGTACATTTTGTGGAACCCTGTTTTACTTATAAAGAGCATTAGTACATTTAGTGTTAACCCTGTTTTACTTATAAAGAGCATTAGTACATTTTGTGGAACCCTGTTTTACTTATAAAGAGCATTAGTACATTTAGTGTTAACCCTGTTTTACTTATAAAGAACATTAGTACATTTAGTGTTAACCCTGTTTTACTTATAAAGAACATTAGTACATTTAGTGTTAACCCTGTTTTACTTATAAAGAGCATTAGTACATTTAGTGTTAACCCTGTTTTACTTATAAAGAGCATTAGTAGATTTAGTGTTAACCCTGTTTTACTTATAAAGAGCATTAGTACATTTAGTGTTAACCCTGTTTTACTTATAAAGAGCATTAGTACATTTAGTGTTAACCCTGTTTTACTTATAAAGAGCATTAGTACATTTAGTGTTATAAATTACACAGACTGAAATTACAAAGAATGACAGTTATTTTTTTATGTTTTTTAAAATAGAAACCACATAAACTATTAGTTTATCAAAACTTGACCTGACCTCTTTAGAAAATATCAAGGTGCCATGTGTCCCATATTCCTGAATCCCATATTGAACACTGATGGGTCAAGGTCAGTTTTCTTCTTATTCTGTCTGGCCGAGTTGTTTAACTTTATCTTTACTACCATGGTTATTGATCCACTTTATTCCACACTATCCCCTGGCTTATATAACTGACCAAAAAAATTCTTCTCAGCCATCTGATTGGATGGATCTGAAAAAAACTGATCCAATCAGACTCCATGTTACATTTACATTGAAATAATTGTTGGGATCTCTGCAGACAAGGACACATGACACAATTTAAACCTTTCATATGCAGAAGTTTTGTTTATTTTCAAAACACCATAAAATCAGTGTAGTTGCCATATTGAATACCTAACATGTTATGTAATAATCTCTCTCATTGGTCAATTAATGTTACTTGATAATTCTTGTATCTGCAAGAAGACACTTGTTCAAAACACTGTTTTAGCTAAGGGCCAATGAAGTGGATTGATGACTCTTGAATATGGAGCTTATGTTTCCAGTTCAATTTCAACATTTACCTTTGCATGTTAAACCAAGATTTAATTCTGACCTTATTTGCAGGGGTACCTGTGACATGTAGACATGTTTATGGTATTTCTTCAAATTCAGATTATTCCTATTTTCAGAGTTATGGCATTAAACATAAGAAGACAAACGAAGTAGAGATAATGACTTACGTAGACTATGTTGAAATTGGTGGCCCAGCATGGCTGGCTGGGATGAGGAGAGGTAAGACTTGTCTCCCTTGATTTAAAAGGTCATTAGGTAGATTGATACCTAAATAAATTGATCTTTGCATTCATTAATAATGTATAAACACATCATTTTTTAATTTGGTGTTGTTATATACAATCATGTATCATCAGTAAATGAAATTGTTGGCCCAGCATGGCTGGCTGGGATGAGAAGAGGTAAGAGTTGTCTCCCTTGATATAAAGGTCATTAGGTAGATTGATACCTAAATAAATTGATCTATGCATTCATTAATAATGTATAAACACATCATTTTTTAATTTGGTGTTGTTATATACAATCATGTATCATCAGTAAATGAAATTGTGGCCTTTTTGGCATATATGTGGATTGGTATGATGTAATGTATTTTTTTTTACATGTTTCATATGTATCAGTTGAAGTCATTAGCATCACAAGTGTATATGCAAAATTAGAAAGTGTTTCATATGGAACAGCTGTTTAAAGTATTTATTCTAGATTTTTATGTAACTGTTTGCTGGAATTTTAAAATTTTTTATTGAACCAGTACAGTTATGAATTATTGACTAATCATATCAATGTGTAATATAAATCTAAAGCAGTTAATTGACATAGTGATCCAGCCTTAGTACGAGCTTGGACATGTCATTTAAACATAATTTTTTTTTAGCATACCTTGTACAAAAATAAGTCTTTACTTACGTGTAGAGCACATTTCATCACTGGTGGCCCAAGTGGTTTAAGCGTCTCAAGTGTCTGCCTTGGATGTGGGAGGTTGCAGGTTTGAACCCTGGCCAAGTCATGCCAGAGACTTACAAAAATGGTACAAGCAGCTGCCTTGCTTGGCACTCAGCATTAGGAGGATAGTGTTAGGACTGTCAGGATAATGTGACTGGATGGGACATGCTGCTACATGTCTGTGGCATGATGCCCCAGTGCTAGACATCACTATTAACCACCACACTGCAGACATTGTAGTGATATGACTAAAATTGTTAAAAGCTGTGTTAAAAGTCAAACACACACACACACACACACACACACACACACACACACACACACACACTTAATTAAAGACTGGCACTAGGCACAATAGGTATTTGCATCCTGTTACTAATTAGGACCTGGCACTAACCAACACAGGTATACATATACTCCTGCTAATTAAGGCCCTGGCATAACCATCCCTATTAAGGCATGACCTCCTGTATATACTGTAATTGTATATAAAAAAAAATGTAAAAGTTTTTTTAATTATTATTTAAAAAAATTTTATTTTAACATATTAAGCTAGTGTTTTTAACAAATACAATGTAATTTTTTTACTTGAAATGAATATCATAAGTTATGATTATGAAAATGTAATTTTTTTTTTAGATTAACAAAGGCTGAAACAGTACAGTAATGTTGCAAAAAGATCAACAGGGAGAAAGAGAAAAAATAATTATTGTCTTTTATTTGTCCTCATAGAAAGAAACCCTCAAATTTATAAATCAAATTCTTTCTCAACCTAAATATTTATATTTTAAAAATGTGTTTTCACTCTGCCTACTCATTTTGGGTACTGCTTTATGAAGGAAAAAAAGTTCTCAGACTTCTGTTTCCGCCAGTATTACTTTATACTACTCACTTTAATCCATCCTGTTAATTAATTCGTCACTGATTATTAAAGAATTCACTGACACAAGTTTAATTTGTGCACCATAACAAAACACTACCATCACTACTTACTGCCAGCTGACTTTAAAACAGGGAAAGGGCTCTTTGTTCAGTCAGCTTTTGTAATTAGAAACAGCTGTCCACACTTCAGAAAGTGTCTGAATCAGGCAGTTCCTCAAATGACCAAGGTCAAAAGACAGTTGAGTTTTGTGAGAAACTAGTGATGAATAGGGAATGAAAAAGAACTGTATTTAGCTGTGGTTATTAACACATGACTTGAAACTTCACCTGCCTTTTATATACCATCAGATATTTTTAAATATTGAAAGAACCCTAAGAAAAGAGATGTAACTCGTATCTCTCCTCATATATTACTGTTGATCATCAGATATTGCTCTAATTCACCGGCAATAAATGAAGTTATTGATCTATACATGTCACGTTGACACAGGAAGAGACACCCCTTTCTGCTGCAACAACACAACTGCTTGTCCACAATCTACCAAACAAATTGCTTTGACTAGATCATGTTACTGTTTGTATTTAAAATATTGACACCTTCAAGTTACACCATAAGTGTAACTGGAGTGTGGTAAGTACAAGCCAGATAGAGAATGCTTACAAATTGATTCCTGTGATAATAAATTAACTTTAGCATTGAAACACAGATTGATTTGCATACACTGAGCTGTCTCTTTTGATATACTCCAGTGACCACTCATAGCAGTGAGAAACCATTACTAGGTAAGGGAATACCTGGCCACTGACTGCAGAAATCAGGTGACCATTATTTATATGACTTTTATGCATGAAATCTGTCTGGAAGAAATTATAATGGCAGTTGAGAACATGGTTTGCTGTATTAAGGGTACTGACAGGTTGGACTAAGTACATTTGACTCCATTATTGATTATTTGTTCAGTACAAGTAATTTGAACTTAAAACTTTTAAGTAGTTTCATAGAGTTTTCTTTGGGAATGAATTACTGAACACATTTGTAGAATTTAAGGCTGTGAGGACAATGTGACAAGAGATAGTATGGTAATTTCAACCTGTTGGAATGACCTAATTTTTGTTGAGCCCTTTTTTTCTCGTTGTCAACAGCTTGTCAAGGTTTCAGTTAAAGGTTTTGGTTGACATATATTACCTAAACCCCATCATGGATTCTCATCATATTGTGATACTAATGCAGTTGATTCACTGTATACTGAGTTGCTGCCTTTGACCTTTGTATCAAGGTCACAATCTTATAAAATGTTCATATGTTTTGTTTAAATTATTGTGTTTGTATGTATTTCCTAAAGCCCTTGATAGAAAAAATTCATACTTGGATAACTAATTATAAAGTTAACACAATTCATTTGGCAGCATGCATCCCTGTTCCAGCTCCTTTGACCTTTAACCTTGGGATCAAGGTCATGGATATTGAAATATTTGCATTAAGGTTTTGGTTAAAGGTTTTTCATTTTTGCTTATATTACTGAAATGCCTCCATGGACATTGAAATATTTGCATTAAGGTTTTGGTTAAAGGTTTTTCATTTTTGCTTATATTACTGAAATGCCTCCATGGACATTGAAATATTTGCATTAAGGTTTTGGTTAAAGGTTTTTCATTTTTGCTTATATTACTGAAATGCCTCCATGGACATTGAAATATTTGCATTAAGGTTTTGGTTAAAGGTTTTTCATTTTTGCTTATATTACTGAAATGCCTCCATGGACATTGAAATATTTGCATTAAGGTTTTGGTTAAAGGTTTTTCATTTTTGCTTATATTACTGAAATGCCTCCATGGACATTGAAATATTTGCATTAAGGTTTTGGTTAAAGGTTTTTCATTTTTGCTTATATTACTGAAATGCCTCCATGGACATTGAAATATTTGCATTAAGGTTTTGGTTAAAGGTTTTTCATTTTTGCTTATATTACTGAGATGCCTCCATGGACATTGAAATATTTGCATTAAGGTTTTGGTTAAAGGTTTTTCATTTTTGCTTATATTACTGAAATGCCTCCATGGACATTGAAATATTTGCATTAAGGTTTTGGTTAAAGGTTTTTCATTTTTGCTTATATTACTGAGATGCCTCCATGGACATTGAAATATTTGCATTAAGGTTTTGGTTAAAGGTTTTTCATTTTTGCTTATATTACTGAAATGCCTCCATGGACATTGAAATATTTGCATTAAGGTTTTGGTTAAAGGTTTTTCATTTTTGCTTATATTACTGAAATGCCTCCATGGACATTGAAATATTTGCATTAAGGTTTTGGTTAAAGGTTTTTCATTTTTGCTTATATTACTGAAATGCCTCCATGGATATTGTTCATCCTAATGTCAAATTATTATGAAGTTAAGACAACTCATTCTGCTATGCACTTATTTTAACACCCCTCTGACATTGGTGTCACAGTTACAGTAATAGAAAAATTGCATGAAAGTTTGGTTTCATTTCCTATACCCTATCATCGATTTTGTTTATTTCCTAAACCCCCTGATTGATTTTGTTCATTTCCTAAACCCGTTGATGAAATTTGTTCATTTCCTAAACCCAATCATCGATTTTGTTCATTTCCTAAACCTGTTGATGAAATTTGTTCATTTCCTAAACCCAATCATCGATTTTGTTCATTTCTTAAACCCTTTGATCTATTTTGTTCATTTCCTAAACCTGTTGATGATTTTTGTTAATTTCCTAAACCCCTTGATGGTCTTTGTTCTTTTCCTAAGCCCCTTGGTCGATTTTATTCATTTCCTTAAACACTTTCATCTATTTTGTTCATTTCCTAAACCCCTTGATGAATTTTGTTCAATTTTTAAATCCCTTGATTGATTTTGTTCATTTCCTAAACCCTTGATTGATTTTGTTCATTTCTTAAACCCTATCATTTATTTTGTTCATTTCCTAAACCCCTTGATGAATTTTGTTCATTTTTTAAACCCCTTGATGAATTTTGTTCATTTTTTAAACCCCTTGATGAATTTTGTTCATTTTTTAAACCCGTTGATCGATTTTGTTCATTTCCTAAACCCGTTGATGAAATTTGTTCATTTCCTAAACCCAATCATCGATTTTGTTCATTTCCTAAACCCATTGATTGATTTTGTTCATTTCCTAAACCCAATCATCGATTTTGTTCATTTCCTAAACCCATTGATGAAATTTGTTCATTTCCTAAACCCAATCATCGATTTTGTTCATTTCCTAAACCCAATCATCGATTTTGTTCATTTCCTAAACCCCTTGATTGATTTTGTTCATTTCCTAAACCCCTTGATTGATTTTGTTCATTTTCTAAACCCCTTGATTGATTTTGTTCATTTCCTAAACCCCTTGATTGATTTTGTTCATTTCCTAAACCCCTTGATCGATTTTGTTCATTTCCTAAACCTGTTGGTTGATTTTGTTCATTTCCTAAACCCCTTGATGGATTTTGTTCATTTCCTAAACCTCTTGGTCGATTTTGTTCATTTCCTAAACCCGTTGGTTGATTTTGTTCATTTCCTAAACCCGTTGATCGATTTTGTTCATTTCCTAATCCCGTTGATGAAATTTGTTCATTTCCTAAACCCAATCATCGATTTTGTTCATTTCCTAAACCCCTTGATTGATTTTGTTCATTTTCTAAACCCCTTGATTGATTTTGTTCATTTCCTAAACCCATTGATCGATTTTGTTCATTTCCTAAACCCGTTGATGAAATTTGTTCATTTCCTAAACCCAATCATCGATTTTGTTCATTTCCTAAACCCTTTGATTGATTTTGTTCATTTCCTAAACCCCTTGATTGATTTTGTTCATTTCCTAAACCCCTTGATCGATTTTGTTCATTTCCTAAACCCGTTGGTTGATTTTGTTCATTTCCTAAACCCGTTGATCGATTTTGTTCATTTCCTAAACCCGTTGATGAAATTTGTTCATTTCCTAAACCCAATCATCGATTTTGTTCATTTCCTAAACCCAATCATCGATTTTGTTCATTTCCTAAACCCGTTGATTGATTTTGTTCATTTCCTAAACCCCTTGATTGATTTTGTTCATTTCCTAAACCCTATCGTCGATTTTGTTCATTTCCTAAATCGCATCATAGATTTTATACATTTCTAAAACCCTATCATGAATTTTGTTCATTTCCTAAACATTGTCATGGATTTTGTTCTTTTCCTAAACCCCTTGATGGATTTTGTTCATATATATGATGCATCATTATAAAGATGTTCTGCAATATGTTTGCTAAACATTTGTCCTTGAAGTCAAGGTCACAAGTTTGACACCAATGCTTTAATCATAGGCTTGACATGCTGGCCCTGGCAATGATTTGGAGGGATTGAATCACCTTTTTCCATGGTGCTATTGGCGTAGTCAGTCGTGACATAAGACTTAATGACTGCACAACAGCACATGTTGTGATAGATAATCATCATTAGATTAATTTATGGAGGCAAAGCATTTTTTTCCTGACTGCAGGGAATTCATCCAGCCAGGAATGGAATCTCAAGTCTTCGAAACAAGTTCAGAAATAGCTAAAGGAGCTCTAGATTAAATTAAGAACTACAGTCCAACCTTCACCAGCTTTCCATTAGATGCTGTCTTTGATATCCAGCTGTTCCCAGGGTCTAATTATTTCTGCTGTTACTTTGCCAATAATATATTTTGATTTGCAAACTACATGTATAGCAACTTCTAAAAGGACTTTAAAGTAGCCTGCTGTATAATTTATCTGGATTCAATCAATGTCTCCTTTTACTTTGGACTATAAAACTATGAGCTTCAGTTTGAGTCTGCATTGCAATTTTTAGCCAATTAAATGTTATGTTACAAATGTAAGGTTCTTTGTGATTGGCTGACAAAAACATCTCAAGCCCAAACTCAGTCTTTGACAATTTTCGATTTTCAGGGCAGATCATTAGTTTTACTGTTTGTTTTGTGAAAGTTTGAGTTGGGGTGGAGTCAGTTTTTAATTACATTCATAAGATTTCAGCCCTGAATAGTTCAACAAATATTTTAATTTTAAATTCATTTCAGTGGTATATATTTTACAACATCTATTCTTGTCCATCATAAGTGCAAATAATATAGAACTTAATACTGTACTGCCTTATGGTGAGACTGCTTTATAATAAAGTACACTAGACAGTATTCCCTCATTATAACACTACTCATTAGACCCATAGAGTGTATTGCTTTATAGTGAAGTAATGAATTACATCATACAAATACAGTATTCCCTCATTAAAACATTGCCCATTAGACCCATAGAGTATACTGCCTTATAGTGAAATAATGAATTACATAATACAAATAAAGTATTCATTCATTATAACACCACCTAATAGATCCATATAGTATAATGCCTTATAGTGAAATAAATAATCACATAATACAAATCCAGTAATCCCTCATTATAACACTGCCCAATAGACACATAGAGTATACTGCCTTATAATGAAATAATGATTTACATAATACAAATAGAGTATTACCTCACTATAACACTGCCCAATAGACACATAGAGTATACTGCCTTTTAGTGAAATAATGAATTACTTAACACAAATACAGTATTCCCTCATTATGACACATCCTGTTTGACCATTAAGTATACTGCCTTATAGTGAAATAATGAATTACATTATACAGATACAGTATTCACTCATTATAATACTTACCATGAGATCCATCAAGTATGCCACTTTATAGTGATATTGCTTTTTAATTAAGTACATAAAACATTACTCCCTCATTATAACACTGTCAGTGTGAGCTATAGAATATACCACTTTATAATAAGATTGCCTTATAATGAAATACATACAACTTTTCCTCATTATAACAATGTCCATGTGAGTCTTAGAGTATAACACTTTATAATGAGACTGCTATAAACTGAAATACATTAAACAGTACTCTGTCATTATAATGATGTCCATTGGAACCATACATTATACCATTTTATAATGAGAGAATGCTGTAAAGACTGATTTATCATTTTCTTATAGGTGATGTGATTATATCTATAAATGGAGATAGCGTAGATAAGGAGACACATCGTGGACTGGTTCACAGAATTAGAAACTCAGGACATATTTTAAGGTGGGTATATAAGATTAATACATTCTATTACATGTGTTGGGGTGCAGAACAATGAAATTCCAGGTCATATTGAGGCTCACATTGTCAAATAGAACCTGGAGTTTGTCACTATCTAGCCCTGCTCGTTTTTGTTGTGTTGTAACTAGTAGGGCTTTCGTTTTTTCTGTATTTATGATCGTACTGTTTTCTTTGCACCATACTTGAAGTCTGTTGAGAGTATCTTGTATTTATCATTCCCAGTATACCACAGTTTGATAAATAACACTGCCCTAAATATACCACAGTTTGATAAATAACACTGCTCTAAATATACCAGAGTTTGATAAATAACACTGCCCTAAATATAACACAGTTTGATAAATAACACTGCCCTAAATGTACCACAGTTTGATAAATAACACTGCCCTAAATATACCACAGTTTGATAAATGACACTGCCCTAAATATACCACAGTTTGATAAATAACACTGCCCTAAATATAACACAGTTTGATAAATAACACCGCTCTAAATATAACACAGTTTGATAAATAACACTGCCCTAAATGTACCACAGTTTGATAAATAACACTGCCCTAAATGCACCACAGTTTGATAAATAACACCATTTTCATCATACTGCTTGTTGGTATGAAATACTGTTAGGGATAATGGACACCAAATACTGTGTTATAACACAAGAGTGCAGAATTATTACTGTTAAATAATAAAATAAGATCCTTAACATAAATACCTTATAAAATGACCTGCTGTATATTAAAGTGCATTATAGTGAGGTAGTATTATTGATTTGATGTAAAGGGCATACACCCTGCTATGCCAACGTTTTATACAACAGCACAGCTGGATCTGTGATGCCACAGGGTGGGGTCTATGTTGATAAATATATGTATATCTGTATGCATTATATGGACATTTATTCACTTTTAATTTTCTGTCAAAGGTGATTAATTTAACATTTCTTGTGTGTCGTGTATTTTATATTTTGGATGATAGCTTTGTAGTTTTCAACCAAAATGTGAAATATCAGAAAATATTGTTTGAAATATCAGAAGTTTTCAAATTGTGTATCAAGGACCCAATGGCAATTAATTGTAATTGATCTCCTTAATTAAGGTATCTATACAGAAAAAGCTTTTTTATTTTAGATTTTTTTCTAAAGAGGATAGATAACATTTTCATTCACTATTACATGGTTATGATAGGTTGTAAATGAACAATGTAGTAAACAGAGTCACAATATCTTCTTTATCAAGGTAATTATTAATGACATTTTAATGGAAAGATTTGCCATAATTATGTACATAGGCTAAAACATCACATGGGGAAAGGTAACATGTTTGACATTTTACAGCAGTATAGATCATCACTGTAATATTGCCCTCTTAGTAAGAGGGGTAGTTAATTGGATTTGGCTGGTGTTATCTAGGGTATGACCTCCCTTGATTTTATAGCCCGGTGGGAGTGGAAAGATAGAATATCAGCAGAGAACTGAGCAAGACTGTTGGGAAGAAATAATGTAATACAAGCCCCTTTAGACAAGAAAAATAACAAAATTTAATCAATAACAATTAATAGCAGCAACTTCTCTTCAATCTAAGTTATGTTAACAGAGTTTAATAGCAGTGTTTAATTTGGATTTATTTCATCATAATAATGAGTGGTGAAAAGAGTGCAATGTCCACAACTGATTGCATCGCCTTTCTCTCGTGACCCATGTATCACGTCTTCCTATTCTCTAGTCTTACTATTCTGAATACATCATCTATTTCCAGACTCATGACTTCCGTCTTTGGACTGTCCTGTCTTTCCCAGAAAGCTGTTTCCTTAAAGGACAAAATTACCCCATAATCTCTATATATACCACTTTCTACATGTACATAAAATTCCCTCACTTATGTTAATCAGAAGCATAACTAGCTATCCGAACACTGCATAAATTCTGACCTAATTTGATAGATCATCACTTTCACTTCAGTGACCGACCATAATTTAACGTGAGCAGTGTATCTAACATTATCATATCTCTTTACCTACACTACCACATGCTTGATTACTATTGCATAAAATTCACAAAATTCTACCTCACAGCAATCCCTAACCTACAAGATTGTTAAAACATTACAAAATCAGATGTAACTAAGTGATTATCATTAACTCATTATAATCAGTATCATCCTAACAGACAGAGGAAATTATTTCATATTACCCTATGAAATCCTACACATATGAAAACTTGGATGGCATGCAATAATCAATTATATCAATGAACTAGTAACGGTAAAATGAAAGAGATAAATTGCATAACAACTCTATTATCAACAGATTTGCATGAAATAGAATAAACGATACATAACATGGATCCTAGTCATATCAAATACATTTGCATAAAACAATAAAAACCAGAAAATTACATGAAAAATTAAAATTGCATACCTTAATGCTGTTTTCTTTCAGAAATTGTGCATCCCTGCACTTAAATCTGTCTTTTCTTACAAGAAAAGAACCTGGTCCCCTTTTCTTGTTGAAAGCACTATTCTTTTTAGACTTCCTCAGAGCCAAACTTCTCTCCTCTCAGGAATTTTAGGACTAAAGAATTTCGACTAAGGTCATCACTCTAAATTCACATTACTTCCAAAGTGTACGCCATAATTTACTCTGACCAGTTGTATGCAGCAGTTCATAATTTTTTCCCCAAGATAATCATTTATTTCATCAGATTTTGGATAGCCTAGAATCTCTGGACTATATTGCATATCTACTTCCCTTTGAAAATGACTACTGACATGGGTTCCTATCAAGCAGTTATGGTTGGTAGCTCAACTGTTTACTTTCTCAGGACAGTGTTGCGATGCCCCGGTCAAATCTCAATGAGTTGTAGATGCTGGCCTTGCAAGTTTAACACTGACATAGGAGGGGGGGAAGAAGAAAGAAGAAAGGTCGAAGTGACTCTTCACAAAGACTTTTCTGGCTTAAATGTGATAAAATTGTAATGCTCAATGCATTCAACTTTCAGGTTCAATACAATTCAAAATTTGACACTTTACAAACATGTTGTACCAGTCAACAACAAGCTGGCTGTTTTATAATGTAATTGCAATTGGAATTAAATAATGATTAAAAATATATATTAACCTCAAAACACTGTTTTGCCTTTTTGGAAGAAAGTTTTCAGACCTAACAATACTGATGTCATGATATGTGTTAAACATTTTGTGCAAGAAAAAAAACACCAAAAAGGTAAGATAGTAATCCACAGATGTCAAAGAAAAACAGACAGATGGAAATAGATACATGTAAAGCTATGTTATTGTCATAGTTGCATTCCTGAGGTAATGGCTTAAATGGAAAATTGGCGTAAATCAAAAGTCATACTTTCAAATTAAGGAAGTTCTTATGCATAGATTTGAGGTGCAAATTCAAAATCTATTACTAAAGGAAGATTTAGAAACAATCATATTAGGTGATTTTAACATTGACTACATGAAGACTCCACCATTAACATGCATAAGTAACTTTAAAACTCAACTTTATTCAATTAATTAACACCCCAACTAGAGTAACAGATAAAATTGCTACTGTCATTGATCATGTCTATACTAATAAACCTGTAAACATAAGTGAAATTAATATGCCATCGTATGCACTGAGTGACCACAATCCAGTCTGTATAATTAGACATGTTCCAAGATCATCTAAAAATGGTCAACACATTGAAATACAGGGACTTTAAACAACTTTATGAGGAAATATTTGTAATGATTTAGTTTGCAATCCCTTCCAATCAGTCTGCAATATAGCTGATGTCAACACTGCCTTAGACAAATGCTATCAGGGATGTTTAATGCAGCCTTAGACAAGCATGCCCCAATTAAAACAAAAAGGGTTAAACACCAAACTACACCCAAGTGGATTACCCCTGAGATCAATGAGGCTAGGCACCTAAGAGATAATTTCCACAAGAAAAAAGACATGAAAAGCTATAGAAAGTGGAGGAATAAAACTCAGCACCTGATAGATAAGGCAGAAGAGAACTACTATAAACAGGCTATTAATGATAGTAAAAGTAACAAGACATTGTGGAAGTATCTTAAAGAGCTGAACCCACCCAAGAACAGTTGTCTTCCCCCTAGACTTAAGCAAAATGATGATATAGCAACATCTGTACAAGACATTGTGGAAATGTTTAACAATTTCTTCATAACCATCTCCAGTAACAGTATTCAGAACCAGACTAACAGCCCAATTGAACTTGATGCTCTTCTATTATTTATAAGAGCTAAAATTCCTGATGATAATTTTTTTCAGCAGCTAATGTTAGTGAAGCTGATGTTTTTGATATGCAAATTAAGGTGAATATTAATAAATCCTCTGGATTGGATGGTACTGATCCACGAATTCTTAAAATTGCTGCACCAGTGATAACAGTCACTAATGCATATCATAAGCTTAAGTATAATGTGTGGTAATTTTCCAGAAACACTGAAATGTGCAAAGGTTATGCCTATCTTTTAGAAAGGAGAATCCAGGGAATTACAGACCAATATCAATTCTACCTGTATTGTCAAACTTATTTGAAAACCCTGTAGCCATTCCGGTCTAGACATTTTTGAAATATACTCTCTATTTCATAAAGTGCAATCAGGATTTAGAAAGTGCCACTCATGCCAAACAGAACTTACCAAATTAATTGATGTTTGGCTGAAGGAAATGGAAAATGGACGTATGACTGGGATTGTTTTCCTTGACTTCAAGAAAGCCTTTGATCTTGTTGATCATGAAATTCTGCTGCAAAAGTTGAACTATTAAAGGTTTGACAATCCTTCTTTAAACTGGTTTAGATCATACCTAAACCAAAGGTATCAACAAGTAAGCATTGGCAATATTAGCTCTCAAACTCGCACTGTTCATTCAGGGGTCCCTCAAGGCTCAGTTTTGGGCCCTCTCCTCTTCTTCATCTGTATCAATGATCTACCATTAGATAATGAATCCACAAATATAGATTTGTTTGCAGACGATGCAATGTTGTATACATTTAGTTCTGGTACTGAAGTTATCTGAAGGAGATTAAACTCGGACCTTATTAGAATCCAAAACTGGGCACAATAAAATAGGATGGTAACTAATGAAGGTAAAACAAAATGTATGATTTTGGGGACATCACAAAAATTCACAAGTCAGGGAACCCAGAACTATCTCTTGCAATAAATAATCATCTGTTAGAAAATGGCAAACATGAAAGGCTTGTAGGTGTGTCTGTAGATAATAATTTAGTATGGAATGACCATATTAATGGTTGGTGGTTGGCATCCATTAGTCCCGAGACACGATGTCCTGGTTGGTAGTTGTGCAGTGTTTGCTGTGAGATGTCCTGGTTGGTAGTTGTGCAGTGTTTGCTGTGGCTATGGAGCCCAACATAGGAGTGGCAGTCCTTTCTGCACTTGAAGGTTGCATCTGGTGTGGGTTGGAGCTGCTTCTTCCTCTGAGATTGCTTTTCATCAGCTAGCAAGTGTAGCTTGTCCTCACTGGCTTTCAGACCAGTGATCAGAGCGTGTTGCTAGCTGGACCTGTCGAGAGCAAGCTCTTCCCAGGTGTTGACATCAATGTCAAGGGCTTTCATGTCTTGCAGACATCCTTAAAGTGGAGATGTGGCTGTGCGATCGGCCTTTTGCCAGAGGCAAATTTTGAATAAAGAAAGTCTTTGGGGATCTGTCTGTCATCCATTTGATGTACATGGCCCAACCTTATGATGCAACATTGGCAGAGGAGTGTGACCATGCTGGGAATCTTGGCACATTCAAGCACCTTGTTGTTTATTACTCAATCGCTCCAGGTGATCCCGAAATGTGTCAGAGGCATCACATGTGAAAGGCGCTCAGTCTTTTCTCTTGTGAGTCATACAGAGTCCAGGTTTCACTGGCGTAGAGGAGAGTTCCTAGCACACAGGCATGATACACGGAGATCTTAGTGTTCAGGGTCAGCATGCTGTTGTTCCACACTCTCTGCGACAACCTGGAGAGAGTTGTTGATGCCTTTCCAATCTGCTTGTTGAGCTCAGCATCAAACAAGAGGTTGTTGGTGATGGTAGCGCCTAGGTACATAAACTGACTGACTACTTCAAGTTTGTAGTTGTTGATAATGATGCTTGGGTGGGGGGGTCTGCATCCTGAGCCATCGTGTTTATTTTCTTGAGGCAAAGCAGTCCATCAGGCACTGTAGCTCAGATTCTGTGTGAGTGGCTAGAACAGCATTGTCTCTGAAGAGCATGTCCCTGATGGTTGTTTTATGCACTTTGCTCTTTGCCTTAAGTCGTGCCAGGTTGAATAGTCTGCCATCTGATCACATGTGCAGGTCCCAAAGGCGTGTTTAAGCAGGACAGCAAAGAAGATGCCAAAGAACATGGGGGCAAGGATGCAGCCCTGTTTTACTCTGCTGCAGGTGTCACAGGGGTCGGATGTTGAGCCATTGTACTGCACTGTGCCTTTCATGAAATTGTGGAAGGGCTGGATCATGCTTAGCAGCTTTGGAGGGCATCCAGTCGTCACCAGGATTGTGAAGAGTCTGTCTCTGCTGACCAAATCGAACACCTTGGTGAGGTCTATAAAAGCCAGGAAGAGGGGTCTGTGTTGTTCTCTGCATTTCTTCAGCAGTTGCCTGACGGAGAAGATCATGTCAATTGTGGACCTCTCTGCCTGGAACCTGCACTGCAACTCTGGATATACTCTGTCAGCAAGCGTCTGCAGTCTGTTCAGGATGCCATGTACTAAGACTTTACCCACAATGCTTAGAAGGGATATGCCCCTGTAGTTGTTGCAGCTGCTTCTTTCACCCTTGTTCTTGTACAGGGTTATGATATTATCGTCTCTAATGTCCTGAGGCACTGCACCCTCATCCCAGCACTGGCAGAGGAGGTGATGCAGGTGTGTGAGCAGCACGCTTCAGCCGCACTTGATGACTTCTGCTGGAATGCCATCCTTCTCTGGAGCTTTACCTAAGGACATTTTCTCTAAGGCCTTCTTTAGTTCTGCCACAGTAGGTTTCTCATTCAGTTTGGTTATGAAAGGGAGGTTTACAATGGTGTTGAGGGCATCCTTGGTCACGTGGTTATCTCTGGAGTACAGTTCAGAGTAGTAATCCACCCAACGCTCCATCTGCTGTCCTTGTCATAGATGGTATCACCTGTGCCAGACTTCATTGGTACTGTCACTTTCTTCATGGGACCCATTGATTTCTTTATGCCATCGTACATGCCTCTGATGTTTATGATATCTGCTGCTGACTGGGTACTCTGACAGAGCTAAAGCCAGTATTCATTTGCACATGGCCGTGCTAACCTGTGTACTTTGCTTCTGGTAGACCTGTATGCCTGTAGTGTCTTCTGGCAGTGGGATCATTTGTATTCCAGGTGGGCACTGTGACACTCTTCTATGGCTGGCATGAGTGTGGTGGAGTTAGCCTCAAACCAATCATTGTTCTTTGACTGCTTCTTAGCAAAGATCCATGTGGCTGTGCTGTACACAGTCTCCCTGAGGTAATCCCATCTCTCTTTGGCACTGCCGTTAGGAGGTTCTGAATCAAACATTTTGGAGAGGGTATAAGTGAATTCCTCAGCCTTGTCTAGATATGACATCTTGCTCAGATCGGTGCATGGTTTACCCTCTTGCCTAGAGCTGTGGATCTTTCTTGGCTGAAGCTTCATTTGGCAGCACACCAGTGAGTCGTTGGTGTTGCAGTCAGTGCTGTGGAAGGTATACGTAAGAAGCACACACTTCGTCGCAGACCGTTTTGTAATGATCATGTCCAGCTGGTGCCAATGTTTGGACCAAGGATGCTCCCAAGACAATTTATGCTCAAGCTTTGTCTGAAAGAATGAATTGGTGATGCTGAGGTCGTGGTACGAGCACATCTCTAGTAGATGCTGCCCCTTCTCATTCATCTTCCCAATGTCAACCTTGCCAAGACAGGAAGGCCAAAAGTCATGGTCAGCACCCACTCTAGCATTGAAGTCACCCAGTAATATCAAGTTCTCTTCCTTGGGAATTTTTCAATGAGCGAGTCTAACTCGTCCTAAATTGCCCTACTCATCTAACTCATCCTAAATTGCCCTACATTGCCCTACTTGTCTAACTCATCCTAGATTGCCCTACTCATCTAACTCATCCTAAATTGCCCTACTCATCTAACTCATCCTAAATTGCCCTACTTGTCTAACTCATCCTAAATTGCCCTACTTGTCTAACTCATCCTAAATTGCCCTACATTGCCCTACTTGTCTAACTCATCCTAAATTGCCCTACTCATCTAACTCATCCTAAATTGCCCTACTCATCTAACTCATCCTAAATTGCCCTACTCAGCAGAATGAAGAAATATGTATCTATGGAAACTCAAAATTTTTACTACAAGTCATATATTCTTCCAACAATGGATTATTGTTCAGATGTATGGAGAAACTGTGCTAAATCTGAGCTTGACAGGATTTATAAACTTAAGAAATGAGCAGCACACATAATTTTAGATGCATCTATTGATCATCCCTCAAAAGCATTATTTACAGAACTCAAATGGTTCACAATATATGACAGTATCGATTTCACAAGGCAGTTCTTTTATATAAATGCCTACGTGGAACTACACCAGAGTATCTTCAGGGCTTATTCAGATCTCTTTCAACACAATATCAGTTGAGATCAATATCACATGGAAACATAAGTTTCTAGTACCAAAACCAAGAACAGAGCAATTTAAAAAGAGTACTCCGGTACAGTTCTGTGGAACAAGCTTCTACTACATATAAAATCTGCTGAAAATATTAGAGTATTTAAGAAGAGATATCATGAGCATGTATGTGTATGTGTTTCTAATAGATAATGGAATTTAGTATTTTAATACTAAACAGGTTAAAATAAACAGTAATTATTGCTGTCATCATATAATGTGCATTGTTATACTCCCCTTAAGAGTCCCTCAAGGGAGAATAGTCCTTGACTAATGAGTCACCCTCTATAAATAAAGCATTATTATTATTATTGTTATTATTATTATTATTATTATTATTATTATTAAATAGGTGAGATCAGTTCTAAGCCATCAGTTTCGTGTGTGGGCTGATTTATTGGACTAATCGTTACAAAAAGTTAGATATAAAGACAGAGACATACAGATATATAGATATTTAGATAGACAGATGAATGGATGGATAAATGCTGACATACTGACAATGTTTATTGAGCAAAGGTTGCATTTTATTGTTTTGTAATGTAACCAGGTCAAGTCTTTAGTCAGTACATAAAATATATAAAAAGTCATGTACCCATCTTGTTTGAAAGAAAACTAATCTAGCCACCAGAGTTTCTGTTTTCATACATTGATACATGTATATTGAAAAACTATGAACTACATGTATATACAGGATTTAGAAATTATGTGATGTACCATCTATCCAGGTACACTTATCTTTAACTTGTACTGTTCTGAAGAAAATTGGAGAATATTTTATTCTATTAATAACAGCATATTTTCATCCACAAGACCTGACAATAATATCCTGCTTCTAAAGAAACAAGGACTCAGAACAAATGTGCAGTGTTTTTGCAGAATGTTTTTCATATATCATCAGCACTGTATGATTATCTACAGCCCATGCTGGTATCTTATCCATACTACTATGGTACAGGAAGTATATTCAAATAAATGGCACTGCCTTCATTTATTAAAACCAGAGTTCATTTTTGTTGTTAATGACATAGTCAGGCCAATGGTAATTTTCAGACAAAGCTCTTAATGCTGTACAGTAAAACCTGTCTTGAGAGACCTCTGCTATGAGAGACCACCTGTCTTGAGAGACCTCTGCTATGAGAGACCACCTGTTTTGAGAGACCAGGATCTCCATGCACATATTTATTGATTATATAGTGTTGTTACCTGTAATGAGAGACCACCTGTCTTGAAAGACCAATATTTTTTGGCAGAAGAGGTGGTCTTTCAAGACAGGTTCTACTGTACCTGCAAAATCTTGAAACCCAAGTGAACAAATATTATGAAGTATGTGGAAAATAGGAAAGAAATGTAGAGACTTATCCTTTGGAATTCAAAACTAATGGAAATTTGTACCAACTCAGAATTATCATTATGATGTATGGAAATTGATTGATTTACTACCTGAGTTACAGATAAAACAGGGCTTTTGTGTTTCTGGTTGAAAGTCATTCATCAAATAGTCTAGTGTAACGTAGATTGTTTGAAATTAAAATTTTAGCAATACATCTTCATCCATTATGCAGAAAGAAACATTGATATATTTTGATTATCCTAAAGTGGTGAAAAAACAGTACTACTTAATTTTATTTCACTATAGAGAGATAAATGCGGCATGCAAGTAAACTTCATTGCTAATACATGTACTGTCCTGTTTGGTTTAAAAATACCTGCATAATGCGATATTATAAATTTGTGTTTATTAATATGAATACCAGCAGAATATGATAATATAAATTTGTTTATTATTAAGAATGTAGAATATGATGTTATAAATTTGTGTTTATTATTGCAGAATGTCTATAATTATGTTTATTATATCCACAGATATGATATTATAAATTTGAATTAATTATTAAGAATGCCTACAGAAAATTCTGTTATAAATTGCTGTTTATTAATAAGAATAACTGCAAACATTTATGTTATAATTTGTGTTTGTTATTGATTATGAAGTGTACATCATACTCTTATTGAGAAAGAAATTGGATTTCCTCACTTGCATAAAAACTATTATGCATACATATTGATTGAACTTTATTCTAAATATCTTTTTTCAACCTCACAGACAGAAAAGAAAGAAACATACTGGAACAAAAAAATGACTTTGTAAATTCATTTATTTAATGTACATTTGATCATTTTTGGTTGGTTTCTTCAATATATAATGTCAGATTGCTTTAATCTTTCAAATCAACCTTGTTCAATATTTTGCTGTTGTACAATGCCAATTGTATTTAATATTATAATGTTATGTATTTAATATTATTATGTTATGTACTTAATATTATAATGTTATGTATTTAATATTATAATGTTATGTATTTAATATTATGCTTTTACATCTCCTGTATGTTTAAACTACTGATCAATTTATAAAAAGAGAGTTAAAAATGTTTCCATTCAGAATGTTTAAGAAATGTATGGAGTTCCAGGAAACATGGAGTTTTGATACCATACAAAGCTGTTCATGGGAATCGTTTGTTAACATTTTCCATTTTTATTCCAGACTGGTTGTTTTGTTTGAAGACTGCTGCAAAAAGGTTGAACTACATGAACGGTATCTCAGTCTGAAGGTTTGTAGGAAGAAACTATTACTCTTTTAACCTCTTAGAATTACTGAAATTTTCCTTAAAACATTATTTTATAAGCCCCACAATAAGGGCACATAGTGTTATTCTATTTTGCATGTTCTGTATGCATCTATAAATCATTTGTTACACTTTAGTTACATTTTGTCTACATCTTTACATCATCTGTTACCCTTTAGTTATGTTTTGTGTACATCTCTTCATCATCTGTTACACCATAGTTACATTCTGTATACATCTCTACATCATATGTTAACTTTGGTTATGTTTTTTGTAAATCTCTACATCATCTGTTAATTTTGGTTATGTTTTGTGTACATCTCTACATCAACTGTTGGACCTAGTTAAATTTTGTGTACATCTCTATATAATCTGTTATGCCTGTTTATGTTTTGTGTACATCTCTATATAATCTGTTATGCCTGTTTATGTTTTGTGTACGTCTCTACATCATCTGTTGGACCCTGAGTGGTCTAAGGCATTCACCTTTGCAGATCACTAGCATCTCACCTCTGTGCACATGGGTTTGAATCTTGGTTTGGCCAACATATATGAGAAACCTTGCCAGTAGTTTCCCCTGGGGAGGTGGTTCTTACGGGTTCTTCCCACACTAAAATTTAATGGTTGCCATGTATTATGGGTTAAAAAAGGCATTAATACCGTAACAACAACAACAACGTCATCATCTGTTACACCTTAGTTATATTTTTGTTCAGGTAATTTTCTTAGGGACTGTGGTGAAACATGTGTGCCATTGACACATTTTCAGTATCAAAAAGAAGTAACTTGAGGACATAATTACTAGAACCAAAATCGATACTTTATTATGACAGAATTTTTTTTATTTATAAAAAGAGGTGATTTATAAATAGATTCCAGCTGTTTATCTGATTTATATGTATAGAGGCATTCAGTGAGCCAGTTGATAAAAATTTCAAGCAATTCTATAGCAGTTTTATGCTAATATAATTTGATTCTATTTATGAATGCTTAAACAAAGGTAAGACTATTTTTCCTGTTTCATGACACTGTGTCATTTTTGTTATGCTACCTAATGGTCTCAAGTAGATATTTTTTTCTCAGTCCTTTAACCATCCACATTAGGGTGATTATTGTATTGCAGAATTTTCACCCTATGTATTGAATATATGCTGACACCCCACCTCTGAACAAATACATATATCGATGATCAGATGTATATTCTTAAAGTATCAACAGCAAAGGTTACTACCTGAAAACTTTTTACTCTGAAAATAATGAAGAACATTTCATAGTACTTTGATCACTATGAAATAATTGGAGTGAATTTTCAGTTATTAAAATTTGCATCATGATGACATTATTAAGTCTGTAATTACACATACAGTATTTTACATAATATCTGGACTGAAATTATCAATTGGAGTTAAATCTTATTGCAATTATTAATTCACACCAGTGAAATTATAAAGTGTCTTAACTGTGCTATAAGTGTTAGTGTCCATTATAAATGTTGTGAGCTAACAGTTCTTTAGGTTGGACATGTGTGTGTTTATGTTGAAAACAACTTCTCAGGTAAGGTATGTGTGTTGACATTGAAAACTACTTCCCAGGTAAGGTATGTGTGTTGACATTGAAAACTACTTCCCAAGTAAAGTATGTGTGTTCACATTGAAAACTACTTCCCAGGTCAGGTATATGTGTTGACATTGAAAGCTACTTCCCAGGTAAGGTATGTGTGTTTACATTGAAAACTAATTCCCAGGTAAGGTATGTGTGTTTACATTGAAAACTACTTCCCAGGTAAGGTATGTGTGTTTACATTGAAAACTACTTCCCAGGTAAGGTATGTGTGTTTACATTGAAAACTAATTCCCAGGTAAGGTATGTGTGTTGACATTGAAAACTACTTCCCAGGTAAGGTATGTGCTTTGACATTGAAAACTATTCCCAGGTAAGGTATGTGTGTTGACATTGAAAACTACTTCCCAGATAAGGTATGTGTGTTGACACTGAAAACTAATTCCCAGGTAAGGTATGTGTGTTTACATTGAAAACTACTTCCCAGATAAGGTATGTGTGTTGACATTGAAAACTACTTCCCAGGTAAGGTATGCATGTTGACATTGAAAACTACTTCTCAGGTAAGGTATGTGTGTTTACATTGAAAACTAATTCCCAGGTAAGGTATGTGTGTTGACACTAAAAACTACTTCCCAGGTAAGGTATGTGTGTTGACATTGAAAACTACTTTCTAGGTAAGGTATGTGTGTTTACATTGAAAACTACTTTCCATGTAAGATAATTGTGTTGACATTGAAAACTGCTTCCCAATTAAGATATGTGTGTTTACATTGAAAATTGCTTCACAAGGAAGGGATTCTTGTGGGGGGGGGGCTAGATTCCATCTGACACCAGCACCTAAATAATTTCCTTGTTTTTCAGATGATTCTTTTAGACAAGATGGAGGAACTCAAAGAATTAGAGAGAAAAGAAAGAGATATTCTTTATGGTAATTACAGTCCTATATATTTTGATGTAATAGAAATCCTCATAATGAACAACCTGGTTATTAACATCATTGTCATTATCATATAAACATAACTGTACAAATTGCTATTGAAAATGACTTTTTGGACCAAATACTGTAATGTTTATAAAGTCATTTTAAGCATTTTTTAAGTCAAGGCATGAGAATATTTTACACAAAAGACGTAGAAAATGAGAGGTAAAAACTGAATTTCAAACTTGCTTTGTATCATGACTTTTGTAAACCACTTTGCCAAGTTAGAGCGCATGATACATTCCTAACATTTACATTTATGTACTCTCAGTGCATTTCTACTCATTTTAACTCAGTGATTCTGATTATTATTGTTTAACATTGAAAATAAAGCACAAATTTTGAGTTGTAACGGCAATATTTTCACTCATATTGTCTTTGTCTCTATATATAATTAGAAAAATTAGGAAATGGAGGGAAAACTCACTGTTTCTTTTTGTATTAATACTTGCAAAATATTAAATTTTAATTAATAATAGGAAAGGTAGACAATACAAGTTGCTTTCCAGTAGAACACTTGCAGATAACATCAACCTTTCACTAAGTACACACAGCTAGGTTCTGGCCTGAGGGCGAATTTGCCCCTGCCGTGACTCTAACAATTAGGTACACACAGCTAGGTTTCTAGCCTGAGGCAGTGTATTCCCTAAGGGTGAAAGACTGAGAGTCATAAATCCCCATGGTGTCACACTTGGGGTTCAGACTGAGTAAAACAAACTTTGGTATCAAATCTAGGGGTCATATTAACATTTTGGCGGTCTCTGAAGCACAAATGAGGGTATAGGGAAACACTGCCTGAGGGCAAATTTGCCCCTGCTGTGACTTTTGATTTTACTGCTTAGGCAACAGGCAATTTCATTTGTGTATTAAGATGTATAACTGCTGTCTTGCATTTTCCTATCCCATTGTCATCTACTGTCCCTACTAGACTTGTTTCATATTACAGTGCTCTCTACTATTCATGATACATCTATTTCCTCTCTTTTGGAGTTTCCTATCCTATTGCTGTCTACTGCCCTTGCTACCTCTGTTTTCTATCTATTGAGTTTCCTATCCCAGTGTTATCTACTGCTGCATCTATTTTCTATGGAGTTTCCCATCCCAGTGCTATCTGTTGTCCATGCTACATCTGTTTGCTATCTGTGGAGTTCCCTGTCCCTGGGCTATCTACATCCCTTGCTAAATCTGTTTCCTAGCTGTGGAATTTCCTATCCATGTGCTATATATGGTCTTTGCAACATCTGTTTGCTATCTGTGAAGTTCCTTATCCCTGTGCTATTTACTGTCCTTGATAAATCTGTTTCCTATCTGTGGAGTTCCTTATCCCTGTGCTATATACTGCCCTTGCTACATCTGTTTCCTATCTGTGAAGTTCTCTATCCCAGTGCTATCTACTGTCCCTGCTAAATCTGTTGTGGAGTTCCTGTCCCAGTGCTATCTACTGTCCCTGCTACATCTGTTGTGGAGTTCCCTATCCCAGTGCTATCTACTGTCCCTGCTACATCTGTTATGGAGTTCCCTATCCCAGTGCCATCTGTTGTCCCTGCTACATCTGTTGTGGAATTCCTGTCCCAGTGCTATCTTCTGTCCCTGCTACATCTGTTGTGGAGTTCCTGTCCCAGTGATATCTACTGTCCCTGCTACATCTGTTGTGGAGTTCCCTATCCCAGTGCTATCTTCTGTCCCTGCTACATCTGTTGTGGAGTTCCTGTCCCACTGCTATCTGCTGTCTCTGCTAAATCTGTTGTGGAGTTCCCTATCCCAGTGCCATCTGCTGTCCCTGCTACATCTGTTGTGGAATTCCTGATCTCAGTGCTATCTGCTGTCACAGTTATATCTGTTCCTATTATTGCTTGTAAAGAATTGCCATGTACAACATGTTGATAGTAATTTAAAGGAATGTTTGACACTGAGATGGAGAAATATGTTGGAAAATTGATCTCACTATAAATAATCTCACTACTTTTGGAGAAATACTTTGCAGGTGGCTGCCAGTCCAGTTGTCATATTGTCCCATGTATTTAGATTTAAAATTCCGATATTGGCAAGGTAAACATGTTGTCCTTGCATTTCAATTTATAACAGCCAATGCACATTTTAATCCTTGCATTTCAGTTTATAAAGAGTCAATAGACAAATGCAGCAACACAAAGCATTGTAAATCAGTTTTTTTCTTTCATTTAAATTTTATGTGATCTTGATTGTCAGTGCTATGGAAATGTATGTTTGCATTCATTTCTATTTCATTTGATCTTGATTGTCACTTCTATGGAAATTTATGTTTGATTTCATTTTTCAAACATTTCCACTGATTAAACTTCACCAAACAAATAAAACAATTAGACAGTTCCAAGAATATTTTTGGTTAAATTTGTAAATTTTCAAAATTAACAATCCTGAAAATTTTATTGTTCACCATATCTATGATTCACTTTTCTAAAAAGTGTACTAATAGTTGGCACATAAATGTTCTGTAATGTATTAATCCATGCATTTTTTTCAGCAGGAAAAAATTCTCGATTTGATAACGTCAGGCAGAGCATCATCAGCTCAACCTCCACAGATAGTAACAGCTGGGATTGCTACAGTCTTGTATCATCCCCAAACCTTCCTAAATCTGCATCTGAAAGTCTCATGAACTGGCCATCCACCTCTTCAATAAAGAGCTTAGACATGGGAGAAAACTCTAGTGGAATGGATGATGCATGTTTCTTAGAAGAAAATTTAGAATACATTGACAATGGCAGTGATACTGAAGACAGTGATTCTAATGTGACATTTGACTCTGAAGGCATTTCAGATGGAGATATCCAATGTAGAACAGTGGAATTTGATCAGAGTATGGAAATAGACAATACAATTTGCGAAGGCAAAACTTCTCACAAGAAAGAAGGGGAGGTAATCATGGAGCAGGAAATTATAAGCAGTAAACCAGTGGGTGCTAAAAGTAAAACAAATACAAATGGAAACAGTGATGAACCAGTCAGTCATATAAATGGTGCTATGTTTAATGGTGTTCTTCCAGAAATAGTGATAAGTTTTCATTCAGATGGTGTTGTTTATATCAATGACAAAGATGAAGTTACAAAGTTGTGATACTTTTGTGACATACAGTTTTTTGTATAGTCATATTATTGTTGTACATTCTAATTCATGTGATTATATTTTATTTTTATATTTTATTTACTTGTTTTCAATGAAAAGAATCTGCAACTTTATTAGTATTTAAATAACTACAAAATGCGAGATTTAAAGAGATATTCCATTAGTTTGTCCTAGTTGTAGTTCTTTTGTATGGAGCTCACCTGCAACTGTTACCTCCTTCCACATAGTATTTGTGTAACTTTGGATTTCTAGACTGATTGCCTGTTTCAGAACTTCAGAGACAGGGAACCAGACAGAACAGACCTGCCATCAAGATGAGGATGGGTTCCATTTACTGAGATGATAATACTCTTCAGAAACTCTTTAAGTGCTGACTGGCAATATTTTAAGTAATATTTATACTGTTTCAAATTTGCAAGCAAGAGAAAACTTTAAACAAGAAGGAATCAGGTCATTTTGAGATATGTCCATTATATGAGTTACTGATTACTGAAAGCCCTTTAACAAAAACACTTTTGGACTGTATCAACCAATTCAGTTTTTTGAATAATGTCTGGTATTTATGTCCCCAGTTTTGGAGTTATCAAAGTGGTAATATACTTTTAACAACCTGCAGGCAGGTTGATGGACACTTACTTATCTACAAAATGTATTAAAAATATAACTTTATCTCTTTACCAACTACTTAGTAGTGTTATAATTAGTCCTTAGAAAATGAGAGAAACATGTATATTCAACATTTATTGTTTGATGAATCAAGCTGTACAAACATATCTGAACCAAAGGTGTATTCTTTTTTCCACTGTAGAATTCTTTTTTAGTTGAATTACCAGTCGTCTGTTATGTTACCTTAGTGTTTGGATAACTCTTTCCTCTTTCTCCCCCCCTCTCTCTCTCTCTCTCTCTCTCTCTCTCTCTCTCTCTCTCTATATATATATATACACACAAACTCACATCTGTATATGAGCTGTGCAATATAATTTATATGAGCTGTACCACAAGATTTTAAGCATCTGTCATGTCTCCTTAAAGCACAAATAATTCATTCTCTCCTTTTCTCTCTCTTTCTGTCTCTTGGCTGTCACATAAGATATTACGCCTTCTTGAGTATGACGTGATATTTAGGATTGACTTAGTTGATGACATGTATTTTGTCCAAGGTCTCTATCATGTCACAAGTGACTTTGTTGATGACATGTATTTTGTCCAAGGTCTCTATCATGTCACAAGTGACTTTGTTGATGACATGTATTTTATCCAAGGTCTCTGTCATGTCACAAGTGACTTTGTTTATGCAGAAAAATATTAGGCTGATTGATTACTTAGGATCCTGAAAAGTTGAAATCTAAAAATAGGGATGGAACTTTGGGTATGCTAGCCATTTTAAATGCCTACAACAAAACAGTATATTAGGTTATGATATTGTTCATCCATCCATCCATCCATCTGTCTGTCTGTCTGTCTATTATGACTCCATTTCCAAGCAATAGCTCGAGTTACCAAACTTTGTGGATGGCATGTATTTGGTGTAACCCTCTTGATTTCAGTGTCAAAAGGTAAAATGTCAAGGTTACTGACTAAAAAATGATTTTCACATAGAAACTCAAGTTGCCCACTACATACAGTTACAAACTTTTTAGGTGGCTTGCTACTGGGGTAAGGAAGAACCCCATTTTTGTTTTATTACCAAAAGGTCAAAGATCAGAGGTCATAAGTTGAAAAAGAGAAATGGTTTCATTTATTGTAGATGATTAGATGATATGAATAAACATTTATTTTTCAATTAATTAAAACATTTTTGCCACATATGGCAAAATAAAATTTTGTTTTTCAATTAATAAAAATAGTTCTCTTACTTTGGCAAAGTTAGCACATTTATAACTCATTAGTTGTACAACTCTTGAACAATTTTGTTTGCATTTAATATGTTGCATTAAAAATACTACAACACAGATAATATGTTGCATGGTGTCAATTTGTGATGAGCTTCTTGGAGTGGGTTCTTTCAGAATGGAATAGTGACTTAAATAATTTGGATATTTATATGAAAGAAAATCCATCTTATTTCTAACATATATCTTTACTAAAAGTGCATAAAATGTGTCAATCAAAAAATCTTTTGGAACAGCTCATATATATTTTCACCTAATATAAGCAAATTTTTCTATAAATTACTTCATGGCTAGAGACATTATATAATAATTACTTTATGCCATTACTTGCTTATGATTTTTTTATTTGATTCAAATATCTTTGTCACAGAGACATATAGGATGCTATTAATTTATATTGTTTCTTTTTATGCACTGCATGATGGCTAAGTGCCTGATACATCATAATCATATTGTATATATGCACATTTTTTGTCATGTTTGGTTTTCACATAATCAGCCTGTACAAAATGTTTATTGTTTATTTTGATGACCAAATTGAAGACCGTTAATTCCACAAGTTTTAATTTTAAAAAATTTCTAGCTATACTCCAAAGGGGACAAAATTTAAAATGTAAAAAAATTCTACATGTGATATTTATTCATTGTGATAAATGATTCAAAAATATAATGATTGTGGTTTCTTTATTATCATTTTGTATATTATTATTATTATTATTATTATTATTATTATTATTATTATTATTATTGGCTATTTCTATAATTTGTTTCTCACTGTTAAATAGCATGTATAAATTATGGAAAAGTTATGTAATAGCACAGGTGTTAACACTGTAGGCAATGCATATATTCATTAACACAGGTGTTGACACTACAGGTGATGCATATATTCAATAACACAGGTGTTAATACTGCAGGTAATGCATACATTAAATTTTTGATACATTTGGTAAGTCTCATGGACTTCCACAAGTAGAAATTGTCTGACACTTTTTTTGTTACATGGATACTTTTATTTTTCAAGTATACTTCCTTGCAGGAACTTGTCATCTGATTGCAACATGTGGCCTTTATAGTCCTCCACAGAGTCAATGGCACTCTGCATAATGACATGGGTGAGTTAAGTATTATCAACAGGTGACTTTGATTGGAGACAAAATGTAAAGAGTAAATCTTAATCAGTCATGGCTATTGCACTATGAGTTTATAATACTGTTTGTAGAAACCTATTAAGCTTGATGATTGGACATGTGCAGTTTAAATTGCTGCAGCATGCAGTGTTAGCATATATTGTTGTGGAGTTGTTATGATTTGGTTATGTCCATCCATCCATATCAAGGCTTCCAAAACAAAAATTACAGGACAGGTGCATTATTAAATGTTTTCAAGTGTAAATCTGGTTTAAAGAACAAATAAAGAATAACATCTCAGCTTATCATTTCTCTTAAGTTTTCATTTGCTTAAACTCAAAATGCTATCTTTATGAAAAATTAAAAAATTAAGAGGTATTGAAAGTCAAGTTTTGGCATTAAAAAATAAACAGCTAAAATTCTTTTACTTAAGAGGAGGGAGTTGAAGCACAGTGGTGATAAATGTCCAAAACAGATCTCATAAGTTTTGGAAGCCCTGATCCTTAAATACATTGTTTTGTCTTGAGTATTTTGTAGTAACGTACATACATACATACATATATATCAAAACAGTATTTTGTAGTAAGATTGCACAAATACTTACAGAAGATCAGTGAAATTAAGTTACCATGTACATGTCCTTGCTATTTTTTCAAGCCATTACAGCAGTTTGTCTATTTTTTTCCCCCACACATTAACTTTTTAATTGCCAGTAGCTTCTTGAGGGTTGGTGGTTCTTTCCGGGGATTTCCCAGGTTCTTCCTCCACCATTAATACTGGCCGCCATGTATAGCCTATCGTGTGCTGAAAAATGGCGTTAAACCCTACAACAACAACAACTTTTTAATGGGGCCTCGAGTGGCTGAGTGGTCTAAAGCGCTTTCCATTACGGATCACTGACATCTCACCTCTGTCTGCGTGGGCTCAAGTCTCGGATTCAGCTCATGTGGGTATGTGAGAAAGCTTGCCATTAGCTTCTTGTGGGTCGGTGGTTCTTTCTAGGGCTTTCCCGGGTTCTTCCTCCACCATTAATACTGGCCGCCATGTATAGCCTATCATGTGCTGAAAAATGGCATTAAACCCTACAACAACAACAACAACATTTTAATACCTCTTTGGGATTTTAACTTTGTCTACAAAAGAAAAACCCACTTTAAGCTGTTCATATGCTGATGATCTAAATATATTTTTAAGCCATTACAGAAACTTTCTATTTTTTGAAAACATTTTTAGGTCAACTGAAAATAATGTACATGTACAGCAGAAAGCATCCTGGTTCAGAAGCTTTCAAGTGTACACAAATGATGCAGCTTTGCCATCAATAGTTGCTGTTGTTAAAAATAATACAAGCTTAAAATGATTTCTCCTCAAATAACACTTACCAGAATTAATAGAATATGACAGAAAGAATCCTTGTATAAAGACCTATCAGTTTTACAGTGCCACTCTATCAAATATGGCTGCTGTTACTGAAAAAAAAGGAAACTTTGACATGGATTTGATCAAATTTTATAGAAGACATTCAGGGATAAAGGGCTTCTAGATTTATTTTACAGTGAATGCCAATCTGCAGTCAGTTATGGCCCCTTTTGATAAAGATTTAAAAACCTTTAGGTGACTGTCCAAAAACTAGTCAACAGAAGTTGATGAAGTTTTACTGAAAGCCTACAGGCATAAGGTTTTCTAAGACTGCATAAATGATGCAGATCTACCATTGCAATACGACTGACTATTACAATGTTTAATGTCAGGAAGCATTATACTAACCCAGATATCTTGGTCAATTGTCTGTATGTTTGACTTTATGAGGTAGATATATTGGCCAGTTGTCCTTGCATTTGACTTTTTGAGGTAGATATCTTGGCCAACTGTCCATGCATTTAACTTTTTGAGGTAGATAAATTTAACAAAATTATTATTTGGTCAGAAATGCTATAAAGGCAAAAATACTTTGAAGTACATGTATGTTATTGTGTCATGAAAGAATCTCCATTTAATGACCCCCCCCCCACTCATTTTGTAGCATTCCAAATATTACCTGTACATCATGGTTTGGAAAAGTCAGCAAAAGTTGTACTTAGTAGCTTGTCTATCAACAATATGACATACCCTACCCATATCATTACTACTGAAGTGACTAATATGCCTTAACATACCCATGTCATTACTATTGAAGTGACTAATATGACTTAACATACCCATGTCATTACTATTGAAGTGACTAATATGTCTTAACATACCCATGTCATTACTATTGAAGTGACTAATATGCCTTAACATACCCATGTCATTACTATTGAAGTGACTAATATGCCTTAACATACCCATATCATTACTATTGAAGTGACTAATATGCCTTAACATACCCATATCATTACTACTGAAGTGACTAATATGCCTTAACATACCCATATCATTACTACTGAAGTGACTAATATGCCTTAACATACCCATGTCATTACTATTGAAGTGACTAATATGCCTTAACATACCCATGTCATTACTATTGAAGTGACTAATATGCCTTAACCTACCCGTGTTATTACTATTGAAGTGACTAATATGACTTACCCCACCCATGTTATTACTATTGAAGTGACTAATATGACTTACCCTACTCATGTCATTGCTATTGAAGTGACTAATATGACTTACCCTACCCATGTTATTACCATTGAAGTGACTAATATGACTTACCCTACCCATGTCATTACTATTGAAGTGACTAATATGTCTTACCCTATCCATGTCATTACTATTGAAGTGACTAATTGTCTTATCCTACCCATGTCATTACTATTGAAGTGACTAATATGACTTACCCTACCCATGTTATTACTATTGAAGTGACTAATATGACTTACCCTATCCATATCATTACTATTGAAGTGACTAATATGCCATTAACCTACCCATATCATTACTATTTAAATGACTAATATGCCTTAACCTACCACTGTCATTACTATTGAAGTGGCTAATATGACTAAACCCTTACCCATGTCATTACTATTGAAGTGACTACCTTACCCTACCATGTCCTTCCTATTGAAGTGACTAATATGACTTACCCTACCCATTTCATTACTATTGAAGTGACTAATATGACTTACCCTATCCATATCATTACTATTTAAATGACTAATATGCCTTAACCTACCACTGTCATTACTAGTGAAGTGACTAATATGACTTATCTTACCTGTCATTACTATTGAAGTGACTAATATGACTAAACCCTTACCCATGTCATTACTATTGAAGTGACTAATATGACTTACCCTATCCATATCATTACTATTGAAAACCCACCTGTACATCATGGTTTGGAAAAGTCAGCAAATGTTGTACTTTGTAGCTTGTCTATCAGCAATATGACTTACCCTACCCATGTCATTACTACTGAAGTGACTAATTGCCTTATCCTACCTATGTCATTACTATTGAAGTGACTAATATGCCATTAACCTACCCATGTCATTACTATTGAAGTTACTACATGTAATATGACTTAACCTTGACTTAACCTACCCATGTAATTACTATTGAAGTAACTAATATGACTTAACCTACCTCTGTCATTACTATTGAAGTGACTAATATAACATAACCTACCCATGTCATTACTATTGAAGGGACTAATATGACCTACCCCCCACCCATGTTATTACTTTTGAAGTGACTAATATGACACCCTACCCATGTCATTACTACTGAAGTGACTAATATGACTTACCCTCACCCTTGCTATTACTAATGAAGTGAGTAAAATAACTTACTCCACCCTTGTTATTACTTTTGAAGTGACTAATATGACTTACTTCACCCTTGTTTTTACTATTTAAGTGACTAATATGACTTACCAACCTATGCCATTTCTATTGAAGTGACTATGACTACTATTGAAGTTACTAATATGACTTACCCCACCCTTGTTATTACTTTTGTAAGGACTAGTATGACTTTGAAGTTTACTATTGAAAGGACCAAAATGATCTTGATGTTTACTATTGAAAGGACCAAAATGATCTCGAAATTTACTTTTGAAAGGACTAACATGACTTTGAAGTGAATATAAAAATAACATACATGCAGAGCAAATTTGTTTGTGATGACTGACAGAAAGATTAGCATATGTTGAATAAGTAATTAAAATGTAGTTTTTGTTTTGTTGTTGATTTTTATGAGCACTTTAACATTATTGGCAATATCATGCTGAGAAAATGGGAGCTAGGTGCTTTTCCTAAAGGCATATCAAGGTAGACAACCCAGGCTAGCCTGGATATAAATTGGAATCCACAATCATTGCATTATTAATCTAACTCTCCACCAATGGAGACACTGTGACTACTAATTAAATTGTAGTTTAAAACTGTCACTTATTGTCAAACATAAAAATGTCCCTTGCTGTAAATCACAAATATGTCCCTTGTTGTCAGTCATAAACTTTTCACTTGAAAATGATAAAAATGTCCCTTGTTGCCAGTGATAAAAATGTCCCTTATTGTCAGTAATACAAATTTTCAATCTTTTGGTTAAAGAGATGATTTCCTTGGCCTGGACAATTATCCATGCTTGGTCTAGTTTATGATAACAGTTGTTTTAAACTGTTTCCTGTTTAAATTACTATATAAATACAAGCAGTCTGTCTGATGAGTATAAATTCCTTTCAGGATAAACCTACTGTAATAAACCTACCCAACTCTTTTATGTTAGTAACAGTACTAGTGGTACTTTTATGTTAGTATTAGTACTACTGGTACTTTTATGTTAGCAACAGTACTAATGGTACTTTTATGTTAGTAATAGTACTACTGGTACTTTTATGTTAGTAACAGTGCTATTGGTACTTTTATGTTAGTAATAGTACTACTGGTACTTTTATGTTAGTAACAGTACTAATGGTACTTTTATGTTAGTAATATTACTACTGGTACTTTTATGTTAGCAACAGTACTAATGGTACTTTTATGTTAGTAATAGTACTACTGGTACTTTTATGTTAGTAACAGTGCTATTGGTACTTTTATGTTAGTAATAGTACTACTGGTACTTTTATGTTAGTAACAGTACTAATGGTACTTTTATGTTAGTAATATTACTACTGGTACTTTTATGTTAGTAACAGTACTACTGGTACTTTTATGTTAGTAATAGTACAACTGTTACTTTTATGTTAGTAATAGTACTAATGTTACTTTTATGTTAGTAATAGTACTACTGGTTGGGGTTTAATGGCAAAAATGTGACTATATGGTGCCAATTAAAAGTAAAAGTTCCAAAGATGTAAATATAAAGAATTGCCAAATAAATTAGGAAGACAAAGCCTTCCAAAAAACACATCCAGAATTGAAGATAGAATGGAAGCTTTCTTATGGATGTGAAAGTTATGCAAGTTGAAAAATTCAGCTTTGTCCCCAACTAAAAAAACAACCCAAAACAGAAGAAGAAAAAAATCCTTTATTATTTTGTGTAAGCTTCATTCCAAATGTTAGAAATGTGAAAGACCATATACATTTATGTGAGAAGGCAAGTAATTTAGTTTATAATGGATACATTTTATAGACTTGTAGTTCTGCATCAAAAGTACAGAAACCATTGGAAATTACTTCATTGTTGTAAGTATAAATTTTTAAATTTTCAAACTTTTATTCAAATTAAACTGAATTAATGATTTTTCATCACACTAAATTAATACTAAACTGGTATGTAATTTGTCATTTGCATGCTAGTTTTCTAAGGATTATAATAACGACCAGAATTTGAAATTTGAAAATTAAATTTCTTCATTTATTCTCCTGTAAGAAAATATAAATTTTAATCTGAATTCAAGAAATATTGTGATTTTAAATCTATAAAGGGCTCATACATACAGTAACAAAAGAAAATTGCTTACAGTCAAGCCTGTCCATAGCAACCACCCATGGGAAAAGAATCTGTCCTTTGTACACAGGTGACCTATGTATGCAGGTTAAACTTGCAAACCTGGTTTTTGAACAGATACTACAAAATGAATATGATTTATTATTATTGTTATTATTATTATTATTATTAATATTTCATCAAAATATTGAGTTATGTGTGTTATTCAACAGAATCATAAAACATGGATATGTTGTTCTTTTCCAAACTTTTATCAACATTTTGTGCATCATGACTAAAACACCAAATTTCAGTCCAAATTGAAAGCTTATATATGACTGTGAAACAGAGGATTGACTTTTACCACAGTTAACACTTGTCTGGTGAGGTCCCTTCTTATATGAGACATTTAATATATCTCTGGTGAGGCCTTCATTGTCTTGTATTGGATAGTTAACAAAGGTATGGTGAGGCTTCCAGTCTTAAACCAGATAGTTAACATAGTTCTAGTGAGGCTTCCAGTCTTAAACCAGATAGTTAACATAGTTCTAGTGAGGCTTCCAGTCTTAAACCAGATAGTTAACATAGTTCTAGTGAGGCTTCCAGTCTTAAACCAGATAGTTAACATAGTTCTAGTGAGGCTTCCAGTCTTAAACCAGATAGTTAACATAGTTCTAGTGAGGCTTCCAGTCTTAAACCAGATAGTTACAAGTGTGAATGGATAGACAGATGGATGGACTACTAATTTCTGGTTCCTACATCACAATACAGCCCTAATTATTAAAAAGATCCTTACTGTCTTGTCTAATGAATACATATTTAAGATTTTTGTTATACATTTGTTGTGTATTGATGCCAGTTAGATAGCTATTGCTATGTTTCTCTTTTGTTCTTTGTATGTCTGTCTCTCTCTGAACATTTTCATTTCAGGAGTCTAACTCAAAATTGTTCAAGGTATTTCAACCAAACTTAGTACATATGTAAAGTTTCCTAAAGGTGCCTTTCAAACTTAGTACACATGTAAAGTTTCCTAGAGGTGCTTTTCAAACTCAGAAATTTCTTCATTCATTATCAATATTTTTTGTTGCTATGGAAACAGAGTGCTGCAAAAGTAGAATATAAATTGACAACAGAAGACCAATGGCTACTTCAGCAAAGGTCCTTATATAAGTAGGTGTCCAGAACGATGACATCTCATGCTGCATAATTGCAAATATTTTGTTATGTAATGACCATCCTTTTCTTTGAATAACATACAATTGTCACCATGTGACATAGGAAATGTTGGACCTGTTGTTGTTATACTACTAACTGTAGATGATACAGTTGCATTGATAATTGTTATTCATGGAGCTTTATACATTCCTTTTCGTGTGAAAATATATTTAAGATTCTCAAACAACTTCAAAATATTATGTAACACTTGATGTAACACTTTGTTTAACACTTGATGTCTTGTAATGCTTTATATATCTACCAGTTGAATACTATAACATACAATGCACTTACCCTCATGTAACACTACAATGTTATTAATTCTCATTGTTGTGTGATAAAATATTATCTTTTATTTTTATATTTTATTATAATCAGAAACAAGTTTTGCTGAGATAGTGAAAAAAACCTGTACCTTGGAGATATTTGAAAACTTTTATGAAGATAACATTCAAACTTTGTATCTCATGCAAAAATACCTGTGTTTGAACATGTAAAGAAATACTCATGTTTGAACATGTTTAGCGTTTAATCTGTCCAGTACTCATTGAATACTCCTATTAATCAGACACTAATGTGTTAGAGAAAGTGTATATAGAAATACTCACATTCCTGAAATTAATATCATGATTCCAAAATTAGTCAGATTTTTTTGTGTATCTTTGTACATTAGAATGTATGCTTATATCCATTTCGTAAAATTGTACAAAGTTTGTTAATTAAGCAAAATTATTGTTCATAATTTTGAATTGTTGATCTTTGAGATCAATAAATCTTGCTAAATTTGTATGTTTGTGTTATTTAATATATTAAAATAATTAAAACTGAAAAGTTCATGTATGGCTTCATTTTTATTTTTAAATGCCCACATCCTTCTAGTTGTATGGTATACAAAGTTACCCATGTTGCCATCCATCTCCAGTAGCCTAAAAGGTTAGACCATCTGCCTTGGATGTGGGAGGTTGCTGGTTCAAATCCAGGCCAAATCATATCAAAGACTTTTAAAACTGGTTGAAACTTTCTCACTTGGCGTTTAGCATTAAGAGGTTAGTGTTCTGACTGGTCGGCCTGGTGTCACATAATGTGTCTGGGTGGAACATGATGCTAGACATCACTACAAAGTGCAACTCTGCAGACATTGAAACAATAGGACTAAAATTATTAAAGATACATCAAAAATCCAAAGAAAACAAACACTTGTCATCCATTTGTCTATCACTTTTAAGTTTTCAGGTTCTTTATAAGGCAATGATTCCCAGTTCCATGAAGAATGAAGACAAGTTTAGTTGTAATCTGACTTTCACAAACTTCAGCAAGCAGTATTTTGATTTTGATATTAAAAGTGATGATGTGGGCACTATCATGGTCATAAAAGTTAAAACTATTGTTTGCCATCAGTTGATGCAGCTTCACTTGATTGATATGTTGATTGATTGATTGATAAGTCTGGGTCATGAACCGAGTGCACTGAAAACTAAGCCACTTCTTCAGCCTTGACAAAGAATGGTTAAAAGATAAACCAGAGCATCAGTGAAATCAGACCATCATCATATTGAATCCAACCCTCTTTTAAATGCCTTGGAGATGGATGTATCAAGTGTGTACCAGATTTGTCTTGTGTATCTTGACAGTGTATCAAGTGTGTACCAGATCTGCCTTTTGTATCTTGACAGTGTATCAAGTGTGTACCAGATTTGTCTTGTGTATCTTGACAGTGTATCAAGTGTGTACCAGATCTGTCTCATGTATCTTGACAGTGTATCAAGTGTGTACCAGATTTGTCTTGTGTATCTTGACAGTGTATCAAGTGTGTACACATTTGTCTTGTGTATCTTGACAGTGTATCAAGTGTTACCAGATTTGTCTTGTGTACGTTACATATGAATCACATATACAGATTTGCACTTTACATTGCTAGTGCATCGAGCATTTATTAGATTTATCTTCTGTATCTTGACAGTGCATTAAGTGTGTACCAGATTTGTTAACTGTATCTTGCATGTGAATCAAGTGTGTACAAGATTTATCTTTTGTATCTTGCCCATGTATCAAGTATGTAAGTTAGGTCAATAGTCATTCTGTTTGCATGTTAATGGATGTTTTATTATTTAAATATGTCCAGATTGTTGGTCAGTGCTAAACTGTACATCAAATTCAAAGGCAGTAAGACAGGATTTGTCCAGTTCTACCATCATGTACTTGAGCCAACTAAAACTGGTTTCCATAGTTAAAGAGTAGCAATCCCAATGAAGTATAAAAATGAGCAGATCAGAAATTAGCATTGTGCACAAAGGTAAATTTGTAGCAATTCATCTGTGCACAAATGCACCATAATTTATGTGCAAAGAAAATAAGCACAATTGCAGTACATTGTAAGAACTGCTTTAATGTGTCACATTTCAAAACTGATTATAAGATAATGTGTGGTTCTGTTCCAGTGGAGTAAAGATTATAAAAGGCTGTTATCAACTCACACTGAACTTTTTAATGTAAACTCAGTTAAGAATCTTTGTGATGATGCAGTACCAGAACAAATCTTGGATTCCATAAAAAAATGTGGTTATATTTTTTTTTATAAAAAGTGCCTCTGTATTTTAAGAATTGTATAATTCTTACCATTTTTTAAAAATATTGTAGGTAGCTTTTAAAGAATTGTAACAACTTGACCTTTTATCTTTTAGGACATGTTTTCAGATATTTGAATATTTTATATTCCTAAAAATTGACAATTATTTAAAAACACATTTTTGGAATTTAACATCTACACTATATAGCCTGGATTGTGCTAACCACACACACATGCACACACACCAAAGTAAGCATTTTGCAGTTACATTTCATGGCGTCTTTTTACATGTATACAGTGAAACCTGAATAAAACTGAAGCACAGGAAATTGATGTTTTGTGGTCCCTTTATCTCTTTATCCGTCAGCTTACTGTTTTCTTCTTCAAGGATAAGCTCAATGACTGGCTAGGGTCAGACTTTTTTTTGTTTTTGCTTTTGTTTTTTTCTCCCCAAGATTTATCTTTTACCTTCGTATTTTTTAAAGTTGTTCAGCAAGCTTGTCCTATCTGCCATGTTGAATCAAGCTGCTGGCTGAGCAAGTTTTCACATCACAAAATAGTTTTTTCATCACATTGAAATAGAAAAATAGTATCAAAGATTCATAAAAAAAGAAATATAATTTAGCCTTTTTGGTCAAAAATATTTTGTGGATGATGAAGTAAATACAAATTATCCTGGATATAACTGATGCCCTCAGTAATATACTGGCACACCCTTCACCATGAGGGTGAGTATAAAAATGGTGTTTTAAAGTCTTTGTGCATTTTGATTTATGGGTCCCTACCTTTTCCACGTGCATGTACACATTATTGTAAATATGTGAAAGACCTACCAAGAATGCATCCAAAAACCATTAGAATGATCTTGCTAAATGGCATCAACTATGAATAAATAGTCAACGACATTATAAAAATCATTTCAATCCATCTGATTGTTCAAAAAAAAATCTAACAAAAATGTATTGAAAATGCAGCCATATACCAATAACATATTCCAAGTTTTATCAAAACTGGATAAGAAATATGACACCCAGAGTGGCACCATCTCAGCCAATCAGAAATGTAATTACTGTGCATGGTTTTCATGTATAGTAATTAGTGTTCACAATCCATAGTAATTAGTACATGTATTCACCACTCAACTCCACTGTAAAATTGGCAAGTGAATTAGTATAAATTGAGTACATGTATTCACCACTCAAATCCAGTGTAACCATAATAGTAATTCCATTGAAAATATGCGAAAAGAAGAATAATTCCCAGATTTTTTGGGATATATATACATTTGAATCCAAATATTTAATATTTTGCTAATACACTAATACATTACTGCAGAGCAAAGCAGGTATTTGTATGTTTGATTACAATAGCAAATCTCTCCACCCCTACAACTTAAATGGACATGTTCCTGTCAGCATTGAACAATTGTGCATGTAACTTACATTACAGCGAGAAGTAGCCTGTGCATATGAGAGATGTTCAAATTTCCAACTGATTTTAAGCGTTAGGGTTAAAAACTTCAAAATGTAAAGACATAATGAGGAGATGATAGTGGAGGCAAGATGGGTGATGTCTGTACATGTATGTGACAATGACCAAACTGTTTTTTTATTTCAACAATGGCATTGTTTGGTGTATGGACATGTACAATGTTTGTTATAACTGGCACTGGTGGTCCATTGATTTAAAATAATTAGGTAGGTAAATTAAATGATTTATTACCATATATATTGGGACACCATAAATTAATTGTTAAAGTAAATTTGTTTGTACATCGTATGTTTGGGACACGTCATATGTTGTGGGACACCTTTTAAATCATTAAAAAATAAACATGTCAGAAAATGCATTCAAACTTAAATTTTAAAAAAATAAATATTCAAGTGTGTACTCGAGATAAAACACCTTAATCCACTGCAGCATCTTCACATCAACCCAACCCTTCTCCAGCACATGTATAATCCATACTTTTGGTACATGAATATTTGTTAGCTTCCTGATGTCTTGAAAAATTATGATTGGAGACCACACATCTCCTGGAGCAGAAACTGCAAGGACTAAAGTAAGATTTTTTTTTATCTACACCAGTCATGCAAATTCTCACACATTTAACCCCCTTCTTATCTAGAGTTGATCCAGGAATGGGATCAGAGTTTCATTCATGTTAATTATCATACTGTCAGTGAAATCATCTTCTCTTCTGGCTTTCATCTAACGATTTTATTTTTATTTTCTCCTCCAAAATCTTCTGGGAAACGCTGGGTCACTGATGTCCATGTACAAAGCACTAGATTGTGTCACTTTAAAAACTGTTCCATTGTTTCAATTTATTTTCAAAATTCCCACGTATACCAGTAAAAAGGAACCAAAAGTTTGCTTTCCTACGCAGACCTGCCAAACTTGACGAGTCTGTCTCAGTAAGGCAGTTGATTTTTTCTGTAAGTTTGACCAGTTTACAGTAAGGTGTAAAATACCATAAACTGCTATTGTAAAGCTGGAAAATGTAATTAAAAGTTTGGTATTTGAAACATGCAGTGAAGGTAAACATATTTAACTGAAAAGTTTGTAAAGTACACGCAGACTTTAGTTACCACTAGTACAGTTGCACAAACTCTAGTTTCAAACCCTATGCAGCTCAATGGCTTGTTGCTATCTCCGAATATGACATAATTCTTGGAAATTCTTTTTTCGTTTCACATGACGATGTTAATCATATCTCCCGCCACGAGTCATACTTAAATTGGCTTGTGATGTCCAATAAATGTAACTGTGTCCCTTCCTGCTTTTATTCACAAGAATCTGAATATTCCTTTGTATTCTTCTGTGTTGATTATTAACACTTTTCAAGAGGCTTATTTTCCCTTTCGTCTTAAACATGCATTGCTTGCTGGACACCATTTAAAAAAAAATATTTCTATAATCAACAGTTTGATCATGCAGATGCTTCGCATGAACAAATAGGTGCAGTTTAAAGCATCTGAGGTGCTTCTGTAAAGTTAGTCTGTTTCCCTGACTAATTTCACTATTTCTAATATGAAACCCGGATCCAAATCAAACATGAATGAACACATTTTCCGGATTTTTTGGCAATGATCAGTTTTCATTGGTTTTTGCTTTTACGTCATAAGTCCGTATTTAAAGGGTAAAGAAATTTTATTAGACATTGGTGCTTGGCTGTGCATGCCAGATGACTAAGTAAGTATCTGCTTGCTGTTTATCCTTGACTGAGTAATGAATGTACATTGGATGCTTGTTGTTGTTGTTCTGGGGTTTAATGCCATTTTTCATCAGAACATGGTAGACTATACATGGCAGCCAGTATAACTGGTGGAGGAAGAACCCTGGAAAACCCGGGGAAGAACCACCGACCCACGAGAAGCTACTGGCAAGCTTTCCCACATACCCATGCTAGCCGAGCCTTGGATTCGAACCCATGCAGACAGAGGTGAGATGGCAGTGATCCGGAACGGTGAGTGCTTTAGACCATTCGGCCACTCTGGCCACGTAGGATGCACTAAAGACAAACGCAAACAAGACTTAAGATCTTTATTATCACCTTTTTAAGGATTTAACATCTTTCAAAAATTAGCAAGAAGTGATAAATGTTTCTATGTTTCTTCTTTAAGAATACAGCACATGTTGCCAAATTATTAAATCAATTATTAAATTATTCTGACATTAAAACTTTGTAATACTTGAAGGAATTGATGAAATTACTTAAAAATGTGGGGGGTCATTCTGTTGAATAAAGCTCTGTAACCATGTTATATCCAAATTTGTATAATAACAAAGCATGTTATTGCCAGGTATCACATTAGTTGAATAAAGCTCTGTAACCATGTTATATCCAAATTTGTATAATAACAAAGTGTGATATTGCCAGGTATCACATTAGTTGAATAAAGCTCTGTAAGCATGTTATATCCAAATTTGTATAATAACAAAGCATGATATTGAATAAAGCTCCAGACCATCCATTATCAAGAGAATCATTTCAGAGAATGCTATAAATGGAATTCATTTGATGTCTGATCAATGTAAAACCAGAAACAAAATCTGTTTTAAATACTACAAACTTTCATAAAGTTTTGCTGTAGTAACCAGTCAGACGAACATGCAAACAAGAGGCATAACTCCTGAAAGTCGAAAGAGGCAAGATGGAAATCCAACCCATTTAAGGTTTCATCAACATAAAGATGCATGCCAAAGTTGGTTGATTGATTGATTGATTGTTTATTTTTTAACGGCGCATCAGCACTTTTAGGCTATTTAGCGCCAAACAAAGTGTTATTTGTATAATCTTTTATAACTTATAAAAGGTCCTATATCGACCAGCGATATAAAAGAACAAATGGTTGAAATTAAAAACGGTAAGATGGTAACGGTGCAAAATAAAGCTTCCCGATCAACGGGAGATGTAAAAAAGATGAATAGGTATTAAAATGGGACGGTATATATATTGCATAAAACTGCACAAGGTGATAGCATAAAAGTCAGAGTTTAGAGTAAATATTTACGGCTTTCAAGAACTCGATAATACGAGTGATATTTATATTATCAAAAAGTTCTTTCATGTCATGCACAACGTAATAACGATCGCGCGTAGGTTGTAGGTCAAAGCACTCTATCATAAAGTGCTTGACAGTGAATGGTTCATTGCAAGAAACGCACTCTGGTGGGTCTTCACCTTTTAGTATGTGGGTGTGGGTGATATAAGTATGACCAATTCGGATTCTTGCAATGACTACCTCCTCCATACGAATGGTTCTGTAGGAAGGAGTCCATTCTCCTAGAGTTGGTTTGATTCCATGAAGTTTGTTATTTACAGCATCATTCCATGATGCCTGCCACTTCTGACGTAAGAACTTTCTGATACAAGGTTTAAAATCAGTATATGGTATTTTAAAATCAGATGGTTCTTGAGAAAGGGCCATTTTAGCAGCGCGATCTGCTTTTTCGTTACCTTTAATACCAATGTGGCTAGGTAACCAACAGTATATTATATTGTGGGAGACACTCAGCTCGGTATTTTTTACGAGTATGTTTTTCAATAATGGGTTCTCCAGTTTTCTATTGTGTAGTGACTGGAGTACTGATAGCGAGTCGGAGAAGATGATACTGTTTAAAATACGGTTCTTTTCTATATGTTGCAGAGCAAGGTCTATTGCTCTGATTTCGGCTGTAAAAATTGATGCTCCATTTGGTAAGCGAACTTGCGTTGTGTGATTTCCACAAACAAAGGCTGCAGCAGCCTTTTCCTCATCCTTTGATCCATCAGTGTAAATTCTGGTGTAGTTTTTAAATTCGGTGAGAAGTTCATGGTAAGAGTTGTGGAAGATAGAAGGGTTTGTTTCGGATTTTTTTCCATCGTGTAGCGTAAAACGTACTTTTGGTTGTTTAATTAGCCAGGGTGGTGTTTCGGAGATGGATGTTTTCTGAATTTTTGAAAGATCTATATTTGTAGTGTCAAGGCTGGATGATATTCTAATGCCAAAGGAAGGTATGGCGTTTGGTTTATTTTCGTATAAAGTTTTGTATTTGGGTTGAAAAACAGCCGAAAAAGCAGGATTCAGAGGGTTTGATTTTAATTTGAGAGCATACTGTGCGGAAAGCATTTCTCTATGATGCGATAACGGTGGTTCATTCGCCTCAGCTAGAAGGCTTTCACACGGGGATGTTTTAAATGCTCCCAGAGCCAGTCTTATTCCCTGATGATGAATTGGATCAAGCATTTTAAGATACGATTTTCTGGCAGAACCATACACAACGCAACCATAGTCTAGTTTGGAGCGAATAAACGTTCTATATAAATTAAGGATGACTTTTCTATCAGCACCCCAGTCAGTGTGCGCTACTACTTTAAGTAGGTCAAGTGCTTTTAAGCATTTGGCTTTCAAGTTTTTTAGGTGTGGAATAAAAGTCAGTTTTCTGTCAAAGATAATACCCAAAAATTTTGTTTCCTCAACAACTGGAATAGGTGTTCCGTCCAGCGTGAGTTTAGGTTCATCGTGGTGTCGTCGTAATTGACAGAAATGCATACATACCGTTTTTGATTTCGAGAATTTGAAACCGTTCGTACTAGCCCAATTTTGAATCTTGTTGATATTTTGCTGTAGTTGTCTTTCAATTGTATGCATGTGCTTTGACCGATAACATATGAGAAAATCGTCAACGTATAACGAGCAATCCACACCAGGAGTCAAACACTTGGTGATGCTATTAATTTTTATGTTAAAGAGCGTCACAGATAAAATACTGCCCTGGGGCACACCCATCTCTTGCTCGTGCAGATCTGAGAGGGTAGAGCCCACTCGTACTTTGAATTCTCTGTCGGAGAGAAAGTTGGATATGAAATAGGGCAGACGGCCTTTTAGACCTAGATCGTTCAGGTCATTTAGTATCCCGTACTTCCATGTCGTGTCATAGGCCTTTTCGAAATCAAAGAAAACCGCTACTAAATGTTCTTTCTTAACAAATGCATCGCGAATGAATGTTTCTAGTCTAACCAGATGATCATTGGTGCTCCGTCCATATCGAAAGCCACTTTGGAAAGGAGATATTAAATTGTTAGTTTCCAAATACCAGACAAGCCGAGAATTGATCATTCGTTCCATTGTTTTGCACACACAGCTTGTGAGTGCAATTGGTCGATAGCTGTTGGGGTCTTCGCTATCTTTACCGGGTTTGGGGACTGGTATTACAGTTGCTTCTTTCCAGATTTTTGGTACATTACCAGTAATCCATAAATCATTGAAGAGTTTCAAAAGAGATGTTAATGATGATTCTGGAAGGTGTTTCAGAAACTGGTAATGTATCTCGTCAGGCCCAGCGGATGTATCATGGGCCTTATCTAAAGCCTCCCTAAGCTCCGATAGTGAGAACAATTGATTATAACTTTCCGAGTTGTTGGATGTGAATTTTAAACGTGACTTTTCTTTTTGAGTTTTAAGTTTTCGGAAGGCTTCTGAATAATTAGATGATGAGGAATTTTTCGAGAAACTGTCAGCAAGAATATTTGCAATGTCACGTTTTGAACTAAAGTTGTTATTGTTCAGTGTCAGATGTCGGAGAGGGTTTTGCTTTCTCTTTCCGTTTATTTTGCGTATAGTGTCCCAAACTTTTTTAACAGAGGAACGAGAGTTTAAAGAAGAAACATACTTCTTCCATGATGCTCTTTTACTTTCTTTGATTATGCGGCGAGCTTTGGCCCGGGCAATGCGATATATATTTAAGTTTTCGGGCGTCGGTTGATTATTAAATTTCCTTACTGCTTCTCTGCGTAGTTTAATGGCGTTCTTACATTCCTTAGTGACCCAAGGTTTTGGGGTTCTTTTACAATGTGGCGAGGACTTGGGAACGGATTCTTCTGCAATCTCTATTAAAATAGATGTAAAATGCTGAATGGTGTCGTCAACATTGAAAACTGTATCCTCATTCAGCCTAGTTTTACAGAGTGTTTCGAACTTGGCCCAGTCGGCCTTCTTTAAATTCCATTGTGGAATTACTTCATCGACTGTAGAGTTAAGATTTACAAGAAAGATTGGGAAGTGATCGCTGCTGTGAAGGTCATCAGCGACCTTCCATTCATAGTCCAAAAGCAGAGAAGGAGAACAAATTGTCAAATCGATGCTTGTGTATGTACCCGTGCCTGGGTGTAAATATGTAGGTGTTTTGGTATTATATAGACACAGATCGTGTCTAGAAATAAAGTCTTCAATTTTGTGACCTCTGACCTATGATTTGATCCCCATAAAATGATATTGGCATTAAAATCCCCGAGTAAAACAAAGGGTACGGGAAGCTGTTGAACAAGATTATCGAGTTCGTTTGGTACTAGGTTAGTGTTTGGTGGTAAATAAATAGAGCAAAATGTAATCACTCGATGTAGAGTGACGCTTACAGCAATGGCTTGTAAATTGGTGTTTAAATGAATGAAGCTATGAGGAGCTCTGTTGTTTACAATAACAGAAACTCCTCCTGATGCCCTATCAACATTTGGAGAGCAGGTGTTAAACAGGGAGTAGTTTTTAAATGTGATATTGTCCGTATCTTTCAAGAATGTTTCTTGAAGGCATAGTACCGCAGGATCATGTTCGTTTAAAAGCAGGAGAAGATCATGGTAGTTGGTTTTAAGTCCTCTACAGTTCCATTGTAAAATGGTGTTCTTCATTACAACTTTATATTTAAGATTCTGGAGCTAGGTTAGACCTTTCGCGGAGACAAACTGTTTGGTTATTTATCTGGAGGAAGTACGGGGGTGTATTTTTTGTTGTTAGGTCTGGAGCTACCTCGAGTACATGGAGCAGATTCTTCTGCATCCATGTCCTCCAAGTCTCCAAACCTATTGTGCAGCTTTATGGGGTCATCAGACCCCTTTTGCTGCCTATTTGTTTGTGACTTTTTCTTGCTATTTGGTGATCTTGGTGGTGGAGTATTGTTGAATGTCGTTTGTGTCGATGTTGAGTTTTTCTGGGGTTTGTAGTGCGGGATGTTCGAGTCGGAATGGGATTCAGGTGGGTTTGTTTGAGTTTGAGCGTCTTTCATTGCTTTTTGGCTGCTCTTCACTACAGTTGAGAAGGATGGGCCGGGGAGTGATCTAGCTTGAACAGGCTTCCTGGCCTCTGGATAGGGGATGTTGGACGTGTATTTAACCCTCTGGATTTCCTTCTCCTGTTTCCATGTGTCGCAGTCCTTTGAACTAGCATGGTGTTCTTTGCCGCAGTTGACGCAATGCGGAGTGGCTTTGCACTCTGATTCCCGATGGGAGGGATCGCCGCATCGGCCGCATATTTGACTTCTAGAGCATCTGTCTTCATGATGACCGTATTTTTGACATTTGTAACATCGGAGGGGATTTGGTATGTATACCTCAACCTTAACTTGTAGGAATCCAACCTTGACCACTTTAGGTACTGTTGGCTTATTAAAGGTGAGTATAATAGTGTTGGTGTCCTGCAGATTGTTGTTTCGTTTGATACGAATTCTGCGGACTGCAGTGACACCTTCATTTTTCATACCCTCGACGATTTCTTTGTCGGTGACTCCTGCTAGGTCACGGCAACGAATGACGCCTTTTGATGTGTTAAGTGTAGAGTGGGCGAAACAGTTTACTGAAATATCGTGAAAGGTCTTAATTTTTAGGATATTTTCAGTGTGCTTTGCGCTCACACTCTACAAGTAGGCCGCCTGATTTTAGTTTTTTTACACTTTTCGGCTTGCCAACTAATCCAAGTATAGTCTTTTCGACTATAAATGGCGATAGTGCAGCAAGTGGTTTAGCCTCGTCTTTCGATTGGATGACCATGAAGCGAGGAAAGGATTCCACACTACATGGCTCATCATCCGACTCTGATCCTGTTTTGGTACGTTCGTGTTGGTTTTTTTTGGAATTATCCATGATGGCTTGAATAAAATTTCAGCACCCGTGCTCCCCACCCACCAAGGAGCCCAACAAGGGGACACTTTTCAAGTGTCAGGGATACACAGATGCCATACTCAGTTGATAAAATTACCTTTGAATGACCCTGAAGTCGCCAATTTCTAAGGTCGGTAAAATTACCCCCCGATTGACCCGTTAAGCCACCGCCTTCTAGGAAGTCTTCTAAGACTTGGAAAATGGAGAGATAAAGGAAGAGAATTTAGGGGCAACGGTGGTATCAAGAGAGATACAAGGAGACAGATAAAGAAGGTGAGAGAGTAAATAAAGACCTCCTAGGGCTCGGCGTGACCAGCCGATTTGTCGGAACCGGGCCCATCCCGACCACCGGTCTAAGAGAAGTAGAGGCCAAAGTAGTGTGTTGCAGGGAAAGCCTCTGCTCAACTACCAGGATCCTTTCCTCCTCCGACACGGGACGCAACCCACGGCAAACAGGTTGCCTCTACTTAGTCGCCTTTTACGACACGTAGCGAGGCACGTCGGGCCAATTCTACAACCCCGGACCCGCAGGGGGAGCCAAAGTTGGCGGAAATCCAAAAAACATAGGTAAAGTTATGGATGATGGCCATCAGGGGGAATAATTCTTCTGATAACACTGGAAATCAAAATGATTCAAGATTTTCTTTCTTAACAAGCTGTACAAGAAATCTGGTTGAAATCTAACTATTCTTGGTAAAGTTAAAGCAGTGGAAACTGAAGTCAAAAGGACAGGCAATTGGGTTACTTAATTCCTCTAAATGATGATACAGAAAGGCTGTAAATTAAAGTTTGAAGGATGACTAATTAGTGACATAACTCTTCTAAACAATGATCAAGTAAGACTAAAAATGAACATTTCAAGGTCTCATCAATATATAGCTGTATTACAAAATTTTGTTAAAATCTGATCATTTCCATCACAGTTATCTTGTGGGAAATTAAACTGTCGGTGGACAGAGAGATGGACAGCTAGCCAGATGGATGGATGAACAGATGTGATTACTACAGGGCTCTGCTGGCTTCACTGAGCAGGGCTTTCGAAGATGTTAGGTGAAAGTTACTTATTAAAACAATCAAAAGACAGTATAACATAATCCATTAAGACTCAATTCACATTTACAGATGAAGTTTAATTCTCATATTTGAAAAACAAATTTCACAATAAGCCACGTTTCTCCAAGAATGCTTACTAATCATATTAAAATTAGGAATATAAGCCTGCTACCTCCTGAATCCAGCCCTACCAAATGTGGAAAACGTGTCCATTCTGTCTGTCTATATCAAATATACAAAGGGCAGTAACTCTTACCCATTACTTCCTTTTCCAACACTAGGTGTCGCATGGTTTTAAGCTAAGCAAACTACTAACAAGGACGCTTGCATAGTGGGGTCGTTGGGAGGGTCTTCAAGCAATGTGATTGGGTGATTATTCTTAGAGAAACCTTACTTACTATAAAATTTGCTTTCTCCATTGAATACATCCCCAAAACAAATTAACAATAGGAAAATAGATAATAGGTGGAAGGAATGCAGAATATCCTACTTATTAACTCAGATATCCTTCTAGGGAAGAAAGACTGGAATCCACATGTGAACAATAACCTATTCTCCTGTTTAAAACAACACAGACTATCGCCATGTAATTATTAAAATCTTCTCACTGTCACTTCACTAGCAAATCCTCTAAGTTGGTTTAATTAGGTCCCATGGTCATCTGGGCCACAGTCAAAGGATCCAACAGATTCAGATTTTGTCTCTGCAAAGCTAAACTCATGATGTCTTGGATTAGAACATTGCATCCAACCTTGTGGCTTGCACATATTGCTCCATGTAAGATTGGGCATAAGAGGTGATATCCTGCTTTCCTATCTTCATTGGGTGAAGAGTCATTTGCAGTTGTCATGACTTGTCTCTGTGCACTTCAAGTAGTGCTTAAGGGTGCTGACAGGATCTTGCATGGCTACTGCTCTCAACTTATCTATAACCGCATGTCTGGCAAAATGGTTGGATCTATCACTAAGATCCTGTGAGAGAATCCAAGTTGCGCTGGATGAACAGCCAGTACGGCATGATGGTTATACATGTTGGGTCCACTGAATCCGAAAAATACCCATGCACCCAGATTTACAGGCCTGAAAGCAAGCTATGGCTTGTGGAGGGAACTGATGCCTAATGGGCTTAAAGAAAATGGGGGAACACTCCCACACCGTATCCAAATTATATGTGGGAGCAATTTGACCTGTAGTCTGGAATTGTGTTGCCTGATCCAGTTGGCACACATGCTGCTGAAAGGCAGATGCATCCATCTGCATCTGTAACATCTTTATTCACCTCCACAAAATCTATCAGGTCATTGTGGTGGTCGGCATTATCCTTCTGATTTTAGTTGTTTTTGGGGGAAAGGATCAGCAGCATCCCTCCCTGGACTCACAACCTATTGAATTTGGATGAACTGTAAGTACATTAATACTGGTCTTGTGTGCGTTTCCCCTCTTCTCTTTCCCTTTTTCTGATTTTTGCAGAATGGCCAATCAGGTGTTCTCGGATCACAAATTACATACACTGCAAAAGAAGAGGTACAGTTTGGCACATACCAGGCAGAACTTTTGTCTTCCCTTGCTTTGTATTTCTTGCATTTACTGCATTTAGAAAACTTGTTTCCGGAACAATAAAATAACAGAAACAATTGATAAATTAACACGTCAGTTTGTTAAGAATTTGCTAAATAACACCTAGTTATAAGCAAAGTGAATTAATTTAATAGGCTGGATTCAGGAGGTAGCAGGCTTGTATTCCTAATGTTAAAATGATCTGGGAATGTATTCATAGGAGAAATGACCTAGCTTAACATTCACCTTCTCTAAACTTTAATTTACACAATACGACTATCTCTGACAATGACAATGTACTTTTTAAAGTATTAAAATGCGATTTGGCCATATGTTCTAGCACGTAAGACTGTATATTGTCCAAACTGAGTAAAGTCCTAATTCAACAAACACACTCAGCTTTCCATGAATGAGACATAATCTGTGAGAACAGAAAGATGTTGTTCATTTGGTAGTGGCGGATCTACTGGGGGTGCTGAAAAGACAAAAATATAACTGAATTAAGACTGAGGTGATAAACAGTATAGACAAACATGCCGATACAAGTCACACAAAGAACCAACAAGTTCACATGGGATTTTTGGCAACTTTCCCTTTTTATACAGGTGACTACAACTTAGAAGTGAAACCTGTGAAAGATCTGACTGTGATTAATTGTATTATTGCATTAAATGACATAATATTATGGTGGATTTTGAACTAGAAATGTGTCCAGACAACAACGATGCCCCCTGCAACATGGAATACACTAACTGAAGAAATACTGGTTCAAGATGCAGTGCTAACTGCTAAGTGAGACAGGGGCCATAACTCAATTGAATTTGAACAGATAAAAATGAAACTTAAGTACATACTTATGTATACAAAGCACATACAAAATGTTTAGTTTATTCTCCTTAATTTATCAAGCAGAGTAAAATCTATGATTCATGGGCAAACGTCTAAGTAAAAAAGGGGACACAATTCATATGTTGTAGAAAGGTGAAAAAACAAACTGCATCTAAGTTTTCTTTATGAACCTGCAAATTAATTTGGTTTCAATCTTTAAATTGCAAAAGTAATGAGCTTAAATCACATAATGGACAGGCATGGCTCACGCTAAATGCCTCTTTAGGGAATGTTGCACATGCAAAAAGAGAGAAGTAGTTGAGTTCCCCAAATACCATATATACTCATATATATAGTCAGAATCCAACCAGAAACAGATTAGACCCAGATCTGCTGACATATACATGTTGTTACATATATTTAATTTGTTTGTTTGTCAGTTTAATTTTTTTTAAATTCATTACATGCTCTTGTAATGTAACATTGTTTGTTGGACTGGACCTTGTCCAAAATTGAGTTAATTTCTGCTTGACCTGATTGTTTTTTTAATTTATTGTTTTCATTCATGTACACAATTCATAATAGCTTCATTATTCTCTAAGTGTATGAGCTTATTATCAGGATTACTATTCAGGTAAACAAAGGAGGAGTAAATATGTTGATCAGGTTAAGGGTTTAGGAGATTCCTCAATGAATTTGAAGGCTATTGTGTTGAAAATAAACAAGGCTCATTAGATCATTCTAGAAGGTTACTGTCCATTAGGTAATGGCTCTTTTTAGAAAATGCTAATTGTGACCTGAGGTCAAGCAGAGAACTATATTATCTTATGACTGTGAGGATTTTACCAGTTGTTCTTTAACATCTATCACTTTAAGCTGTATTATGTTGTGACCAGTTTTGGCTGAATTTTATTTTCTTCAAATTATTGAATTCAAGTGATTATTTTCTCTGGAAATACAAAAGTGCTCTGACAAAATTCTTGGATAAAGACATTCATTGGAATTTATACTGAATTCAAACCTGGAATATTTCTGTGATTCAACAAGAGACTACTGACACAGCAGCACTTTGCAGGCCATAACAGAGATGTCATTGCCTTCAATTTTGAATCTCTTTGGGACTTAAACAGAGTTTTATTCAGTACTTTGTATGACTAGGGCTTGTGTATTTAATTCTTGGATTATTTTTGGATTTAGTTTGCAATACCGTAACTTCTTTTCAACTCATTTTTCACTCTGTATTCAAGGGAAATAAATTATCTGTTAAATTTTACAAAGCTTGTTGTTTTCAATCTTTTCTGTTACTCATCTTAAGAGCATAGACTCGTAAAAATATGGATAGGAAAATCTGGGTCTATACAGTTCACTGACATTAATCAGTAGAACAAATAACATACTTTGCCGTTACTGTTCAACTATGAAAAGAAATTGGCAACCATAATTTAAAAAGGCATTTCTTTTCAAATACATTTTAAAATGCATTATCAGCATTTGAATTTGTCACAGAAATTTTTTGAAACAGTTAAAAATAATCAGACTACTAATCATTTTCAGTGTTCCAGCTCTCCTAACTAAATAATTTATGGTAAATAAAGGTCATAAATGTTGTTGTTGTTTGTTTAATGTCATTTTTCAGCACAAGATAGGCTATACATAGTGGCCAGTATAACTGGTAGAGGCAGAACCCTGCAAAAACCTCGGGAAGAACAAATTCACTCATATAGATAACTGTTGGACTCAATTACATAGCTGCCAACCTTCCAGGCTCGCAATTAGTGAAAAAAGGGATAAAAAGTAGTGAATCTGGACATGAATTAGTGAAAAATACCATGACAATGACTCCATCCAATCTGACTGTCAATGCTACACTACATCAAGATCGCAATATAAAACTAAAACACTACATATCTGCAGAAATATATCTGCATTTCTATTTATTATGGTATTCATAAACTTCACTTGTTCTTGTGGTTATTTATCAAGACAAGATACTGTGGCAGGCTTGAAATTCCTCAACTGCTTAAATTTGTTTTCTAAACAGTTCAGACTTCTTGCCTGCTGGTTGATCTTGGTGACTAAATATGCTGAAAAATTTTCTGCAGCTAAGGAGACCCTAAAGTCTGTCTTATTTTTCCTCAATAGAGAAAATACTCTTTCGCTGTCACTGTTCTGTTAGGAGTGCACAGGAGATGCAGCACTTTTGTTTTTTCCACAGGAAAATTTGGAAGCGATTTTCGAGCCCAGGAACATTTGTTGGAACAAATGTTTAGCATGGTCTCCAGCTGATAAAGGTAGATTGTGTTCAACATCAAAACTCACAAATAATGCTTCAGCGTTGGTAGCTTGCAAGTCTTCCACTGATGGCTTAAAATATTCCAGAGCTGAAATCTGCGAATTCTTAATTTTCCCAACTTCTACATGTTTTTTTGCAACCTATGTGCTTCCTCTCGTCGTCTCTGCCACCATGTCCAATACTAAAACTTGTAGCACACTGTGTGCAAAAAGCATGATGTATATCAATGTTTAATGGCAGAATGCATGGCCAATTTTTGATATATTCCAAATTAAACTTCACTTTTTGAGCAATACATTTCATTTTCCTTGGTGGTGAAGACATTTTTAAGATCTGACAAGCGATGCCGAATGGTAACTCAAATCAGTGTTGGTGATGCATGCATGGAACAAAATTCCGGTTAGGCCCCAGTTTCTCTCAAAAGCATTTGTAAGACTAGTCTTATACATATAGATTAAAATAGGCTAAAATGCTTGCTACCTGGCCAACTGTACTAATCGGCTGTAGTTCTACTAATATCGCAACCAGCAGTACCGGACTGTTTTGGCAATTGATAATATCACGACTAGCGCTTAACGGGAAATAGGTTATTTTATTAATGATTTTAAAATAACTGAAAATTAGAGAATTCTTGAATTTTTGGCTTGTGCCATGAATCGCTGAAAAAGTCATTAAATTCACGCCAAATTCGTGAGGGTTGGCAGCTATGCAATTATATGACCAACTATGGTTGATACAAATTCATTCATATAGATAACTGTTGGAGTCAATTATATGGCAGACTATGGTTGATATAAATTCATTATGTACACAAGTATTGGGGTTTATCATATGGTAGCCTATTAAATTCATTCATGCACAGAAGTCTTTAAAAATGATCACCTGTGAAATATTTGTGCATTTAACTTTGTAAAAAACTGATATTTTTACATGGCCCTGGGACTGTATGAGCCCAAATCACTTAATAATGTATAAGTTTGTATGCATTTTCTTGTGCTACTCTAAGCTGAATATCCTGAAGTAGGAATCATTAAAAGAAAACTTTGCCAGGAATACAGTATGTGTCCTATAATAAGCCTATGATGAGTAATGGTATGATGAGCCCTGAGTATGGTAAGCCTATGATAAACCTTGGTATGATAAGTCATTATAGTTCATACCACACAGCATTGCAAATGATATAGTGTCTGTTTCTCATTACATTTTCATGTTAGTGTCTTGAAACATAGCTAAAGTTTCCAAATTTGTTTCATGCACAAATGATTTAAACAGAATTTATATTGACATACAGCACAACACTATTCATTTGATACATTGTGAAAAAGACTAGTCGGTGTACATGTAATCCACAATGTTCACTCTGAGTTCTGGAAGACTAAATTTTTTATACTGCAAAGCAGTCAAACAAAGGCAACTACATTATGGCTGAACACAGCCCAATAGGAAAGCTGACCAATCCTTAATAAACAAATTGACTCTTCCAAGGTTATAACAACACTGAAGAATTTGAACTAAATAGAACACCCTCTTTCTGAGTGGCAAGCATTCCACTGTGTGTTGATACAAATGCTGTTGAAATGGCTTGTGCGCAAAACAAACTATATAATTTTACATACATTTAAAGATGCTGATATCAAAATTCATAGTACTAGAGACAGATACCATTCACAATACTGTGTTGAACTAACTATATTCTTAAAGGTGCTAAGGGTTATCATAATAAAAGACTTTCTTGAGGAAAATTAATTGCTAAAATGTTGTAAATCTGGGGATGGGTTAATCCCCAATCATAGGCTTGTCTTGTGAGTATTATAATATGTAAGAGTAATACTGACAATGTGAATGTGAGTCTTGGGAGTGTTACAATATGCAAGAGTAATACTGACAATGTGAATGTGAGTCTTGGGAGTGTTACAATATGCAAGAGTAATACTGACAATGTGAATGTGAGTCTTGGGAGTGTTACAATATGCAAGAGCAATACTGACAATGTGAATGTGAGTCTTGGGAGTGTTACAATATGCAAGAGTAATACTGACAATGTGAATGTGAGTCTTGGGAGTGTTACAATATGCAAGAGTAATACTGACAATGTGAATGTGAGTCTTGGGAGTGTTACAATATGCAAGAGTAATACTGACAATGTGAATGTGAGTCTTGGGAGTGTTACAATATGCAAGAGTAATACTGACAATGTGAATGTGAGTCTTGGGAGTGTTACAATATGCAAGAGCAATACTGACAATGTGAATGTGAGTCTTGGGAGTGTTACAATATGCAAGAGCAATACTGACAATGTGAATGTGAGTCTTGGGAGTGTTACAATATGCAAGAGTAATACTGACAAAAATCGGAATGTGAGTGCATATTATTAAAGAAAATGATGACCTGGTTTTTTGGGAGTAACTATTCTGGTTTGTGGATCTGCTACCCAACCCTCAGCTGTTGCAGCTGCAAGAAAGAAATATTTTGTGCTTAGCAATTTGCTTACATAAATTTATCTTGCCTCTTATACATCATGTCCCTCTGAATTTAAAATAACTAAAAGGTCTAGTTACCCACAGCTTCAAGTCAGAAAGGGCAATACATTTTGCAAAACTCAAGAAAACATAATGAATGTTCCATACGTGTATCTCCTTATAATGACCACAGTATGTACCAAGTATTACTAAAATCCATAAGTAATTTTAAGAATAATTGCATTAAAAATAGTGTTTCATTTACTGCACCCACCGGTTGATCATAAAGGGCAGTAACTCTTACATAGATTGTTGGAGTATACTGATTTGTCAATATGCTTATCTTCAGATAATAATTATAATAACTACAAAGCATTATTAAAATACTTCAGTAACAGCAAGAGTTCATGAGATTGTGTCATATAATGAATCCAGCTGTAGCTAAGTAAAATGGTGCAATAAATCTTCCAAAAACTTTGTTCAGTAAAAGGTGTAAAAAACCTTTTCACAGCACTGTGTACAGTAGAAAGGTGTAATAAATCTTCCAAAAACTGTGTGTTCAGTAAAAGGTATTAAAAAAACCTTTTCAAAACACTGTGTACAGTAAAAGGTGTAATAAATCTTCCAAAAACTGTGTTCAGTAAAAGGTGTAAAAAACCTTTTCACAGCACTGTGTACAGTAAAAGGTGTAATAAATCTTCCAAAAACTATGTGTTCAGTAAAAGGTGTAATAAATCTTCCAAAAACTGTGTTCAGTAAAAGGTGTAAAAAAAACCTTTTCACAGCACTGTGTACAGTAGAAAGGTGTAATAAATCTTCCAAAAACTGTGCCTGTACATTAAAAAGGTGTAATATATCTTCCAAAAAACTGTGCATGTACATTAAAAAGGAGTAATAAATCTTCCAAAAATTACATGTACATTAAAAAGGTGTAATAAATGTTCCAAAATCTCTGTGTACAATGACTGGCCAACATGCAAATCTGATGATGATCATAATACGCAGGTCTGACTGCAGTCTACAAAAATGTGCATGTGCAGAAGAATTCATGATAAGTACAACAAGTGTACTGTAAATGGAACACTAAATGCCTGCCTGTGTCTAATAGGACTAAGTACAACTATAGAAACTAGTCGAACATGACTGACTCTTGAATTAAACAATGGGTCTCCATCACCTTGACTTTTGGTCAAGGTACTGGTATGTGGTCTTATACTAAACTTACTGTGCAGAATCCAATATTTTCCTATTACAGTTGACCTATTAGACTTGACCTATGGACCCCTAAATATAAAGGTTTCTTTATTACCCCAAGTACAAGCCATCCATAAAGTTCAGTAAAGGAACTACTCTAGAACTAAAGCTATTGTGCAAAAAACCATTTCTTCTTTGAGTTGAAATAACCATAAGATTTCATCTTCTGATTGCAAATTCCACATACCTCTTCCATACGTAAATACAAGCCATCCGCAAACTCTGGTTACTGTATAAGGTGTAGAATTAAAGTTACCTTAGGTATTTTGATCCCAAAATCAATAAACTTCTTTCTTACCAAAGTGTAAGTCATCCATAAACATTGGTGAATTTACTCTGCTAAGAACTCAAATTTTATGCAGCAATCCATCAAAAACTGCAAGACCAGTTGTGTTCACAAGATTCTGCCATTTACTGTATTCACCTACATGAAAATATGAAAATGGCAATAATGCTGTTGTTGTTGTTCTAGGGTTTAACGCCATTTTTCAGCACAATATAGGCCATATATGGCGGCCAGTATAACTGGTGGAGGAAGAACCCTGGAAAACCCAGGAAAGAACCACCGACCCACGAGAAGCTACTGGCAGGCTTTCCCACGTACCCACGCTAGCCGAGCCTTGGACTCGAACATACGCAGACAGAGGTGAGATGGCAGTGATCCGGAACGGTGAGCGCTTTAGACCACTCGGCCACTCGGGGCCCCCGGCAATAATGCAATAACTCCAAAAATAAATCAAAGAATACAGTAATTTGTTGATGTGAGTTTAATGCCATTTTTCAGCATATGATACGCTATACGTGGTGGTCAGTTTATCTGGTGTAGGAAGAACCCAGGAAAACTCCAGGAAGAACCACCAACCCTTGGGAAGCTAGTGGCAAACTTCTCAGATACCCATACTGGCCTAGCCTGAAACCTGAACTCATGGGGGCTGGGGTGAGAGGGCAGCGATCAACACATGTGAGCGCTTTAGACGCCTTGTCCACCTGGAGCCCCTACAGTGTTTTGCACGTCTTCATATAATGACTTTATCATTTACTCAAATTTTGTCACACAATCAGCTACAAGACAAAAAGGGCAATAACTCTTGGGAGTACTAACTGACTTGTCGATCTGCACAATTTTTGCTGATCACCACAATCTATTGACAAGAGACCAAAGCGTGTCTGGCACTTCTCACCTGTCAAGCATCTACATCATAGTCAAATGCAACAGCTATTGGTCAAGAAATCTGTATCAGTATGATGCCATTGAGAAATTTCTTCCAATGCTGTGGTGTCTGCATTATAAAAAAAAGCCCAACTGTTTCAACATTTCTCTGTATTTATCAGCAGTTGATGGCACAACAACATCAATACTGAAAGGCATTTATCAAATTATGTTGAGCAGTTTATGAGAAGAAACTGCATCAAGATTTTAAATTGTTTTAGTAAAGTGGTCATATACGATGGTCAGTCAATGCCAATTGTACAGATTTGAAAGCCATTCATGCTCAATTCTTTCTTCCAAATTTGGCCTAATTCTGTCCAGCCATTTTTGCAAATAAGTCTTATTAAGGTTTTCCTATTTTTAGTAATGGCAGTCATATATGATGGTATACTGGCATAGTCTGTACATGCCGGTCATCCTTTCATGCCAGGATATTGTCAAGTTTGGACAAGTTTTATTCAGACATTTTACATAAAAGGAAGTAGAGTACTGAGATAAACAATAATTACTGTCAACCATGGGGCTGTCAATTAAGATGGCACCAGTTATAAATACTCTTGACTGTAGGCAGGCAATTAAGATGGCACCAATTATAAGTACTCAGGACTATAAGCAGGCAATAAAGATAGCACCAATTGGCTTGTCATGCTATTCATCCACAATAAAAATCAAGTGAAATTTAGTCTGAAAATTAACTTCTCCAAGATGAGATAAGGATCACTCAAACCGGTCATAAGACATAAAATGGACTGCATTTGTAGGTCATCTCATAAGGGCTAGCTGATTACATAATAGTATTAACTCAGGACTGAAGAGTTTTGTTATCAATTTCTCTCTACATACAAGACCACTCTCATGTAACTTCCATAAAACAAGGTAAAAGATGTGGTTAATGTTTTTCTCCTAATATTATCTGGAAATTTTGAGGAAGAAATTGTGATATCCTATCTTAGTTTCTCCAGCTATCCATATGACTCTGTCCTTGAAAACTAATTATTATGGGTGGAAATTCACTTAAAGTCGTTATTTACTCATTTCATTTTCAATAGGTATTTTTAGAAGAGAGGGGGAGGTCATTCTACCCTTTTCTGGACATTGTCCAGAAGGTTAACTAATATCAAGTTAGCCAAGCTGCATCAGTAATTACCTTGAAGTGCATCAGCGACTGGCAAACCAACAAATGCAGCAAACTCCTCTGCCTTAATACTTGAATAAGCCTGACCAATCAGATTGAAGGCTCCTCGTCGTGTGCATTCTATAAAAAAAGCAAGGGAAATAACAAATGCAACAGTGTTTAATTCCTGCATTAGTACTGCAGGTTTAAATTTTTATTTTTAATTTCATTTGTATTTCCTACTTTTGGTGTTCCAAAAGTCAAAATTTGTCTCCATATTGAAGAAAACTAGATCAATACTATGTCATGCAAGGCTTGATAGAGAACATGTATATTAAACAATCTGTACCAAAATGGAACAGACACTACACGTAGTTTAGTGGAACAGCACTAAAGACACTACACCTAGTTTAGCGGAACAGCACTAAAGACACTACACATAGTTTTGTGGAACAGTACTAAAGACACACCAAATAGTTTAGTAGAACAGCCCTAAAGACACTACACGTAGTTTAGTAGAACAGCCCTAAAGACACTACATAGTTTAGTAAAACAGCCCTAAAGACACTACATGTAGTTTAGTGGAACAGCACTAAAGACACAATACATAGTCTAGTGGAACAGCACTAAAGACACTACATGTAGTTTAGTGGAACAGCACTAAAGACACTACATGTAGTTTAGTGGAACAGCACTAAAGACACTACACCTAGTCCAGTGGAACAGCACTAAAGACACTACATGTAGTTTAGTGGAACAGCACTAAAGACACTACACCTAGTTTAGTGGAACAGCACTAAAGACACTACATGTAGTTTAGTGGAACAGCACTAAAGACACTATACCTAGTTTAGCGGAACAGCACTAAAGACACTACACCTAGTTTAGTGGAACAGCACTAAAGACACTACACCTAGTTTAGTGGAACAGCACTAAAGACACTACACCTAGTCTAGTGGAACAGCACTAAAGACACTACACCTAGTTTAGCGGAACAGCACTAAAGACACTACACCTAGTCTAGTGGAACAGCACTAAAGATACTACATGTAGTTTAGTGGAACAGCACTAAAGACACTACACCTAGTTTAGAGGAACAGCCCTAAAGACACTACATGTAGTTTAGTGGAACAGCACTAAAGACACTACACCTAGTTTAGCGGAACAGCACTAAAGACACTACACCTAGTTTAGTAGAACAGCACTAAAGACACTACATGTAGTTTAGTGGAACAGCACTAAAGACACTACACCTAGTTTAGCGGAACAGCACTAAAGACACTACACCTAGTTTAGTGGAACAGCACTAAAGACACTACACCTAGTCTAGTGGAACAGCACTAAAGACACTACACCTAGTCTAGTGGAACAGCACTAAAGACCCTACATGTAGTTTTGTGGAACAGCACTAAAGACACTACACCTAGTTTAGCGGAACAGCACTAAAGACACTACACATAGTTTTGTGGAACAGCACTAAAGACACTACACATAGTTTAGCGGAACAGCACTAAAGACACTACACATAATTTTGTGGAACAGCACTAAAGACACACCACACAGTTTAGTAGAACAGCCCTAAAGACACTACACGTAGTTTAGTGGAACAACCCTAAAGACACTATACATAGTTTAGTGGAACAGCACTGAAGACACTACACGTAGTTTTGTGGAACAGCACTAAAGACACTACATGTAGTTTTGTGGAACAGCACTAAAGACACTACACCTAGAGCAGCAGGGGGGGCCAATCGGACATTTTGTCCAATCGTTATTTTGCTTAATTATTACTTCTGCACTCAGCGGATCCGGTGTAGTCAGCGCTGGTAAAAAAAAAACGACGTCGGTCCATCCTACACGATGGTGACGTCATTTGGTTTAATGCGAGCCGATCCCCAGCGTCGTCAGCGTCCGGTAAGCACAGCGACGACCGCGTCGATGTCATTCCCCCCCTGCTGCTAAGTGGTTATTTACAACTAACCGAATATTTGGTCAAGTCCGATACGATATCGTGTCCGAGGATCATGTAAATTTATCGTTACAAATCCATGTGGGGTCGACTGAGCATGACTAAAAAAGTTTCGAAAACCATTAAAGTCCATGTCACCACCGCACCATGTCTGCCAAATATTTCGTAGCGTGTGTGTATCAACGCCGTTGAATACAGCAAGAATATTACAGTTGTCTCTGATTACTTTTGGAATCTGAGTGTATCGTTGAGTGACATATATCACGTCGGTGTTTTTATGCCTGCCTCTGGAAAATATCCTAGCTGGGTTTTTTTGATTGTCTAACATAACATCATCGTACACGACTAGATTGTTAACGTCGCCATCAATATCATCAATGCCTGGTGCATCATTGATATCTGTAATAAACTCAATAACATTTTTTTCAGCGATCGCTGATGCATTCTCGTTAAAATCTTTCAACACCTCGTAGCATCATTGATCATCCACGCTAGGGGCGATTAAATACAACTTATCCCACTTCATCCATCTCATTATTAAATTGAGTAACAATTGCGTCTTGCCGGATCCAGATGGTCCGATGATAATCATCCGGATCGAGTTTGGTAACGCTGCAACATGCTTAACTGGTTCTCTCGTTTTAGTTGCCGAAAAATCAATTATATTCATATCTCTATACATAAATTATGGATCTATATTGTGTGAAGTGTAGAGTGCGTACTGGCACAAATGATATGACAACCGTTACAACAAGAAATAATAGATCGGCGCTTACTGGTAAGTGTGTACAATGCGGTACAAAGAAATTTAGATTTATTTCTGCTAGACCCGGGGGTGCTTTAAAAAAAAGCGAGGAGGTGATATTGCAGCCAAGTTATCAAAACTCCCCGGAACACCGTGGGCAAAGTATCCAGGAGAAAAGCACCTCCCAGGATATAGCTACTGTGGCCCCGGAACACGATTAGATATCAGACTCGATGATCAAAATCAGCCGCGACCCGGTGAGTATCCAATAAACGCTATCGACGAAGCATGTCGGATACATGATATAGCTTATCGTAGCGGTGATCTGCAACAGCGTCATATCGCGGATGTAAAATTAATTCACGCGTTAAATGCTATTCCTGATAAATCATTCAAAGAAAAATTGGCTTCATGGTTGGTAAAATCGGCTATGAAAGGTAAATTAATGATTGGAAGCGGAGCTTCTCACGCTGGTAATTGAAAACGCTAGCGTTTATAATAAAAACATGGAATCCATCTATTATTCTCCGAGAGGATACTGGAAAGGAAAGGCCGCAATTGGTAAACTCGCAAGCGCTGCAAAGGTAACAAAGGCCACTGCGGCTAATTGGTTATCCAAACAGGCTATATGGCAAATCTATCTACCACCACCTAAACAAATCAACTTTTCGCGCTTTAGCCGCAGTGGCCTTTCCAGTATCCTCTCGGAGAATAATAGATGGATTCCATGTTTTTATTATAAACGCTAGCGTTTTCAATTACCAGCGCGAGAAGCTCCGCTTCCAATCATTAATTTACCTTTCATAGCCGATTTTACCAACCATGAAGCCAATTTTTCTTTGAATGATTTATCAGGAATAGCATTTAACGCGTGAATTAATTTTACATCCGCGATATGACGCTGTTGCAGATCACCGCTACGATAAGCTATATCATGTATCCGACATGCTTCGTCGATAGCGTTTATTGGATACTCACCGGGTCGCGGCTGATTTTGATCATCGAGTCTGATATCTAATCGTGTTCCGGGGCCACAGTAGCTATATCCTGGGAGGTGCTTTTCTCCTGGATACTTTGCCCACGGTGTTCCGGGGAGTTTTGATAACTTGGCTGCAATATCACCTCCTCGCTTTTTTTTAAAGCATCCCCGGGTCTAGCAGAAATAAATCTAAATTTCTTTGTACCGCAATGTACACACTTACCAGTAAGCGCCGATCTATTATTTCTTGTTGTAACGGTTGTCATATCATTTGTGCCAGTACGCACTCTACACTTCACACAATATAGATCCATAATTTATGTATAGAGATATGAATATAATTGATTTTTCGGCAACTAAAACGAGAGAACCAGTTAAGCATGTTGCAGCGTTACCAAACTCGATCCGGATGATTATCATCGGACCATCTGGATCCGGCAAGACGCAATTGTTACTCAATTTAATAATGAGATGGATGAAGTGGGATAAGTTGTATTTAATCGCCCCTAGCGTGGATGATCAACGATGCTACGAGGTGTTGAAAGATTTTAACGAGAATGCATCAGCGATCGCTGAAAAAAATGTTATTGAGTTTATTACAGATATCAATGATGCACCAGGCATTGATGATATTGATGGCGACGTTAACAATCTAGTCGTGTACGATGATGTTATGTTAGACAATCAAAAAAACCCAGCTAGGATATTTTCCAGAGGCAGGCATAAAAACACCGACGTGATATATGTCACTCAACGATACACTCAGATTCCAAAAGTAATCAGAGACAACTGTAATATTCTTGCTGTATTCAACGGCGTTGATACACACACGCTACGAAATATTTGGCAGACATGGTGCGGTGGTGACATGGACTTTAATGGTTTTCGAAACTTTTTTAGTCATGCTCAGTCGACCCCACATGGATTTGTAACGATAAATTTACATGATCCTCGGACACGATATCGTATCGGACTTGACCAAATATTCGGTTAGTTGTAAATAACCACTTAGCAGCAGGGGGGGAATGACATCGACGCGGTCGTCGCTGTGCTTACCGGACGCTGACGACGCTGGGGATCGGCTCGCATTAAACCAAATGACGTCACCATCGTGTAGGATGGACCGACGTCGTTTTTTTTTTACCAGGCGCTGACTACACCGGATCCGCTGAGTGCAGAAGTAATAATTAAGCAAAATAACGATTGGACAAAATGTCCGATTCGCCCCCCCTGCTGCTCCTAGTTTAGTGGAACAGCACTAAAGACACTACACCTAGTTTAGTGGAACAGCACTAAAGACACTACATGTAGTTTAGTGGAACAGCACTAAAGACACTACACGTAGTTTAAAGGCTTTGAGATTATTTTTTTTTTAGTTACTTGAAACTTGTTATATTACCTTCCATAAGGTTATATATGCAGGGCTCAAAATCAGTGGTAGTCCACTAGCCCGAGACTAGCAGATTTCCTGTTGGGATAGTAACTTTCATAATATTAATAGTCCCATGGGCTAGTAAGTTTCAGTTATCAATAGTCAGCGTTTGTTTATGCCATTCCCTAATAAAGACTTGACTTAGCAGATGTTCTGTAGAATCAAAGCAGTGACCATTGTAAACACAGTCATAAAATATTAGCATGAGAAGATGAAGTCAAGTTCTGCCTCAGAAAGGTGAGTTTCTATAACAAGAATCCATCCGATTTTGTGCATTTCACTTAACAGCGCAAATTATGGTCTTGTCATTAATAACGGAAGTTTGGTAATTTATCCTAATTAATCTGATAATGAATTAAATGAAAAAAGAATGTGGTATCACACTTTATTCACTCGACCACAGTAACAAACTACAAAGCAGTATACCTCACAAAAGAACACGGCAAAAACTATTCAAAGAAATTAGTTTGCACATTTTTTTTATTCAAGGTTCTTTCTTTTTTGCTCACTACCCAAACATTCCAACAGTCACAAACAGGAAACTACATATTTTACATTTCCATCGGAATAATAATAAGAATTAGATCAATTTATTACAATTATGTTATTGACACAACCTTTCCATACAACTACTTTTTCTATGATGATAAGAATAGTTTTTATATTTTTCCCTTACAAGAATGAACAAATAATTGAATACACATGGAGATATCCAAGCAGAATGCTGTACCCTTGTTGGGAATTAAAATCTCTGAGCATGGGCATCTAAGATTTGAAAATTTTCCGCCTTATTATTAATTTCAACAATACATTGAAGTTCGATTAATTAGAAACAATTACCAAACTTATGACTTACAATACCATAATTGGAGCTATTAAATACAACCCGCCGAGTGTCACATGGCTTCATTTGATGGGAACACACCTTTTCCAAGCTGAAACTAATACTATCTTCTGAAGCTAATATTTTAAAACAGTGTTTACAATAGCCACTGCTTTGATCATGAAGAACATCTGCTGAAGTTGTCTTTGTTAGGGTGAGGCCATTTAATTGTGGGAGGGGGCAAAGACACATGTTTTGAAATGTGTTTCTTGCTCTTTCTTATATAAAGAACACTGTGCCATTCCTTTTCTTGCTTTAAATAATTTGCGTCAGCTATACTATAACATCTCGTATTTCAAAACACGGCACAATTCCCTCCTTATAAGACAGGCAAAATGTGGCATTTGATAGAAGGTGTTCAGCCACCGGAAAAAAACCCAAAAGTTGAATGAGAATGATGAGGAATAATTCTTATGATGGGAAAAGCATAATGGAAAGTTTCAGAAGAAATGGACAAAAGACAGGGAATGGCTGAATTATGACGAGGAAAGGAACGTTATGTGGTGTAACTGGTGTATGCACTTCGCAAAAACAAACACACAGAAAACATCCAGTGTTGTTGCGGGTTGTTCGAACTTTAAAATTGAACCGGTAAACGTACATGAAAGCTGTGTGACATTGTTTTGTGAACAGGACTAGTAAAGATTTGGCAGGACTGGTAAATTTCTCAATATACTAGTCCTTCTGGCTACAAAGAAATTTGTGTTAAATTTGAGCCCAGATATGATAGGTTGGTGCTTTTATCTGTTATAGGGACTTACGTTATATATAAATGAAGTCCCTTTAATTTGTTATAGGGCCTTGCATATAGTTATACATAATAGGTTGGTCCTTCAATCTGCTATAGGGCTTTGCAGTGGGTTATACAAAAAAGGCTGGCCCTATCATATGGTATAGGGCTTTGCATTGGGTTATACATAAAATGCTGGCCCTATCATATGGCATAGGGCTTTGCATTGGGTTATACATAAAAGGCTGGCCCTAGCATATGGTATAGGGCTATGCATTGGGTTATACATAAAAGGCTGGCCCTATCATATGGTATAGGGCTTTGCATTGGGTTATACATAAAAGGCTGGCCCTATCATATGGCATAGGGCTTTGCATTGGGTTATACATAAAAGGCTGGCCCTATCATATGGTATAGGGCTTTGCAGTGGGTTATACATAAAAGGCTGGCCCTATCATATGGTATAGGGCTTTGCATTGGGTTATACATAAAAGGCTGGCCCTATCATATGGTATAGGGCTTTGCATTGGGTTATACATAAAAGGCTGGCCCTATCATATGGTATAGGGCTTTGCAATGGGTTATACATAAAAGGCTGGCCCTATCATATGGTATAGGGCAGGGGTCAGCAACCTACGGCGTGCATGCCAGACTTGGCACGCAGAGTGATTTTCAATGGCACGCGGAAGACCCCCCGAAAAAGGTAATAAGTGGAGAAAAAAAGATTCTTTTCAATGCAAGTCAAAACAACGTATGTCAGCATAATGGCTGCTGCATGCACAGGATGGCGCCACATCATTTTCTTAATATTTCTTGCATTAGCTACATGTCGCCACATGCCTACTTTCACTGGCCAGCAGCAGGCTGTATTAGTGTGGCACGGAAGTTTCCCGCTCTTCAGTGATTCACAGGCAATTCATGTCTCTTCTACAAGAAATTGAGAGTGAATATGCAGATCTCCCATTGTACAGCAGTGTTCACTGGCTTAGTTGAGGTCAAGTCTTGAATAGATTCGTTTCTTGTCTGGAAGCAATTAAGGTGTTTCTTGATGAAAAAGAACAACATTTTCCGGAATTGAATGATAAGGACTGGCTGTTGAAGCTGATGTTTCTGACAGACATAACGACACATTTAAATGAGTTGAACTTGCATTTACAAGGACAGGGTCAAACAGTACTTGAACTTTTTGGCTAGTTGAAAAGGATTTGCGTTCAAACTGGACATATTTTGCTGTGATATCAACGCCAAAACATTCAAGTACTTCCCAAATGTGAAGGCTCATTCAGATCGATTTACAGTGAATATAGATGAGCTTCAGAAGTACATTAAAGCACTCAAAGTGGAGTTTGCTAAACGAAGTCAAGACTTTCAAATTCATGAACCCATATTTTCATACCTCATCAAGCCTGACTTGCTTGATCTGACTACTACCCAATTAGATCTGGATCTTTTTAGGTGGATGGATATTGTCGATTTTGAAATGTAGCATGTTGAATTTAAGACATCAGAATTATAGACATCAAAATTTGCTGAATTGCGGAAATCTCTGGAAGGAAACTGCTTAAAAAAGTCAGCTGCTATTCTCAACTGCTGGACATCCCTCCCTGAAGCATTCATCTGTTTGAAGAAAGTTGCATTTGTTCTACTTTCAGCTTTTGGTTCAACTTATACTTGTGAACAGATTTTCTCTCACATGAAAGCTGTTTTAAGTCCACAAAGAAGTCGCCTAACACCTGAACACTCAGAAGCCTGTGTGAAGCTGAAAGTGACCAAATATGTACCTGATATTGAACAATTAACCAAGAGCATGCAAGGACAAGGCTCACTTTAATTAAACATTAATATAATAAATTCAAGATCAAATTTATTTGTTTTAATAGTAGTTTCATATATACGAGTACTTATATAATAAATAAATATATGGTAGAGCAGGTAGACTTATAGGAATATAGGCTGTTGGCATGCCAAATGAATTAGAAATCCTACTTTGGCACACTATTATCAAAAGGCTGCCGACCTCTGGTATAGGGCATTGCATTGGGTTATACATAAAAGGCTGGCCCTATCACATGGTATAGGGCATTGCATTGGGTTATACATAAAAGGCTGGCCCTATCATATGGCATAGGGCACTGCAGTGAGTTATACATAAAAGGCTGGCCCTATCATATGGCATAGGGCTTTGCACTGGGTTATACATAAAAGGCTGGCCCTATCATATGGTATAGGTTTTTTTTTTTGCATTGGGTTATACATAATTGTTTAACTGTTTGATGATACAGTAAAACCTGTCATGAGCAACCTCTGCTATGAGTGACCACCTGTCATTTCCGACCACAATCATAATGCATGGATCGATTTACTATATAAATGCTCTGTTATGAACGACCACCTGCTGAACGCGACCAGTGACCGTGATTTCTTGGCAAAATATGCATTTTGACACTGCTATGAATGACCACATTGCCAAAAAAACAAAAAAGACTGACACCACTGACCTTAACTTAATCCTTTGTAAACACTAGAGCTCAGGATAAATGTAGTATGCAAACAAAGTGCACATTAAATAACACTATAGTTGAACAACCATATATCGAGATAAACACCTCTAACCATCATTTAATCCTTTGTAACAAAGACTGCATAAATAGTAAAGATTGTTCTAATAAAGTATTTAAAAAGAATTTGTCTTGCTACAGTACCAGTTTTGTGAAATTTACAACTCCAGCGTACGGTGTCATTTGTAAACTGCAATAAACCAGACTAAAGTACATGTCACTAACCACCATTGTAGTGCCAAAGTCACGTGAATAGCCAGTAAGAGTAACATCAAAGGGAGTAATGATGGATATACGCAGTCAATTTAGAGGTGTGTATTTTTTCTTTTTCTTTATGAAAACTCACAAAACGCCGGTAGTCCTTATGTCCCAGTGAGAAATCGTTTGAAAGGGCTTCAGTGTAGGTATGAGTACATCGTTTGTCTTTCCAGTTAATCCATAATGCCTGGAGGGTGAATGAGCTCATTGTCTTTAATACTGGTAAGTGAGAATCATTTCTGGAGTTTGTTAAAATTATTTTTTATTTCTTTTGCTAGTGTTTCACCAAGCCACCATCTGTTTACCCGGGTGCAGATGGTCGCAACCTTTGTTTATCAAACTATAATGCTGTTGATTTAAACTTCGTCTCAGAATAAATGTATTGTTTCTTGATGAGTTAATTATGTCTTTTGGTTTCATTCATTGGTACATAATATATATTTATGCCACATTTCCCCAAAACCTGATCAAAACCGATAGTCTTTATAACATCAACACTAATAACAATGGCAGAACCTCCGCTGAAAAAAAGAAAAATTTTAACACTGGAAGAAAGGATTAATGTCATTGAAAGAAATGAAAAAGGGGAGACCGCTCGCAAAATAACAGTCAGCTTAAGCGTCGGTAAAACACAAATTCAAAATGTAATCAAAGACAAGGAGTCCATTAGAAACAAATGGCAGAAAGGTACCCAAGCACAGAGGAAATATGCCACGGCACGACGGACAGTTTACGGAGATCTGAATGAGCGAGTATGGGAGTGGTTTTGGGATCACCATGTTGTAAAGCATATTCTTTAATCTCTTTTAAATGTTCTATGACTGTAGAATGTGAAATAACCTGAGGCAGAATTTCACCAACAGATGACTCATTGTCATTTAAGAGACATTAAAGAATATGCTTTACAACATGGTGATCCCAAAATTTTGCTTCTTTGCTCAGAAATGGGGATACATGTTCAGACCAAACAGCTGAGTAAAACATGTCAACAAAGAAGTATAATGGATTTCTTAAAAAACAAGTGAATAAGTGTATAGAATAAGATATATACATCATATCTGTTTATTTTTTGTACATATTAATAGGATGTTGAAATATAAATTTTATTCTCGTTGTTTGATAGATGTATATCTTTATTATATAAAGATATTTTGAGAGGAATGCATGCAATATTTAACAAGATTTATGAATAACGGATATGATACATGTACAGTGAGTATGGGTATTATTTATTTTTCAACAATGCTAACTATTGACCCTGAAAACCAGTCCATTTTCACACACCTCTTATGAGAGACCACCTGTCTTGAGAGACCGCTTTTGGTTGGCAGAAGGGGCGGTCTCTCATAACAGGTTTTACTGTAATTATATGGTTCATCTAAAGTTTCATCATGGAATGTTTCAGAAAATGAAGTGTCAAGTTAAAACAATTCTAGCAACCAAAAAGCACTTGACTTTCTTAAGTTTCACACAATATATTGTGCTTTCTTAAGTTTACCACAGTATACTGGACTTTCTTAAGTTTACCACAGTATACTGGACTATCTTAAGTTTACCACAGTATACTGGACTTTCTTAAGTTTACCACAGTATACTGGACTATCTTAAGTTTACCACAGTATACTGGACTATCTTAAGTTTACCACAGTATACTGGACTATCTTAAGTTTACCACAGTATACAGGACTTTCTTAAGTTTACCACAGTATACTGGACTTTCTTAAGATTCCCAACTGCCCTAGCACCCACTACCATGATACAATTTGCTCTGGATGGCATTAAACATAGAAACTTTGTGGATATAAAAAGGGGTATATAAAACAATAATAACCCATAACTGTATATAAAAATTGATGTAAAATGCTGCCAATCAAATCGATGCAAGTGTTCCACAATATAAAGCTGCACAAGAAACAGACAAGCAAATGGACAGACAAACATAGCACATTAATATGCCCCATATCTTTGATTGTTTTGATGGAGCATTAGAAAATGATTAACTTTGGTTTAAATTCTACAATCCATCACAAGGTTTATGCTGCAGAAATCAAAATAAGTAGAACATGCACTCTGGGACTGTAACACCTGAAAACAGAAATGCACCCAAAAGCCTGAAATCAAACTAGTTCAAGGTTTCACCAATACAAAGCTGCAAGCCAAATTATAATTGAATCCAACTAATACTATTTTGATTAGTTGACAGTAGAACATCAACCACTTTCAGCAAAATAATCAATTAAATGATTACAATTTCTAGGACTGAATACAGTGAATTCATTTCTGTTGCAAACTATTTGAATAAGAATGGCCTCATGCTTCTCCATTTTGACCTCCAAAGTTTGAACCTCTTCTGTAAGAACTGTCTCAAGGGCAAATGTCAGGTGGATATGTGATTGTCTTTTCATGCCAACATGTTGAAAAAAGACGTTAAAACCAAAACAACAACCGCAACAAAGGGTATTATGCTCCAGTGAGCTAAAATAAGCTTTAATGCCCTAGGAAGTGACTATCATGTAACATGCTTCTGAGGAGCAACGATTTCTGAGGATTAACCATTTCTAAGAATGTACTTAAATTATATGAATCTACTTCTTTCATTCAGTTAATAAAGGCACTTGTCAATGAATTATTTTCATGGGAATAAAATTTCATAGTTTTGTATAAAAAAAGACATTTTCATGGATATTTAAATTTGAGGTTTGCCTGTCCAAGTTTGCATATTAGTAGGTATTTAATTTCATGGTATAAACTCTAAAAATACCCAAAATAAAGAAGAAATCAAGAAGAAAAACTATGCCAATGCAAACAGCAGTAACATGAATGCTTAAAACAACACTACCACAAGTGTGGGGAAAATGCGAAGACCCGACAATTCCAATATTTACATTATGTTTTTGTCTAAGTGAATAACATCAGTGGAAGCGGAAACAACATACCTGTCAAGATCAATCACTTACTCTGTGTTTACTAATGAATGCTGAACATCAAAGTAAGCCAATACCACTAAAAATACTAACTTAACTTAAAGACAGTAGAATCACTCTTATTTGTGCCTCTACAGACCAACCTCAACCACTTGAATTGACAATAAATAAACAATACAAAGAAGAATTAAATTCACACTTCCATAAATGGTATCCGAAATAGGTCATGCAGGCTATCATAGAAAAAGATGTTACTGGTGATGATCAGTGCACTATATTAGTGAACCTTGCAACCTCATTAATCAAGCTAATTCATGATGAATGGACAATTGCAGCTCATGCAACACAGCGAAACAATGGAACTAATTATTTTGAGAAACCTGGACTTGTTTAATTCTGCAGTTTGGGAATTATTACCTAACAAGCATTTGTGTGCCATTAGACTTGAATGACATGATGTTGAACAGTGGCTTTGTTGTAAAATCAGTTAAGTGTGAGGTTTAATTCTCTGCTGTAATCAGTGTATACACATGGTGTTTCATTAATGACAGTGCTTAAAGTAATAGTTCTAGTTTCTTCTCCAGTCACCTTTACAGTTCCTGGATTATTATATAGAGGTCAGGAATCCCTTGATTGACAGCCAGTACAGTCATTATGCAGTGCATCTGTGTTATACTCATGGATACATTATAGCCAACACCATCATATTACAGTCCATCACTGTTATACAGTGGCTCAAAGGCCTGAGATGTTAAACATGGCTGCATGCTAGATACATATGCCATATAATTCACAAAGAGTGCTTCAAAGGCCTGAGATGTTAAACTTCGTAGTTAAATGAGATGTGTCCAAACTTACTAAAAATGCAAAATTTGTGAATTTATTAAGCCATCTTGTTACTTTGAAAGTCAGATGATGTTGCAATTTTGATTTATTAATTATCCTCACCAAGGACAGCAGTCATGATAGGTTTATATGCCTCTGTCCAGTCTTTCTTAAGGACCTCATAGGCACCTGGAAAGTCTCGCTGCCACAATTTCTGTCCCACTGCCCATATCTGGCCTAACTCAGGATTAGCCTTAAAGAAAAGGTGTCTGAATAAAAACACTGTTATGTAGTTTGTGGAAAATATTAATATTTTCCTCAAGAAAGATAAGGGTTTTTTTTATTAAAAAAAAGACATGCACCTACATTTCTTTCTTCAAAGTAAATGAATGAGGTCAACCAACATCTAAAGATTGACGATATGAATGAAAGAAGGAAAGAAGAATCTTTTCGCATCTTTTTTCTTTACCTTCATTTCAAAGAAAAATAAGAATTTCTTCAATGCAGAGAAAAGCAACCATAAGTATTCATGAATATATTAAAACATTCTGGAGACTAGATATGAGTGGTCTCTCAAACAGGTGTCTTGTTATGCATGGAAAAAAGAAAGAAAGAAAGAAAGAAAGAAAGAAAGAAAGAGAAAGAATGAAAGAGAAAGAAAGGAAGGAAGAAAAAAGAAAGAAAGAAAGATAGAAAGAAAGAAAGAAGAAAAAAAAACCAAAGAAGCAAAACAACAAAGGAAGAAAACAAGAAAGAAAGATAGATATGCAGATCAAAAGACTGAGAAAAATAGACGTACTGATTTTAGACAATGGAATGCATATAAATATTGAAGACCTGGTCCAGTTGTTTCTTTATAATTTTACATAATAAAATAGGGTGCAGGTGACCAAAAACAAAAGCTACTGCAGATCACATCATGCAGCTGGTCACCATGAACAGGTGGTAGCAAATGCAGTTGATTACAAGACAGATTTGACTATAAACACAAGCTGAGAAAGTTACTCTGAATAAATTCTCGTAAATTTTTTCAACTTTACACAGTAGAGGTACATGGTATTAGTTTACCATGGTATTTTTTCCAGTGGTACATACCATGGTACTTTTCACTGTACCTGTACTTCAGTAGTTTCCATCAGTATGGAATGTATGGAAATTTCAAATTAATCTGTTACAAATTTAATGTTATTAAGAGCATGTCTTCATTTTTTATGACAAATTAATGAAACAGTTGTATTCGTTACAAATTGCTCTTTAATATTGAACCAAAATTATATTCATGATCCATCAGTCACATGTTTGACAGCTGTCATGAATGACATCATGGTGGCCAAATATGATCTTATTAAAGATATTCAAGTGAAATCAAACTTTTGAAAATATGTCGGATTAAATATTTTTCTTCATTTTTGTCATTTATTTAGTATGTTAATGTGTTAAATACATGCACTCCTTTGTAAGACTGTGAATCATTCTAACATATTTAGGAAAGCAGCTGATTTCTGTCTGAAATTTATGTAATTTCTAAAGTCAATTAAATATTTTCTTGTTTCTTAACTGTTTTTTATGCTTACTGGTGCTCTGTGATAAATATACTGCATGGGTGTTGTCCTCTCAAAGTTTTCTTGACAATTATATGAATAGTATAGCTAGTGAATTGCAGACTTTGGTGTCAAGACATCCTATTTGTTTTATTAACAAGTTTCTGAATTCAGCACAATGCCTTTCACAGCGTGTCCATTATAGCAAAATCATTCTAATTTAGTTCATACAGCCTTAACATGGCATAGTCATCTACTATATGGCACTATTTTCTTTGGAGTGGCGGGCTGTGATTTTCTTTCGAGTTGTGATATTTTCTTTTCTTTTATCTCAAGATAATTAGTGTTTTTTTTAAAATAATATAATGGATCTATGTTGTTATTTTGCAATATATCAGTGCAAGATGCTTTTTACAGCTATTTACAGATGCAAATTTAAAATATAAAACAAGTGTTGTACCCCTGCCGAGGAAATTAAATTGTTGGTCAGTAACATAATAGCAGAATAATGTGGTACATGTCACAGTATGTTCATAAATACCATGATACAAAATGTTTTGTTGTACGTAGCTCTATTATGCAGTGAATGATAATGATTTTCTGTAATGACAGGGCTAGCACAATTTTCTGTTGACTACTTGTCTAACTGGGTAGGTGACTTTGAATTTTTACCCATCCTGCTCACTTTTACACATCCACACAGAAAAAACTTGTCTGCTTAAAGTGCCACTTTTCAAATTGGAAAATAACCTTGTCAATATGAGAAGTGACATTTTTGAGCCCTGAATTAATATTATTAAATTATTATTATTAGCCTTATTACAAACTCACAATTACTGCAAATTACACAGTAGCATTTTTGAAACCTATAACTCTTAGTTTGCAGAAAATGCAATGTTCATGTTTAATCATGATACCTGGTAAATAATTTGAGTTTTAATCAAAGTTTTTAGAAATCTATGGAGTATTCTCACATTTTTCACTGACTGTGGAATCCTCTTCCATAAAAACTTGGCATGGCATCTGTAAAGCAAAAAACATGACTAGTAAAAGATGTATCAATCCAACATGAAGCTGTTGAGAAGATAAGTAAACTATGAGTACCAACATATCTTAAAGTACATTTTATTGTATCTTGGAGTACCACTGTACCTTGGAGTACATTTTATTGTATCTTGGAGTACCACTGTACCTTGGAGTACATTTTATTGTATCTTGGAGTACCATTGTACCTTAGAGTACATTTTATTGTATCTTGGAGTACCATTGTACCTTAGAGTATATTTTATTGTATCTTGGAGTACCATTGTACCTTAGAGTACATTTAATTGCATCTTGGTGTACCATTGTATCTTTAAGTACATTCTGAGTACAGATGGCCAGCACTTTTTTGTAAACAAATCATGTACACTCACATAGTAGGCGGTTTACATTTTGGTTAATTATATTTGTTTCGGAATGAACAAAAGCATATGTTTCATGGATTGCCACATACAAGCTGCATTGCTAAATTCCACGTTTTATTTTTTGATACCATGTTTTGGATTTAGGTGGGAGATGCCAGATTTGATAAAATTGCTGGGTTCCTACAAATAACATGCAAGTGACAAGGCATAAACTGTCTTCTTTAGCTGCTAATAAGAATGGCAAAAAATATACTTAAAGTTATAGATCCTGAATTTTCTTTCTTAGTTCTGCAAATCCGAATTACATGAGCCATGTCATGGGTTCTCAAGCTTGATTACACATTTTGAAATTGCACTGTAATTTCAACTATATTCCAAGTGCAATTACATCCTCTTTACTGCACTCAAAATGAAATAAACATTAAATTCCATAGCGTATTTTTGACAATTGCAATTGAAAGACTTCATATCTTCCACACATTATAATTTCAAATATAAAATGACAGAACAGAAACATGCTTGTAGATGTCAACGTGCTTCTCCTTCGCTATTTCAATCCGATGTATTTTATGTAGAATTCGCACATATGAATCCAGTCCATAATCATGAAATTTTGTAGAATCGACAAAAATACCAAAATCTATTCATTCCAGATCAAAGTTGTTGCAATGCACATTCATTCACAATATGAATCTAAATTTCAATTTTAAGTAGACCAAAATGCCATTTTCTTTCAAAAGTTGTGTCTAGCAAGCGACTAAGTTCAAATTTATCTGGGCAGAGTTATGTGCACATTAATGTTGTTGTTGTTGTGTAATGATGAATCTGTGCATGTGTATTTAGTTTGGAATATGGCATACATTCAGTTACTTTGTTTCTTGCAGCGTATTTTGTTTATATAATTAAGCCATAGGTAGAAGAAGAAAAATGAGCATATAACAAAAAGGTTACTGCATTTGCATGGGGAAATTTGAACTCGTTTTGTTGGATAGATATACTGCACTCCCAATTCTGTGCATTATTCCATCCGAAAAACTCATTTATATTTTCCCATATAAATGCAGTAACCTATAAGTATCATTATACTTTGTGCCAGAAATTCTGATATTGTGGAGATGGAACTGCTAAAGTATTAGACTGGTTATTTCTGGTTAGACTTGTACCCTGGTCTATTGTACCACTGGTAATTGGGCTAGCACCGTATCCTGGTCCATTGTATCACAAGTGATAAGGCTCTCTAAAAATCAATTCACCTACATGACATCAATTTTCTAAATCTCACTGCATAAATGTGCTCTCAGAAAACCAAAACAAATGACACCTTACTACATAGCTGAATCTGCACTTTGATGTTATTCCTCTAGGCCCCAACCAGTAGTTTCATTTTCACTTAGTCGAACACAGCTAATGATAACACAGTGGTAATTAGCAAATGGAGATAGTGAAACAATTGTTGTTGACCATGTATGGATAGCAGCCCTGCAAAACTAATTGAGAACATGTAAAAAACCACTGACCAAACAGTACAATCTTCTACTGCTTAGTTTGTGCTTTTCTAAATATTCTCCATTAGTCCAGTACCTGGGACAAGTCAATTTTATTTATAGGACAAGAACATTGTCCCAAGCAAGTGCAATAAAAAGACAATATCAAGTCACAATTTAATTTGCCAGATACATGCAACTCCACTGTTTTCCCCCACTAACATCCTCTTCAATATCAGGACTTTTCCTCTTAATACTGTTATTATTAATGCAAGATCCAAATTTGACTCTTTTAAGTGCCAAATATGGTGTGTTCATAAGGATGCAAACTGAACAACCCATGGGACATAAACAATCCCTTTTGCCTGGCTCGCCCATGGTCTCTTCATTATGTCAGGAATGGAGGTTTCCTAAATAAGAATACAAGTGGAGAGGTCAGCTGGAGGGGCAGTTCCTGATCTGCCTGCCTCCGAACTTCTTCGATTTTGCCCTCAAACAGCAATGGCGAGCCAAATGGAGTCATTCCTAAAGTCAGAACATGATGCAGTTTTAGCAACGAGGTTCATAAGCACCTTATGACTTATCAAGTCAAGATTGGCAAAGGTAGCTAATGCACTAAATGGTTGTTGATGATCCAATCTATCCCAGCATCAATGAAGTGGCAACAAAATTCTGAACCAGCTTCAATGTGGCAGGAAACACATTCTTATCCACTTTATAAAATGGTTGGGCAGACATGTTACAGTCTTATACAATGCCAGGAGTTCTATATAGTAGGCAATGGCATATGTCCTGTACCAGCATGGCAAAAACATGGCTGGGACATGGTTTTCCAAAAGGAAGATTTTACCATTCCCCAGGTCACATATATGTTCAGACTACCAATCGGTAATTTCTTTAAGCTTTGTTCACTGGGAAGCAGATGGAAAGATGGAGACTATTCCTCATTGTCAATGGCAATCAACATTCAGACATTTTAGTGATGTGTGGTGATAGGGTCTGGAAGCCAGCAACACCCAGTATATCTCTTTGATTGCAGCCTTAAAACTAAAATCCATGTTCAGAATGGACCATGGCTATTGCTCTGAAGTATCCTTACACTCTAAGTCCTCATCAGCTTCCAAGTCTTGATAAAGCATGCCCTAAGGTAACCATAATAAAATGCCCTAGCCCTTAAATAAACCACAACTAATATCCTGCTGGTAGGCAGTGAAAATAAGACAAGCCAGCTCTGCCAGGTAATTTTATTGCACCTGGGCAAACAGCTGGAAGAATAGCTAGCCCAGTTGTAGGACGTGGCAAAGATAGCCTGGTCACTTTTTCTACTGTAAGCATGGCTTGATGGACATATTATCTACTACCATCCCTGTCCCGGTCTCCATATGTAAACACCAGCTTGGCTATATGGACAGATCTTTTAGTAAGATCCCAGTCCTTAGAAATATACAAAGCCATATGTCTAGATAAATGGTTGGATCTATCACTAAGAGCCCAATAATTGAGACCAGGTTGGGCTAACTGCACGGCCAGTATGGCTCAGGCAGCTAGACAATACTACATGTTGCATGCAAATACAAAAAATACCATTTGCACCATCAGGTGCCAAATTCATAGTGGTTGTTGTTGTTGTAGGGTTTAACGCCATTTTTCAGCACACAATAGGCTATACATGGCGGCCAGTTATATGGTGGAGGAAGATCCCTGGAAAACCCCAGAAAGAACCACTGACCCACGAGAAGCTACTGGCAAGCTTTCTCACATACTGACATTGGCCGAATCTGAGACTCAAACCGGTGCAGAGAGGTGAGATGGCAGTGATCCGTAATGGAGAGCGCTTTAGACCACTCGGCCACTTGGGGCCCCCATGTCATAGTGGTGGAAGGCATCATCCTGCATTTTACGTTTTGGGGGAGGGTAGCATACCGCTCAAGAACTGATTCTGTATTCTGATGAACACTTTGTACATCAATACTGGTCACGTGTCCTTTTCCCCTCTTCTCTTCGACTTTTGATGATTTTGGCAGCACAGCCGACCAGGTGTCATCAGAGCACAAAGTGCACATGCTTCAAGGAGAAGATGAGATACATTTTGTACATGCCAAGCAAAACTCGTGCATGTCTTCCATTTTTTATATTTCTTGCATTTAGACGACGTGTTTCTTTTCATGAATTAAAATTAGTCTTAAATAAATACAAAACTCTGAATGGATAGCTTGAATTTCAAACACATAGATCTGGATTAGTGGAAGGCTTATTCTGCATGATGTTTTGCTTAAAATCTAGCAACACCTAGTGGTGGCAAGGGGAGATAATGGGCAAGAATTACTGTCCTTTGACTAAATGATATAAACAGAAAGATGATTTTCATCTTTTAGTAGGGCTGGACTCAGGAGGTAGAAGGCTTACATTCCTAATGCTAATGTGAACGGGGAATGTATTCAAGGATAAGTCAAGGGATAAGCAAGAAACTGCAATATAAAATGTTGATAATATTCACCCATTTTATTGTGAACCTCACTTCCAGTATCTGTATTTAAAACATTCATTTCCTTTACAACATATTCAAGACTACCAAGGCAGATTATGTATAGGTTATTAATAACTGATGCACATCAAATGTTAAGCTATGTTGAACTTCTGATATGAGTCTGCATCTACTTAGCCCAATTTTTGCCAAGAAACGATTGGCATACGTTATATCTTGTACAGTAAAAAATCATGTGAATAATAAACAGAATGGAAACTAATGTGACATTCACAAAAAGGAAACTAATTTGACACTCACAGTTCATTTTGTAGCAGGTAAATCCCTAAAAGCTGCCCATAGACTTGTGGTGAAGCAATGCCACATGGGGACTGAAAAACAAATATAAAGTTAAGCTTCTCATCAGCTAAACATTTGTACCTACGTTAATGTGTGCTACTGTGTGGTTTTGTTTTACTGAGGTTCTCTATTAATCATACAAGAATTGCAGGCGATAACTTCCTGTCTCCCATTTATTAATGCCTATTTTTAATTTGTGTGCCATCAAATGCCTATGTTATACTATGTATCAGTGCTCAAAGAAATTTTGTTTCAGATACCTGCACAGGGTTAGGGTTAGGGCAAATGGGTTATGGTTAGGGTTAGGGTCAGGGCAAATGGGTTAGAGTTAGGGCAAATGGCCTGCTCTGACTTAAATTCTATTTGCATTAAAGGCCATGTATTTTATTTTTAGTATTATTTTCACACTTTCAATATCCATTAATTTACCCAAAAAAGACAACTGAAATAATAAAAAAATGCTTTCTCTGCCCATTTTCTGAACAAAAATCATCAAGAAAAAAAACAACTGTGTGACCTTGGCTTGTAACATTTTTATTGCTTTTATTTCATTACATTTCTCATTGTTATGTAAAAAATATTAAGAACATCTTTGTCATACCTATGTCAATACCGTCAATACCATATCTGCCATATTCCCAGATAATGTTGTGGGATTTGGGGGGCTCAAAAAGTGTATTTTCATGTCCCTATTGAAGGAGGGGGAGAGGTTTATGAGCATGACATAAAAAGCAATATTGTACAAATGAGAATATGTTATTATTTCATATAAAATTACTGGAAATTCAAATTTGCACATCACGAAGTCGAACACTATCCAAGAATTCAGAAATTTAGTTTGCTGGGATCTGCTCTTTTTTTCATACTCACACCTGCATTCTGACATTTTGTTTTAAAAAATGAACTATACTTGTATGCTCTTCCAACTACTATAAAATCAGGTTTAGCATTTTATATATCGAGTAAAATCAGACTTCAAAGAAATGTTGCCATTGATCGTTAGCTTGTCAATCATATTTAATAATGATGGCTTAAACATTCTTATTCAAGGCAATGATATCTAGTAACTATTGTTCCTCACCATGGGTCTCTTTGATTGTAATGAACTCATATGAACTGGGCTGTTCTTGTTAGTGCACTTGACCTGGATGCAAATTAACCTAAAAGGATCTTAGTAGTCTTCAAAGGATTTGAAATGGCATCATCCTACCTATTCTCAGCCAGTTAAATAATTTGTGGCATGGTGACTGTTTATTTCTGACTGCCATACCTATTAAATGACTCCATGAAAATCAACTGTATAAACTGCCGAGGCTAGTATTACATCAGCTCTAAGCAGTACTTTTCACCGTTTAAACAGACTACATGTTTTGACCACGTATTGTGGTGGCCAAAAAATGCCCCCCCCCCCACCGCCCCAACACAAAAGATTACTAAAATACTAAAAATAGTGTGGTTTGAGGTAAGACCATTTTTTGGTGCTTAGGAGCCAAACAATCACATTTTTCATGTGACATGTCATGATGGCAGGTATGACCTTTGACCATTTACATCTTCAAACATTTATGTCTAACTTCGTTAACCAAAATTTTGATTCCATTTGACTATTAAACTTATATATCAGAATTAAAAGACATCTCTGAGAAGTAATTTGGTGCCAATTAAAATTAAAGTTCCAAAAATGTAAAAATGAAGCACTGCATTTAAATGTCCAAATATTCCTCCATCACAACCTATATATTTAGAAATGTTCAAATACCCCCTACCCCATTCTATATATTTTTAGATGTTCAAATAAACCCTAATCCACTCTGTATTTTCAGATGTTCAAATACTTCTACCCTGCTCTATTTTTAGATGTCTGAATACCCCTACCATACTCTAACTATTTTTGTAATGTCCGAATACAACCTACCCTACCATGTTCTATATATTGATTGATGTCCCAATACCCCTAGGTCCCTACCATGCTGTTTTTAGCTGTCCGAATAACATATACTCTGCTCTATATATTTTTAGATGTCCGAATACCTATATCCCCCATAAATATATTTGGTTACATATTCTTCTCAAACTTGAAAAGCTGAATTAAAAGCTAACGTCACCGCGCCTCGAAATTAGGTAATAATTGTAAATTATTTTCCATTCTGAAACTATCTGAACCTAGGTCGTGGATTTTATGTACTTGTTGTTGTGGGGTTTTTCGCCATTTTTCAGCACAGGATAGTCTATGTATGGCGGCCAGTATTAATGCTGGAGGAAGAACCCGGGAAAACCCCGGGAAGAACCACCGACCCACGAGAAGCAACTGGCATGCTGGCATGCTTTCTCACATACCCACATTGGACGAATCCGAGACTCGAACCAACGCAGACATAGGTGAGATGGCAGTGATCCGTAACGGAGAGCGCTTTAGACCACTTGGCCACTCGGAGCTCCTGATTTTATGTACTTGGAAACTATATAGCTCCTATCCTCGGAATTCGAGTACTATTCTCAGAAACGCTTGATGATGTTATCGTCTCTTAAACCAAGTAAAACGAAATAATGAAAAAATTAGCAACCATCTAGAAAATAGATTATGTGCTATATGTCGACAATGAACCTCCAACTCCTGTATTTCAAGATCACCACAGAGTTTTCCGAAGTCAACTGGTTGTTGAGCCACATCCGTCGCCATCTTTAAAAGGGCGTGCTTGATTATGTGTTCAGAGTGTATCTTCCAGTGTGCCGTCAAATCAAGTACCATGGTGCAGCTTCGGACAAGGACTTTCCGTACTTTCTCACCTGTATGCGCATGACGTGTAATGACAGCTCCAGTCATTTACCAATGCCGAGAATGCAACTCTCTCTCTCTCTCTCTCTCTCCCAGATATACAATTATTATCAGAAAAACTTAACTGATACGTGATCAATAAGGAGCAATTTATGTAGCAGCTTAAAGTGTGTATAAAACGAGGGTAGGAGCATATACTAAAATTAAACAAAATATTGTTGTTCTGAAATTAATACTAATATAGCCTTAGCAAAGTCTATAAAATCACGATTATTTAATGCTCTACACATTAAATGTCATCCAAAAACCTCATGGCGAAAATTATTTATCGCTATGGAGTTTTACAATGGTTGCTATGTACTAAACTGGGTCGAGAAAAGAGAACGTCGAGTTTATCATAATAAATGGCAGCGTAAGAAGACATCACAACACGCGACATTCAGTCCAGTTTGCCCTGGATCACACCTTAGGTTAACCTCGTCCAAAAATAACTACGTAATTGTTAGGACTGTATGGTCGTAAACAAAGTAACAGAACGAAGCAAAACCAACTCGTGTAGTAAAATTCAACAAACCATGGAATGCAAAGTTACGATTTAAAAGATACTTACAGTAGTGTGAATTGAATCCCAAATAATCGTAAATATTCTATCGCAAGTCCAAAGGAACATAATACTCAAAATGACTTCCAATAGTCTTAAATGTGCTGATGTGTCAACTGTCTTTACTGTACTAATGTCCTAATGATACTGAATGTATTGATGTACAAATAAAGCTGATGTACCACAATGATACAGCACAGAGTATCTTTCAATGAGTCCTTAATACTCAAAAAAGGTCAGTGAGCGCATTGTAATTCCACTGTAAAGTTTAAATAAATGTTTAATCTCAGTTATAACTGAACACAACTATAAACTCTGATATATATATATATATATATATATATATATATATATATATATATATATATATATATATATATATATATATATATATATATATATATATATATATATGTATGTGTGTGTGTGTGTGTGTGTGTGTGTGTGTGTAGTATATGGGGATACCGTAGGGCAAATGAAATGAGAACATATAATAAAAAACAGGAGATTGTACCGTAACAGATAAGGAAAAACTGGGGATTGTACCGTAGGGACAAGATAAATTTAACAGGAGGTACCGTAGGGACAAGGGGAAATCTAACGTGGGGAATTTTAACATGGATGGGACTACAATAGATGGACAAAAAGTATTGGGACTGTATAGAGACAATAGGAATGGAACAGGTGGGTGAGTCACGGTACTGACTATTGGCAACAATGTAGCAAGTGGCTGACCTGAATACGTGCTATCTTGGGTAAACACACGTAAAAGGTTTGTTTTAGGTAAGAAAGCAATTTTTTCGAGGCAATAGAGTGGCCCTGAAAAAAGCCTTTGTTTTTTTTTCTTCTAATAATTTTTTCTCCACAAACTTTTTATTTCCTGTCCTACATTCTTCTTTTGCCTTTCTTTCTCCTTTTCCTCCTCCTCTCTTTTCCTTTTCTCATTCTTCTCTTCTTTTTCTATTTTTTCGTTCTAGGCCCTCATCCTCTTTTTGTCCTTTTCATCCTCCTTCTCCTCGTTTTCTTGTTTCATCAGCTCCCTTAGTCTTTCCTTCGTCGTTCTCAGATTGTTGATTTCCATTTTCACTCTGTGTGGTCTATAAGAACAGTTATCATCATTTACTTTGACGAGCATCTCCTCCACCATACCCAAATGGTTTACTGCTTCTTGCAACGTCTTCATTTTGTCATTGTGTTGACGGCTCCCATCTTCTTAGATTATTAAATATTGAATGGTGCGAATTTTTTTTGTTTTGTTTTGTTTTTTTTTCTTGTTTTTTTGTTTAAATAAAATTAAAGACGTGTTCGCTCATTATGGCATGTACGTCGGTTTAATGCCTGCATCGCAGGCTGATAATTATTCCTGGGGAAGAAATTTGAGACACATCCCCCAGGCGTTAATACACTCAATGAGTGTCGATAAAATAGCCTCTGGTTGTGGGACTATAGAGTCCCCAACGACCAGAATGTAGCGCTTTCATGAGTGGGAATGGACCCAGCACGCACTCATGTTAAAATAAGAATTTGTCAGTCTGTCTACTGATCCAGGTGTCTATGACTTCACATCGGAACACCTAGGTTTAGGTAGGTGGAACTAGTTCCACATCTTCGTCGTGGTATAGGAAGTCCGGGAGAGGCAAGGTAGGTGATGTACCCGGCAGCAGACGCAAACGCACAGAGTCCTGAAACGCCAGCCCGCACTTAACCAAATCTAGTCCAGTTATTTAATGGACAATAAAAATAACAATAATGTGTAAGCCACCTGTGCAATTGATCGAATAAACTGAGTAAAAAAAAATCAAAATTGATTCCTTGATAAAGTTAGAATTTAGTGTACAGAGTGTACATGAAATAACCTAATTAAAAACCAATCAGTAAAGTCAAACGGCTAGTCATATATATTTCTCCGGTGACAACTCAACACTGGCTCGGGGTAGCCTCGTGTTTGGTGCCTTTCCATTAAACACCTATGGTGCAAACGTCATTTCATCTGGCAGCCTGGTACTTTATCACTGGTGAACTGCCACTCGATTTCTGGTGGGTCCTCACACTGACTACCTCCATCTCGGCTACCTCGTGTTTGTGGCCCATCTCCATTTATCCGTTGCGGCTGTCCAGTGCATTCTTTTGTATCAGCAGCTTATTTATGTACATAATGGGTTGCTCGACAGAAGCAGGAGGCTACCGTGTTGTGGCCACGTTGTTGTAATGGTCCTGTGTGCAGTACGCTTTGCCTGCTTTTCCCGCCTGCATCCGTTCATGAGCTTCTGGTACTTCGGTCCTGCCTTCTCCGTGTCTACCGCATGAATCAGTGATGATGGGATGATGAGGCGCGAATGAATGACGGATTTTTTGGATTATAGAGGCGTGCGTACAATTATGCATGTGCCTCTTGTTTATTCCTGCACAGTACGATGCTAATTGTTCCTGGGGAAAGGAATTAGAGCCACATCCCCCAGGCGTTTATGTGCTTAAAGAGCACTGTTAATTTAGCTTCCGGTCGTGGGTCAATAAGTCCCTAACGACTTGGGGGGCTTTCATGAGCGGGAATGGACCCAACACACACTCATGTTGAAAATAAATGGATTTCAGTCTGCCATCAGCTGAGCTAGGTGTCAACCAAGGCAGTATATGACGCCAGTAGCGATTGGTCGCCACTATAACGTCATATCGGAACACCTAGGTTTGACGGGTGGAAATGGTTCCACATCTCCGTCGTGGTACAAGGAGTACGGGAGAGGCAAGGGAGGAGAGGTACCCGGCAGCAGGCGCAAACGCACAAGGCCCTAAAACGTCAGCCCGTACTTAATCAAATCTGATCCAGTTATTTTAATGGACGATAAAAATACAAATTGTGTGTAAGCTACCTGTGCAATTATTAAATTCAACTAAGTAAAAAAAAATTGAAAACGATTAATTTATGAAGTTGGAATTTAGTGTACAAAGTGTACATACAATAAACTAATTAAAAATAAATGAGTAAAGTCGGAATGACTTATGAATAGTTTCTATCACGATAATAAAAATTGGAGAATACAAATTTTGATAGTGGTAACCAAACGGATCAAATTAGGATATTAAAATAGAGATATTATCAAAAATGGTTCTGAAGCCAAAATGAGAACCATATACATTCAACCAGGCAATATGATTTTTTTCTCTCGATCTTTTCATATTGAGGTCAGGAACGTCGTCCAGGCAGGTCCGGAAATGTCTATACTGCTACACGGATTGGTGTGTTCCTCATCCGTCGGCAACTACCACCTCTAGATGAAGTTGGCCATTTCCCTTTCGCAGTCTTGAGAAATGTTCGGTCTCAGCGTTGATACTGTACTATTGGGTATAACCGGTCACTAATGGAAATCCTAGCTTACGTCTTCGGAATCGATGGCTAGGTAGTTGGGTCTCTGCGGTCTGTTACACATGTATAGTGCCGTGCTCCCTTTTCTTCTATTTTATTGGATGGTCATGGCCCTTGTGCAACATGATTTTTCCGCTTCCTTCACCTTCCTTATCGATTCAGTGACCAGCGCTCCGGTGTAGTTTTCCCTGCGACGTTATTTGTCTTCCAGTAAAGTTATTATAATTCGTTGCTGTCCACTGCTAACAAATGTCCTTGTAGGGATGGTGGCTCATCTTCTTCCTTCTATATGGTTCTTTCATGTCCGCACGTGGACGCTCCGTTATGGTGCTCTGCGATGTTCACTGGATGACATTCCCTGGACGTAAGGAAAGCATTCCTCACACTCACTTCATATAGTATCTACTCTCCACACACGGAAAAAAAACACAATATCTACCATCCATACAAACGTACGCGAACGCATACACGCATTCTACTATCCACAGACGGGAAGAGGAAAAAAACTTTATCTACGATCCACACGCGGAAATGAGCAAAAAACAAACCCAAAATACACTATCAACACAGAAGGGAGAGAAAACAAGCCATAAATATACTATCTACACAGGGAAGAGGGAAACAAATCATTATCTATGTCACGTTTGCTCAAGCCCAGTTCGTAAGTCGTATATAAACTAAGGTATTGTTATTACAAGCCATGTTTGATGTCTGAACATGCCGCATGCTAGAATTAATCTTTTACGCAAGGTTACCGTGACCAGAGAGACGATCCGACACTTGGATCGGCACAGGCTTTAGATCGAGCGAGTTCCCACCTATGTGTTACAAGGTTCAAAGGAACCCGCGAGGACCGGAGCGTGTTCTAAATCCGTCCCCACCTGGATAGACAGCGAGAAGGACATTGTCCGCTAAGTTTGAATGGATCAGATGAAAGAGAACTCCAATCCGAATTGAGGCGGAGGGATTACTCCGAGAAAGCCACTCGTAATTTGGCGGGAAAACTTAGAAACCAATTCTAAGGAAAGACAAAACATCGTAAAGGTCAGTAAGTTATTTGCTCGATTTTTGCAGAATATTACGGCATTGTAAATGTAATTATGTGCAGTATATATACTTAATTACTAGAATCGTTTAATACGTAGATCACTTTTGTAGTATTCATTTACAGGCGTATTTGAGTATTATGTGGAGAATTATGTATATTGTTAGTTTATGGTCAGATTTATTTTTGTAATTCGCTATTAGATTACTTCGTAGTAAACTAGTGCACTTATTCATGTGATATGTTCGATTTTACACATGCTTGAATTGTGAATTGAGAAAGTGGTTGAAGTAAGATTAGTTAATATGGATGTATGGATATATCAGATAATGGATATCTGAATATTTGTGTACTTTGTATGAGTTGTAAACAAATGCGTCTGATTGTTGTGATATTATATACCATAATGGTATTAGGAATATGTACTGATGTGACGAAATTTATTGATGTATGACAGAGAAGTAATTGATACCATGCTTTTATTACGACATTGTTTAACCATACAAGGACGTATGCATATTTCGATGTGAATGAATGCGTGACCGAAGAAATTCAAACGCCATTATCTGATGATAGGCTGGGTGTAGTGTGAAATGAGAGGGCTTAGTAAAAGATTGTACCGTCCTTGTATTTTCACATGAAGCTTTATTGGGGGACAGAACTTCCGGTTCAGTTAAGTCCCGAATCTCTAAGAGGGGAGAGGGAAGTTAGACTAGCAGAGCAGTCGGAGTCGACAAGTCTAGTCGGCGAAGAGAGTCGAGGAGGAGGAGGAAAATGAGTCGAGGAGGAGAAAGTGGAAAAGGAGAAGTATAGAGAAGTCGAGGAGGAGAAGGAATTTGGAGAAAGTCGGGAGGAAGAGAAGAAGGAATTGGAGGAACAGGAGATAATAATACACTGATGAGTGGAATGCAAGGACAGGAAAGCTATCTCACACTACAAATCAAATGATGCAATAGGCTATCACAGGGTCGAGCGGAAGGAGAGTACTTGGGAAATTTTATATAATTTGATTATGGAATTGTCTTTAAATTATTATTAGTTGAATTTCACTTTTTGTATATTGAATCATTTAACCGTCGGCATTACTGACTGGGGGCTCGGAGCTTTACATCTATATTTCACTAATTTAACTTCCAACCAGAATCGATCCTGGGTGGGACTTCCATAATAATTTAAATTAAATATTGGAAGCACCCCACCCCACACCTACACACTGACGGCATAATAACCCGCTAAGCCACAATCTACTATCCACACAAACGTACGCGCACGCATACAAACACACACACTATCACATCAGTAAAAGGTGTTAGTGTTTATAATTACACTAATCCACATTCACATCAGTTGGCAATTTGAATAGTCTCTTTTCTAGAGATCTGGTTAGCCCTGAGAAGGGCTGTTTTTAAAACTCGAAATACACCTGTATAATGGTGACATCTCCCAGGCCTGGCACCACAGACACCACATCGTCGGCTCCAGTCCTGTCCCCAATTTAAGGTTGTGGCTAGTAGCACAGAAGGGGTTGAGTGGCTTCACTATCTGTTGATTCTGTCGTAATTTCAAACTCAGCATACAGGAGGACGTTCGTCGTCTCGGGCTGAGGTTTAGCAAACTGAAGCTGCACACGTCGCTGCCTTGGTCTGGAGTGAAATCAAAAGCCCACAAAGTGTAACTCCATCATGTTATTCGTACGTAATGCCGTGACTACTGTTGGTCCCTAGCTGTCCCGTGGCTTCGAACAGGGACAAATACGATCTCAAGTAATTCTTCTGCTCAAAGATAGGTTCGAAGCGTCTGGTACACAAGATCTTGCCATCTCAACTGACTTCGATTTTAGACACGTCAAAGTGCTGAAAGTTGAAAAGATTTTTATTGAAGGTTCCATTGAAGGCTGAATTCTCGACGATACCAATGATTAAGTGTTAGGGTAACTGTCCTTGGAACAAATGATCTTTCATCATGGAACGCTCTCCTCTGGGAATGGTGAAGGTTTTAACTTCCACGCATAATATCGGATACTTGGCGGTCGTTCTGCTCAGGGTGTGACTGATGTCGTTTCCCACCTTAGGTAACACTTCCACGCGTCGCACATAGAGTTTGGCTTCTTTGATGATGGTTTTGTATTCGGGACTTTCAGTCATCAAATGGAAAGCGGTACTGCTTTAATTCAATCTCAAGCGGACATCCATGCCGTTCAGCTAATACTTCGTTTGCAACCACATGACCAAATGCAAACGATCCATTAGTTCTAAAATATGTCCATCTTTGATTTTGTTTCGTCGGTCTTCAAATCCATCATTGTCTTCTGATATTATGTCGAACTTCTCCGCTTCGTCAGATGTACATAGCACACAGGCATCCAGATGAGTGTTCTTGGCGTTTGTTCCGTACGTCAAGATATTCTCCAGGTAGGCTCGGTAAGAGTAAGTATCCACGCTGCTTCTGACTAGTTTGCTATTCAAATACAAGTCCACTCTCCTGAACAAGGAATGCATACAATTGTTGACGGAACCTTTATTCTTGTCTAGAACATTGACTTTCAGGTACAAGTAAGTGCTATCCGGATCAATGTCATCTTCGGGCTGTCCTTTGATTTCAAATTCAACGGGAGCTGAGGCTGACAAAGAGGAGACAGGATGAAATTCTACACATTGCTATTCCTGCATCGTCATCATGGTGAATGGTATGGCAAACAGATCCAGTTCCGACTTGGGGGTGTGAAGGGCTCTGGAAAGGTGTCCTCGTCGTCTCTTTCTGCCTTGTACTTGCTGTGGCGTCAGGTAAGCAGGAATGCCTGCCCAAATTGTCTTTGCCGGTTTTAAGCAAGACATTTTTTCCTGCTCTCAAGAAAGCTTTTAGGTTTTGTTTGTCAATGATGACATTTTGGAGAACTTCTTTGCCTTGCGTCAAAGTGGCATCTGTCAAAGCGTGCAGTCCTTGTGTTACCATCGGTTTCAAAACCCGAGCCACTGAACGAAAGACCAATTTCAAGATATCTCCTAAACCATGTCCTTGCTGTCGAGCGACTCCTTGGTACACTGGATACATGACGAGTAGTTAGAGAATCGCTTTCGATAACGGAGTTCCACCGTGACTTTCTCTTTGGAGAATGAACATTGTGTTCTTATATCCTATTATAGCAATCTTGACAGTGTCCAAATACGACTTACTGACGGGATAATGATGAGGGTGTAGAAATTTATTGTAAATGTAACAGGTGTTTCCGCCTTCCTGGTCAGTGTTCGTGGTAGAATCCACTTTGAAAGAAATGACACGCAAAAACGGTACGGAGGTATGTCCCACTACGTTGTACCCCACCACAACGGAGTACACAAACATAAAATTGAGTCCTTGGTTCAGATCTACAGGGGATCCAAAAGCCTGTAAAAATCCAAATTACTGCTGATATTCGAGCTCAGTTTCTGTGCTGCTACCTGTGGATGTCCACCCAAATTTTCAAACAAACTACCATTAAACCTAATGGACAACCTTTCGGTATCCTGACATTTCATTAGTAGGCGACAAGCCACTTTATAGTACTCCATCTTTTGGCTCTGTTTAGGGCTTTGCCAAACGCTCCATCGAACCTGTCAGCAAATGTGTCCACCAAATATTCCCTGCTAAATTGCTTGCTTACTTTGTGTCACATGAACACCCGATTTTATTCATCTCTTGTAACACTTTCTCCTTCAGGATTTCGACGTGGGAAGTGTTTTGAGTTTTAGTGATGTTTTGGATTTGTGTAGGGTAAATCATTTTCACCAAAGCTACTTCCCAATGGACTTCGTTACCTAACTGGATGGCCTGAGGTAATTTGGCCGTGTAACAACAAAAGTATTGCTGTGAAAAACCTCCATGGAACTGTCAATGGGTAATGTTAAGTAAAATTGGTTATTGTTGTTTCATAATTCCAGAGTTCTGCTGTCCGAGGGGGCACTCGAAGTCAGAGGAATGTCTAAAAGAGGATGTTCTTGTTGGTGGTGACTGTTGGGAGGGTGACTGCTGTTGGTCGCAAGACTCCCGTTTTTCCCCGTTAGAGGAGTATTTCAATGAAGGATTGGGAAGAAGGTAACTGACGCAACTGCTCAGTAAAATGGACCACAACTGTTTGTCTCCTTGTTGCAAACTCAGATTGGCAATGGCCTCATCAATGACACAATACACCACAAAGATTTGGCAGAAAAAGACGATTTACATTTTAGGCACACTTTCTCCACACCACACCCACAAAGGTTGCTTTTGTAGATCTTGCAGGGAAGAACTGGGCGAAGGCGTGATACCGGTTGTAGAGGCAGCTGAGGTTGGGTCAAAAGGCATGATGGTTACTTCTTTTTATGATCGATGACATGCGAAGCGTTGATCCAAGATAAAACTGGGAGGATATCCTTCCCAACATACTTGACTTCTTTGAAACAGTGTTTTCCCACTTTGCGGGTTCTTCGTTCGATAATTATTTCGATGTCGTACACTTCGTCTTCGTTTTTGGTCACGCGTCGTAACTCGGGAAAGTAAAACTTTCCTTTTAAAACTTCCGCGTTTGTGTTTTCTAACTTATAGACGGCAGGATGACGGATACGCACTCGTCCAGTGGCACGAATCATTTCGGTGGTCCAGTTGGGTAAGTGGCCGCTGTCGAAAGTGCGTTTGGTTTTGACAGTGCGCACCCAATCGCCTGCTGACAACACTCCTCCTTTCTTGGGGGCAGCAACCGTCAGGGAGGTACCAAACATGCGCTCAAAAACAGTCACTTAGTTATCAGGAATCACTTCCTGGGTGGTACTTCCGGTGATACGATGGTAAGATTGGTCGTACGCTTGGAGCAGGTGCGTAAGATGTCGATGTACTTGAGACATTAAGAAGTTAGTATTAGGTCTGGTCGGCCTGGTGTCAGGATAATGTGACTGGGTGGGATATCATGCTGCATTGTCTGCGGCATGATGCCCCAGTGCTAGACATCACTGTAAACTGCCATACTACAGACATCGTAGCGATGTGACTGAAAAATTGTTAAAGCTACGTTAAAAATCCTAATAACACACACACACACACACACACACACACACACACACACACACACACACACACAAACACACACACACACACATCTTCAAAATAGCTGGCATGTCTTTGAGCCAAGACTTCAGCTACTGTGCGAGGCGATAAATCACGTTTCTGGCTCTTACTTTCTTCTTTTTCCACGAAATGATGTGATCGTTTCATCTTGACTGCAAAAAGTCATATGACTACATTTGAAAACGCTATGGGTTCCTATATCAATGTCAGACTAGTGTCTTCCCTATGAAAGGGACAGCGTCTTCCCTCCCAGTATTCATATTGCTCTCAAACCGAGCAACGATGGAAGAGCCCACACATATCGAACTTCTGATCAGAGCTTTGCGAGGTGTCATTCGAAAGTTTTCTTCAGACAAGCCGACGAAATACTCCCCCTCCTTTCGAGATAAAAGTCAACATACTTGCTCGGCAAAAGAAAGGGCATTGGGCTACAGAATTTCCAGACCGTCAAACAGGTGTCAGAAGAGACAAAAGTCAAGATACATGTTATCATTGTCAAGAGAAAGGACATTGGTATACATTCTGTCCTAAGAAACGACAGGAGAAAAAGGAAACGAGGGGTTCACAACGGAAAAAAAGAAGAGGTACCTTTCCAAAAGTAAGAACATCAACACGTCCAGAAAGAGGAAAAATAGAAAAAAAGAAGACGAGACGAAAGTGAGGAAGAAGAGGAGGAAATACCTGTGATGTGATGTGATTTTTATTTTTAACGTAGCTTTAACAATTTTTCAGTCATATCGCTACGATGTCTGCAATGTGGCAGTTTATAGTGATGTCTAGCACTGGGGCATCATGAATACCTGTGATAGTGAAGAAATTCAAAAAAAGAAGAGAGTGAACAAAAACATAGAAGAAGTCTATGAATTTTTAAAGTGTTGTGAATTGGATTGTAAATTTGTACCAGAGTAGACAAGACAGAAAATTTGTCTTTTTATTTGGGTTCTTTAGAACAAGGATCTACACTCACGCATTCACACACGTACGTCATGGGCAAAAGAGGGATTTTGAGTTTTAATTGATTTTGGCAAAATGAATACTACCTCATTTCGAGAGAAGTGGGTGACCCTGAAAAGGACCGTTGGGTGGGTTTTTTTTGTTGTTTTTTTTTTAGAAAAACAAACTCAGTAACGGGATGTAATCAGCTTTAACTGCCTTAAGCCTTTGCCACGGCCAAGGCCTACTTCTGGACTTGCTCATGCCGATGATTTTGTAGAAATCGCTAGGGTGGGTATCTCAGGCGTAGTAATAGGGTTGGGCTGCATGGCTCGAGAATGTCTTTTTCTCTTGGGACGTATTGAAGAAATCTGATATATTTGTTTCAGACTCCTGAACTCTGCTAAAATATCTAAAAGTACCGTCACCGTTTGACCTTCACTGTCTTCCTTCTCTCTTAGACTTTGTTTCTTCTCTGCTGATTCTTCTTCCTGTCGTTTCATTCTTGTCTCTTCTTCTTCTCGTTGTTGTGTTGAAGGAGAAAAGCTTGTTCTGCTTCTTTCTGCTATTGTACAAAATTATCCAGTTCTTCTTTCTGTCTCTATTTAAAATCCTCTACGTGTGGTAATTAACGAGAAGGCGGCAAAGGTACTGGTACTGGAACAAATTATTGCGAAGAAGAGAGAAAATCGACTAAATCCCAATTAAAATCGGTCTCTTCTGGAAGTATATCTGTGTTGACTTTGGTAGCCGCTGTTGTATCATCGCTTCTTGTCTCCACGGCCGGTGCACCCCAATTCGTCGTCTTCTTAGTTTCCGTCATGTTTGAAAACTCTGTCGCATTGATTCACTGCGCACAGACGCTAGCGCACCTATGTAGGCAATGTGACGTGACAGGTAGTTCTCTTCGGATTGGAAGACAGACTCCACACTGTGACTGAATTTAGTAACGCGTGTTAGGATTGGTGAAAAAAAAATCAATCCGTTTCGATCCGCTCTTCCACTATAAAAAACCGCAGTTCATTTCATTCACTTCACCTGTTCTCGTCACAAGATGTATACTAACTTTAAATCATCTACCTGGTATCGTTGATGCTGTTCAGCACGGACTTACTCGTGTATGTGAATTAATCATGGACAATTATCCGGATCACCGATATGAGCGTTTGGAAAAGAAGAATTTATATGGAGAGACAAGGGTGTCTAAAGCGAGTCTTCATCTACGGTCCAGAAGTCAGAAGAAGTTTGAGGAAGAGAAGAAGACATATGCAATGCCCTCTGTGTTAACGGAATAATATTCCCATAAAAACCAAAGGCCCTTTTCAGGGCCACTCCATTGCCTCGAAAAGACTTGCTTTCTTGCCTATCACAATTTGTTTTAGTGTTATACATGTGTTTACCTAAGATATAATGTGTTCAGCCACTTGCAACATTGCTACAATACCGTGACGTAAGCTACCTGTTCCATTTCTATTGTCCCTATACAGTCCCAATACTTTTTGTCTCATGTTAAAATTTCCCATGTTAAATTCCCCTTGTCCCTACGGTACAAGCTCCTATTAAAATTTTCTTGTCCCTACGGTACAATCCGCTCTTTTTCCTTATATGTTCTCATTTGCCATATATATATATATATATATATATATATATATATATATATATATATATATATATATATATATATATATATATATATATCTGTGTGTGTGTGTGTAATTAATAGCTTGTTTGACCATTGTCCGTAATTGAGGGTAGAGTTTTGACGTACCTGAATATTCTCATGTAATGTCTACCAGAGTTTTGTCATAGGTATAAGCGGTAAAATATGATGTTTTATTAACATTTAAATTTAAGGTCTGTCTCGGTTTCAAACTAGTGGATTTTACCATTAGAAATGACCATATCCACGGCATTTTGTTGTGACAGAGGTCAGGTGACAGTATGTACATAAAAGACTAGGTGAGCAATCATTCGTTTTTGTTTTTATATCAGCCATTGCGAATCTATTATCAGAGTGTATATAGTTGTGTTCAATTATAACTGAGAGGAATTATTTAAACTATTTCGTCCTCTTTCAATTTTAAAGCTTTGGAAATAGTCTTGATGAGTAGCGATTGCTTTGGTTGTTGGGAGTGGTGATTACAGATAATCTTTGGGTTTGGGAGTGGTGGTTACAGATAATCTTTGATTGTTGGGAGTGGTGGTTACAGATAATCTTTGGTTGTTGGGAGTGGTGGTTATAGATAATATTTGGTTGTTGGAAGTGGTGGTTAAAGATAATCTTTGGTTGTTGGGAGTGGTGGTTACAGATAATCTTTGGTTGTTGGGAGTGGTGGTTATAGATAATCTTCGGTTGTTAGGAATGGTGGTTATAGATAATATTTGGTTGTTGGAAGTGGTGGTTACAGATAATCTTTGGTTGTTGGGAGTGGTGGTTACATATAATCTTTGGTTGTTGGAAGTGGTGGTTACAGATAATCTTTTGTTGTTGGGAGTGGTGGTTACAGATAATCTTTGGTTGTTGGGAGTGGTGGTTACATATAATCTTTGGTTGTTGGGAGTGGTGGTTACAGATAATCTTTGGGATGGTGGCTGTTATCTTTATATTCAGACTGCTAAAATGGACCCGGTGAATAATCTTCAGTCATTATCAGAGCCTACCTACCCGATAACGTTTTTATGTAAGTCGGAAGTATACAGCTGGTTACTCGACATTATTATAAACTTACAGTCCCCGGGAAAGAGTTGGGACTGCAATAAATGTATTCATTCTGTAACTTACACTTGACTTTTAATGTTTGTATTAGTTGGGCGACAGTTTATCTCCAAAAATTGTGCACAAGTTCCCAATTGCGATACTCTTTCTCGATAAGATGCATGGTTGTGTTTTCTTTTTTTCTTTCTTCTTCTTCAAAAAATGAAACATGATTAAACACACCTTTAGAGAGTTAAATCAGTGTACAGGAATAATTCATGCCTATCGCGATATAAATTTACAACTTTAGATACACGAAAATGCTGATATATTTTTCCGAGGCGGGGGGGGGGGGGGGGGGGGCAGTCCACGGTGATCGTTTGTCCTTTTTCAAAGGCAAAATTGGGCTTCTTACTCAATATCAGCATCTTCTGCGTGTTTTACATTTTTAATGGATATCTTGTATAAATACAGTTAACATCAGGTATAAGGACAACGAAGCTTTTCACAAAAATAGTCTTATCTCGCATCCCTCTAAATGAAGTGATTCATTTAGAAATGCATGGAGCTTACGAATATGGGAACAAGACTAGATTCCGTGATAATGATGTTGTTGGCGGTGGTTTAAAACAGTTTGTTTCGTCACTCACTAGGCTATACGTAGCAGCAAGTATAACTGTTGGAGGAAAACCAGGAAGAAAAAAAAAAAAAAACAGGAAGAAACACCAACCCGCGGAAAGGTACTGACAACCTGTCTCATATATCAACATTGCCAGATCCTGAAACTAGAAACCACGCGCACAGATATGAGATGACAGTGATCGGTAAAAGCGAACGCTTTAGACCACTCGGCAACCAAACCCCCACCGCACCCAACCCCACCCCGCTCCACCCACGGAGCTGATGTAGTAAATACTTGTCGGTGGATCAAGTTGCTATGTACGAATGATTTTCACCCATGATTTATTCTCGCAGCAAGTAATAAAATGGAGCAAAGTAAACCCTACTCATACATCTCGTTATGCACGTGCACATGCTAAATAGCCAGAGTTTTCTTGTTACAACGGGAAACCCTCTTCATTTATATGCAGCTTTGTCAATCAATTGGTTTTAGAGTATTAAAATAATTTCTAATAGCGTATATTTTGGATTTGTTGTTCAGAATAGCTAAATAAGCATACATTTATATTGCTATACCAATGTACAACCAAAAAGGCTTGAAAATATTTAGGATTTAGCCTTTAATATTTGCTGTGTGTGAGAGATATCTGCTAATGGCATGATAATAGTAATAATAATAATAATTGCTTTCTTTAAAGGGAATAGTGACAATAACTAATCGACATTGAGGCCTTTTCCTATGTACAATATAAACAGTATATACAACACATTGTGATAATATTTGGCTTAATACTAAAGAATAGTATTGTTCTGAAAATCAAAATTTCAAGCCAGCAACACATATACAAGTACCAGTACACAATTATATACAAAATAAATTTATTGTATTGAAAAATTCATCCGTGGAAAAGATAAGCTAAGAAGGAGATGTTTAAATTACTTAGAACTTATTGTTTGGTGGACAGTAATGGCTTCTACGGGTGTATTATGCGTAAACGTAACCTCTATAAATAAATGCTTTCATATATTATTTTTTAAAATATAATTCATTGCTTCCTGAAAAGTGTACATACATTACTCTATAATGAAATGCCATGCCCTCTTTCGGAGTCTTGCAAGGCTTGAATTAGAGCCATTACCCCCAAATTACGTAATAATCCAATTATGGCTGAATTCGACTTTATGAAACATGACCCTGTAACTGAAAAGGAACGAATGTTCTGATTTTGTTGAGTAGCTAAGATAAGAACTAACCCGTTTCAATTTGAAACACGTTGAATAAGAATAGAATACGTTGTTATCTACAAATACCCAAATAATTTTATAATGACAGGTCATGTTCAGGTTAACATTGTCAAATAGATCTTTGGAGTTTGTCACTATCGAGCCTTGCTGATGTTTTTTTTTTGTTTGTTTTGTAACTATTACAGCCTTTGTTTTTTTTTTTTTCATAATTTATTATCATACTGGTTTCCTTGCATTATATTTTAATTCTGTTCATAGCGTCTCCTAAGTTATTTTTAAGTTATTTTGTTTTGGCTTTATCTGACTCTGATAGAGTAGTGTTGTCTGCACCGAGGTCACTGGAGCAAATTGATTCTCCTATTTTATGCGTTAAGTCGTTAATAAAATAAAATGAATAACAAGAGGTCAGGGAATCTCTCTCATTTGTCTTATTTCTTCTGTAACCTGGCTGGTCATAGGGGTCCAACTGTTGACTTTGCGACATTCTCTCTCCATTTTGCCCGGTTCTCCACTGCTCTATGGGACCCTGCAAAGTTCATGTCTGTCAGATTTTTTTAATGTTATCTTCCCATCTCTTCTTCTATTTGCCTCGTTTTCTATTTCCTCTCACTGTGCCCCGTAGGATTGTTTTTGACGGGCCAGAAGAGCGAGAGACGTGGCCATACCATCTTAGTTTGCGTTTCTTTATTTTGGTGAGTAGATCTTAATATCGTCCAAGTGCACCTTTCACCTCCTCATTAGACACGTGATCTAAGTATGAGATTTTCGTATCCATTAATAACATATCAACTATAAGTCACGGACACGTCTCTCTAGTTCTGTTGTAAGGGTCCATACCTCCCATGCGTACTGGAATATGGACATGACGAGGGAGCACATAAGCATGATCTCGGACCCAAGTGTGATGTTGCTGTCCTACCAAATCGGCTTCAGCCTAAACAGTGCTATTGCTGTCTATGCAATCCTGGAAAGAACCTCGGGTTTTGAACCTTCAGAGGCGAGAGCACCTAGGTACCCCAAAATTTTAACAGTTCAAATACGAAACAGTTCATATCCTTTCAATCTAAACATGCTCTTCATCATGAGAAGAAACATCTTCAAAACAAAAAGCTAACACAAAAAAAACACAAAAAGCTAACAGGAAAAACACAAAAAAAACACAAAAAGCTAACACAAAAACCACCAAAAGCTAACAAAAAACAAAAAGCTAACACAAAAAAACCCACTAAAAGCTAACACAAAAAAACACAAAAAAGCTAACAAAAAACAAAAAGCTAACACAAAAAAAACAACACTAAAAGCTAACACAAAAAAAAACACAAAAAGCCAACACAAATCTTAGGAGGAAAACTTGAATGAAGTTGAAAGTGCAAGAAGGGATCACCGTTGTGGGTGCCTGTGCCTTCTTCAGAACTCCTTGCTGTTTGAATTTCTCCTACACAAATGTAGAGCTATGTTATGGTAGACGGTCTTCCCGGGAAAAGAGTCTCTCTAAACGATCCAATTGACAACACCAAAGATACTATATATATTTCATTGAAAATAATTTTGTTCTTTGAATTAAAAATATGTCTGAGAAGCTGAAGAAATAATATATTCAACTTTATAAACGACAAGAACGGAGCAAAGACTCTATAAATAATTAATGGATTTTACAACATCGAAATGTTTATAATGACAACTAAGACATTATTAATGCTAAATGCTTTGAATCACTGGTCTATATTATCAGTTACGATACTAAACTGTTAGGATTCAAGAGATATACAACTTCTACCGGCACGTACAAATACCTTTAACACGATCAAATCAATCACACAAAACTCTTTCAAAGGTAACATTTTTACTTTATTGCAGACTTTACCCATTAAAAAAGGGTATTCATAGAGAAAGAAAGAAAGAAAGAAAGAAAGAAAGAAAGAAAGAAAGAAGAATAATGTAGCCGTTTAAAAGGGAATTGACCGTGTCAGAAACCTACGTGATCGTGTTAAATTAATTGATAGTTATTTGCCGGTTTGTAGAAACACCTAATGACACCCATATATGTAACAATTTCAAGATTACTATATTGGGTTATGGAGAGAATAAGTTAAAAATAGATTGTCAACTATTAAGCAGAGTGCTACTAAAATAACTAAGAAAATATCGGAGCAAACTAAAATAGGTTAATGCGAAAAGAACCAAGATTTTTTAAATTATAAATACTTCTTTATAGAGTGGTTTAGTACATAGAGAGACATATCAGGTGAGACAACGATGTTTGCAACACACAAACGGCAATTGATTTCACAAAGGTAACCAGAAATGCATTAAACCTTTATTTAAACGAACCTCTAAATCTTACTTGATTATATTTACATTTTTCTTTTTCATTGTTCATCACCCATAAATCTTTTCTAATTTGAGCACGTATTAATTAAAGACATCAATTTTGTTTGAATTGTTGCGTTAGTCTTCCTATTGATTTACGCTATAAAGTTGGATCATTCGTTGTGTTGACCGGCATGTAAACGGAAATCGATTAGACATATCCAAGTTATATTCAATACATATTATACAAATACTATATACAAACGCCACAGCAATATTCACGTGATATTCCATACTTTTTGCATGAATTCTATATACAAACGCCACAGCAATAGTCACGTGATTATCTATACTTATTTCACGAATTTGGAAGTGAACTTTTGTCCTACACCATGTCTCTTCATTAGTGTCTAAGTTTTTTTTAAAAAAAAAATATAATCTTGCTTGTCTAGAAATTATTCATTCGTGCTGTATGATCTTGGAGCATGATAATTTGCTGTGTTCGGTATTTCATTAGGGCTAGGCATGCACGTCAACACCTTTAGCGTTATGTTTTATTTGGAATAACAATTACGTTTATTCATAACTTTATTCATTAGGATTTGTGTTAGAAATTATTTGACTATTTGGGATTTAGTTCGCATTATTCTAAGTTCTTTTTACATTTTCACTTTGTATTCCAGGAAAATAATTGTGGAATTTCAAAACACGTTGGTTTTCGCTCTGTTATATTACCTGTTTTAAGACCATAGAGTCGTAACAAACTCTCATCTGAACATTTTTATTATAACCGTTAGGTCCCAAATGATATAAAATATTCCCGACTACTACCATAACAGAAAAGAGTGGCAGAATTGATGCAGGTGCTTGTAGTTCAATGTTCATATTATCTTACAAGTACTGGAAATTGTGGTAATGTAAAACCATTTAGAGTCTTATCCACACAAAATCAAACGTTTTTTTTTTTAATAACACAATTAACCACGAGTTCCCTGCATGGATTGTCAACACACACTCTTTTAGGAGATTATAATAGATTTGAAATGGACCAAGTCAACTTTACTGGTATTGTTTTGTTTGACTTAGAAAAGCTTTGATACCATCTTAATTTAAACATTTGGGCATAAATTAATAGCCATTGGTTTCCATTTTGTGCAAGTTCAATGGTTTGAATTTTATTGAATCAAAAAGACACCATCCTTTGGAATTCATGGTATTTTTTAAACTTCCAGTACTAATATATTTTTTGTGCGTTTTTGCACGGCCCTTTGCTCATTATCATATATTGCAATTATAAGGCTGCTACTCTAATCTATTACTACGTGGTGACGAGTCTGATATTCTTTTTAGGACATATATCAATCTGACTAAGAGACGATTTTTTTTCTTCTTAATTAGTATTTAACTGGATCTGGTGAATATGTGACTCACTGAAAGCGAATTAGCGCTCCATTTATGCAAAATCTCCTGTTTGGAGCCAAGGGGAAAAAGTAATAATGTTAGAAAAGGCAAGTTAGCTTAAATATTATATGTAATGGTTCATATATATATATATATATATATATATATATATATATATATATATATATATATATATATATATATATATATATATATATATATATATAAATAAATATATATATATATATATATATATATATATATATATATATATATATATATATATATATATATATATATATATATATATATATATCTGTAAAAAGGACCGTGCAATATATTGGTGACGACATTGATAAACTTTTAACTGAGGAACACTATTTTTTTAAAAATCATTCATAATTTATCCGTTTTATTTCCTCCTGTCAAACGTTCTGGTTTAAAGTCCTTTATAAATACTGCATGTAAAATTTTGAATGATTTACCTGGTGATCTAAAATTTATACACAATATCAACAAGTTCGGAAGAGAGGTAAACATACTTATTTTGGGGTAAAACTTTTTACTGTTAAAACAGCATCCGGCTAGTATATTAATGAAAACGTTGTCAATCATTTTTATTTGCTATTTGTTGCTGACAGTTATACCTGCTGAATTTTAACTTAATGGATATATTAATGTATGTGATATGTTCCGCAGTCATAAACAAAAAAGCCTGTGCTTACATTGCGTATGATCAACGAATTAATTATTTTATATATTATGATAATGGAAACTTTGTGGGGTTTTTTTGTGCTGTATCTTAATCTCTACTATATATATAATATATGCACATAATTTAAATGTAAAAATGTTTTGATTTGTCACGAAATTTAAATGCGTGCATGAGTTTAATATATTGCGATTATTAATGCTTTCCAGGTGTCATGTGATTAATAAATAAGGACTACGGTTAAGGACCACATTAAAAATAGCTGAATATTTATTACTTTATTTTTGTGCGTTCTCGTTAGTATCTTTTTCATGTGACAGCACTGTAGTTTTAATTTGCACTGTATTGTATTATAATCTGTATACTGAATAAAAACGTATCTTATTTGATCCCATGTTGGTGTGGTGCGCTACTGCTATATACAGTTATCATCATCATTATTATTATTACTATTATTGCATTGTTGCCCCATTCATATACCACTAGGCTATTGTGGAATTATTGTATTATTATTGGCGTAATACAATATTTCCACAATAGCCTAGTGGTATATGAATGGGGCAACGGTACATAAACGAGTTACGGAATAGTTTTTTTGTTGTTCTTCACAATTTGTGAAAACCATTTTTGACTGACTGTGCTTCAGTCATTTCATTTATAAAAATGCTTGCTGTCTATGAACAGTATACCAGTCGCATATAAATTGTAAACAATGAGCACCTGTCTGCCGGCGTAAGAACAAAACAAAGGTTACTTTACGTTTGCTTATTGTCAAGTGCATACCAAGTCTCATTGAAGCTGAACACTCCGTAGATTAAAAATATTTCAGAACGCGGCTTCTGAGAGGCATATAATGGAAGAGGAAACGGTAAAGTTTTTCACACCTTTAAAGGTCCATTGTCGTTTTTGCATCCAATGACGTAACATTAACATTCACGAGTATACAGTAGACAAATTGCATATGTGCATTAGTAGTAATGTATACTATACTTGTGAACGTGTTAATTATTAATAGCGTATTGTCTCTTACATTTTTAAAGATGGCTGTGAGACCGAGTGATGATTTGGTAGTGTCAGTAAATTAATGCATGCTCATGAGTCATGTTGAATAATGATTTGGTGGTGTCATTAATGGGTGCTTATGTTGAATAATGATTTGGTGGTGTCTCTAATGTGTGCTTATGTTGAATAATGATTTGGTGGTGTCTGTAATGTATGCTTATGTTGAGTGATGATTTGGTGGTATCTGTAATGCATGCTCGTTTTGAGTAATGATTTGGTGTTTTTGTAAAGTAAGTTCTGTGAATGGAAAATCCCTTGCTAGCACCCTGAAGTAAGTTGACATTTTGTCATGTGTATAAAAATTGATTGAGCTTTTCAGCTTTTCAAGAATGCTCTCACTGTTGATGATGAAGGAACTAGAAAGAAGAGTCTGATAAATAATATGTTCTAATTGTTCTGGTTATGTATAATGTTTTATGTAGTCTGCTTGTTATATTAATAAAGTCATCATATCGTATCATATTGTATTTGTATTTGAATCATGTAACACCTCAGTGTTTTATATATGCAGTTTCATAGTGTCTCATGTTTCTTTTTATTTTGGTATTTTGCCTTTACCACCTTTGTCCACTACAGCAATTTGCTACTTTTTTAATGTATATTATATTCCTTTTCTTTTAACTGTTGTCATTGTTGTTTAACTTGTATATGTCAGGGTTCTCAATAGATTTCAAAACTGAATAGTCAATTCTTTTGGACAGTCATGACCCCGCGGCTGTGATTCCTCATTGGTGGAAACAAATGATGTTTAAGATTTCTTGTCACATGCTGAGTAATGAGAAATACTTGTACAGTATTTTGTAAGAAACATACAGTTTCATTTTTGTAAAAGTATTCCTCTTTCTAACTATGTCTTTCCTTGACAACTGGCTTCATGAGCCGCCATAATGGTATGCTCCAGTTCTGACCAGTTGCTTAAAATTTGATGTACAAACATAAATACTGATATCTGATTAAAAGCAGTCCATTTATGTCATAACTGTTTTCTCTTCCTCTATCATAAACTTCAAACATAATCTCAAAATAATCCAACCTATGTCAATCAAGCCTGACATCAATGAACAGTTAGCTCCACTCAGCTCATTTATATCTTCCAGTGGTGTAATATTATTGGCTGTCAAGGTGTAAACTGTTGTCTAGCAGATGTCAAACAGTGCCTTCTTCAGTAAATTTGTATGTATCTGTTTTTAAGGAATTTGTGAAGAACATTTGTATTAAAAAAATTGACATGGTATCTAATAAAATGTCAGAAATTTCTTCTGGTCAATAGCAAGTGGTCTTGTCATATATCTGATGGGAGTGAAATGATACACCTGTGCCATGTATGATACAATTCATGACACAGAGTCTCTGATATGATGCATTATCAATATACATATCAAACTTGATTGTTTTTCATGTTTGAAACCTGAGCATTGCACAGTAATACATGTTTCTTTAGCAATATAGAAGTTTGTGCATATATGTGGTGGTTCTCATTCAACACTGAATGAACGATCAACAGGGTGGAATCTATCTAGTTAAAGAAACACAAGAAAAAATGTTATTAGAAAAATATGCAATATAACAGTGTAAATGAAGACATAATTTTGAAAAGAAGAACCAGAAATATTAAATCAGAGGTGGTCGTGGTGATTGCCCTTATTTGATGCTGCTCTCAAGGTGGTGGGTGAATTCAGAATGTGCATCAAGATTAGTGTTGGGGTAATTTGGCATATCTATATTGAATAATAACTGTAGATAAGTGTATAAATTAAATTTGGAGTTGCTTATGATTCATTAAATTTCCAGTACAAGATAAAACAATGCTGTCATGAGTGGATGAAAGTCCACTGTGCTCTGTTTAAGTGAAAAAGAAATTCTTCATTTATACATTGTAACAAAGGTCAGTTTGTAACATTGTAACAAAAGTAAGTTTGTAACATTGTAACAATTGTCAGTTTGACTCTCTCCTTTTCATACTAGCAGCAGTAACTAGCAGTCACTATCCATGAATCCATTTTTGACTGTTTTTAAAAATAGTTTTTTTCCCTCTCCTTGCAATTTAAATTTGTCAGATTTTCTTTATTATATTGGATGATATGCACAGCCAGATGTAGTTCATCAAATGTATTTACAATATAAGTCTAGGGATAGTCCTGGCTTTTAAAAAGCTGTCGCCAAAAAAATCGCCAACCTCAATATTTTGTCGCCAATTTTCAAAAAGTGTCGCCAGAACAAGTAGTGTACATTTTTTCAAGTGTTAATTTAGTCTGTTAATGTAACAGGCAATGAAAATTACAAAAGATGAGTTAGTTAATACTCTAATTACAACAAGCATTAACAAAAGGTTACAAAGTGTTGCATGAAGATCCGTCACGATTTTAGGGCTGCCCACTTGTTGAATGCAGTTTTAAAGTCTAATTTTTCACATCTGTACATGCTGATTCTCATTAAATTCTCGAGAGATGAGATGCAGAGTTTATTTTTGATGTCAGTTTTTATGAGGTTCATCTTACTGAATCCACGTTCACAGTCTACATTGCTGACAGGTGACACCAGTAGTCTCTCAGCAGCCCCCCCCCCCACCTTATGGCTAGCTTCACAAAGCTTGTAGTGAATTGCTTCCTAAATCCCAAGAATGATCACTGAATGCTGTATAAATTTTCTCGACAAGCAAAATAGGATCCCCATTCCCACGAATGAAACTTACACGAGTCAACACCTGGCAATATTGGACCGTATATATAAGCATAAATTCACACCCAATTTAGGGATTCTTTCTCTCCTGTATTTTGAGAAATAAATAATTATTATTAATTATGCAAAACTGTTTTTTTTTTGCTATTTCTTGTTGTGGAGTTTAAGTCTCTGCAGCTGTAACAAAGATTGATGGCAAGAGGAAAAGATCAATGAGTAAAATGCTGCGCTGGCGACAGATATAATTGTGATTGAGATTTTTTCCATTTGCTTTGTATTTATATGCAGTAGTCGGTACTTCAAAGGTTATAAGTTTTCTATGAAGGTTCAGCAAAACTATTGTATTGGTATATGTCAACAAAAAAAAAAAAAAAACAACAGAAGGATTAGCCATTCAATTAATTGTATCTATTCTATTCGCGTCTTCAGAAGTCGGTCAGTTGTAGGTATAGTTCGGTAGCATGATTGACTGTATCACAGCATACAGTACTCAGCCCAGGTGTCAGCATAAGCAGATTATGATGTAACAATGCATGGTAAAGATGGAGTTGTCAATACGAACAAAGGTTTGTTTGTGTAACAGATTGATTCCAATGCATTGCTTAGTCAGGTTTGTGGCTTCCTTTCATTCTCCCTTTTAATTTATCCAGTCCAAATCCATGATTGTATGTACAAATTAAATAACCAAAAAGTATGTCGCCAAAAAAATTGCCAGATGGGATATTTTTTTTTGCCAATAAGGAAAAAAAATCGCAATTTGCGACATTGGCGAAGCCCAGGACGATCCCTGTAAGTCAGTGGTGAATATTATTACTTAAATACTGTCAATACCTGGGATATTTCTAGTACAAGATAAAACAGCTGGATATTTGACTGGTAGCAACAATGTTAAACTAGCAGGACTGTTTATAAAGTATATAATAAAACATGGGATTGCTTCAGCATATTGCATAAAGTACCTGCACGTGACTAGATAACATTGAATGCCCATGGAAGAAATAGCCATGTGTTCCTCTACACATGAGGTAAATTAGTTTCTTTATTGCAAAATATTCAGTACAAATGCTGAACACACATGGTAGCGCATGAGGTGAATAAGTTTCCTAATTGTCAAAATGGTCTGAACTCACTTGGCGACCCATGCCAATGCGATAATTTAAATACTGACAATATAAAATTATCTAGGATATAAGGTTTAGTGCCAAAACTTAGCTAATCAGAAAAGGTTGGGGTTTGTGGACACAACAAATGCATTTAATACAGACTTATTACATATAATTTCTTGTAGGGATTTCTGATTTGAATGTTGCTGGATTGTTATTGTTTTTCCTCATCTAAATCCCATTGCATGTTCTAAAGAAGATGTTCAGGATATATATATATATATATATATATATATATATATATATATATATATATATATGAAAGTTTATATCAGAAAATTGAATTTTATTCTTGGATGATATAGATTTTTCCCAACAATATTATTAAGTTTTCAGTGTTCATATTTTCCAGAAGCTTCCCAAACTGAAACAATGCTTTTGTAAAAATTGATCTGTACCACCACCATTTTAAGTGCAGTACAATTGGAAAGATACATATAAGAAAACTTTTGTCTTTTTCTCTTTTAGAGCATGTCTTCCAACCCAGAGAAAGATGAGAAAGAAGAAAAGGAGGACCCTGAAGAAGACAGCAGTGATGAAGAAGAAGAAGAAGATGAAAGTCTGGATAACATGACACCTGAGAAACGTGCCCGATATGCCATCTCCGGTCGAGGGGTTACACTGTCAATGCTCATGAAAGACAACATTATTCATTCAGGGGAGAATTTGTTATCACTGGAATACTTGGTAATCAATCAGCATTTAGTTAATATATTCTACTTTGATGGTATGACCCCCACTCCTCTCCACCCGCAAAAATATTTATGTAAGAGTGTTATCTTTGATTACACATTGCTGGCTCCTGTGTTTGTCATGAGATATACACTGTAAATCTACACATGTACTAAATTGTACATGGAATTGCAAGAAGATAATTTAGCATTAATGAAACTAACAATAGTTTGGAATGTACAGTAGCGACTTTGCTACTAATTCACACACTCATTGCATATATAGATATAAAGCTCTATTTTAAGTCTTATCAGTTTTTATTCTTTACATGTTTGTTTTAGACAAATAATTTCAGAAGTTTGTTCTACAAACCATTTCATTAGTTCCAAAATTTGAATCAATAGCCTTGAAACAGTGGGATATAATATACACATTAATCCATGCTCCATATGAGTTTTCCTTCTTTGTATCACACTGCCTCTTTGCGAAAATAGAAATCATAATAAAATTATTATAAGATGAAAATGAACTTTTGTCCAGCTTGTTTTAAAATAGGATAAAAGCATACTTGTGCCTTGGAAAATCTTCCTTGCCCAACTTCAGAAATGATTTATCTGGTGTGTTATTAAACATTCATATCATTTTCTTTCGGGTTTTCATTGCATATGTTTTTTCAGAATAACATTTATGTCACATTAACGAACATCAACTCAATTAAATTTTTCCTGGGCAATGGCATGCCTGCTGCATAATTGAATATGATCCCCTAATATGGAGATGCTGCTTTCATCTTTGATGGTATGAATTCTGGTATAAATCAGGGAATTCTCTTTCACCTATTCATATCAGTTCCTTTTAATAGCAACAGTGGAACACAGCTTACTTAACCACTTGTTAATGATGTAGGTAATACACTTCAAGTCTTAGTTAACACTGTTGTACCCCCTGCGGGTCCGGGGTTGTAGAATTGGCCCGACGTGCCTCGCTACGTGTCGTAAAAGGCGACTAAGTAGAGGCAACCTGTTTGCCGTGGGTTGCGTCCCGTGTCGGGGGAGGAAAGGATCCTGGTAGTTGAGCAGTGGCTTTCCCTGCAATACACTACTTTGGCCTCTACTTCTCTTAGACGGGTGGTCGGGATGGGCCCGGTTCCGACAAATCGGCTGGTCACGCCGAGCCCTAGGAGGTCTTTCTTAACTTTCTCACCTTCTTTCTCTCTCTCCTTGTATCTCTCTTGATACCACCGTTGCCCCTATATTCTTTTCCTTTATATTTCCCTTTTCCAAGTCTTAGAAGGCTTCCTAGAAGGCGGTGGCTTAACGGGTCAACCGGGGGGTAATTTTACCGACCTTAGAAATTGGCGACTTCAGGGTCATTCAAAGGTAATTTTGTCAACTGAGTATGGCATCTGTGTATCCCTGACACTTGAAAAGTGTCCCCTTGTTGGGCTCCTTGGTGGGTGGGGAGCACGGGTGCTGAATTTTTAATCTAGCCATCATGGATAATTCCAAAAAAAATCAAGATAAAAGATCGAAACCCTTATCAGAGTCTGACGATGAACCATTTAGTGTGGAGTCATTTCCATGCTTCATGGTCATACAGTCAAAAGATGCCACGAAACCGCTTGCCGCACTATCTCCATTTGTCATCGAAAAGACTATCACAGGATCGATTGGCACACCTAAAAGTGTTAAAAAGTTGAAATCGGGTTGTCTTCTTATTGAGTGTGAGCGACGAGGTCAATCAGACAATATCAGGAAAATGAAAACGTTCTTTGATATCCCAGTAACCTCATTCGCTCACACCACACTGAATACGTCCAAAGGCGTGATTCGCTGTCGTGACTTGGCTGGAGTCACCGACGCTGACATCATCGAAGGAATGAAAGATGAAGGTGTCACTGCAGTCCGACGAATACGTATTAAACGTAATAACAATCTGCAGGACACCAACACCATTGTACTCACCTTCAACAGACCAACTGTACCCAAAGTGGTGAAAGTTGGCTTTTTGCAAGTAAAGGTAGAGATTTACATTTCCAACCCCCTCCGGTGTTATAAGTGTCAAAAATACGGCCATCACGAAGACCGCTGCTCCAAGAGCCAAATATGTGGCCGATGCGGAGACAATGCTCATCAGGAATCTGATTGTAGAGCAACTCCGCATTGTGTCAACTGCGGAAAAGAGCACCACGCAAATTCCAAGGATTGCGATACCTGGAAACAGGAGAAGGAAATTCAGAGGGTAAAATACACAAATAATATTCCCTATCCGGAAGCCAGAAAAATTGTACAGGCAAAAACAGCCCATCCTGGCCCATCCTTCTCCACTGTAGTGAAGAGCAATCCTAAAACAACGAAGGACGCTCAAACACAAACAGAAGCACCCGATTCAACACCAAATTCAAACACCCCCCATTACCAAGCACAGAAAAACACGGCATCTACTCAGACTACATTTAATAATACCCAACAACCTAAATCACCAAAGAATAAAAAATCTCATGGAACCAGGCAACAAAAGGGGTCAGATGACCCCATCAAACTTTATAACAGGTTTGGAGACATCGAGAGCATGGATGCAGAAGAATCTGCTCCATGCGCACAAGGGAACTCCAGACCTACAAACAAAAAATTCACCCCCGTACTTCCTCCAGAGAAATAACAAAACAAATTCCATCTGCGAAAGGTCTAACCTAGCTCCACAATCTTTAATTTAAATTTATAATGAAAAACACTATCATACAATGGAATTGTCGAGGACTTAAAGCAAATTACAATGATATTCTCCTGCTTTTAAACGAACATGATCCTGCGGTACTATGCCTTCAAGAAACATTCTTGAAAGATACAGACAATATCACATTTAAAAACTACTCCCTGTTTAACACCTGCTCTCCAAATGTTGATAGGGCATCAGGAGGAGTTTCTGTTATTGTAAACAACAGAGCTCCTCATAGCTTCATTCATTTAAACACCAATTTACAAGCCATTGCTGTATGCGTCACTCTACATCGAGTGATTACATTTTGCTCTATTTATTTACCACCAAACACTAACCTAGTACCAAACGAACTCGACAATCTTGTTCAACAGCTTCCCGCACCCTTTGTTTTACTCGGGGATTTTAATGCCCATAACATTTTATGGGGATCGAATCATGTAAGTGACAGAGGTCACAAAGTTGAAGACTTTATTTCTAGACACGATCTGTGTCTATATAATACCAAAACACCTACATATTTACACCCAGGCACAGGTACATACACATGCATCGATTTGACAATTTGTTCTCCTTCGCTGCTTTTGGACTATGAATGGAAGGTCGCTGATGACCTTCACAGCAGCGATCACTTCCCAATCTCCCTTGTAAATCATAACTCTACAATTGATGAAGTAATTCCACAATGGAATTTAAAGAAGGCCGACTGGGCCAAATTCGAAACACTCTGTAAAACCAGGCCGAATGAGGATACAGTTTTCAATGTTAACGACCCCATTCAGCATTTTACATCTATTTTAACCGACATTGCAGAAGAATCTATCCCCAAGTCCTCAGCAAACTGTAAAAGAACCCTAAAACCTTGGCTCACTAAGGAATGTAAGGAAGCCATACGGCAACGCCGAGAAGCCTTGAAAAAATTTAACAATCATCCGACGCCCGAGAATTTAAGTAAATATCGTATTCTCCGGGCCAAAGCTCGCCGCACAATCAAAGAAAGTAAACGAGCATCATGGATGAAATATGTTTCCTCTTTAAACTCTCGTTCCTCAATTAAGAAAGTTTGGGACACGATCCGAAAAATAAACGGAAAGAGAAAACACAATTCTTTCCGACATCTAAAAGTGAACAATAACAATCTTAGCTCAAAACGTGACATAGCAAATGTTCTTGCTGATACGTTCTCTAAAAATTCGTCATCATCTAATTATTCCGAAGCCTTCCAAAAACTGAAAACTCAAAAAGAAAAGTCACGTTTAAAATTCACATCCAACAACTCGGAAAGCTACAACCAGCTGTTTTCACTATCAGAACTTATGGAGGCTTTAGACAAGGCCCATGATACTTCCGCTGGGCCTGACAAAATACATTACCAGTTTTTAAAACATCTTCCAGAATCATCTTTAACATCTCTTTTAAAACTCTTCAATGATTTATGGATTACTGGTAACCTACCTAAAATATGGAAAGAAGCAACAGTAATACCAGTTCCCAAACCCGGTAAAGATAGTGAAGATCCTACCAACTATCGACCTATTGCACTCACAAGCTGCATGTGCAAAACAATGGAACGAATGATCAATTCTCGGCTTGTCTGGTATTTGGAAACTAACAATTTAATATCTCCTTTCCAAAGTGGCTTTCGATATGGCCGGAGCACCAATGATCATCTGGTTAGACTAGAAACATTCATTCGCGATGCATTTATTAAGAAAGAACATTTAGTAGCGGTTTTCTTTGATTTAGAAAAGGCCTATGACACAACATGGAAGTACGGGATACTAAATGACCTGAATGATCTAGGTCTAAAAGGCCGTCTGCCCTCTTTCATATCCAACTTTCTCTCCGACAGAGAATTCAAAGTACGAGTGGGCTCTACCCTCTCAGATCTGCACGAGCAAGAGATGGGTGTGCCCCAGGGCAGTATTTTATCTGTGACACTTTTCAATATCAAAATTAATAACATCACCAAGTGTTTGACTCCTGGTGTGGATTGCTCACTATATGTTGATGATTTTCTCATATGTTATCGGTCAAAGCACATGCATACAATTGAAAGACAACTACAGCAAAATATCAACAAGATTCAAAATTGGGCTAGTACGAACGGTTTCAAATTCTCGAAATCAAAAACGGTATGTATGCATTTCTGTCAATTACGACGACACCATGATGAACCTAAACTGAAGCTGGACGGAACACCTATTCCAGTTGTTGAGGAAACAAAATTTTTGGGTATTATCTTTGACAGAAAACTGACCTTTATTCCACACCTAAAAAACTTGAAAGCCAAATGCTTAAAAGCACTTGACCTACTTAAAGTAGTAGCGCACACTGACTGGGGTGCTGATAGAAAAGTCATCCTGACTTTATATAGAACGTTTATTCGCTCCAAACTAGACTATGGTTGCGTTGTGTATGGTTCTGCCAGAAAATCGTATCTTAAAATGCTTGATCCAATTCATCATCAGGGAATAAGACTGGCTCTGGGAGCATTTAAAACATCCCCGTGTGAAAGCCTTCTAGCTGAGGCGAATGAACCACCGTTATCGCATCGTAGAGAAATGCTTTCCGCACAGTATGCTCTCAAATTAAAATCAAACCCTCTGAATCCTGCTTTTTCGGCTGTTTTTCAACCCAAATACAAAACTTTATACGAAAATAAACCAAACGCCATACCTTCCTTTGGCATTAGAATATCATCCAGCCTTGACACTACAAATATAGATCTTTCTAAAATTCAGAAAACATCCATCTCCGAAACACCACCCTGGCTAATGAAACAACCAAAAGTACGTTTTACGCTACACGATGGAAAAAAATCCGAAACAAACCCTTCTATCTTCCACAACTCTTACCATGAACTCCTCACCGAATTTAAAAACTACACCAGAATTTACACTGATGGATCAAAGGATGAGGAAAAGGCTGCTGCAGCCTTTGTTTGTGGAAATCACACAACGCAAGTTCGCTTACCAAATGGAGCATCAATTTTTACAGCCGAAATCAGAGCAATAGACCTTGCTCTGCAACATATAGAAAAGAACCGTATTTCAAACAGTATCATCTTCTCCGACTCGCTATCAGTACTCCAGTCACTACACAATAGAAAACTGGAGAACCCATTATTGAAAAACATACTTGTAAAAAATACCGAGTTGAGTGTCTCCCACAGTATAATATACTGTTGGTTACCTAGCCACATTGGTATTAAAGGTAACGAAAAAGCAGATCGCGCTGCTAAAATGGCCCTTTCTCAAGAACCATCTGATTTTAAAATACCATATACTGATTTTAAACCTTGTATCAGAAAGTTCTTACGTCAGAAGTGGCAGGCATCATGGAATGATGCTGTAAATAACAAACTTCATGCAATCAAACCAACTCTAGGAGAATGGACTCCTTCCTACAGAACCATTCGTAGGGAGGAGGTAGTCATTGCAAGAATCCGAATTGGTCATACTTATATCACCCACACCCACATACTAAAAGGTGAAGACCCACCAGAGTGCGTTTCTTGCAATGAACCATTCACTGTCAAGCACTTTATGATAGAGTGCTTTGACCTACAACCTACGCGCGATCGTTATTACATTGTGCCTGACATGAAAGAACTTTTTGATAATATAAAAATCACTCGTATTATAGAGTTCTTGAAAGCTGTAAATATTTACTCTAAACTCTGACTTTTATGCTATCACCTTGTGCAGTTTTATGCAATATATGTACCGTCCCATTTTAATACCTATTCATCTTTTTTACATCTCTCGTTGATCGGGAAGCTTTATTTTGCACCGTTGCCATCTTACTGTTTTTAATTTCAACCATTTGTTCTTTTATATCGCTGGTCGATATAGGACCTTTTATAAGTTTTAAAAGATTATACAAATAACACTTTGTTTGGCGCTAAATAGCCTAAGAGTGCTGATGCGCCGTTAAATAAACAATCAATCAATCAATCAATCAACACTGTTGTTATCTGGATGATTCATTGTCTTAATGTATTATAATGATGTAGGTAATACACTTCAAGTCTTAGTTAACACTGTCGTTATCTGGATGATTCATTGTCTTAATGTATTATAATGATGTAGGTAATACACTTCAAGTCTTAGTTAACACTGTCGTTATCTGGATGATTCATTGTCTTAATGTATTGTAATGATGTAGGTAATACACTTCAAGTCTTAGTTAACTCTGTTGTTATCTGGATGATTCACTGTCTTAATGTATTATAATGATGTAGGTAATACACTTCAAGTCTTAGTTAACTCTGTTGTTATCTGGATGATTCATTGTCTTAATGTATTATAATGATGTAGGTAATACACTTCAAGTCTTAGTTAACTCTGTTGTTATCTGGATGATTCATTGTTTTAATGTATTATAATGATGTAGTTAACACACTTCAAGTCTTAGTTAACACTGTCATTATCTGGATGATTCATTGTCTTAATGTATTGTAATGATGTAGGTAATACACTTCAAGTCTTAATTAACACTGTCGTTATCTGGATGATTCATTGTCTTAATGTATTATAATGATGTAGGTAATACACTTCAAGTCTTAGTTAACACTGTTATGATCCAGATGAGTTATAATTGAACTTTTGTATTTCTAGTTTTAATTAATACTACTGTAATCTGGATGATTTATTTCATGATGCAGATAATACATTTCATGGCTTAATTAGTACTTTTGCAATCTTGTTAATTTAATATCAAGAAAATTCAAGCTCAGACAATCCATGTTTTGGTTTTTTAGGGTCAAAAGTTTACAGCAGACCTGTTGCCCAATGGAAAAATAAAGTCAATAGAGACAGATAAGGTGTTCAGCTCCCCAAGCTCATGGGCGATATTCTGCAAGAAGCTTGTCAATCCAGCGAAGAAATCGGGTTGTGGATGGGCATCAGTAAGAATCACAGAAATTTTGCTTTTAAGTCAGTTGAAGTGATAGATATTTATTGTGCAGCACACTCAAATAAGATGCTTGTGTCAATAACCTCTGCCCTCTGGTGTTTTACAAATGAGTTTCAGATTTTACTGACAGATAACCTGGATCCTCAGGTATTTTACAAATGAGTGTCTAATTTCATTTTCAGAAAACCTCTGCCCTCGGGTATTTTACAAACAAGTTTCAAATTTCACTCACAGATAATCTCTGCCCTCAGGTATTTTACAAATGAGTTTCAAATTTAACTTACAGATAACCATTAGCTTAAGGTATTTTACAAATGAGTTTCAAATTTCACTGGCAGATAACCTCTGCCCTCATGTGTTTTACAAACAATTTCAAATTTCATTCACAGATTACCTCTGCCCTCAGGTGTTTTACAAATGATTTTAAAATTTCACTCACAGATAACCTCTGTCCTCAAGTATTTTACAAATAAGTTTCAGATTTAATTCACAGATAATGGGGGCCTCAGGTATTTTACAAATGAATTACAGATAACCTGGGCTGTCATGTATTTTACACATGAATTTCAAATTTCACTCATAGAAATTGCATCCTTTAGTAAATTAATACTTTAGGATATGTTATGACACAGCAAAGTTCATTGGGAAATCTACAAGCAGTCTCATCAGCATAAGTAACAACTAAAAGAAGCCTGCATGTCTGGGTGAATTTTAAAACAATACTATTGTAAAGAACTATTGAAGATAGTCAAAAAGTCATAATTCAATTTCAACTTGACCACTTTCAATGGGCCACCGGGTGGCTGAGTGGTCTAAGGGACTCATCATTACTGCCATCTCACCACTATTGTCCATGTGGGTTCAAATCTCAAGCTCAGGTAATGTGGTTATGTGAAAAAACTGCCAGTAGCTTCCTGTGGTCAGCGGCTCTTGCCAGAATTTTTCTGGGTTCTTCCTTCACCAGTTATACTGGCTGACGTATAGAGCCTATTTTGCACTGAAAATTGGCATTAGAACCCCAAAGCAACAACAACAACGACCAATTTAAACCCTCTAGGCATTTTGCTTTTTACCCTGTAGTGTGCCCACCAACAAATTAAAAATTTGCTTTAATGTCCTGTCTTGCAAACAGCTAATACTTTTATATACTAGAGTAATGTAGAGCCAATAAAAACACTTTTAGAAATGCAGCAGGACAAAGTTTATTATTTATTGTTTTAACAATGATCATGCATTGAAATTATCATACTGCTGAGTGGAAAAGTAGTACAGCTAATTGTATGATTGTCAACCTTGGTATTTTATTGAGTTCTTACCTAGTCTGCTTATCATGCTACATATCGGATGTTGGTTTATAGTGCTACATATCAGATGTACACTTATAGTGCTACATATCGGATGTAGGTTTATAGTGCTACATATCAGATGTACACTTATAGTGCTACATATCGGATGTAGGCTTATAGTGCTACATATTGGATGTAGGTTTATAGTGCTGCATATCAGATGTTCGCTTATAATGCTACATATCGGATGTAGGTTTATAGTGCTACATATTGGATGTGGGTTTATAGTCCTGCATATCAGATGTGGGCTTATAGTGCTACATATTGGATGTAGGTTTATAGTGCTACATATTGGATGTGGGCTTATAGTGCTTCATATTGGATGTACGCTTATAGTGCTACATATTGGATGTATGCTTATAGTGCTACATATTGTATGTACACTTATAGTGCTACATATCAGATGTACACTTATAATGCTATATATTGGATGTGTACTTATAGTGCTACATATTGGATGTACACTTATAATGCTACATATTGGATGTACGCTTATAGTGCTACATATTGGATGTAGACTTATAATGCTACATATTGGATGTACGCTTATAGTGCTACATATTGGATATAGGCTTATGGTGCTACATATCGGATGTAGGTTTATAGTGCTACATGTCGGATGTGGGCTTATAGTGCTAGATATCGGGTGTAGGCTTATAGTGCTACATATCGGATGTACACTTTTAGTGCTACATATCGGATGTACGCTTATAGTGCTACATATTGGATGTATGCTTATAGTGCTACATATTGGTTGTACGCTTATAGTGCTACATATTGGATGTACGCTTATAGTGCTACATATCAGATGTACACTTATAATGCTACATATTGGATGTGTGCTTATATTGCTACATATTGGATGTACACTTTTAGTGCTACATATCGGATGTACGCTTATAGTGCTACATATCGGATGTACGCTTATAGTGCTACATATCGGATGTACGCTTATAGTGCTACATATTGGATGTATGCTTATAGTGCTACATGTTGGATGTACGCTTATAGTGCTACATATTGGATGTACGCTTATAGTGCTACATATCAGATGTACACTTATAATGCTATATACTGGATGTGTACTTATAGTGCTACATATTGGATGTACACTTATAGTGCTACATATTGGATGTATGCTTATAGTGCTACATATTGGATGTACACTTATAGTGCTACATATTGGATGTACGCTTATAGTGCTACATATTGGATATAGGCTTATAGTGCTACATATTGGATATAGGCTTATAGTGCTACATATCGGATGTAGGTTTATAGTGCTACATATTGGATGTAGGTTTATAGTGCTACATGTCGGATGTACACTTATAGTGCTACATATCGGATGTACACTTTTAGTGCTACATATCGGATGTACGCTTATAGTGCTACATATCGGATGTATGCTTATAGTGCTACATATTGGATGTAGGCTTATAGTGCTACATATCGAATGTAGGCTTATAGTGCTTCATATCGGATGTGGGCTTATAGTGCTACATATCGGATGTGGGCTTATAGTGCTACATATCGGTTGTACGCTTATAGTGCTTCATATCGGATGTAGGCTTATAGTGCTACATATCAGATGAGGGCTTATAGTGCTACATATTGGATGTGGGCTTATATTGCTACATATCGTATGTCATTCGTGGTTCCGATCCTGATGGACCCAGACAAAACAAAAACCACACAGAAATGAAACAAACAATTTGTAGGGATTTGTACAAGTTACTGCTCTGAAGAATATAAATGCATATATTTCATACTCGAGCTAGAATGTATGAGGAAAGAGAAAGTAACAATGATGAAAACTAACTGGCTTGAAATTCCTTTACAAAGCCAAGGAAAACTGTCAGTTTACACACTTTTTATTTAGTTTTCTGTTCTTATTACATTTACTATGGCATCACACATGCTTGTTCTAATAATTAATGTAGACAAGTTGAGGCAAATTCCTGATTACTTAAACACTGAAGGGAATTTTGGTAATATGTATTAAATTTGTAAGAAATTTTTTCTTCTTCTCTAATTGTGGAATATTGTCAATCTGTCATGATTACAGTATTTTTTCACTCTTATGACTTGTGGCTTCAATGTAAGATTTCACTGTCAGTTTTTGGCAACCAATTTTACAGAGAATCCTGTCATGTTATAAATATGATATGGCATAGTGAAACTCAATGAAAAACTGGAAAACCCTGGCATGTTATAAATGTGATACAGCATACCATGAAATAACGTCAAGCAATAGTGCTTATCAATGGCATTGAATAACTTATTTTTTAGAGTTATTTATTAAAATGATCTAACATTCATTAGATATGAAATGTATGAATCTCAGTTGTGACTACTTGTGGCGTATAAAATTATTGAACTTGTTAAATTGCTTTCATAGCTAGTGGTAATTCACAGTTTAGTAATTACATAATTGCTAGCAGTTATTTCCTCAATGTATAACTAACTGGCTGTTTGATTATTTAGTGGTGAGGACACAGGAATATTCTTAAGGAAAAATCGATTGTTTTTATTACAAGAAATAGAGATCCTATCAGTTCTTTAAGAAGGATTACATAAGTGTGGAATATAAAAGGAATTTTAAAATCAACTTTATTGAAAGAAAAGTGATTTCCTCAGGAAAATATGAATGATCTGAGCTCTCTTCATGCTTGATGTGGTTGTCAAAATTTTATTTGAAATGGGTTGTGGATCCCCCCCCAATCTTTGATTGACTTTCATGCAAAGTAAAGGTTATTGATAAAGGAAATATAGGGTGTATACTTTGGCAACATATCCTTATTTGAAACAAAATCTCACTTGAAAAAGTAAAATAAATAAATGGAGCTGATATTAAGGCTTTCAAATGATTCCAATATGCCATCAAATAGATCTGTCATTTTTACAAATGATTCCAATATGCCATCAAATAGATCTGTCATTGTTACAAATGATTCCAATATGCCATCAAATAGATCTGTCATTGTTACAAATGATTCCAATATGCCATCAAATAGATCTGTCATTGTTACAAATGATTCCAATATGCCATCAAATAGATCTGTCATTGTTACAAATGATTCCAATATGCCATCAAATAGATCTGTCATTGTTACAAATGATTCCAATATGCCATCAAATAGATCTGTCATTGTTACAAACAATCTTCAGGGCTCAAACATGGGACCAGAAATGGCAGAATGGAGTGAGCTGTAGAGTACATGTATACTTTTCATTTGCAAATAAGTATTTATTGATTCAAAATATAAATATTATTTTCACCATGGTCAGCAGAAAGAAATAATATTTTTATTAAAATTTATTACTGGTATTACATGGTCAACAACATAATTCTCTACCTGTGTGCTGAAATTAAAGATTACATTGTTGTAGATTTATTTTGTAATGCATTGTTTTGAAATATCTATTTCTGATGCTGGTGAACAGCAGTTAAATAAAGTACTCTTGAAAAATTTCTAAAGACAGCTTTTTCGAAAGAGCTTTGGAAAAATATCCTGAAAGTTAAATAAACTACACTATTGGCTCCCTTTTTATAATAATTAAAGTTGGATACTTTTATCCAAAAAACCTTGATGCTGCAGTTGGCTTATATCGGGAACCAGAAAATGGACAAGTTACTCTGTATATGATAAGATGTAAAAGAAACATTCACTACATTAAAAATATCTTAAGGGTCACCTGTATTAAGCAGTCATCTACCTTAAACAGCCACCTTTTCTAGTTCAATAAGCCACATTACTGTTGGAATTGGCCTTCTTAAGCAGCCACCTGTATTTAGGGACATTGTTTTCTCACTTCATATAAGTGTTAGTTTAGGACAGGGTTTGACTGTATTTTTGAATCAGAAAGCTTAATGTTATATAACTCGATGTAGATATTAATTTTAATAATCTCTTTTTCTTAGGTGAAATACAAGGGCAAGAAACTAGATGCTTGGAAGACATTATGGCAGCGACAAAAAAGACCACACAGTCCCTATGTAACACAATCTATTGTGTGTAACTTATTTTTAGAACGGCTGTAGTACCAAAATAATATGAAAATAGATTTTTGTAGCATCAGTGATTTCTCCAGGACTTTTGCACAGAGTGGTAACTCCTCCTTTCCATTTTCGTAAGGTGGGATTTCAAATTTTAAGTGGAGCATTATTGTTTATGAGAATGGTTTCTATAAATAGAACCTTATAGGTGTTATGCAACAAATGTGAGCATCTGCATTATAAGTACAGCTACAGCAACAATGAATTATAAAATTGGCATGATGTCGTACATATTGGCAGTATGTCAGATGTATTAGAGTTATGACAATGGCACTATATCATATGTATTAGTGTTATGACAATGGCATGCTGTCGTATGTATTAGAGTTATGACAATGGCACTCTGTCGAATGTAGAGTTATGTCAATGCCACCATGTCATATATGTATTGGAATTATGACAATGGTACTTTGTTGAATGTATTAGAGTTATGACTGTGTCACTGTTCTGTGTATTAGAATTATGACAATGGCACTATGTTGTTTGTATTAGAACTACATCTGAGTGCAACAACATTACCCCATAATACCAAAATTGCATGTCGGCCATTGTAAAACTACACCTACTGAAGTTGGTAAAATACTTTCAATAACTAGATAGTGCATGTCCGCATCTCGTCATTCAGTTAAAGGTCACTAGGTGCTTGATTATGGTGGTTGACCTAGGACTTGAACATTTAGACGATCATATTGAGTTTGTTAATATTATTGAATGTTACACATTTCATGATGCTTATGTCGGCAGTCTGTACATTTCATGATGCTTATGTCATCAGTCTATACATTTCATGATGCTTATGTCAGCAGTCTGTACATTTCATGATGCTTACATCAGCAGTCTGTACATTTCATGATGCTTATGTTGGCAGTCAGTACATTTCATGATGATTATGTCAGCAGTCTGTACATTTCATGATGCTTATGTTAGCAGTCTGTACATTTCATGATGCTTATGTTGGCAGTCTGTACATTTAATGATGCTTATGTCGGCAGTCTGTACATTTCAGGATGATTATGTCAGCAGTCTGTACATTTCATGATGCTTATGTTGGCAGCCTGTACATTTCATGATGCTTATGTCATCAGTCTGTACATTTCATGATGCTTATGTTGGCAGTCTGTACATTTCATGATGCTTACGTCTGCAGTCTGTACATTTCATGATGCTTATGTCGGCAGTCTGTATATTTCATGATGCTTATGTTGGCAGTCTATATATTTCATGATGCTTGTGTTAGCAGTCTGTACATTTCATGATGCCTATGTCAGCAGTCTGTACATTTCATGATGCTTATGTTGGCAGTCTATACATTTCATGATGCTTATGTTGGCATTCTGTATATTTCATGATGCTTATGTCAGCGGTCTGTACATTTCATGATGTTTATGTTGGCAGTCTATACATTTCATGATGCTTATGTTAGCAGTCTGTACATTTCATGATACTTATGTCAGCAGTCTGTACATTTCCTGATGCTTATGTCAGCAGTCTGTACATTTCATGATGCTTATGTCAGCAGTCTGTACATTTCCTGATGCTTATGTTGGCAGTATGTACATTTCATGATGCTTATGTCAGCAGTCTGTACATTTCATGATGCTTATGTCAGCCGTCTGTATATTTTATGATGCTTATGTTGGCAGTCTGTACATTTCATGATGCTTATGTCAGCAGTCTGTACATTTCAGGATGATTATGTCAGCAGTCTATGCATTTCATGATGCTTATGTTGGCAGCCTGTACATTTCATGATGCTTATGTCATCAGTCTGTACATTTCATGATGCTTATGTCAGCAGTCTGTACATTTCATGATGCTTACATCAGCAGTCTGTACATTTCATGATGCTTATGTTGGCAGTCTGTACATTTCATGATGATTATGTCAGCAGTCTGTACATTTCATGATGCTTATGTTAGCAGTCTGTACATTTCATGATGCTTATGTTGGCAGTCTGTACATTTAATGATGCTTATGTTAGCAGTCTGTACATTTCATGATGCTTATGTCAGCAGTCTGTACATTTCAGGATGATTATGTCAGCAGTCTATGCATTTCATGATGCTTATGTTGGCAGCCTGTACATTTCATGATGCTTATGTCAGCAGTCTGTACATTTCATGATGCTTATGTCAGCAGTCTGTACATTTCATGATGCTTATGTTGGCAGTCTGTACATTTCATGATGCTTATGTTGGCAGTCAGTACATTTCATGATGATTATGTCAGCAGTCTGTACATTTCATGATGCTTATGTCAGCAGTCTGTACATTTCATGATGCTTATGTTGGCAGTATGTACATTTCATGATGCTTATGTTGGCAGTCTGTACATTTCATGATGCTTATGTTGGCAGTCTGTATATTTCATGATGCTTATGTTGGCAGTCTATATATTTCATGATGCTTGTGTTAGCAGTCTGTACATTTCATGATGCCTATGTCAGCAGTCTGTACATTTCATGATGCTTATATCAGCAGTCTGTACATTTCATGATGCTTATGTTGGCAGTCTATACATTTCATGATGCTTATGTTGGCAGTCTGTATATTTCATGATGCTTATGTCAGCAGTCTGTACATTTCATGATGTTTATGTTGGCAGTCTATACATTTCATGATGCTTATGTTAGCAGTCTGTACATTTCATGATGCTTATGTCAGCAGTCTGTACATTTCCTGATGCTTATGTCAGCAGTCTGTACATTTCATGATGCTTATGTCAGCAGTCTGTACATTTCCTGATGCTTATGTTGGCAGTATGTACATTTCATGATGCTTATGTCAGCAGTCAGTACATTTCATGATGCTTATGTCAGCAGTCTGTATATTTTATGATGCTTATGTTGGCAGTCTGTACATTTCATGATGCTTATGTCAGCAGTCTGTACATTTCAGGATGAATATGTCAGCAGTCTATGCATTTCATGATGCTTATGTTGGCAGCCTGTACATTTCATGATGCTTATGTCATCAGTCTGTACATTTCATGATGCTTATGTCAGCAGTCTGTACATTTCATGATGCTTATGTTGGCAGTCTGTACATTTCATGATGATTATGTCAGCAGTCTATACATTTCATGATGCTTATGTTGGCAGTCTGTATATTTCATGATGCTTATGTCAGCAGTCTGTACATTTCATGATGTTTATGTTAGCAGTCTGTACATTTCATGATGCTTATGTCAGCAGTCTGTACATTTCATGATGCTTATGTTGGCAGTCTGTACATTTCATGATGCTTATGTCAGCAGTCTGTACATTTCCTGATGCTTACATCAGCAATCTGTACATTTCATGATGCTTACATCGGCAGTCTGTACATTTCATGATGCTTATGTCATCAGTCTATACATTTCATGATGCTTATGTCAGCAGTCTGTACATTTCATGATGCTTATGTCAGCAGTCTGTACATTTCATGATGCTTATGTCGGCAGTCTGTACGATCTTCATGCACACTCTCATTTTTAAAGGGGATTCATTAAATTTATCTGTTATGTCATGTCGCACATCCTGGAGAAATCACTGCATCAGTCATCTCATTTAAAATAAAAAAGGAAATTAGTTTTGTCTTGTTTGAGGAAGCAAATATCAATACAATGGTATTACTTTCCAGCAATGGTAATGGTAGCAAATGTACAGTAGTCGTGGTGAAGGTTTAGTAGTGTTAATTAAGGTACAGTATTGATGGTGAAGGTGCATTGATGTTGGTAAAGATACAGTAGTGGTTGCAAAGGTTCAGTAATTGTGGTAAAGGCATAGTAGTGGTGACAGAGGTACATTGTGTGGGTAAAGGTGGAGTGGTGGTGGTGAAGGTACAATAGTGGCAATGAATGTATATTGTGTGTCGTTAAGGTACATTGGTGGTGACAAAGGTACATGAGTGGTTGCTAAGGTACGTTAGTGTTGGTAAAGGTAAAGTAGTGGTGGTGAATGTACAGCATGAATGATGTTATTAAAGATTTTTTAAGAATGTTCAGTCTTGGTACAGTAACTAAAGTGATACCCAGCCATTTTGCTGTCATAATAAATAAGTTGCTGTTAAGATCATGCCCATAATTCAGTGAGATTTTCATTTTTGTTGAATCATTGTCATGCCAGCATGTACAAATTAGAAGACTGAGTCATAAATCTAGACATCATATTTGACATTATTGTACTTATTCAGTGAATTTCATATGTAGCTTCCTACATATTTGCTAGAAATAAAATATTTACATAACGTTCTCTAATATATCCCCAGTGAAAGTCACAAAGAATAACAATGTTGTTAATAACAGTGATTTCTCGCTTTAAATCCCCACCATATATTACATCCCTTTATAACAGGTATCATCATGAATTCATTAATTTTGTCCCGTTCTATATAGCTCCTAATATACTGCTTCCCTTGATAACAGATATCATGATCAATTTCTTCAAATTTGTCCCTCACTATAAAGCTCCTCATTGTACTGGTGTTTTTCTTATTAACATTATGAATCTGTTTGAATTGGATGGAGTTTACTTTAGGAAGATTATTTAGTTTATTTCATTTTTAGTTTTGTTCTTGTCTCATGAGAACCAGCGATTTAATCATGTGACTTCACACTCATTAGTATGGGTTGATGAACTAAGATAACCTTGATGGAACATCCCTAAGGTTAAAGCTCCCTCAAATATAATGTGGGTCAAAAGTGCACTTCATTAGCTCTAGATCGAGATCGAGAGAGAGAGAGCAATGTATTAAGGAAATGTATATGTGTTTTAACTAGGAAATTGTTGGAGACAGAAACTGAATATTCCTATATAAAGAACCTGTGTTGTCATAGAATTGAATTCCCATAAAAAATGACAATAAAGGATGCAGACTAAATTTAGTGGCACAGAATGAAGGTAAAGGATCCAGACTAAATGTAGTGGCTTAGAATGAGGGTAAAGGAAGCAGTCTGAATGTGGTGGCTAAGAATGAGGGTAAAGGAAGCAGTCTGAATGTAGTAGCTTAGAATGAGGGTAAAGGAAGCAGTCTGAATGTGGTGGCTCAGAATGAGGGTAAAGGAAGCAGTCTAAATGTAGTGGCTCAGAATGAGGGTAAAGGAAGCAGTCTAAATGTAGAGGCTCAGAACGAGGGTAAAGGAAACAGTCTAAATGTAGTGGCTCAGATGGATTACATTGTCACATCATTAGTATATTATGATGTCTGCTCACATGCTGTGTTGTAGTGGCTATGAATTCCATCTTGGAGAGTAAAGAAGCCATATTTTTTTTCTTTTTCTGGCAAGTTATATATTGGTAAATTCAGATCCTGTGAGACTGCATGACTTGACATGTATTTAACAATAATAGTTTTTATTGGAAGTTGAATTTGATGGTCACCTAAAATATTTATATTGATGTTAAAACATTGATTAAAATTCTAAAATCCTCAAATGCAATATTAAAATTTTTTTTTTCCCCCATCACATACAAATCTTTAGGCAAACGTTTTTAAGTTCTTTTTTTCAAAAAGCATTATTGCATAATTATGACAAAATTTCTGACAATTTCTCATGGAATTAATTGCCACTAATTCTGCCAGTGACCAAGTTGTTAGTTCATTATATTTGTCTTTTGTAGAATATACTCTTTGTATATACAGATTTCTTTAAAAATATTATAATTGGGGTATTTCTTATGACTTTAGTTATGTGAGTCCTATTTACAATTTCAGTTCTGCCCCCAAAAGCACTTTTCCTAATGTTGGCAGACCAAATCAGACTTTTATGTATTTCAGAGACTTTCCATATCAAATCAAAGAACAAACCCATACATGGATTAGGAGTTTTTACCACTTGTTTTTGTTAAAAAGAGCCGTAAATGTTGTATTAATTTTCTTTGTTTTTTTCAGTCTCCAGCAAGTGCCGCTAGTTTTACAAATGAAGATGAAAATATTGACAGTCATTCTGAGATACATTCAACAACATCACAAGCAATGGATGCATTAAAAATGGAGGAAAGTGATGGTGTCACTGATGGAGTTTTAGATTTGTCAACAAAACCATCAGAGACAAGCACTCCAGTCTTAAATGGGACTAAAAGGTGAGATGATTTGGCCATGTTTGATTTCAAAACTCTGGGGTAGGATTGATTTCAGAGTGTGAAAAGTGCCTAGAAACTGAAAACTTACAAAATCTGAGAAACATTAGGTACATAAATTGCTCACATTCCACCCTATGTTAAATACACTAAATTATGGCAATTCCCTTGCTATGGAAGGTTGTAAAAGCTAATAGTCTTCAAAACATCAGTATCTCTGCTATTAGCATTTGGTTACAGTCATTTAAAAGATAATTGTCTTTTTATCATCAAACCTTGCTTACAACTGAAACTAATAAAGGAAATGCAAGAGATTGAAGGACATTTATGTCGCAGGTCGAAGTAAGAGAGAACAATTGTTTCATTACAGTAAGTATGGTTAATTTGTAAAGATTTTGAATATGGCAGTCTCAGATAGACTGAATCCAGACATTGAGAAAAGGTTACTTAGCAATATGGAATGGTTTTAGGGAGTTGGAAGTCAAATAATTCAAAATCAAGGTCATGGTGGCAAACAGTATTTTGCATCTATGTATAGGCATCAGGAAATGAACCAAATTCATTTTGTGTATATACATTGTTTGGTATGACAGATCAAAGGTCAAGGTCAGATGAGGCTTTTTCTTAGCCTATGGGGTAAATTTGTTGAAAGTTGTATGAAGTATTGATATCTTTTGTTTCATGGACACATATTTTTTATTTGAGCGGTAACAAAAATTTTACACAGGAAATGAAACACCTCAAGTAATTGGTGTTATCATGTGTAGTCTATCTTGTGCTGAGAAATATTGTTAAACCACAAAACAATAAGAACAAGAACAACAAAAAGTGTGTACTTGCAAGAGGAGGCTATAATTTTTTTCTATCTAAATATAGCATTGAATTTTCCAACTACATTGTACATTTTTTCCTTGAAATACAAGCCATATTTTTGATCACTGTTTCAGTGTCAGTAAAACAGACGTTTGTTATGAAGAGGTACAAGAAGAAGGTATGTCCATTGAGATAATTTATCTACTTTATTATTCATTGTTCCATTGAACATGTACATTTCTGACTTAACCTGTCTTTTAAACATATTATTGAAAATTTATTGGTTTTAATACGCACTCATCTGTTGTTTGTATAATTTCCCACAGTATATGTGAATCCATTTAAAAGTGACCACACTTGGAAAATGACCCTATTCTTACACCCATTTGTCACAAGTACGTTTTACTACATGTGTAGCAATAAAAATTGTTTAGCAAATAATAGGTGGGCTTACCACAGAAGTCTTTATTTAGATTATCTTTCCACCAAAAACATCAAAGACTATCAGTGTGCTATATATTTGTATGTAATGTGAACAGTGTACTGTATATTTGCATGTAATGTGAACATTGTATTGTATATTTGTATGTAATGTGAACAGTGTAATGTATATTTGTACATAATGTGAACAGTGTACTGTATATTTGTATGTAATGTGAACAGTGAACAGTATATTTGTATGTAATGTGAACACTGTACTGTATATTTGTATGTAATGGGAACAGTGTAATGTATGCTTGTGTATAATGTGAACAGTGTATTTATTTGTGTGTGTGTGTGTTTGTGTTTAGGATTTTTAATGTAGCTTTAACAATTTTTCAGTCATATCGCTACGATGTCTGCAGTGTGGCAGTTTATAATGATGTCTAGCACTGGGGCATCATGCCGAAGACATGTAGCATGATGTCCCACCCTGACACATTATCCTGACACTAGGCTGACCAGTCATCAGCACTAACTTCTTAATGCTGAGCACCAAGTGAGGCAGCTGTTAGTACCATTTTTATAAGTCTTTGATATGACTTGGCCAGGGATCGAAACCCTCGACCTCCCGCTTCTGAGGCGGATGCTCTAACCACTAGGCCACCAGAGTGGTCTCTTTTATTGTTAATCTTCTGAATGGATGTTCATATCAAACAAGATGTATTATGATGTCTAGTTGGTTCAGAATTAAACTAATGCCAATCTTACATTCAGTATGGATGCTAAATGGCTTCAACACTCAGAAGTAAAAAGAATAAATGATCTTACCTTGATTTCTGGAAATTCTTATTGGCCAGGAGAGCATCAGTCTCAGTGTGGGACTCTTGTTTTTGCTTTACTTAATGTTTGCCAACTACAGCTTGTATGAGATAATTCTTGATGGAATTAAAGACATGCTGATACATATAGCCTAAGTAAATTATGGCTTTCGGTGATGAAAATTAATTTTCAATTACAACAAATGAAGTTTCTTTGTTTAAGACCAGACCACTTTATTTCTTTGGTTGTCTTTCTAGGACATAATGACAGTCTGTTTATTTCTTTGGTCATCTTTCTAGGACATAATGACAGTCTGTTTATTTCTTTGGTCATCTTTCTAGGACATAATGACAGTCTGTTTATTTCTTTGGTCGTCTTTCTAGGACATAATGACAGTCTGTTTATTTCAGCACTCAATCTTTCACTCAAGGACTCATCCAAGATAAAAAAGACAGAACCAAACCCTGAGCTGAATAATAACTCAAGAGATCGTACACCAATAAAGCATGCTTCGCTTCCTAAAAGGGAAACAAACATGTAAGTCTCATTCCATTTTTGACTTGAAATCTTATAGGGTAAATGTCAATTTTGTTTTCTCATTTGATAGAGACAGAAGTGACTATATTGCATCTAAATGAATCATTCAAATTTGTATCACTTTTGACAGATGGACAGTAACCTCTAAATTGTATCATTTTTTTACTGATGGATTGTAACCTTTAAATTGTGTAAATAATTAAAGCATGATTAGCACAACCAAACTGGGTATTTTAGGTGACCATCAGCGGTGGTTTGTGTGCTGGACTGCTAAACTGTTGAGATTTGGTTTGATTCCTAGACCAGGGCAAGGTTATTAGTCAAGACACTTTGCCCAGCAAAACTAACCAAAGCGACTTGGCAAAACATCTGAAAGCGGGCTAAGTCAAACCAAACCAGAAATGTTGTTGTTTGTCTCACATGCATACCAGAAGTTCATTGACCAACAAAAATGAACTAGCGCCACAGGATAAAAAACTTTAAAAGTAGTTTTAGTCCAGCCAAGCCATAAATGTTGTGCATTGAAAAGTATCAATAGTTATTTACAAGGGAGAAAAGTAAGTTATGAATTTATCCAAAATACACGATGTATTTGTAGATTACTGCCTTTGTATGAGTAAAACTGCACCACCTTGGGAGTGGAATGTTAGTCTGAAAAAAACTAGTTTACATTTTTCCATACAAATCCAGTAGCTTTTTATTATATACTCATTTTGTTTTCCTTCCTACGACTTAGTAATAAAAGAATGCATGAAACAAAGTAATTGAACTAATGTTGTATTCCAAAATAAATACACAACCATAGAGTCATCAATACACAGTAACAATGTTAACGTGCACATAGCACTGCCCAGCAAACTTTGAACATTGGCATGCACCCGAAATTAGTTTTTAAAAATTCTCATTTTGATCTACTTAAAATTGAAATTTAGAGCCACATTGTGAATGAATGCACATTGAAATAACTTCTCCAGTTGGTCTGGAATGGATGGATTTTGTTTTTCTGTCAATCCAATTCAAATCTGTTTTTCTGCTTGTGATGGACTGGATTTTTTGGGTCAGTTCCATATAGTGTAAATGTGGTTTGAGTGGTGGAGGGGTTGGTGTTAATGGATCAACTGCACCTGTCTTTCTGTTCTGTCATTGATTGTTTGGAATCGTAATATGTGAAAAATATGAATTCTTTTAATTAAAATTGTCAAAAAGATGCATTGGAATATCACATTCATTTCATTTTGAGTGCAATAAAGAAAATGTGACATCTATTGGAAATTACAGTACAATTTAATGGTGTGCATCAAATTTTGGAACCTGTGACATGTGTCATGTAATTCAGATTTGAAGAACTAAGTAAGTACATTTTGAGGATATTCAAGATGAAAAAATTTAAGTATATTTGTTGTGATTCTTATTACCATCTAAAGAAGACACATGTTTCTGTCCTGTCACTTGTATGCTTTGTTGGAGGAACCCCACCTATGTACATGACCTGGCATATATTGCTAGCCTAACATTGTATCAAAAAAGTTAAATTGCAACACAGGTGTTGTGTGATTATCCATTTAGCCAGCAGAGAAATGACTTCTTCACCATCTTGGCAAATTGTTTCAAGGCTGTTAGATTTCTACCAAAACCTTCAGTTCAATTTTTTCTTGAATTTAGTATTTTGACAGACTTGTAAAATAGCATGTATCTGATGGATATGCGATATAGCCCTTGGCCTTGATATGCGATATATACCCCTTGGCTTTGATATGCGATATATAGCCCTTGGCCTCGATATGCGATATATAGCCATTGGCCTCGATATGCTTTTCTATGCTATTTTTATAGACCTTAGAGAGCACTGGTCATAGTCTGAACTATTCTATTTGCAAAAATTTATGAACATTTCTCCTAAATTACTGTTCAAATGATCAGATTGGAGTTTCGTGTTTCTCTCACATTTGTTATGGACATTGCAGATATTACATTTATTTGTTTACTTGTTTGCAAGTTTCATTTGTGACCCAGTGAATTCATTCACATCATTAACTTTATCATTTCTACTTTCAAATTCACAAACATAATAAATCAAATGTTAAAGCATCCGCTGCATGAACATACACTATTTGCTTACAACCAAAGTAGTTCCTGATACTGATTTTAAACACAGGTCATATAATATGAAGCCATGCAATATTGAAAAATACTGCACAATTCTGAAAATTCTTTCCTCCTAAAACACTTTTAAATTCAATTACTATGAACAAAGAAATCCACTGTCTCAAAAAAAAACAGTCTGCAGAAACTTTGTAGTCAATCCAGGATGAGCAAATTTTGGGAATCAAACGCACATCCGTAAGGTCACAAGTTCAGTGCCTTAACCATTGATCCACTTCAAATTCCTTTGGTGGGGATTCTATTGGTTTTAAAATCATCAATCCAGAGACAGACCCTGGAATCAATACTAGCCTGCATAGATTAACTCCCATTGCAATGTCAATTATATGTGTGGGATCTCTGGATGCAAACCATTTTAAAGTTATGAATCAGGGTTTAGTCTCCCAGGGCATGGAAAGATTCACAGGACAATGCAGTATATATATATGGATGGTGCTGGCATTAATAAAGCTGTTGTCCCAAAAACAATTATTAACTTTTTGTTGCCAGTTTTTAACAAATGTTGGCATTTTCATAAAACAGTGCTACCCATTTATCTCAATATCCCTGTTACACAAGTAATATTGTTGACATAAGTGGGGGAGGGCTACAAAAATCAAATTTTGCATGCAAGTGAAATATGTAAGAGGTGACCTGACATCAGTGAATATGAGTTACACCAAGAGAAAATAGAAGACTAAACTAATCTGAAATACAGTTGTGTAGAAAAATCCATAATGCATAAGGTACAGTATATGTATATGAACAATCTATACATTTGAGTATGGATCACATTTTAGAAGGTTTATACATCATTCACATCACATTAGGAAGCACAAATAACTCGTATGTTTAAAAAAATGTTAGTCCTCATTTGATCTATCCCACTATCACCAAACACATCTCACTAAACAATTCAATGACATAGTTGCCAGTAGCATATGGCTTTATGATTGCTTACATGCCACATGTACATTGCCTAAATTTTGGTCAGCTGGAGACAGCTGACATGTTGCCAAGGCTACTAAGGGGATGAGGCTGTTAATAACAAAATGAAAACATGTGACCAAAATGCATTTAACAAGCATCTTTGCAACCAAATATATATATATAGTTTCAAAAGATTCAAAATTTAATTTCTATGGTAGCGATCAGAGACCTAAACACTTTTCCTGCAAAGTAGAAACTTTTATGGTACAAGAAAAGTGTATGAATCACTTTGTAAAATGCAACAATTGATCAGCTTCCATTGCTTTTATTTAAGTTAGGTGCAGACTTCTTTTGATGAAAGGTATTGTGTTTTTATTGAAGATTGAATTCGACTTGCTTTGATGACAGGTACATGTATTATTGAAGTCAACACTAAATGCAAACTTGCAAGGAACAAACAAATGCTGGTTTGTCATTGTGGTGGTAACATCAAATGATTGTAGTTGAGCATTGTTTGAGCTTTTTTGTATTTCATTTGCTTAGTATTTATACAGAACAATCAGTGCTTCAAAGGTAATCGGTTTTCTTTGGAGTTTCAGCAAAACTCTTTTTTGGTACATTAAAAAAAAAACAAATTGAAAAAAGGTCACTTGGTCAACTACAGTCCTTCCTGTTCCTGTTCTCGGAGGTTAATCAATTGTAGCTGATCTCGTAGCATGACTGTCTGAGTGTATCAGAGCTTACAGTACCCTGGCCACTTGTCTTCATAATCAAAAATGTTGGTTGATGTAAAGTACATTAATTAAAGATCCCATGTGTATTTCATGGTTGGTGTAAAGTACATTAATTAAAGATCCCATGTGTATTTCATGGTTGGTGTAAAGTGCATTAATTAAAGATTCCATGTGTATTTCATGGTTGGTGTACAGTACATTAATTAAAGATTCCATGTGGATTTCTTGGTTGATGTAAAGTACATTCATTAAAGATCCCATGTGTATTTCATGGTTGATGTAAAGTACATTAATTAAAGATTCCATGTGTATTTCATGGTTGGTGTAAAGTACATTAATTAACGATCCGATGTGTATTTCATGGTAGGTATTAACTACATTAATTAAAGACTCCATGTGTTAATTTCATAGCTGGTGCAAAGTACATTAATTAAAGATTCCATGGTTATTTCATGGTTGGTACAAAGTACATTAATTAAAGATCCACTGAACAGTAATATATCAGTGTAGACATCAGGGCCCTCTTTTTCCTATTCAGAACTTTAAGGAACTAGTGAAAATTGTATTGTTGCATTACCTGAAGATTGGTATGTATGAAAATCAATGAAATCACAGCATATAATTTTGTATGATGACCTTGACAGTAAACAGTATTTAGAATCACCATCAGTTTCCTTGCTAATAATTTACAAAATTAAAAAAATGGTGATTTTTTTAAAAGTAGTAGGTTTGAAGTAACAAGTTTTTATGCTTATGCATATGTGCAGATTGTTAGAGATTTAATTGGTAGAATTAGTGTTTTCTGTTACTTTCTTCAACAGAGACTCCAACACATTGGTGCAGTGTGAGACATTTAGCAATATGTCAAAAATACAACCATTTACAGTTTCCGTGACAACCAATGTCTTGCTGCTGATGGTAAGTTACAGTATGCATGAAGTGTACCCGTCTGGTAGTGTTTACCTTTTATATATATTTTCTCACTCTGTCCTCACAACTAGCCTCTAACCCCCTAAAAAAATTCTGGTTGAAATCTCCAATTTAAAGAATATTAACAGCTCACTTTATGAGGTCAATGAAAAGCTAGTAGTAGTTTTAATGTTCATTCATATTTATCTGTTAATCATTCCCTTCCAACAATTAAATAAGAAATGTCTATAATGAAAATCGGATAAGAATTATCCATTTGATTTAAACCAATGACATACATTGTGCTGTTGCATGGGTAAATTAGCTCTATCCATACAGTATATAGAGAAATTTCCTATTCAGTGAACCAGTTATATTCAGATATTCAGATAAATAAAATTGTTGTTTTTCTCCAGTATATACAAATTTTTCTTTTAATTATCAGTGTGAAAAATTTGCGGAATACCTTTTCCTACATTTTTTAATACTTTTTCAAAATGATAAACTAAGGAGTGGAACTATGATAAAAAATATGAATAGGCAGTGATGTTGTGGTAATGGAGGAGGCATCAAAGCTTTGCCACTGATGCGTAAATAAGCCCTCTCACATTTCATTTAGTTCCTAACAATATGATGTGTAAATAAGCCCTCCCACATTTCATTTAGTTCCTAACAGAATATGACAGCAAGCATGAGACTTAATGTACTTGATATTTTCAATAAATCACTGATTGAAATTTTTAGAAATAAAGAAGAGAGATTTTCTGTTACATTGACCTGATGTATATAATAAATTCTATTCAATACTGTTTTCACTGTGTTTGCAGGATTTCCACTGCCATCTTACTACTAGTGAAGTTGTTGGATATCTAGGTGGAAAATGGGATCCAAGTACACAGCGTAAGTATTTGTGGGATATCTTCATGGATAATGGGATCCAAGTACACCGTATTTTCTTCAGATACATTCCCCAGTCATATCAGGATGTGGTTTTGATTGAAAGGCTTATTATGGTGTCTGGTTGATCCTAAATGAAAATGGTGCCATTCTGACATCCAAAATTGGCCACCACAGCAGCAATCATGAAAATCTTATTACTTCTACCCCTCTGAATGGAAATTGAAACTTGTATCAGAGGTCTTCACTGAAAGATTTCTCATGGTGTCTAGTGGATCTTAAATAGAATTATGCCTGTCTGATATCCAATATGTCTGCCACACTGGCCATTTTGGAATCCTATATGGCTGTCACACTGGCCATTTTGAAATTCAATGTGGCTGCCAAACTGGTCATTTTGAAATTCCTATCAATACTTCTCTAGACGGAAAGTAATATTGACGTTGGTTTTTCACCAGAAGACTTCTGATGATGTCTGGTTGATACTAAGCAAAAATATTGCTGTCATTACGTATAGTCACTATATCTGCCAACTTTAAAATCTTGTTATTGCTATTCCTCCTAGAAAGAAAGTCATATCAACATAAGGTTACTTATGATAACTTCTTGTCCTGAATTTAAATATCTGACCTTGAAATATGGCAATCTTGGCAGCCATCTTGAAAATTTGGTCACTGCTCCGGCAATCTTGAAAGTCATATCAGCATTGGGTTTTCACAGAAGACTTCTTATTGTGTTAGGCTGGTCCTTAATGAAAATGATGCCAGTCTGGCTACCATAGTGGCCATGTTGAAAATCTTGTTATTGCTACATCTGAATTGATGATCATATGAACATCGTGTGTTCACCAGTTGGTCCTCAATGAAACTTGTGCCCAACAGACATCCAATATGGCTGCCACAATGATCATATTGAAAATCCTTTCACTAATACTCATGAGTGGATGGTCATATTCAGATGGGGTTTTGACCACTAGTCTTCTAAAAGTGGCTATCTTTTTCTAAATGAAAATGGTGCCAGTCTTACATCCAGTATGGCTGCCACATCCACCAATTTGAAAATTGTATTACTAAAGAATATTAGAGATGGTTTTAATTTAAAAGAAGAAATGATCTTTTCTTGAATTGCTGGAAATTCTTCTGGGACTGTAGAACATCCATCTCTTTAAGGGACTCCTGTTGCTCAGTACTTTGCCAATAAGGAGTTTTTATACAATTCTGGTGTGTCAAACATTTGTGATGTCATTGGTACCAAAGCAATTATTTACTGTAATCTTTTATTGCTTAACTGAGGTCACCATCTTATCAGCTTTCACTTGCATTGTTTCAGTGAACAGAGGTAAGTAATTTTTCACCTCATGTCAGTGATATAAAGAACCGATCTTCTGATAAATAATATGATTCTCATAAAGACAAGTTGCTGTTTTTATTAAGTTACTAATATATTAAATAGAACTTGCTGGAAAATTTTGAAGAACAGTTCATCAGTAAAGGGACGATAGATTTCATCAAATTTCAACATGTAATATTCATATATTTGGAATCTGTTTTTGAATTTGTTATGCTTATGTCTTGGGAGACCTTTTGTGGAATTTAACTTACAATGTTCACTTCATGGAGATTTTAATTTTCATGTTTTATCTAGGCCCAAATATCATGTCATTTGCTTTAATGTTAACTCTTTCTGTGACATTGTTCTCTTAACAACTATTAATTAGTTTGAAAATTAGGTAAAAATTTGAATGTCTTGTTATTTCATTGATTTTTTGTGTGTATTTATCTTATTTACAGATTTGAGTATATTACAAGCATTTCCTTGCAAATGCAGATTAGGAGATGCTCAGTGTGCACCAATTGTTGAAGATGAGGTAAGTGTGTAAATTTACATGCTCTTTCAGGTGTGATTAGTGTTTAACAGTGCAGTAATTATCATGCATTTTCAAGTGTGATTAATGTTTAACAGTGCAGTAATTATCATGCATTTTCAGGTGTGATTAATGTTTAACAGTGCAGTAATTATCATGCATTTTCAAGTGTGATTAATGTTTAACAGTGCAGTAATTATCATGCATTTTCAGGTGTGATTAATGTTTCACAGTGCAGTAATTATCATGCACTTTCAGGTGTGATTAATGTTTAACAGTGCAGTAATTATCATGCATTTTCAGGTGTGATTAATGTTTAACAGTGCAGTAATTATCATGCACTTTCAGGTGTGATTAATGTTTAACAGTGCAGTAATTATCATGCATTTTCAGGTGTGATTAATGTTTAACAGTGCAGTAATTATCATGCACTTTCAGGTGTGATTAATGTTTAACAGTGCAGTAATTATCATGCATTTTCAGGTGTGATTAGTGTTTAACATTACATCAGTTATCATGCATTTTCAGGTGTGATTAATGTTTAACAGTGCAGTAATTATCATGCATTTTCAGGTGTGATTAATGTTTAACAGTGCAGTAATTATCATGCATTTTCAGGTGTGATTAATGTTTAACAGTGCAGTAATTATCATGCATTTTCATGTGTGATTAATGTTTAACAGTGCAGTAATTATCATGCATTTTCAGGTGTGATTAATGTTTAACAGTGCAGTAATTATCATGCATTTTCATGTGTGATTAATGTTTAACATTACATCAATTATCATGCACTTTCAGGTGTGATTAATGTTTAACAGTGCAGTAATTATCATGCATTTTCAGGTGTGATTAATGTTTAACATTTCATCAATTATCATGCATTTTCAGGTGTGATTAGTGTTTAACATTACATCAGTTATCATGCATTTTCAGGTGTGATTAATGTTTAACAGTGCAGTAATTATCATGCATTTTCAGGTGTGATTAATGTTTAACATTACAGTAATTTTCATGCATTTTCAGGTGTGATTAATGTTTAACAGTGCAGTAATTATCATGCATTTTCAGGTGTGATTAATGTTTAACAGTGCAGTAATTATCATGCATTTTCAGGTGTGATTAATGTTTAACAGTGCAGTAATTATCATGCATTTTCAGGTGTGATTAATGTTTAACAGTGCAGTAATTATCATGCATTTTCATGTGTGATTAATGTTTAACATTACAGTAATTATCATGCACTTTCAGGTGTGATTAATGTTTAACATTACATCAATTATCATGCACTTTCAGGTGTGATTAATGTTTAACAGTGCAGTAATTATCATGCATTTTCAGGTGTGATTAATGTTTAACATTTCATCAATTATCATGCATTTTCAGGTGTGATTAGTGTTTAACATTACATCAGTTATCATGCATTTTCAGGTGTGATTAATGTTTACCAGTGCAGTAATTATCATGCACTTTCAGGTGTGATTAATGTTTAACATTTCATTGATTTTCTTTCTAATCAGACATGTCTTTGGTGTTTAAAAGGTGGTCTTATGAAAGTGTTTGCTGCTAATTGGGGTGACAAAATAGTTGTTGTTATAGGGTTTAATGCCATTTTTCAGCACATGATAGGCTATACATGGCAGCCAGTATTAATGGTGCAGGAAGAACCCGGGAAAACCTCGGAAAGAACCACCGACCCACGAGAAGCTACTGGCAAGCTTTCTCACATACCCACATTAGCCGAATCCGAGACTCGAACCCATGCAGACAGAGGTGAGATGGCAGTGATCCATAATGGAGAGCGCTTTAGACCACTCAGCCACCTGGGGCCCCGACAAAATAGTAAAAAAATATGCACGAAAGCAGCTTGAATGACTAATGTTTTGGAGACCATCTGTTATGAAAGACATTTTTCTTTTTCTTTCTTGAAAATGTTACTGGATCATAATACTTTAGGAGAACTACTACTACCTAGCAAATCCAGACCTACAGGATGATACAAATTTTAGCATAAAAGCTAAAAGTTATCTGCCAGGAAGAGTGATCTCCCCTTGTTACAGGGATTGGCTCCAAATCCCATGAATACCCTACTTACACTCATGCTAAGAAGCATGCTTTCACAACAAGAGACCTCGCAAAAACCATTCCCTACATTTGGAAGATATAGCATTACAAGTTGGAGGAGTCTTTTTACTTCTAAGGGAAGTATACTGCATCTATATTTCCAACATTTCTCTTGTCCTATGCAGACATCCTTGAGCCTTCCTATAGGTAGTATTGTAAATTGTATTAAAACTGGGGACTTCATTGCTGTCATCTGCTGTCACTATTTTCCAGGTAAAACATCATATGGTATAGCTCCCCCCCGTATCTAAATAATAATTTGTTTTTATACTGTAAAACTTCCATTGTGGTTGGACAAGTACAGGTAAGCATCTTGCTCATGCACATTACAATAAGCAAAGATGCTTGAGTGATGCTTACCTGTATAGGCAATCCATTGGCTTTCCTACAGGTAAGCTGTGACTAGAATTTTTTTTTGTCTTCCTGTTCGTACATATAAGTGTTGCTCCAGTGATTCTGCCTGTACAGGCAGTCAGAGTCACATGCCTACAGGTTATTATGGCTAGAATTGATTATTTAGCATCCACTTTCTAAATATTTATAGCTATGCTATAATCTACCTGTACTGCTCATGTACAAATCTTTACATTTAATTATCTGTGTGGGTAACTCTGCAGGGATACTCACTTGCTCATAAGCAGGATACTTACTTCACCACCAACACTACTTGTATAAAGGTATAGCCCTTCAGCACTACTTGTATAAAGGTATAGCCCTTCAGCATGCATAGTTTCACTGGTTGTCCCCCCTTGAAGACATGTTAGACTTGCATATTATGGACAGACATCAATCATAACTTGGGGGTAAAAACATCTGATTGCACACAGAGGCTACGAGATAGCAGTTAAAGTCTCTCATGTCAGAATTATGGAATGGATATATGACTCCATCCCAAACTCATGAACAGGACAACATCATGCCAGCCAAGTTGGTCGTGTACCTCCATGACAAGACTTGGCCATATAACTTTGATCGTAATGCGCCACGACCACAATTTGATCTTACTTCATCAGCCAAAACAAACTTGTCCATTTCCATGAAGCACATTGTGCTGCCATGCTCTTCATGAATTGCCATGTCCTGCAGACTATACCCAGTCTATACAGGCACTTTGATCAGTCTAACCATATAGTGTTGCAAGGCACTTCCTGTGGAAGACATATGGTTGTCATGACCATCCTTACTGCATGGTACCTGAAACACTTCTGGCATTCAATGTCCAGCTGAGTGGGGTTCATGAAATTCTGGCTGACAGATGTTTCATTCACCCTCAGTCCTCTGCCATCCAAATGACTCTACTTAGTGACCTGTAACGGATCTGAAATATAAGTGGGCCACTATCACTGACATTCTTCTCCAACTACTTCACATGTAGCACATGAGGCATTAACTTCTACCATATTCTATATCCAACACAACTGGCATTCAAGTTCCCTCATCATTATTAGATCTTACTTGTATGTGTAAAACTCTGCCTTACAGGACTGAGCTGAAGATTCCTGCCCTCTCCCATCGGGCTTCTGTTCTTGTTTCTCTACATCACCTGCTGGTCTACAGTTCTGATATCAGGTGAATATTATCTATGGAAGATTCTGTCTTAATAGGTCACCACCACAGGACTCGCCATTGATTCCTATTGACCTTGCCACCTCAGGGATCAACTCTGTTTCTGTTGCTGTACAGCAAGGGAAAGAGCTAAGCAAACAGCAGATGCATGGACTGGTTACATGCATCAAACATCCTGTAACTCATCCCAACATAATGAATCAGATGACATTAGAATACCTACTTCTATTTTGACGGGATTAGACCGTATGCAAGGGATCATTGGGTTCACAACCACAATGTATGCAAGATAAGACATGGTCTCAATTCAAGACATCTCATGAGTTTACTGAACTGAATAAGCAGGATCATATTCACAGGCAGGTCCACTTAAAATAACAGAATATCCTATAACCATAATAGCAGCTATGAACTTACAAAAGATGGGAAAAGATGAAGTGCTTTCCACCTCCACTTTACAGACTACTTTACAGAACTGTCATGCCCCAAGATACACTCACAACTTTAATCACCTATTCTCCTCCTTTATGGTCAGATTGACCCCCTCAGTCTCAGTTACAGCAGAGGGATTTGTGAGGCAACCAACAAGGTCACAGGGATGTCTCAAGAGCGCATGTGACTGAGAAACAATCCCATAACTAAGTGGAAAAGTCAGAGGGAGGTCGCTTGTTTTTGCAAGCATTACATGTGACCATTCCTATCTCAATGGCATATATTTAGGCCCCACCCCATCCTTATCACAGATCCCAGTAAGAAGAAGGCTCCAATATTTGTGGCTGAATGGGGAAGATTTCCCATGACTATATGTGGACCCAACATGTTCATGACTGTGGCCAGAGTTCTGTCAGCTCCAATGTGACACTTATCAGTTGGTCTTCGACCTAAGTGAATTCAAGCAACACTGTTATGCTTTTGGGTTTGAGATGGAATGCAACAATGGGTCAGGACTCTGTCCATTGTAAAGCCTTTGCAATCAGCATGGACTTGCAGGTAACATAATTTCACTAACCCCACTCAAATGGCTTCCACAAGTTCTGTGATTTGCTTGCAACAGGATAGAAGCAGCAGACTAGATGTATTTTGGAGTAAGACTTGATTTTATGTCTTACTCCCCCTTCATCCTCTTGTCATCATCTTAGACCTCATCCCCTTTCATGAAGCGGTTGACTTGTTCTTGACTCTGAGACTTGTTCTAGACTCTGAGACTTGTTCTGGACTCTGAGAATGTGTTTCCAGTGAACAAGATTTGAATTGATGCAATGGTAAGTTCTGTGCCTCTTTTGAGCAATCCATCAGCTAAAGTTTTCATTCACTGGCAAAGTTTTTGCTCATTATGTCAGCAGACGTCTTAATCTTAGGTCACTTTTCTGAGTTCTCATAACAATGATTACATGGTCCAAGTGGAGAAAAAACTTTGACATTTGGACCAACTCTCTCAATTTTGAGGCTGCATCGCAAAGGGCACTTGGACTTGCATCTATGATACCTCTAGCAAACATATTCTTTGGAATCAATTATCATTAAGGATGTGGCCATAGAGGGCTGTGGGAACAAGTCTTCTACCTTTTCAGACTGACATGGGAGCATGGCCCTATCAGGATCTTTTTTTATCATTGAAATGGATGCCATTTTTCAAAGCCTGTCATTGATGGCTTGTGAACCTCATGGGAATAAAGTTCTCATTCTGCTCGAGAACTTAACTGTGGTGATTGATATCTAACAGTAAAGCAGAACAAGCACTTGGACATTTGTATTCTTATGTGTGATTTTCTAAAAGTGGTGTCCTCATCAACAATCCAGGTTTCGGTTTGATATAACCTAGGATTGTGAATATTTTGGAAAACTCCTTTTTTTGCAAGCAGTTCCAACAAGATGGGTCAGTTTCACTCATGATGATACCCTCTTTCATTGCAAAGGACAGGGTAACCATAACTTTGTTATGAAATCACTGTCCATTATGAACGGTTCATCTCAAGACCACCTACAAGATCCAGTATGAGCGTTGAAGTGGTATCTGAAAAGGATAGCCAATTGCATCAAGCAAGAAACAAATTTATTTTACCTCTTAAACATGAACTGGGAGATAAATGAGCACATACCTTTTCATCAGGGATAAAATGGGTTATTCGCTCAGCTCACATTAACCCCTGGACGTTTTTATCATTATTCACTCAGCTTATTAGCACATTAACCCCTGGTTGTTTTTGTTGTTTGCGTCTGAAATTTTAGTAGGAAACACATTTTGAAAGCTATTTTTTAATATATCCATAAACACCAACTTCCAGGTTATCTTTCAATAATATACTGCCTAGTTGTGTTAGAAACATTGTTTTTCATTGGCTATTTGGCTCATGCATAAGCAGAAGTGTAAAAGTTGGAGTTCTTTTTGTGTTTTTTATTTTTTGTTTTCTTGCTTAAAGGACCCATTATTTTCATATCGAGACCACTCTTTATTCCAAATGCCCATTTTATCCTACTTTTTGCAAAGGTTCATCTGTTTGCAGTTCATACTGGTTTGCCTTAGATCTGAGACCAAAACCAAAAAGTCTCAAATCCGGGCACAAAATCGAATTACAACCATGGCGAATTTTGGGTAGAAAAAAATTGGGTCCAGAAAATGAGGTTTTACCCTCTGTATTTTGTGGCACAACTGGAAATTCCCAATTATTTGGCATCATTGTAGAGCTACATCTGTCTGCCTTTCTATAATGCCACCCACTTTAGTGTATCATACATGACCTTGACGCTACATAGCTCAGCAGTAGGCTACTACCTCCTGCCCTGTAAAGTCGTCGCTAGGGGTTAATGTGTTAAGAAATAATCCCAGCTCCAGATAATTGTTTTTCCAGCTCATGAGGTTAGAGTAGTTGCCACAAGTATAACATTTCATCAGAACAGTTGTCTTACCATATTATTTTTTGTTGGATGGAGATCAGAGTTGACATTCTCAAGGTTTCTATCTAAGAGATCTTCATCTCAACTCGATCTGGTAGGATCTATAGTTGTGGCCTCTCAGGTCACCTTTCTGGGTTGTTCAATAGATATAGCTTCATGATTTCTGAATGATTTGCAGGAGGGAAGTTTTTCCCTTTTTGAAGCTGCTCCCATACAGATAGTCTTCTCCATCTGGGTTATATAGAAACTGTCTAACACCGGTTATGTGGAAACTGTCTAACATAGGTTATATAGAAACTAACATAGGTTATATAGAAACTGTCTAACATAGGTTATATAGAAACTGTCTAACATAGGTTATATAGAATCTGTCTAACATAGGTTATCTAGAATCTGTCTAACATAGGTTATATAGAAACTGTCTAACATAGGGCATCTTCCTCCACCTCTTACCTATTCTCCTTATGATTGGCTAATGTATTCAAATTATGTAACCCAAAGAAGAAACAAATGTTTCTAGTAAAATCTGTTTCTTAACAAATACTTACCCAAGCATAATACACATACTCCCTCCCAGCCTCCCTGTAGTTAACATCCATATAGAGTGTGCCTTCAACTCAAGTAGCAACTTAGATATGGGATTTGGCGCCAATCCTTCTACCCAGGGCAGATCACTCTCTCCAACCGTAGCCTAGATGGGCAGATAACTTGTAAGATTTTTGAAAAGTTTTTAACTTGGAGGGCTGAATTTGCAAAGTAATAGTAGTTCTCCTAAGGTATTTTGATTGGGTAAGTATTCACAAAGAAACATATTTTACCATAAATATTTAGTTTCATTCACATGTCAATATGTTATATAATGTAATGACCTATAATCAGAGACCACCAGTTTTGAAAGACACTTATTTCTTGAGCCCACCTTGACATTAGTTGGATGTACATATGACTTTTGGTGTTTATGGATCCATCCATTTCATCATCCATACATCTGTCCGTGTTATAGATAACTTCGGTGTTAAAGTTTTTGGTGTCAGTTAATGAGAGTCCTGTTATTTGGTACAGTGTTCCTCTCATGTTAAGACCAAAGGTTCCAGCCTAATAAATCTGTTTGAATGTAGAGGTGGTCGTATTATCAGACAAAGATATCAGTGATGAACATTGGGCAAAATTTTGTTAAATGGGAAATGGGATTATCATTAAGCATGGATTTAACAGCCAGTATGAACCTATCATTTAGCATGGACTTGTAATTCAGTATGGACTTACATGCAGCATGGGCCTATCATTCATAGTATGGACTTATCAAACAGTATGGACTTATTATTTATCATCGAATTAAATTCCAGCATTGACTTATGGAACAGTGTGGATTGATCATCCAGCATGGGTAGATCATGCAGCACAGATAAGTCATCTGGTATGGGTTGGTTATTTAGCAGGGATATCTCATCTGGCATGGGTTGGTTATATAGCACAGATATCATCTGGAATGGGTTGGTTATATAGCATGGATATCTCATCTGGAATGGGTTGGTTATATAGCATGCATATCTCATCTGGTATGGGTTGGTTATGTAGCATGGATATCTCATCTGAAATGGGTTGTTATATGGCATGGATATCTCATCTGGAATTTGTTGTTGTATAACACGGATATCTCATCTGGAATGGGTTGGTTATATAGCATGGATATCTCAACTGGTATGGGTTGGTAATATAGCATGGATAACTCATCTGGCATGGGTTGGTAATATAGCACTGATATCTCATCTGGTACTGGCCAATCATACATCATGGATTTATCATCTGGTATTGGTTGATCATAGACCTTGGATTTATAATCGGTCTGTGAGTACATCCTGATGCGTACAACAATTTACCTCAAGCTCAACTCAGCTTGCTGGTCATGACCAGCTTCTCTATATTTCAGTGAAACTTGTCATATAGAACACTTGCATGTAAAGGACATCTGCTTCTACAGGACAACATTAATTAACCTTTATTTAAAAATATAATTTGTAAATACTTATAACCCATTTTGTATAAAATGCTTCAGTCAGTGTCCTATATGAATAGGCATCACTGCAGTTGGATGCTAGACAAGATAACCCCTCCCTTCAGTATTAACCTGTCTCCAGAAGGGGATGAGAAGGGGTGGGAGTAGGGTCATACTATAAGTGATAATCACTCAAATGTTATTAATGCTATTTGCAAATATAGAATATGGTGATGAAAATGGGGTTGGGATGTGGGTGTTGATGATAAGAATTGTGATCATAGTGATGATAGTTGTTTCTTTTGTAGATTTGTCAAAGCATGAAGAGGATAGGCCAGACACTGGTGGGTTGGTATCATAGCCATCCTTACTGCCGACCAGAACCCTCCATTAAAGATGTGGATTGTCAGATGTCCTATCAGCTCAGGATGAAAGGGTCGGGGTCTACATATTTACCATCTGTTGGTATTATCATCTGTAAGTTATGCCATGTGATGTCAGGTTCTATGTACTTACCATCCATTGGTATTATGATTTGTAAGTTAGGCCATGTGATGTCGGGTTCTATGTACTTACCATCTGTTGGTATTATCATCTGTAAGTTATGCCATGTGATGTTGGGGTCTATATACCATCTGTTGGTATTATCATCTGTAAGTTAGGCCATGTGATGTCAGGTTCTATGTACTTACCATCCATTGGTATTATGATTTGTAAGTTAGGCCATGTGATGTCGGGTTCTATGTACTTACCATCTGTTGGTATTATCATCTGTAAGTTAGGCCATGTGATGTTGGGGTCTATATACCATCTGTTGGTATTATCATCTGTAAGTTAGGCCATGTGATGTCAGGTTCTATGTACTTGCCATCTATTGGTATTATCATCTGTAAGTTATGCCATGCGATGTAGGGCTCTATGTACTTACCATCCATTGGTATTATCATTTGTTAAGTTATGCAGTGTGATGTCAGGTCTACATACTTACCATCCATTGGTATTATCATCTGTAAGTTATGCCATGCAATGTCGGGGTCTACATACTTACCATCCATTGGTATTATCATCTGTAAGTTATGCCATGCAATGTCGGGGTCTACATACTTACCATCCATTGGTATTATCATCTGTAAGTTATGCCATGCAATGTCGGGGTCTACATACTTACCATCCATTGGTATTATCATCTGTAAGTTATGCCATGCAATGTCGGGGTCTACATACTTACCATCCATTGGTATTATCATCTGTAAGTTATGCCATGCAATGTCGGGGTCTACATACTTACCATCCATTGGTATTATCATCTGTAAGTTATGCCATGCAATGTCGGGGTCTACATACTTACCATCCATTGGTATTATCATCTGTAAGTTATGCCATGCAATGTCGGGGTCTACATACTTATCATCCATTGGTATTATCATTTGTAAGTTATGCCATGTAATGTCAGGTCTTCATACTTACCATCCATTGGTATTATCATCTGTAAGTTATGCAGTGTGATGTCAGGTCTACATACTTACCATCCATTGGTATTATCATCTGTAAGTTATGCCATGCAATGTCAGGGTCTACATACTTACCATCCATTGGTATTATCATCTGTAAGTTATGCAGTGTGATGTCAGGTCTACATACTTACCATCCATTGGTATTATCATCTGTAAGTTATGCCATGCAATGTCGGGGTCTACATACTTACCATCCATTGGTATTATCATCTGTAAGTTATGCAGTGTGATGTCAGGTCTACATACTTACCATCCATTGGTATTATCATCTGTAAGTTATGCAGTGTGATGTCAGGTCTACATACTTACCATCCATTGGTATTATCATCTGTAAGTTATGCCATGCAATGTCAGGGTCTACATACTTACCATCCATTGGTATTATCATCTGTAAGTTATGCAGTGTGATGTCAGGTCTACATACTTACCATCCATTGGTATTATCATCTGTAAGTTATGCCATGCAATGTCGGGGTCTACATACTTACCATCCATTGGTATTATCATCTGTAAGTTATGCAATGTGATGTCAGGTCTACATACTTACCATCCATTGGTATTATCATCTGTAAGTTATGCAATGTGATGTCAGGTCTACATACTTACCATCCATTGGTATTATCATCTGTAAGTTATGCAATGTGATGTCAGGTCTGCATACTTACCATCCATTGGTATTATCATTTGTACGTTATGCCATGCAATGTCAGGTCTGCATACTTACCATCCATTGGTATTATCATCTGTTAAGTTATGCAGTGTGATGTCAGGTCTGCATACTTACCATCCATTGGTATTATCATTTGTACGTTATGCCATGCAATGTCAGAGTCTACATACTTACCATCCATTGGTATTATCATCTGTACATTATGCCATGTGATATTGTGATTGATACTAAATACACCACTCCCTCGATAACTCGTGCCCTGATAACTCATGAACCCGCTTATAACGTGGGGTCAGGCATGGATCCCATTTTTTCAACCTGAAAATACCCCAAAAATTGGTCTCTATTTGTTGAAGTTGAAGAAAATCGCGATCCAAATTGGTAACGGAAACTTTGATGTATTGCTTGTCAAAAATGGTAGATTGGACCTGGAAATTTTAATTAACACTATGGAAAAATAGGTCATACAATGTTTTACATTTTCTTTCCAAACAACATTCCTAGTACACCGCAATTAATGATATGTAAGGAAATTTCAATCGATGAAAATGTCACGCTGAGTAGAGGCAGTACTTTAATAAATAAATACAAATTAAATAATTTTTTTATCTATTGAAATTTGTGTTCTAGTTCTATCATTCAGTTCCTTTTAAGTGTAATCTTCATAAATGCAATGTGTCCTCTTGTAATTAAGCGTAAAATGTGTCAATCTACCATAACAACTGTGTTTGCGAGCATTTCTCTGAGAACCTAAATAAGTGCCAACCGTGTTTTGGTAACTGACTTCCGGAAGTATTTGTTGTTACAGTATTGAATTAAAAGCTGGACTCCTTTGTTTTGTATTATCGTGTTAATTATGTCTTTTGAATCAAATAAAGAAGGTGGAATAAAAGAAAAGTTAAAAGGCTAAAAAATCCTACAAACTTAAAACCTAGTGGCCCCGGTCATATTTCAGGTGAACTCACTTCATTTGATCAATCGAGCACTTATAAATGTTGTTGTGTATGTAACATAAACTACCTTAAATTAACCAACTCTTTCATAACTGTGATCAAAGATAACAAGGCAGCCAAGCGAAATGAATACTTCTTAAAATAAAGAGCTTGATTTCACAGATACAGACCACTGCGGGCAAGCAAGTTTCAGAGAATTCTTGAACTGGCACTTAAGAGATATCCTCAAAGATGATAAGAAGTTTCATTATTACCACCATTGAAATCATGACATCAATATTGTACTAATTGAACAATAAAAAAAATTGAGTTTCGACGCAGACGATTTTCTCATGAAATAAATGTCACATGTTTTTGAAAAAAAAGGAAACTTGTTAGGTGGTGTATCAACAGTTAGTCTAGTTCCCTGCTATGTGGACATCCTATTTAGCAGGATAATATTAAAAACACTACAGGAACCAGACTAATCAAGAAAACACAAAGTAGTGATATAATACACAGATATTTTCGCGTACACGTGATGGTTGTTGAAACCAGTTGGAACGTTCTTTCGTATATTGGAAATTTTGAAAATAAATGTTATTTAAATAGAATAATGAACAAATTCATTAGAAAATGCACATTATTAAAAATTATTACCGACATGATTGTAAACAGCCCAGTTCCCTAACGCCACTCCCACCACGGTTTTCTTGATGTCAAAGCAATTTTTTTCAATTTTTGGAGGTCCCTTGGTACCTTGCACCTCGCTTATAGTGCGGTCTATGTTTGTGTACCCCGTTGGGTGCGAGTTATCGAGGGAGAGGTGTATCCTACTGACTCAGAATGAAGGGAGATAACCTTTGAAGGAATTTAAATCCCTCCATGCCTAGTGTCCATTCTCTTTTACCAAAGTAACAAAATGTATACTCTAATTAAAATCAGTAACAGAGTTTAGATTCACTTGACTCTCGTTTCCAAGGGAAGCTACTCTGATTTAGGTAGAAGATTAAACCTGATAATAATCTTCATTGGACTTTTGGACTTTTTTTTTTAACGTAGCTTTTACAATTTTTCAGTCATATCACTACGATGTCTGCAGTGTGGCAGCTTATAGTGATGTCTAGCACTGGGGCATCATGCCGCAGACATGTAGCATGATGTCTCACCCAGTCACATTATCCTGACACCAGGCTGACCAGTCCTAACACTAACCTCTTAATGCTGAGCGCCAAGCGAGGCAACTGTTAGTATCATTTTTGTAAGTCTTTGGTATGACTCGGCTGGGGATCGAACCCACGACCTCCCACATCCGAGGCGGATGCTCTAACCACTAGGCCACCGTAGCGGTTATCTTCCTTGGAAGTTTCACTGTTGGTAATACAGTCAGACCCACTTATTTCGACCTTGGTTATCTCGAGAACCTGTGTATGTAGAACATTTTTGTCCAGTCCTGAAAAATCCTTTGTTATGCAAAGTCTCGGATGCGGGAGTTCGTGGGGTTCAATTCCTGGCCGAATCCTACCAAAGACTTACAAAAATGGTATTAACAGCCGCCTCACTTGGCTCTCAGCATTAAGAAGTTAGTGTTAGGACTGGACGGCCTGGTGTCAGGATAATGTCACTGGGTGGGACATCATGCTAAATGTCTGCTAGGCATCACTATAAACTTCCCCACTCAGACATCGTAGTGACATGACTGAAAAATTGTTAAAGCTATGTTAAAAATTCATATCACACACACGCACATTTTTAGTACTTCAGATACATAATCATTGTTATGAAATAGGTTTGACTTTGAAACAATGATATCTTGGGACCCGGTTATGTCAAGAATTGTTTTTACACCCCCTGATGTAATTGAGATAACAGGGTTGACTGTACTTCAAAACAATGGTAGAAAAAATGCTTAAAAGGACCATGAATAGCAATATCTTGTCTTTAGAAAGGACCATGAATAGCAATGTCTTGTCTTTAGAAAGGACCATGAATAGCAATGTCTTGTCTTTAGAAAAGACCAAGAATAACAATGTCTTGTCTTTAGAAAGGACCATGAATAACAATATCTTGTCTTTAGTAAGGACCATGAATAGCAATGTCTTGTCTTTAGTAAGGACCATGAATAGCAATGTCTTGTCTTTAGAAAGGACCATGCATAGCAATGTCTCATCTTTAGAAAGGACCATGAACATCAATGTGTTGTCTTTAGTAAGGACCACGAATAGCAATGTCTTGTCTTTAGTAAGGACCATGAATAGCAATGTCTCATCTTTAGAAAGGACCATGAATAGCAATGTCTCGTCTTTAGAAAGGACCATGAATAGCAATGTCTTGTCTTTAGAAAGGACCATGAAGAGCAATATCTTTAGAAAAGACCATGAATAACAATGTCTTGTTTTTAGAAAGGACCATGAATAACAATGTCTTGTCTTTAGTAAGGACCACAAATAGCAATGTCTTGTCTTTAGAAAGGGCCATGAATAGCAATGTCATGTCTTTAGAAAGGACCATGAATAGCAATGTCTTGTCTTTAGAAAGGACCATGAATAGCAATGTCTTGTCTTTAGTAAGGACCATGAATAGCAATGTCTTGTCTTTAGAAAGGACCACGAATAGCAATGTCTCATCTTTAGTAAGGACCATGAATAGCAATGTCTTGTCTTTAGAAAAGACCATGAATAGCAATGTCTTGTCTTTAGAAAGGACCATGAACATCAATGTCTTGTCTTTAGAATGCACCATGAATATTAATGTCTTGTCTTTAGAAAGGACCATGAATAGTAATGTCTTGTCTTTAGAAAGGACCACGAATAGCAATGTCTTGTCTTTAATAAGGACCATGAATAGCAATGTCTTGTCTTTAGAAAAGACCATGAATAGCAATGTCTTGTCTTTATCTTTTGGATCCCATTCACCTGATCTGATGCAAACAAATATCACATTGCTCCCTGCAATATTCTTGATAGTTTGGATATTGCAGTATGTCTATACATTTAACACTCCTTTCAGATGGACCATATACTGTTACCCATGTCTATTTTGATTGACCGGGACCAAAGAAATTTAAAAATAAAACATTAGTGTACGCTTTCTTATCTTGAATTAAGAAAGAGTTATGATACCTCAACTGACTCTGCAAATGCCGTGTTATGATAGCTCGATTGACTGTGCAAATGCTGTGTTATGATAACTCGATTTACTGTGCAAATGCAAATAGTTGACATTCTGCCTTCAAATTCTCAGTACACTTTTAAAGAAAAATCTGTTTGGCTTGAATCAATCGTTCATCAAACAGGTAACAACACTGGAAATTTTAACCATAAGATTCACTCAGTATTGATTTGTATTTGTACTGGAGGTGAAGGACTGTAAAAGTTTCAACAGAATTGATGATAATCAGTTGTAAAAATAAATATATTTTGTAGATCAGCTAAATGTCAGCCATGCAATTAACTTGATGTAAATTACATTACGTGTGAATGGTGCAGATACAATAATCTTGACAGATGAGGTTCACGGCAACTGTGCAGATACTCTCTCCCATTTATGGGGTTTTGCAGCCATGCTAAAACATCAGAGCCATTTTTATAAAATGTGCAGAAATCACAACTCAGATGATAATAAAAAATCCCCAAATACGTTCATGTCCCAGTGTGCTAATGGAACCACACTCACTCATAATGTAGACCTTGATATTCCATTGCATGGAACCACACTCATTCATAATGTAGACCCTGATATTCCATTGCATGGAACCACACTCACTCATAATGTAGACCCTGATATTCCATTGCATGGAACCACACTCACTCATAACATAGACCCTGATATTCCATTGCATGGAACCACACTCACTCATAACATAGACCCTGATATTCCATTGCATATTGCACTAGCAGATCTGGCTTTACACTGTTTCTAGTACCGTATATGAACGGCAACCGAAACATCATTTTTTGGTGATGTGGAGGTGGCCGTGGTAGTATGGGTGCTGGAACGTGCAGGCAGGCGATAGTTGTCTTATCTTGCATTCAGAGGTCCTAGGTTCGATACCAAGCAGAAACCCAATATGGAGCGAATTATTGATATGCTTGTTTAGCGGTAAGGTTGGAATAGTCCTAGTACTATTAGTGGTAATTAATGTCCTTACATTCGTCAACCATAGGGATCTTAATATACATCCTCGTAATAAAATATATATATTTATAAGTATATAGTCTTTAGAGTAATTCTCCTTAGTCCAGTGCTTGGAGTAATGCTACATTACTCCCTTATATAGATATAACCTAACTTTGCCAGTGCCAAGGTATCTTAGGACATATGATATATATATCTAAAGTTTCGAGAGTGTCTGCACGTTCTAGTACCGTATATGAATGGCAACCGAAACATCATTTTTTGGTGATGTGGAGGTGGCCATGGTAGTATGGGTGCTGGAACGTGCAGGCAGGCGATAGATGTCTTATCTCGCATTCAGAGGTCCTAGGTTCGATACCAAGCAGAAACGCAATATGGAGCGAATTATTGATGTGCTTGTTTAGCGGTAAGGTTGGAATAGTCCTAGTACTATTAGTGGTAATTAATGTCCTTACATTCGTCAACCATAGGGATCTTAATATACATCCTCGTAATAAAATATATATATTTATAAGTATATAGTCTTTAGAGTAATTCTCCTTAGGCCAGTGCTTGAAGTAATGCTACATTACTCCCTTATATAGATATATCATAACATAGACCCTGATATTCCATTGCATGGAACCACACTCACTCATAACGTAGACCCTGATATTCCATTGCATGGAACCACACTCACTCATAACATAGACCCTGATATTCCATTGCATATTGCACTAGCAGATCTGGCTTTACACTGTTTCTAGTACCGTATATGAACGGCAACCGAAACATCATTTTTTGGTGATGTGGAGGTGGCCGTGGTAGTATGGGTGCTGGAACGTGCAGGCAGGCGATAGTTGTCTTATCTCACATTCAGAGGTCCTAGGTTCGATACCAAGCAGAAACCCAATATGGAGCGAATTATTGATATGCTTGTTTAGCGGTAAGGTTGGAATAGTCCTAGTACTATTAGTGGTAATTAATGTCCTTACATTCGTCAACCATAGGGATCTTAATATACATCCTCGTAATAAAATATATATATTTATAAGTATATAGTCTTTAGAGTAATTCTCCTTAGTCCAGTGCTTGGAGTAATGCTACATTACTCCCTTATATAGATATATCATAACATAGACCCTGATATTCCATTGCATGGAACCACACTCACTCATAACGTAGACCCTGATATTCCATTGCATATTGCACTAGCAGATCTGGCTTTACACTGTTTCTTATGAATAATCGGCTCTAGAAACAGTGGAGACCCTGATGTGCTGCTGCATTATGCAGTGGCATGCCATGGTATATGTTGTTTGCTGGATATGACGTACATCTGAGCATAATGGTAATATCAGTGTGCTGAAGACGGGTCACTCATCCTGTACAAAAATCATTCACATCAACATTAGATATTTTTTATATCAGCTTTCAAAATTTTCTGGACTTAGTATAAATACTGAAAAGATTAATGCAGTTTGATTTGGAAATAGAACAGTAAATAAGATATGATTTAGAATATAAATTAGATTGAAATTGTTCCAGATTCATTTTTTTTCAATCAAATTTTTCTTTAGATTTACATAAAATTATAAAATTGCATTACATTACTAAAATTAGAAGAGTTATAGTTATACATTTTGATATTTAATTTGTAACATCACTCACCTTGGAAGACAAATGACAATTTGTTTGTTTCTACTGGTTCAAGTCCAGAAGATTGTGTGTGATCATGTTTCTTTGGCATCCATCTGTCCATTGTCTATTAGCAATAAAAATTTCCTTATCAATTAAGCTTCTAATCTACCTAGAGAAAGGTTATGAAACATCTCATACAATGTCATCCAGTCCTAAATTAACATAGTGGTTCTCAGACATACAGCACTGCTGCCATCTTGAAAATCTTGTTGTTACTTCTCATGAGCTATATCAAATTGGAATTTTCAGTGAATTGTATGACTTGTTGATTTCCCTAAATCAAAAATATGCCAACAGTCAACAAGGCTATCATAGTAGCCATCTTGAAAATCTTGTTATCAGTACTTCTGAATGTATGATTATCATCAAAGGGTTCACGCTAAAACATTTCTTATGACTTGCAGATAGTCTGGAGTGAAAATGATAGAAGTTTTAAATCCAATATGTCTGCCATGGAGGCCGTCATGAAAATCTTTGCTCAAACTACTTCTAAATGGATGGTCATATTGACATGGGTTTTTTTCTTCACTAAAAGACTAATTATGACACTGTTTGATGTTCCTAAATGAACATGGTGCCAATTTAACATCAACTCCTACTTTGGAATCAGCCTAGACTGGCTGCCAAATAAACTCCTATGACTTGTAAACAATCTGAAATGAAAATGGTGCCAGTCTGAAATCCAACATGGTAGCCAGTTTAAAATCTTCTTGTTTCTTCTTCAGAAATGTTGATCATATTGACACAGGAATTTTACTACAAGGCTTCATATGGTATGTAATTGGTCCTGAATAGAAATGGTGCTGGCATGAGCTCCCAATATGATCACTATGGTGTTATCATGAAAATTTCATACTGACTGCTACATCTGATAGGATTATTTTATTGACAATTGGATTGCCTTATAGCAATTCTGGCTGTAGTAGTTTGTCATTTCCTATGGCAGTGGTGATCTAACCTCCAGTATGGCTGCCAAGAGATGATCTAACTTCCAGTTTGGCTGCCAAGATATGGTCTAACCTCCAATATGGCTGCCAAGAGATGATCTAACTTCCAGTTTGGCTGCCAAGATATGGTCTAACCTCCAATATGGCTGCCAGTAGATGATCTAACTTCCAGTATGGCTGCCAAGATATGGTCTAACCTCCAATATGGCTGCCAAGAGAAGATCTAACTTCCAGTATGGCTGCCAAGAGATGATCTAACCTCCAATATGGCTGCCAAGAGATGATCTAACTTCCAGTATGGCTGCCAAGAGATGATCTAACCTCCAATATGGCTGCCAAGTTAAAATCCCCTTCTGACAGTGAGATTTTACTAAAACACCTCTAACAGGATGCAGTTGGTCCTGAATGAAACTGGTACAGATCTGACCATCAACATGTTAGTACTGTTATAACAGAAGTCACAAAATTGTGCTGCTTTATCTTTGGGTCAAGCCAAAGGTCATTGCTTATATTTTTGTACTTAGTTTCGCTTATGAGCACAGTGAGTTGTACATATGTAAAACTTAATTTGGTTTTTCAGTAAAGAAGTTGATAATAATAGTACTCTGACATTCCTTAACATTAACATGGTAATGATTTTTAATAAGATCCAATAAAATTAACTTGGGAATACAGTTTTTGATAAGATTCCATAAAATTAACTTGGGAATACAGTTTTTGATAAGATTCCATAGAATTAACTTGGGAATACTGATTTAATAAGATCCGATAAAATTAACTTGGGAGTACACTTTTTAATAAGATTCCATAACATTGAGATTACAGTTTTTAATAACTTTACAAAGAAATAACTAGGGACATTCAGTTTTCAATAAGACTCTATAAAATTAACTTGGGAATAAAGTTTTTGAATAAAATAAAATTAACTTTGGAATACAGTTTTTAATAAGTTTTCTTCTGAATCCCTAGATTTTGCCATATTTGAGTTAAATATAAAATTCTTTGGTGTTTTTCTTAAATAAATATAATTCAAAAAAAAATTGTCTTGATTCAGATTTCTGACATATGATTCTAAATGAAAATTTGTTTTGATTGCTTCTGTTGTAGACACAAATGAGTTCCTTTTTTTCAGTATTGACTTATTTAGCCGATTTATTATATGTCTTGTAAAATTTTGGATTTGTGTCTGATTTGCTTTCTATGACCTGTACTCCTCATTCATAGTGAAGTCTCAAGATTTAAAGTTTTTCTCTTAATACAAATTGATATTTTTACATAGGTAAAGGTCCAGGCAAAGCACAATTCCTAAAACAATGTACAGGTAAAGGTCCAGAAAAAGCACAATTCCTAACACAATGTACAGTAATACCTCGTGCATTCGCGTTTCTGGATTCGCGAATTCATGGATTCGTGAAATTTTCATTGGTACCCTCTACGTACATGTTTTCTTTATTTTATTGAATTGTACCTTTGTTATATGACTTCTGTGACATATGAAGTTTACCTAGTTTAGCTTCCTGACAATGACAAAGAAAACGTCAGTCATTAAGTTTACAGTCCCATTCGTTACTTGGTTTTACCTTACTGTGAGTGCAAAAGAAAACGGCAGCCAATGAATTAGTATAGGGGTAATATTAGTATACATGTACCGTATTGTAAATGTGCTAGTGTGGCAAATACCCATTAGGCGATTCTGTACTCTATTTTTACGTCAACCATTTATTTCTCTTTTTAAGGGTAATGTATTAAGCTAACTTTTAAATGAAATTAAAGTGCTTTGGGAGCATGATTTGGGTCATATTTAGGGTTTAAACTCTAGAAATAAGCATTTATTAGCATTTTTAGTGACTCGTACCAAACATTCGCGATTCCTCCTGATCCGCGACTGGTTCTGGAACCTAACCTCGCGAATGTTTGAGGTATTACTGTACAGGTAAAGGTCCAGGCAAAGCACAGTTCCTAAAACAATGTACAGGTAAAGTCCCAGGCAAAGCACAGTTCCTAAAACAATGTAAAGGTCCAGGCAAAGCACAATTCCTAAAACAATGTACAGGTAAAGTCCCAGGCAAAGCACAGTTCCTTAAACAATGTACAGGTAAAGGTCCAGGCAAAGCACAGTTCCAAAAACAATGTATAGGTAAAGTCCCAGGCAAAGCACAATTCCTAAAACAATGTACAGGTAAAGTCCCAGGCAAAGCACAGTTCCTAAAACAATGTACATTTAAAGGTCTAGGCAATGCACAGTTCCTAAAACAACGTACACCTCTCCCTTGATAACTTGTGCACAACAGGGTCCACAAACATTGATGACACTATAAGCAAGGGTGCAATTTACCAAGGGACCTCCAAAAATTGAAAAAAGTCTGCTTAAACATGGAGAAAAACGTGAGGGGCGAAGTTAGGGGACTTGGCTGTTTAATGACTGAATCCTTGTTTTACAATCATGTCCATAATAATTATTAATAACACTTTTTCTGTTTAAGTTTTTAATTATTCTGTATAGATAACAATTATTTTCAAAATATCTAACATGTAAAAGATCATTCCAACTGGTTTGAACAACCATCATGTGTACGTGAAAACATCTGTGTATCACATCACTACTTTTTGCTTTTGTTGGTAAGTCTGGTTCCCGGAGTGGCATTCAGTAGTATCCTGCCAAATTGGGAAACTGTTAGCAGGGAACTAGATTGACTGTTGATACACCACCAAACAAGATTCCTTTTTTTCAAATTTTTGATTTGTTCAAGTAGTATATTATTGATGTCATGATTTCATTGGAAGTAATAGTGAAACTTATCATCCTTGAGGATATCTCTTAGTGCCAGTTTAGGAATTCTCTGAAACTCGCTTGCCCACAATTGTTCATATCCGTGAAACCATGCTCTTTATTTTGCAAAGTATTCTTTTATCTTGGTTGCCTTGCTATCTTTATTCACAGTTATGAATGAGTTGGTTAGTTTAAGGTCATTTATGTTACATACACAATAATATTTTTAACAGCATTCGATTGATCCATGAAGTGAGTGCACCCAACAAACAACCGGGGATGCTAGATTTTATGTTTACAGGATTTGCATGCCTTTTAACTTTTCCTTTAATCCACCTCCTTGATTTGATTCAAAAGACATAATTGACATGATAATACAAAGGCAGCCAGCTTTTAATTCAGTGCAACACTACAGCAAATACTTCCACAAGTCTGTTATCAAAACAAGGCACTTACCAGTAATTAGGTTCTCGGAGAAATGCTTGCAGACATAGCTGTTACGGTAGGTTGCCACATTTTACATTTAAAAACACACTGCATTTATGATGATTACACTTAAGAGGAACTAAAAGATAGAATTAAAACACCAATTTCACTTAATTGGTATTTAAGTAAAAATGTACTGCCTATACTACGTGTAAGGAACATTTTGATTGATCAAAATTTCCTCCAGTATTTTTAATTATGGTGTACTAAGAATTTCGTCTGGAAAGAAAATGTAACCACTTATATGACTTCTTATTAAAAGTTGATCATTTCAAAATGTTGATTAAAATTTCATGGTCCTATCTCCCATTTTTGACTATAAAATGAGCGATATATCAACGTTTCAGTTACCAAGTTTGGTCACAATGTTCTTAAAGTTTTAAGAAATAGGGATAATTTTTTTTAATTTACGTGGGTTTGCGAGTTATCATGGCATGAGTTATCAGTGCATGATTTATCAGGAGAGTGGTGGATAAGTAAAGAGGCAATGCACATTTACTGAAACAATGTATAGGTAAAGGTTCAGGCAATGCACGATTCCTAAAACAAAGTATAGGTAAAGGTCCAGGTAATGAACAATTCCTGGAACAATGTCTGTGTAAAGGTTGAAGCTTTGTACAAATACTATAGCATTGTTTAGCTACGGGTCCAAGCAATACTCAGTTATATGTACATTGTATATGTAATGGTCAATGTCATGAACATTTACAAAAACAATGTATGGTCAGGTCCAGGCAATACACAGTTACTAAAACAATGTATATGTAAGGATCCAGGCAATACACAAATACTCTAACATTGTATAGGTAAGGATCCAGGCAATACACAATTACTAAAACAATGTATATGTAAGGATCCAGGCAATACACAAATACTATAACATTGTATAGGTAAGGATCCAGGCAATGCATAATTACTATAACAATGTATAGGTAAGGATCCAGGCAATACACAGTTACTATAACAATGTATAGGTAAGGATCCAGGAAATACACAGTAACTAAAACAATGTATAGGTAAGGATCCAGGAAATACACAGTTACTAGAACAATGTATAGGTAAGGATCCAGGAAATACACAGTTACTTAAACAATGTATAGGTAAGGATGCAGGCAATACACAATTACTATAACAATGTATAGGTAAGGATCCAGGCAATAAATAATGACTATAACAATGTATGTGTAAGGATCCAGGCAGTACACAATTATTATAACAATGTGTAGGTAAGGATCCAGGCAATATACAATTACTATAACAATGTATAGGTTTATTCAAGATTTTTCTTGCACTGGTCTTAGTTGAATATTTTTTCCCTCAAAATAAATATTGTTACATGAAGAGTATGGTAACAAAAATGATCTGTCACTGATTGCCCATAAAATAATAGATCTCTACCTGGTCACTAATTGCCCATACAATACTAGATATGTAGCCTGTCACTAATTGACCATCAAGTAATAGACTTGTACCTGGTCACTAATTGCCCATAAAACAATAGATCTGTACTTGGTCACTAATTGCCCATAAAATAATAGATCTGTAACCTGTCACTAATTGCCCATAAAATATTAGATCCGTACCCTGTCACTAAATTGCCCATAAATAACAGATCTGTACCCAGTCACTAATTGCCCATAAAATACAAGATCTGTATCTGGTCACTAATTGCCCATAAAATAATAGATCTGTACCCTGTCACTAATTGCCCAGAAAATAATAGATCTGTACCTGGTCATTAATTCACCATCAATTAATAGACCTGCACCTGGTCACTAATTATTGACCATAAAATAATAGATCTGTACCCTGTCACTAATTGCCTTTAAAATAATAGATCTGTACCTGGTCACTAATTGGCCATCAAGTAATAGACCTGTACCCGGTCACTAATTGCCCATAGAACACCAGATCTGTACTCAGTCACTAATTGCCCATAAAAAAATAGCTCTGTACCTGGTCACTAATTGCCCATAAAATAATAGATTTGTAACCCAGTCACTAATTGCCCATAAAATAATAACTCTGTACCCAGTCAATAATTGCCCATATAATATAATATGTAGCTGAATGAGTTTAAAAAATTCATCAAATTTGCACAGACTGAAGATCATAGACTGCTCTCATGAAATAGATAAGTGTTTATGCAAGTCACAGGTCGGTACTGTAATGAATGTACTAATAATATATGTGTAGGTCCTAGTGTTGTATGTATTAATATGATATGTACTAATATGGTATGTGCTAGTGTGGTTTCTAATATGGTATGTACTTGTGTGGTAAGTGCCCTAATATTGTATTAGTATGGTATGTGCTAGTGTGTATGTTATAATATGGTATGTGCTTCAGAGGTATGTATTAATATTGTATGTATTAATATGGTATGTGCTAATATGGTACATACTAGTATGGTTTGTACTAGTGTAGTATATGCTAGTATGGTATGTGCCAGTGTGATATGAACTAGTTTGATATGTGCTTGTTCTAAAATGGTATGTGCTTGAATGGTATGTACTAGTGTGGTATGTGCTAATATTGTATGTACTAGTATAGTATGAGCTAGTATGGATTTTACTAGTGTAGTATATGCTGGTATGGTATGTGCTAATGTGATATAAACTAGTTGGGTATGTGCTTGTTCCAAAATGGTATGTGCTTGAATGGTATGTACTAGTGTGGTATGTGCTAATATTGTATGTATTAACATGGTATGTGCTAATATTGTATGTATTAATATGGTATGTGCTAATAAGGTATGTATTAATATGGTATGTGCTAATATTGTATGTATTAATATGGTATGTGCTAATAAGGTATGTATTAATATGGTATGTGCTAATATTCTATGTATTAATATGGTATGTGCTAATATTCTATGTATTAATATGGTATGTGATAATATTGTATGTATTAATATGGTATGTGCTAATATTGTATGTATTAATATGGTATATGCTAATATTGTATGTATTAATATGATGTGTGCTAATATTGTATGTATTAATATGATGTGTGCTAATATTGTATGTATTAATATGGTATGTGCTAATATTGTATGTATTAATATGGTATGTGCTAATAAGGTATGTGTTTGTATGGTATTTGCTAATATGGTATGATCTAACATGATGTCACCAATATCATGCATAATAATTTTAATTTCAAAATTTCAGCCCCATACAACCAATCAAATAACAAAACGGAATCCACATTACAGATGTACATGGTCATGCCACCAATTGAGGTAAGGGAATTTTGTACATAATATGTATTATATACAGTAAAGCCTGCCTTGATCCTTATTGATGTAGCTATTGTTATAATGTAGGCCATCTCAGTTAAGCTCTGATACAGTTTAAAAAGGACTTTTAAAAATCTATTTATGACATGGACACACCTGTATAATTTATTTCATTGTTTTTTTGAGCATCATATTAAGTTTTAATTTAATTGAAAATAGGCCAAATTTTAGTGTCTTGAATGTCTAAAAATAAGTTTACTTGTTTTAGATTTGCTGTGCCATTAATGTATTTCTCTCATGTACATAAAATTTGCAGTCATTATTACATGAAAATTTGCAGTCATTCTTACATGAAAATTTGCCAGAATGTTGTTAAATTAAGGGATTCACCTTATCATTTTCCTTCCTGCATAATAAATTTTCTTGGTCAAATTTTTATCCCACTTCATCACTTTTTAGGCTGAGTACACATGGTTGATTACATATGTACAGAGAAAGGTCCATTTTGGTTTCTAGGCCGAGTTGAAAGGTCATGGGCACTGGAGCTGATGTTAATTTTTGTGGTTTTGCTGGATAAGTCAAGTAAACTGCATCCATTGTTCATCAAGCTGCATATATAGTTTGCACTTGAGCATATGAACTTGATTCTTGAGCCCAGAGGTCAAATATCAGTGTCACAGAAGCTAAAATTGATATTTTGGATTTCACACAATAAGTCAATTTTCATTAACTTTCTCAAGCCTAGTTTTTATCAACTTAATTGTTGTATTACATTTGAGGAAGGGCCAGTCCCTGCTGAGTTTATGGTAGACTGAAGATGAAGGTCAGGGGTCATGAAATTGCAAAGTTATGTTTATTTTGCATTTTTCATGTCTGTCACAAATTTGCATCTGCTCAGTAACTTTTGAAGATCAATTTTCCCAGTTTGTAGCCAAAGTTATGGAGTTAAAATCCTTTAGCCTTTCCTGGTAAAAATGTAGAATTCTGGCCCTGGCTTGATTTATATATTTTTCTGTTTAATTTTGCTTCTGTCAATAAATTTTGAAGGCATTCATATATTGAAACCAAATTTGGTATGAGATTTTACTTTAAGAAGAACTAGACCAAGTATTATCTTTGCCAATTTGCAACAAAATGTATGGAATTCTTAATTGACTTTTGATGTTAAAATATAAAGGCAATGTTTAGGTTGGAATTTCATAATTTCTGACAGAATTTGAGTGTTATGCATATTTTTGCCTTTGAACATCACAGTTCAATTTTAGTTTTGCTCAACTTTTAGAAGACATGATGAATTTAAACCATATTTGGTATGAGGCTTTATAGTAACAAAGTCTTGGTCAGGGATTTTTACTTTGTGTCATTATGGCACCTCTTTGACCTTGACCTTTGCCATTTAATTGCTTCTCCTTGGCTAGGGCATATAGATGTTTGTCGATTTTCTCATGTAATCATTTCATGTTCCTTTCACAGCCGATTAAGTCAGATTATGGTATTCCAATGCACCTGAAGTTTTCCAAGAAACAGAACGCCTCTGTCAGTGAGGAACTTCTTAGTGAAATGGTAAGCTGACTGAAAATTATCTCATATGCCCAACGCTGAATGTTGTTCAAGTTGTACGCCCCACCATAAATGTTGTACAGGTTGTTTAACTTGTGTCCGTCTGTCTGTTGTCTGGTAATTTGTTCATTTTGATCAGTTTTCTGGTACGGCACTCATATATTTTAACAAATTTCCTATTCAATCGTTTTTGAAGTCATAGAGTCTGTTGTTAAAATTTGTTATTGTAATTATTAGATAATTACCAAGTGTATTTATTAATGGTGATATTTGTTATAACTCTGTTGGAATAATATTCATTGTTTCTTCTTCTCATAGGTCTATAATTTTAAAATATTTCTGTTACTACATAAAACATTAGTGATTTTCCATCCTGTAATTGCATTGTAAATAGAACTCTTTGAAAATCTTACTAAATCATTGTTCTAGTGATTTTCCATCCTGTAATTGCATTGTAAATAGAACTCTTTGAAAATCTTACTAAATCATTGTTCAAGTGATTTTCCATTCTGTCATGCATTGTAAATAGAACTCTTTGAAAATCCTACTAAATCATTCTTCTAGTGATTTTCCATTATGTCATGCATTGTAAATAGAACTCTTTGAAAATCCTACTAAATCATTCTTCTAGTGATTTTCCATTCTGTCCTGCATTGTAAATAGAACTCTTTGAAAGTCCTGCTAAATCATTGTTCTATTGATTTTCCATTCTGTCATGCATTGTAAATAGAAGTCTTTGAAAATCCTACTAAATCATTGTTCTAGTGATTTTCCATTCTGTCCTGCATTGTAAATAGAACTCTTTGAAAATCTTACTAAATCATTGTTCTACTGGTTTTCCATTCTGTCATGCATTGTAAATAGAAGTCTTTGAAAATCCTACTAAATCATTGTTTTAGTGATTCACTATTCAATTGTACATGGTAAGGATAACTCTTTGAAGCACACACATATTTGGTTACCATGGAAGTTTGTTTACACCTGATCCTTGAAATAGATCTACATATTTGAAAATTTTAAAATATCCAATTTTGTATTGGTACAACTATCAAGACTGAGTTTTAATTAAACAAACTTTTTCTAGATTCAGTAAAGAGTATTTCTTGTTCATTTAGAATGACTGAGTTTAATATCCCCAGCCAAATTCCTAACTACTTTGTATTCCAAAGGCTTTTGTAAATAATGCTCCTTGGTTATTACATTTAATTGGTTCTAGCAACTGAGTTGGGTGGTCTGCCTGAGAAGATTAGCTCAATTTTACTGATATTATCACCCGATGTGCTGAAGCCGGATAAACATCGGTGGTCATTTTATTATACTTAATGCAGGCATAACGGATATTGCACTAAGTAAGAAAAGCTTATCGTTAGTACTTAACAAAGGTCTAACAAAGATGCAGATTTGGAAAGGCGTAATAATCACACCATATTCATAATCAGTACTGTGGAATCACAGGATGCTGGCTCAGTGCAATTGTATGAAAAGAAATGTTTTTGTGTTGTATTTGTTTTGACTAAATAAATTTTTAAATAGTCTTTAGTTATCATTCTGTACCTGTATATTGACTAACTGAGAAATAAATATTTCTTGTGTTCATTCTGAACACTACGGATGAAACTTGGCTTTCAGAAAAAGACAAAATGTCACTTCAGACACAAAAATAGAAATAAAAACTATGAGGAATAGAAGCCTTTTACAAAAAATTGAGCATGAAATAATGGTATTGTCCACAAACAGCATGATTTATCATGCATGATGTGATGTTTCCACAGCTTGTGTTGCAAACTGTTATGAAAACATGCCATTACTAGTGATAGTGTGGTAGCTGCTGCTGATGTTTGCCTAGCTATGGTGTGTGACACCTATATGTGTCTGATAAGGGATATTGATTTCTTGGATTATGTTAATACTGAGAGTGACACTGTCACACCTACTATACCAACAATTAAATGCAAACTTGTTGTACCCAGAGGATGTTGTTTGTGAAATTAGTGATAGCCAGGAAGCAACCAAGGTTTTCTAAGAGCAATTATACCATTATAATTTATTTATTACATATATTTCCGATCTCATCAATAGGAACAAGTAGATACACATTTGAAAAATAAACGATGAATTTGGGAAAAAATCCCATTCCCCTACGCAATATTATAAGCAATCTTTACTGCCCATTTTTTAAAATTAATTTGTTGAAAGTGTACCTGTATATAGGTTTGGTTTGGTTTGGTGTGTTACAACACAGAAACACAAATAGATTATTTAGTGCCAATGTCAATGGTGTAAAGACCTTGCAAAGGAACACACCACTATAGCTGACCTCGCCTGATCCTGTTTTAGGATTCAAACCCACATCCGTTTGGTCATGAATCAAACATGCTAACCACTGAACAACCTTAGTTCCATACCTGTAGATGGGCAAATGAATTACAGATGTTTTACTTGCCTGTTTAAATTTTCACTTTCCTAGCATGAGTATTGGCACAGTATCACTTTTTCAAATACAAACAAAATTTATTTCTTGTAAAGCAAACAACATTCTTGTAAAATTGCTGCTCATTTTGTCGCTAATATAATGTACAATTCCTTAAGATGGACAATGGATAACAGGTCAAATATTTGGATGTTTATTTCCTTGTGTGAAAATGTATTCCATGGAAAAGGAAAATTGAAATTTTAATAGAATGCCTATAATTAAAGGTATCACTGCAAAGGGTCCTTACTTGTATCATCTCTTGTGATTGTAATGATGTAGAATAGTCCCAAAATGAACTCCTGCATATCACAGAGATATAAAATAGGCCTGATGTGAAATGTGAAATGCTGCTTGTCATGCTGATGTATAATAGGCCTGATATGAACTCCTGCATATCACAGAGATGTAGAATAGACCTTGTTTGAACTCCTGCATTTCACAGGGATGTATAATAGACCCGATGTAACTCTTGCATATCACAGGGATGTAGAATAGACCTGGTGTATCTCTTGCATATCACAGAGATGTAGAATAGACCTTGTGTGAACTCCTGCATTTCACAGGGATATAGAATAGACCCGGTGTAACTCTTGCATAACACAGGGATGTAGAATAGACCCGGTGTAACTCCTGCATATCACAGGATGTAGAATAGACCCGGTGTAACTCTTGCATATCACAGGGATGTAGAATAGACCTGGTGTAACTCTTGCATATCACAGGATGTAGAATAGACCTGGTGTAACTCTTGCATATCACAGGATGTAGAATAGACCTGGTGTAACTCTTGCATTTCAAAGGGATGTAGAATAGACCCGGTGAACTCTTGCATATCACAGGGATGTAGAATAGATCTGGTGTAACTCTTGCATATCACAGGGATGTAGAATAGACCCAGTGTAACTCTTGCATATCACAGGGATGTAGAATAGACCTTGTGTGAACTCTTGCATATTACTGGGATGTAGAATAGACCTGGTGTAACTCTTGCATATCACAGGATGTAGAATAGACCTGGTGTAACTCTTGCATATCACAGGGATGTAGAATAGACCTGGTGTAACTCTTGCATATCACAGGGATGTAGAATAGACCTAGTGTAACTCTTGCATATCACAGGGATGTAGAATAGACCTGGTGTAACTCTTGCATTTCATAGGGATGTAGAATAGACCTGGTGTAACTCTTGCATAACACAGGGATGTAGAATAGACCCGGTGTAACTCCTGCATATCACAGGATGTAGAATAGACCCGGTGTAACTCTTGCATATCACAGGATGTAGAATAGACCCGGTGTAACTCTTGCATATCACAGGGATGTAGAATAGACCCGTTGTAACTCTTGCATATCACAGGATGTAGAATAGACCCGGTGTAACTCTTGCATATCACAGGGATGTAGAATAGACCCAGTGTAACTCTTGCATATCACAGGATGTAGAATGGACCTGGTGTAACTCTTGCATTTCACAGGGATGTAGAATAGACCTGGTGTATACTCTTGCATTTCACAGGGATCTAGAATAGACCTGGTGTCAACACTTGCATTTCACAGGGATGTAGAATAGACCTGGTGTAACTCTTGCATATCACAGGATGTAGAATAGACTGGTGTAACTCCTGCATTTCACAGGGATGTAGAATAGACCTGTTGTAACTCTTGCATATCACAGGATGTGGAATAGACCCGTTGTAACTCTTGCATATCACAGGATGTAGAATAGACCCGGTGTAACTCTTGCATATCACAGGGATGTAGAATAGACCCGTTGTAACTCTTGCATATCACAGGATGTAGAATAGACCCGGTGTAACTCTTGCATATCACAGGGATGTAGAATAGACCCAGTGTAACTCTTGCATATCACAGGATGTAGAATGGACCTGGTGTAACTCTTGCATTTCACAGGGATGTAGAATAGACCTGGTGTATACTCTTGCATTTCACAGGGATCTAGAATAGACCTGGTGTCAACACTTGCATTTCACAGGGATGTAGAATAGACCTGGTGTAACTCTTGCATATCACAGGATGTAGAATAGACCTGGTGTAACTCCTGCATTTCACAGGGATGTAGAATAGACCTGGTGTAATTCTTGCATATCACAGGGATGTAGAATAGACCTGGTGTAACTCTTGCATATCACAGGGATGTAGAATAGACCTGATGTAACTCTGGCATTTCACAGGGATGTAGAATAGACCTAGTGTATACTCTTGCATTTCACAGGGATGTAGAATAGACCCGGTGTGAACTCTTGCATATTACTGGACATAGAATAGACCCAGTGTGAACTCTTGCATATTACTGGGATGTAGAATAGACCTGGTGTGAACTCTTGCATATCACAGGGATGTAGAATAGACATGGTGTGAACTCTTGCATATCACAGGATGTAGAATAGACCTGGTGTAACTCTTGCATATCACAGGGATGTAGAGTAGACCTGGTGTAACTCTTGCATATCACAGGGATGTAGAATAGACCTGGTGTAATACTTGTATATCACAGGGATGTAGAAAAAACCTGGTGTAACTCTTGCATAACACAGGGATGTAGAGTAGACCTGGTGTAACTCTTGCATATCACAGGGATGTAGAATAGACCCGGTGTAACTCTTGCATAACACAGGGATGTAGAATAGACCCGTTGTAACTCTTGCATATCACAGGATGTAGAATAGACCTGGTGTAACTCTTGCATATCACAGGGATGTAGAGTAGACCTGGTGTAACTCTTGCATATCACAGGGATGTAGAAAAAACCTGGTGTAAGTCTTGCATATCACAGGGATGTATAATAGACCTGGTGTAACTCTTGCATTTCACAGAATATGTAGAATAGACCTGGTGTAACTCTTGCGTTTCACAGGGATGGAGGAAAAGCCTGATATGAACTCTTGCATATCACAGGAATGTAGAACAGACCTGGTGTAACTCTTGCATATCACAGGGATGTAGAATAGACCTGGTGTGAACTCTTGCGTTTCACAGGGATGGAGGATAGGCCTGATATGAACTCATGCATATCACAGGGATGTAGAATAGACCTGGTGTAACTCTTGCATATCACAGGGATGTAGAATAGACCTGGTTTGAACTCTTGCATATTACTGGGACATAGAATAGACCTGGTGTGAACTCTTGCATATTACTGGGACGTAGCATAGACCCGGTGTGAACTCTTGTATATCACATGGATGTAGAATAGACCTGTTGTAACTCTTGCATTTCACAGGGATGTAGAATAAGTCCTGTATGAGCTCTTGCATGTGATACGAGGTGACTAATGGAGACAACCTATTTGACCTTGGATGTGTTTCATGCATTCATGCAGAGAAGGTCATCAATACATGCATGCATACACAAGCACGCATACATTTTATCTGTATTAAAGAGTCATCTACACATGGAGACCACATTATGCTGTATTTGCTTTCTAAGGACACATTTATTGGTACTGTCTCACAATAATGTCATATTTAATTTGTTATTTTCAGAAAAACCTGGCAGACTTTTATCGAGGTTCACCAGATTGGATCAAGTTCCAGCATTCATGGCAGCCATCTATAACATTTTTGGACAAATTAAAGGTAATTCTGAAACATCTACTCATATAAGGTACTTTCTCTTTGGTCGAATTTGAAAACATCCAGCACTAAAGTCAGCAATATACTGTCGGAAAATTTAAGGCCCATATGCTATCATGACCCTTTGGAGCCAAGGTTCTATCAAGACCCTTTGGGGCCAAGATGCTATCATGACCCTTTGTTGCCAAGGTGCTGTTACGACCCTTTGGGACCAACATGCTATCATAACTTTTTGGGGCCAAGGTTTGGGGTTAAGGTGCTGTCCTGATCCTTGCTATGATGTAGTACCGTGGTACCACAGATAGATGGCAGTCATGGTAGTTCGGTTGGTAGAACATTGGAATCATCGTGCAAGGGTCAAGGGTGTATGAGATTCAACTGTCGACCCAGACACTATCTTATTGACAAAAGTATGATTTTCAGATATCTTAGAAGAAGAAGAAAAATAATTAGTAGTGAGATAGAGAACTATAAATTTTTTACTGCCACAGTATTTATCCCTAGCATTAGCATTTTACAGTCTTGCTTAGATTCCATGTTTAACTATCCTTGAGACAGTCTGTACAGCTGATTATCACAGGCAATTAAACAGTAAGATGGTCACAAATAGGCAACCACCATTTCATAGATTACATAATGAGATGAGAATAGCCAAGGTGAAGCCCTCTTATATAGTTTGAAGACAGCTATGGGACAGTCCATTAATAGTTTGAAGACAGCTATGGGACAGTCCATTAATAGTTTGAAGACAGCTATGGGACAGCCCATTGAAAGTTTGAAGACAGCTATGGGACAGTCCATTAATTTGTTGTTGTTGTGGGGTTTAACACCATTTTTCAGCACATGATAGGCTATGCATGGTGGCCAGTATTAATGGTGGAGGAAGAACCTGGGAAAACTCCGGGAAGAACCACCGACCCACGAGAAGCTACTGGAAAGCTTTCTCACATACCCACATTGGCCGAATCCTAGACTCGAACCAGCGCAGACAGAGGTGAGATGGTAGTGATCTGTAATGGAGAGCGCTTTAGACCACTCGGCCACTCGGGGGCCCCCCAGTCCATGAATAGTTTGAAGACAGCTATGGGACAGTCCATTAATCTAATTTTCAAACGTAAAGTTGAAAGAACAGTTTTTAAAAAGTTTTACTTAAAGAGATGCATCTTGAAGAATGTAAGTTACTACACACCACTTCCTTGAATGAAAACATTTCAGCCATCTTTTTTAACAATTATTGGCAAGTTAATGGTAAGCAACTATGTTTCTTTGAACTAGGATCTCATTTCGTATATCAAATGCAAGACATAAGAGATTTAACTCATCATATCAAATGCAAGCATACATGCCAACCATTATGCTTTTGGCTTAATCATTACAGTTTTTTCCACTAAATTACGCCTTACGCATAAATGTATTCAGATTACATGTTTTCGGTATATCCCCCTCCCAAAAAAAATTAATAATTTGTTTTCTCATTTTTATTAACATCCCATTAATTCCACAGACCGTATTCTAGAAAAGACAGCTTCTGTGTAACTACGACATAAGAGTACACTTGTCTGTAGACTTGCATGCACTTTCCTAACAGTTATGTTCTTTTTATAGCAGTTGTACTATTTCCAAGAAATATGCTGGTTCTACTTTCAAACTTTTGACCTCAGTTTCTATTTATAACAGTCATATGGCTTAGTTAGGAGAGAACAGACTGGTTTCCTAACTTCTAACCTTTGCTTGCAGATTCTTTGTTCAAATTGATAACTGGTACAGGACCAGTCTTTAGGTATTTGGTGCTAAAAGTCAAGTCGGATTTATTCTAGTCAATGTGTTTGTTAGAGCAAAAATGTTTTTCAAATAATTTCACAGATGGATTAGATAAGATGAAAAATCGATTCAGAGATAAATACATTAACTACATATTACAGTGTTCCATTCTAGGGCAGCTTTGTGCCCCTTGTAGGCTGTGTGGAAAGGATTTTAATATTGGTCTTGGTGGTAAAAGAAAGAAACCTTGAATTAGCTCATTTTCCTAACTCAAGTACTATGGTAACTTGTCTTTTTTACAGCTGAACTTAATTGTGGACACGGATTTTATAAATGCAGAGGCGTTATTTATCGAGTTCTTAAAAGAACACAGACTATGCCTTGCAGTAGAAGACTACATTGGTCCTTTGTTTAAATGGATGTTTCTGATTCCAAAGTTGCAGAAAATATGTATATGCAAGAACAAAATCATCTAATATTGTTAGGTGTTTAGCAGAGGATACTTCACTTAAAATTGCTGAAGCCATGAAAATTGGGCCATTTAGTATTGCAACAGACAGGAGTAGTGATTATGATGACAAAACGTTGTACCCAGTCTGTGTAAGAGACTTTGACAATGAAAAGGGCAAAGTCAGAGTGCTCTTCTTTCTTTACCAGAATTAACAGTAGATTCTACTGGAGAAAACACTTTTTTATTTGCTTGATAATGCTTTGAATAAATATATGTTGGCAGAACTGTATGGGGTTTTCAGCTGATGCTGCATCAGTGATGACTGGAATTCGTACAGGAGTTGCTTACTATATTTTGAAAAATGTCTCCATCATTGTTCATAACAGGTTGTCTCTGTCATATGATGCACCATCTGCAAGAAAGGCTGCTGATAAATTAGAAGGAGAACTCTTGAAGTATCAAGCTGGCACTCTACCTGACAATGTACTTCATGGGGACAGAGTTGATTTTTTCATATAGTTTGCCAGCTAAAAGACACAATAACTGGGAGATATAAATTTCCTCTTCTTTGTCAGGTTATGAAACGAATATTGGTTCCTTGCCATTGTAATGCTGACTGTGAGAAATTGTTCAGTATTGTTAACAAAAGTAAAACTGAATTTTAGATCCAGGCTCTGTAATAACCCAGTACTTAGTGCTCTACTGGTGTGCAAAACATTTATAGTCTCAGCTGGTACAAAGTGCTTTGAAATGCAATATGAGAGTCTGTTGCTTTTTAAAACTCAAAGTGTTATATATGAAAACTTGGATCAGTAATTTGATGTTAAAAGTCCAGAGGGGTAAATAAATCATTTTGTACAAATGCTTATTGAATATTTATAATGTTATATGTGGATTACTCTTTTTCTGCTCGGATTACTCTTTTTGTCCACTTGGATTACACTTTTTCCTCGCCAAGGATTTGCATGTATATGCGCGACATAAGACAGATTTCACTCCATATGTCAAATGCAAGACATAAGACAGATTTCACTCCATATGTCAAATGCAAGACATAAGACAGATTTAACTACATATATCAAATGCAAGACATAAGACAGCTATCACTCTATATATAAAATGGAAGAGATAAGACAGATTTCACTCCATATGTCAAATGCAAGACATAAGACAGATTTCACTCCATATGTCAAATGCAAGACATAAGACAGATTTCACTCCATATATCAAATGCAAGACATAAGACTTATTTCACTTCATATATCAAATGCAAGACATAAGACAGCTCTCACTCAATATATTGAATGCAAGATATAAGACAGATCTCACTCCATAAATCAAATGCAAGACATAAGACAGATTTCACTCCATATGTCAAATGCAAGACATAAGACAGATTTCACTCCATAAATCAAATGCAAGACATAAGACTTATTTCACTTCATATATCAAATGCAAGACATAAGACAGATTTCACTCCATATATCAAATGCAAGACATAAGACAGCTCTCACTTGATATATCAAATGTAAGATATAAGACAGATCTCACTCCATAAATCAAATGCAAGACATAAGACAGATTTCACTCCATATATCAAATGCAAGACATAAGACAGTTCTCACTTGATATATCAAATGCAAGATATAAGACAGATCTCACTCCATAAATCAAATGCAAGACATTAGACAGATTTCACTCCATATATCAAATGCAAAACATAAGACAGCTCTCACTTGATATATCAAATGCAAGACATAAGACAGATCTCACTCCATAGATCAAAAGCAAGACAAATTTTTTTGCTTGTCAGATTAGAGTACAATTATGATAAACCTTTTTAAGATAAAATAACAAAATGCAACTGTGATTCAGTAAAGAATGAGCCCTTGAAACAAGCAAAACCCAGCAAAATAAAATTTAGTTTATGCACCAGCTACAAACAATATATTGACATCAGTCATTCTGGAGTGCATAACATCCATTGACATAGCACACAACTATTGAGATCAGTCATTCTGGAGTGTACAACATCCGTTGACATAGAAAACACCATATTGACATCATTCATTCCTGAGTGGGACCGCTCCGGTGGCCTAGTAGTTAGAGCGTCGGCCTCGGAAGCGGGAGGTTGTGGGTTCAAACCCTGGCCGAGTTATACCAAAGACTTACAAAAATGGTACTAACAGCTGCCTCACTAGACGCTCAGCATTAAGTGGTTAGAGTTAGGACTGTTCATCCTGGCGTCAGGATAATGTGACTGGGTGGGACATCACGCTACATGTCTGTGGCATGATGCCTCAGTGCTAGACATCACTATAAACTGCCACACTGCCGACATTGTAGGAGTATGACTGAAAAATTGTTAAAGCTACATTAAAAATCCTAATCACACACACTCACACATTCCTGAGTGTACAATGTCCATTGACATAGCAAGATTACCAGCATGTTTAACTCACAGCAATGCAGATGCAAAAGATCATTTTCTGTGCTGAAAAAATTCAACCAGATCTTCAGAGAAGTTTTAAAACCTGCAACATACAATCTCTATTGAGTGCAAAGAGTAACACAAATGGCACTCGCATTACCTTCACCCCATCCTAGCTTCCAAACCATTTATATCATCCAATTAAGAAAATATTTCTCTGTTACTGTTTTTATTTTTATTTTATATTTATTTAATATCTTTCTGATTGTGATTTTTTTAGTATTTATATAATGATGGGTTTGAACAATGCTAAATCTACCAACTATTTTTTGCTTGTGATTTTATTAAATGTTTCAAAGAAAATATGTTGTTGTTTTTTTATTGTATACGAATTTCCAATTATTTTATATTTGTTTATATGAAATGATAATTTATTTTCAATTGGACATCACCTTTTTGGCGTCATGCACACTGATTTGCCCTTAGGATTTCAAAACACTTTTTATGCCATCAAAATCATCCAGCACTATCTGTGAATATGGCAGCTATAAAATAAAATTACACACTGGTATTTTTGGAAGAGTATTGGCTATGGTATCACCATTAAAAATTCTAACATTTTACAGCTTGTTATTCTCATTTCAGACGTCTCTGTCTAACAAGCTGCCAGAAGACCAGATGGAGAATGGGACATTTCTGGACTTTGTTGGACATCTACTTATCTCAAAGTGACTTGTCCATAGTGAAGACTTTACAAATCAAAAGTGGCATTTACACACTGTGCATTTCATTGAACCTTTTTCATGTGTTCTGGCTGTATGTATGGAGTTGGCATATAGTGTTAACCATGTATGTCTGTCATGTCTATTCATGTCCTGCCTTATCCTGTCATGTCCATCCATCACAAATTTCAGTAACTTTTCAAGGACATAATGGATTGAAATGCAACTTAGTCATATTTAATGGAGTTATGGCCCCCTATTTGACTTGGGACTTAAGACTCTTTAATTGGGGCATCTTTGTGTGTAAGAATGGAGTTATGGCCCCTATATTTGACTTGGGACTTAAGATTCTTTAATTGGGGCATCTTTGTGTGTAAGAATGGAGTTATGGCCCCTATATTTGACTTGGGACTTAAGACTCTTTAATTGGGGCATCTTTGTGTGTAAAAATGGAGTTATGGCCCCCATATTTGACTTGGGACTTAAGACTCTTTAATTGGGGCATCTTTTTGTGTGTACAAATGGATCCCAAGAATTTCTTCTTGAGATGAATTGGAAATGATTGAGATGAATATTTATTGAATTAGTCAAATCAGTTCATCATTTTATTTAATATGAACACATTTTTTTCTGGGAAAGATTGAATTCTCACAGACTCCATTAAAACTTAACTGAATACTGTGAGGGGATTTTTAAAAAATGGTCATCCAATTTTATGAAACTTTACAAGTCAAATTGTTTAGATTACATAACATTTTTGTATATACATAAACATACACATTTTGTTATATTTTGGCAGAAAGGATGAGTCTGATAATGATATGTTGAACCCATTAGAACACAACATATTGATATGCTATATGCTGAAGTCATTAGGCCAACACATATTCATATGCCATATGCTGAAGTCATTAGGCCAACACATATTCATATACCATATGCTGAAGTCTTTAGGCCAACATATATTCATATGCCATATGCTGAAGTCATTAGGCCAACACATATTCATACCCTTTATGCTGAAGTCATTAGTCCAAGACAGTTATATGCTATATGCTAAAGCCATTAGGCCAAGACTTATTCTTACTCAGTATGTTTAAGTCATTAGGCCAAGACATTCATATGCCATATGCTAAAGTGATTAGGCCAAGACAAATTCTATAGCCATCTAGAAATGTAGACATGTGGATGTCAGTGAAAACACCAGAAAGTTTCAATTTTGTAATGCCAAACAAGCCAGGTAAGATTAACAGGGTATGTAATAATATAATTTATAGGGGCTCCAAGTGGCCGAGCGGTCTAAAGCGCTCTCCGTTACGGATCACTGCCATCTCACCTCTGTCTGCGCCGGTTCGAGTCTCGGATTCGGCCAATGTGGGTATGTGAGAAAGCTTGTCAGTAGCTTCTCGTGGGTCGGTGGTTCTTTCTGGGGTTTTCCCGGGTTCTTCCTCCACCATTAATACTGGCCACCATGCATAGCCTATCGTGTGCTGAAAAATGGCATTAAACCCGACAACAACAACAACAATGATATAATTTTCTGTCACTTTAACAATACAGTTCTCCACTTATTTTGTGGAGTAAATATTTGTGATGTCTTATCTGGTTCCAAGAGTAAAAGTAAATGGAATTTCTGATTATAATTTAGGCTACCATGAGGTATTTTCACAAGAGTAATTTATATAACCATGTTAGACAGAAATTAATAATGTGATTTTGAAAGCAGGGGCTTAGAAAAACAAAAACACAATGTTAGACAGAAATTAATGTATTTTTGAAAGTGGGGCTTAGAAAAACAAAAGCACAATTTAAGACAGAAATTAATAATGTATTTTTGAAAGCAGGTCTTAGAAAATCATAAACACAATGTTAGACAGAAATTAATAATGTATTTTTGAAAGCAGGTGCTTAGAAAAACAAAAACACAATGTTAGAAATTAATAATATATTTTTGAAAGCAGGTGCTTAGAAAAACAAACACACAATGTTAGACAGAAATTAATAATGTATTTTTGAAAGCAGGTCTTAGAAAAACAAAACCACAATATTAGACAGAAATTAATAATGTGATTTTGAAAGCAGGGGCTTAGAAAAACAAAAACACAATGTAAGACAGAAATTAATAATGTATTTTTGAAAGTAGGTGCTTAGAAAAACAAAAAGACAATGTTAGACAGAAATTAATGTATTTTTGAAAGCGGGGCTTAGCAAAACAAAAACACAATGTAGTTGCATTTGAACAACATAATTGTGAACAGTGTTGAGACATTGATTTGGCAGATGAGTAAAACTTTGACAAAATAATGGACCAGAAAGTGGACACTATCTGGGTTAAATGACTTAGGATGGTGGGCAACATTAAGATGACATACTGCAAAGGAAAAGTGGGCAATACTTTAATTAGATATGGGATGGGGAAATACTTTAATTATATATGGTGGGGGGCGGTATTCTAATTATATATGGGGAGGGGCAATATTCTAATTATATATGGGGAGGGGCAATATTCTAATTATATATGGGGAGGGGCAATACTTTAATTAGATATGGGGAGGGGCAATATTCTAATTATATATGGGAAGGGGCAATATTTTAATTATATATGGGGAGGAAGGCAGACGATAATTGGATTTTTAAGAAAGATTGTGCAGAATGAGTGATCTTTTGGACAGTATAATGAAAAAGAACAATTCACAGTGATAAGTTGACATTATTTACAAAGTTGAACTAAATTTTAATTTAAAAAAATGATTGAGAAAGATGAATGATATTGTGGACAATCAAAGAAAGGTGGGCAATATTTAGATGACATTGTTTTCAAAGATGAGTAAAATTTGGTTTTTGATTTGATTGTTTGGAAGTAATAGAAATTCATATCTGAAAGAATGATGGTATTAATTGCATTATATAATGCTAAGAAAGGTGGGCCACACTAATTGGAAGGCATATCATAATGACTATTGGCAATAATTGCATTATATAATGCAAAGAAAGGTGAGCCACACTAATTGGAAGGCATATCATAATGAATATTGGCATTAATTGCATTATATAATGCTAAAAAAGGTGGGCCACACTAATTGGAAGGCATATCATAATGAATATTGGCATTAATTGCATTATATAATGCAAAGAAAGGTGGGCCACATTTATTGGAAGGCATATCATAATGAATATTGGCATTAATTGCATTATATAATGCAAAGAAAGGTGAGCCACACTAATTGGAAGGCATATCATAATGAATATTGGCATTAATTGCATTATATAATGCTAAGAAAGGTGGGCCGCACTAATTGGAAGGCATATCACAATGAATATTGACATTAATTACATTATATAATACTAAGAAATGTGTTCCACACTAATTGGGGGCCTCGTGTGGTCTAAAGCGCTCTCCGTTACGGATCACTGCAATCTCACCTCTGCGTGGGTTCAAGTCTAGGATTCGGCCAATGTGGGTATGTGAGAAAGCTTGCCATTAGCGTCTCATGGGTCGGTGGTTCTTCTTGGGTTTTCCCGGGTTCTTCCTCCACCATTAATACTGGCCGCCATGCATGGCCTATTGTATGCTGAAAAATTGCATTAAGCCCCACAACAACAACAACAACCACACTAATTGAAAGGCATATCACAATGAATTTTGGCATTAATTTCATTATATAATGCTAAGAAAGGTGGGCCACACTAATTGGAAGGCATATGATAACGAATATTGGCATTAATTACATTATATAATGCTAAGAAACGTGTTCCACATTAACTGGAAGGCATATCATAACAAATATTGTTATTAATTACATTATATAATGCTAAGAAACGTGTTCCACACTAACTGGAAGGCATATCATAATGAATATTGGCATTAATTGCATTATATAATGCAAAGAAAGGTGGGCCACACTGATTGGAAGGCATATCATACTGAATATTGGCATTAATTACATTATATAATGCTAAGAAAGGTGGGCCACACTAATTGAAAGAAAAATACTCTCTAAAGGTGGGCAATATTTGGATTTTAAAATTGTTTTGGAAAAGTGGGCATTATTTTGGATGACAGTGGCTAAGAAGGTTGGGGCAGTAGTTTAATCACAATACTAAATTACATGATTTCAGAGTAAGATGTGCAATAGTTTTGTCAGAAAGGCACTACTAAATGACATCATATCAAAGAAAGATGGGCAATAGTTTTGTCAGAAAGGCACTACTAAATGACATCATATCAAAGAAAGATGGGCAATAGTTTGTCAAAAAGGCACTACTAAATGATATTAGAGAAAGATGGGCAATAGTTTTGTCAGAAAGGCACTACTAAATGACATCATAACAGGGAAAGATGGGTATCATTTTCACTGCAAAACTGCTTAGAAATTTGGGTAAGTTTTGCATGGTATAATATCTCAGACAAATTCAGAAAATGTGGATGGTATTATAGCATAGAAAGTTGGCCAGTATTTGAATCACATAATAGAGTAGATAGATAAGGAAAATTTAGATAATGTATAGAAGCATATGTCCACCAGTTTGATTTTTAGTACACCTGGTCATAATGACAAGTGAGCTTTTGGTATATCCATGTGTCCATGGTCCATTGTCCATCTGTTGACACTTCCTTGTTTCCACTTTTAATGCCATGGTTTTGATCCGATATTGATCAATCTTGAAATATTGATTTACATAATCAGTATCTCATATGAGTTGAAATATGAGCAAGATCTGGAGGACATGTTCTGATCTGATTTTCATCAGACTCTGAATATATACTTATATCATCTCAAATCTTGGACAGATTTGATAATGATCCATGCATATTAATGAAATGATCTTTTATCTGATTGGTTGAACTTGTTAACATCTGGAAGCCATACTTCTGATCTGATTTTGATCAAACTTAGATGTTGAGCTGAAATCATGGCTGTTTCTTAAAGAGCTTGTTTAGACCTTAGCATAACATTAGTATATGAAATTATAAATATATTATGAGCAAGTGCTGTAAATATTATTAAATTCAGGACAGTTAGAAAAGTTTTCAATTCCTATATTATATGTTTAATTTTGTGTCTTTTTACATGTCTTCTTTCACTAAAGGAAAGCAAGGGAGGTAACTAATGATGTTGACGATTGAGAATCACACAATTGGGTTACACAGCAAAATAATGCAACCAGATTTAAATATAAGTTGTTGAAAATATGATGCAAACATTTTGTTTGAAGAATTTATTATAATTAATGAGTAAAATAGTACACCATGTGTCTGCAATAAATAATTTGTAGTTTATGACCAAAAACAATGTATAAAAAGGAAATAATGTTAGAGAAAAAAAATATACAGTTCCAAGCTAGCATGAACAATGTGCAGTGTTGAATTAAAGGTCTGACTTACTTTATGCAGTTATTAATGATTGTTTACAAGTATTTGTGTTTTTTTTCTTTTAATATTATTTTGCTCTGACTAGAAAATACTGTAAAAACTATGTCTAAGTTTATAAATTTATTTGTAGAGAATTATTTCTGGAACTTTGCCACATTTAAAATACTTAAATATTTGGAGGCCACTTTTATATATTTGATGAAATAAAATTTACCATTTGCTAATATTGCCATGTTAAAGTGCCTTAAAATGTGTTATTCAGATATTGTTTGTATTTTACAATATATATAACATTTTTAGTTATTAAGTAGTACCCTGATAAGCATTTCTTTCTAAACCTTAAAAAATCTATGAGCTTAAGAAAATTCAATTTCAACTTTTGTGACACCAATGCGTTTATGTAGAGCACAAATTAAAGTTTGGTCAGTGAACTTAACTTTTCACAATTTTAGATTGTCATTTATGAGCAAGAGATGATAAATATTAGTATGTCTTTATCATTGAAAAATTTGTTCAGAGTATAATAAAACAGGTAAAATTTACATGATATTAAGTTTGAGAGATATTATTCATAGTTTGTGTTCTTACAGTACTACAACTAAGTGACATAGTCATCATGTAAACCAGGTTAGTGATATCACGCCCAGTTGGGTCTCTAGTTTACTTTCTAGCTTCATTAACATATCTCAGTGTATCATGTACACCTAATTATATCATGTCTCTGACTGTTTTTCTTTTTTCCTATTTCAAAAAACACTTATTTATTGTAGTTCCAAAGGATGAATTGTGGTGTGAATATTAAGAGAATATAGTTTTGAAAACAGTAACTAGATTGGCTTGGCCTTGTCTGTTAGAGCACAAATATTTTTTCTCTCTCTTCATTATTTCTCTCTCTATTCATTCTTTCTTCATTGTTTGATTACAATATCTGACATTAAAATTTGGTAATGAAAAGTTTGCAAACCAGTGAATTTATGTACTTAAGCTACATTTGTATGTAATGAAATTGAAAGGAAATGGGATTATAGATGGATGCAAATATTTTGACTCCACCAAGAACTAATGAGAGCTGCTTTACCAAAGCATGCAACTTTAAAAGGAAATTGATTTTAAATTATAAAATGGTTCATTAATGTTTGCAGTGACAGAATCATGCATAATGTGCACTCATTAGCAAATACCCAGATTGGCTGTCATTTAATGTATGGTATATAAGCATCAGTGGTGTTTTTTCCTGCTTATAATTTCCTATGAACAGCATTGAGCATGACATTTCAGCAGGGACAGCTAGCAATGCTCATGTCCTTAAATATCATATGTCCTCGTGTAACATCTTCATGAATAGCACATATCACCATGTGCCATCAGTTCAGTTAGTATTACCCGTGTATTCTGTCCCATTTGTCCTCATGTCACATCTTCATGAATAGCATATATCACCATATGCCATCAGTTCAGTTAGTATTACCCATGTATTCTGTCCCATTTATCCTCATGTAACATCTTAATGAATAGCATATATCACCATGTGCCATCAGTTCAGTTAGTATTACCCATGTGTTCTGTCCCATTTGTCCTCATGTCACATCTTAATGAACAGTATAGATCACTATGTGCCATCAGTTCAGTTAGTATTACCCATGTATTCTGTCCCATTTGTCCTCATGTCACATCTTAATGAACAGTATAGATCACTATGTGCCATCAGTTCAGTTAGTATTACCCATGTATTCTGTCCCATTTGTCCTCATGTCACATCTTAATGAACAGTATATATCACCATGTGCCATCAGTTCAGTTAGTATTACCCATGTATTCTGTCCCATTTGTCCTCATGTCACATCTTAATGAACAGTATAGATCACTATGTGCCATCAGTTCAGTTAGTATTACCCATGTGTTCTGTCCCATTTGTCCTCATGTCACATCTTAATGAACAGTATATATCACCATGTGCCATCAGTTCAGTTGGTATTACCCATGTATTCTGTCCCATTTATCCTCATGTCACATCTTAATGAACAGTATAGATCACTATGTGCCATCAGTTCAATTAGTATTACCCATGTATTCTGTCCCATTTATCCTCATGTCACATCTTAATGAACAGTATAGATCACTATGTGCCATTAGGTGCAGGTAGTACTACCCATGTATTCTGTCCCATTTGCTGTGTAACATCTTATTGAACATCACAGAACATTATGTGCCGTCAGGGGTAGGTAGTATTACTCATGTATTCTCTTCCATTTGTTGTGTCACATCTTAATGAACATCATAGAACATTATGTGCCATCATGGATAGATAGTGTTAGTCACCAGAGATGCCCATCTTTCCGAATTTGGTGTGAATGTCCCGAATTTCCAAGCTTGTTCATGAATCATGTTGCCAAATACAAAAAATAAGATTTTTGTAGTAAAAAAATTAACCAAAAGAAACATTTACTGGAAGTTGAAATCGTATGCAAGTATTTTCAGTCCTTGCAAGTCTTTATCTTTAATTTGTAACATCATCATACACCTTGGGAGTATTTTCAGCCCTTTCCTGTCTTTATGGTAATTGCAACATAAGACCAGTTTCTGGCATACACCTTGGGTGTTTTTTCAGCCCTTTTTTGTCTTTATGCTAATTTGCGACATAAGACCAGTTTCTGGCATACACCTTGGGATTTTTTTCAGCCCTTTCCTGTCTTTGGTGGCGCTCTACAGTTTCATATTTTGCCTAGGGTTAGAATTTTAAAGAAAAGGAATTTCCCCCGGCTTTCCTCACTGGTTATACTGGCTATTTAAAAAAGACCTTGTATATCTTGGGTATAATTCAAAGAACCTTTAATTTCCTTTATTTTGGTATATGGTTGATGGGTGTAATATGGATTATAAAGTTTACAGCTTGGCCTTTATCCAGATGTGCATCTTTCAAAAAAGTGCTAGCATCACTTGGTCAATTTCACTTCCTGAACTTCAGATGTAAATTTTATAAAAAAAGAGCCGATAACGTTTTTTTTATACATTTTATATATTTGGTAATTCATTCATTGCACTTTCAGAAGCTGGTATCGTCTAGTCTGACAAAATTCATTTTCCCTCTTCTAATAGCTGCTATGGATAGTGTACTTTAGACTAATTCAGGCTGAGTTTTTAGCACAAGGGAGCAGTCATTTTAGTTAGCAGTGTGCTTAGATCATGTACAGTTTCCAAAAGTACAATATCCAAAGAAATATCATCCACATTACATTAATGTAGCATAGAGGTATGCCAACATTCTCTCCACTGTGCATGTCTTAAATGCAAACAACTTCACCTTACATATGTCACTCTCTGAAAAGTACATAATAACTGGTGAGCGCCCCCTTTATGGTAATTTGCGACATAAGACCAGTTTCTGGCATACACCTTGGGAGTTTTTTCAGCCCTTTCCTATCTTTATGCTAATTTGCAACATAAGACCAGTTTCTGGCGTACACCTTAGGTGGCGCTCTACAGTTTCGTATTTTGCACAGGGTTAGGATTTTAAAGAAAAAGGATTTCCCCGGCTTTCCTCACTGGTTATACTGGCTATTTAAAAAAGACCTTGTATATCTTAGGTATAATGCAAAGAACCTTTAATTCCCTTTATTTTGGTGTATGATTGATGGGTGTACTATGGGTTATAGAGTATACAGCTTGGCCTTACTTCAAATGTGCACCTTTCAAAAAAGTGCTAGCTCTACTTGGTCATTTTCACTTCCTGAACTTCAGAGGTAAATTGTATAAAAAAGAGCTGATAACTTTTTTTTACATTTTATATATTTGGTAATTCATTCATTGCACTTTCAGAAGCTGGTATTGTCTAGTCTGGTAAAATTCATTTTCCCTATTTTAATAGCTGCTATGTATAGTGTACTTTAGACTAATTCAGACTGATTTTTTAACACAAGGGAGCAGTCATTTTAGTTAGCAGTGTGCTTAAATCATGTAAAATTTCCAAAAGTACAATATCCAAAAGAAATATCATCCACATTACATTAATGTAGCATAGAGGTATGCAAACATTCTCTCCACTGTGCATGTTTTAAATGCCAACTACTTCACCTTACATACATCACTCTCTCAGAAGTACATATTATCTGGTGAGTGCCACCTTAGGAGTTTTTTCAGCCCTTTCCTGTCTTTATGGTAATTTGCAACATAAGACCAGTTTCTGGCATATAATATGATACTATAATCAGAATAGTTTGTTTTAGTCCTTCCAAGTCTAAAACCATAATTCGTAACAGATGATCAATTTCACTGCATTTATTTGAAATGCTTCATTTTGCTTGTGTTTGCTTCATGATGTACTTTTCTAGTTTGTTTGTTTTTTAATTAGATATCTACAACATACGTGTTGACATGTGAACCATTTTCTGCAATGTTTCTATAAACCTTTCATGTGTGACTTGACTTTAAAATGTGGGACAGTAATTTTAAGCCAATCTTGATTGCCATAAAATGATATTGGAAAAGGATCTTTTGGCAAGCTGAAAAGAGCCAGTAGCAGTTTGGAGAACAGTTAAAAAATACAATGGTCTGTCTACTGTAAATAGTTTTATATAGCTGTACATATACATGTTTTATAATTTTTTGTAATGATTTTATCATTCTTCTGGTTTCAGTGTGGAATTTTTTTTGGTTGCAGTAATTGTCACAAAGTTTTCAATAGAATCACAAATTGTTTCCTTCTTGTCTATAATTTCCTTGGTTAGCAATGGGCATCTCTGTATTACCCATGTATTATGTTCCATTTGTTGTGTCACATCTTAATGAACAGCATGTACCATCGGGGGTGCATACTATTACCCATGTATTCTGTTGCATTTGTCCTCGTGTCACATCCTAAAGAACAGCATAGAGCACAATGTGCCATCAAGTAGCACATAGTGCCACACACAGTGCCACCACACATAGTGCCAGGTCAACATTGAATAGCTATCTGAGTAAGAAAAGTGAAACATTATTTAAAATGGACACTGACTGAATTACTCTGCAAGTTTTATTTTATGTGTGTGTAACTAATGAACATCATGAGTGTAATCTGAAACTTTAAAGGTATAATAATTGCTATTTTTAGATCTCCCTTTTGATGTAAACAAGGTCTGTTGCCTCACAGCAAGGAATTGACAGACATTCAGAAGCACCTGATAGTCCATTAAATCAAAATAGATTTTACATAAATTATCTGACATAACTGGAAGATCACATTTAAATATTTGTAAATTTTAAAAAGTTTTTCACAAAAGAGTTTCAGTAGAAAATGGGAAATGTACTTCCTCATCTTGATCATAACAAGTTTTGACAATTATAAACTGTCTTTGCATTACCAGACCATAGCTTTTAATAAGTTGGTCAGTATTCATGTGTTTGAAAGTCATTCACTATTCATGTGCTTGAAAGTCATGTGATTATTCATGTGTTTAAAAGTCATGTCATTAATCATGTGTTTAAAAGTCATGTCAGTATTCATGTGTTTGAAAATCATGTCAGTATTCATGTGTTTGAAAGTCATGTCATTATTCATGTGTTTAAAAGTCATGTCAGTATTCATGTGTTTGAAAGTCATGTCATTATTCATGTGTTTAAAGTCATGTCATTATTCATGTGTTTGAAAGTCATGTCAACAGCAGTTTAAAGACCATAATTTAACTTAAAACTTTCCAATTCATTTTTTTCTCCAGAAAATAACTTTGAATGACCATTGGATAAAAAAAAATTTGTATTAGGCTTAAAATCAAGAAGTTCCAGGCAAATTTTATTTTCAACATACAGTATCAAAATTTGACTGCATTATTTGTTCATTTTGCCATTTTCTCTAGCATCTTGAATTTAATTCACAGTCAGTAATGTTTGGAAGAATTGCATTGATTAAAAAAATGTTTGCATAAGCGATAAAATCAAGAAGGCTTTTTATCCATTTATTTTGCACTTTTCTTTCATCAAATGAATGTTAATTGAGTTTTATGGCCTCTGTCTGAGTTATTGTTTTGTCCATGCATATATTATTTAGCTGGTTGCTAGTTCATTTTCTGTACATAATTGGCTATTCATTGAAGTCCCAAGGATACACTAAGACAGCTAACACATGATCCTTGGATTACGAGTCCCAAGGATACACTGAGACAGCTCATGACCCTTGGATACAAGTTCCAAGGATACACTGAGACAGCTCATGACCCATGACCCTTGGATTACACGTCCCAAGGATACACTGAGACAGCTCATGACCCTTGGATTACAAGTCCCAAGGATACACTGAGACAGCTCATGACCCTTGGATTACAAGTCCCAAGGATACACCGAGACAGATCATGACCCATGACGCTTGCATTACAAGTCCCAAGGATATACTGAGACAGCTCATGACCCTTGGATTACAAGTCCCAATGATACACTGAGACAGCTCATGACCCTTGGATTACAAGTCCCAAGGATACACTGAGATGACTCATGTCCCATGACCCTTGGATTACAAGTCCCAAGGATACACTGAGACAGCTCATGACCCATGATCCTTGGATTACAAGTCCCAAGGATACACTGAGACAGCTCATGATCCATGACCCTTGGATTACAAGTCCCAAGGATACACTGAGACAGCTCATGACCCTTGGATTACAAGTCCCAAGGATACACTGAGATGACTCATGTCCCATGACCCTTGGATACAAGTCCCAAGGATACACTGAGACAGCTCATGACCCATGACCCTTGGATACAAGTCCCAAGGATACACTGAGATGACTCATGACCCTTGAACCTTGGATTACAAGCATGATGCTCTACCAACTGATATACTGTGGCTCCAACAAAAGATTTCTTCTATTGGACCATATGCTCTGAGGGCAAACATGTTGAATGCATGCATTTCTAGTTCTTTGTTTTATTTGTTTGATGGTTAGGATTGCATTGCATGAAGGTAAAAATCAAGCATGGTGTAATGTAGAGGGAATGTGTTTGGGTATACAAAATTAAAGTCTGGCCTGTTAGTAGTAATACTAGTACCTCTTCCTCCTGACGTATTTGACACATAGGCTTAGTACTAATACTAGTACCTCTTCTTTCTGACCTATTTGACACACATGCTTAGTACTAATACTAGTACCTCTTCTTCCTGACCTATTTGACACATAGGCTTAGTACTAATACTAGTACCCTTTCTTCCTGACCTATTTGACACATAGGCTTAGTACTAATACTAGTACCTCTTCTTCCTGACCTATTTGACACATAGGCTTAGTACTAATACTAGTACCTCTTCTTCCTGACCTATTTGACACATAGGCTTAGTACTAATACTAGTACCCTTTCTTCCTGACCTATTTGACACATAGGCTTAGTAATAATACTAGTACCTCTTCTTCCTGACCTATTTGACACATAGGCTTAGTACTAATACTAGTACCCCTTCTTCCTGACCTATTTGACACATAGGCTTAGTACTGATACTAGTACCTCTTCTTCCTGACCTATTTGACACATAGGCTTAGTACTAATACTAGTACCCTTTCTTCCTGACCTATTTGACACATAGGCTTAGTAATAATACTAGTACCTCTTCTTCCTGACCTATTTGACACATAGGCTTAGTACTAATACTAGTACCCCTTCTTCCTGACCTATTTGACACATAGGCTTAGTACTAATACTAGTACCTCTTCTTCCTGACTTATTTGACACATAGGCTTAGTACTAATGCTAGTACCTCTTCTTCCTGACCTATTTGACACATAGGCTTAGTACTAATACTAGTACCTTTTCTTCCTGACCTATTTGACACATAGGCTTAGTACTAATACTAGTACCTCTTCTTCCTGACCTATTTGACACATAGGCTTAGTACTAATGCTAGTAACTCTTCTTCCTGACCTATTTGACTCATAGGCTTATCATATAAATAAGAATAGCAACATATTCTTATCAGATGCCCTAATTTTGTCTCATACACTTAAACAATGGAGGTAACTGAACAAAATATTTTTCCCATAAATATCATCATCACATAGTATACATCGTTAATAAGGATACACAATATAACACAGTAATAAAACTCATCTTTTTACATTTTGATGTCATCCATCTTGTTACATTATAATGTCATCCATCTTGTTACATTATAATGTCATCCATCTTGTTGCATTATAATGTCATCCATCTTGTTACATTATAATGTCATCCATCTTGTTACATTATAATGTCATCCATCCATCTTGTTACAGCGTAATGTCATCCATCTTGTTACATTATAATGTCATCCATCTTGTTGCATTGTAATGTCATCCATCTTGTTACATTATAATGTCATCCATCTTGTTACATTATAATGTCATCCATTTTGTTGCATTATAATGTCATCCATCTTGTTACATTATGTCATCCATCTTTTTACATTTTGATGTCATCCATCTTGTTACATTATAATGTCATCCATCTTGTTACATTATAATGTCATCCATCTTGTTGCATTATAATGTCATCCATCTTGTTACATTATAATGTCATCCATCTTGTTACATTATAATGTCATCCATCCATCTTGTTACAGTGTAATGTCATCCATCTTGTTACATTATAATGTCATCCATCTTGTTGCATTGTAATGTCATCCATCTTGTTACATTATAATGTCATCCATCTTGTTACATTATAATGTCATCCATTTTGTTGCATTATAATGTCATCCATCTTGTTACATTATGTCATCCATCTTTTTACATTTTGATGTCATCCATCTTGTTACATTGTAATGTCATCCATCTTGTTACATTATAATGTCATCCATCTTGTTACATTGTAATGTCATCCATCTTGTTACATTATAATGTCATCCATCTTGTTACATTATAATGTCATCCATCTTTTTTCATTATGATGTCATCCAGCTTTTTACATTATGATGTCATCCATCTTGTTACATTATAATGTCATCCATCTTTTTTCATTATGTCATTTATCTTGTCACATTATGTCATCCAACTTGTTAACATTATAATGTCATCCAGCTTTTTACATTATGATGTCATCCAGGTTTTTAAATTATTATGTCATCCATCTTGTCACATTATGTCATCCATCTTGTTACATTATGTCATCCATCTTGTTGCATTATAATGTCATCCATCTTGTTACATTATGATGTCATCCAGCTTTTTACATTATGATGTCATCCAGAATGAAACTTGTCCATCCATCAGAGAATAAACTTACAATAATCTGTGATTATTTCTTCTAGGGGTTTTCTTATGTATGTGTACTGTGCTCTAACATTTATCCTATTATATGTGTACTGTATCATATATATATTTGTGTATGTGTGCTGTACCACATTTACTTATGTGTACTATCCTACATTTACATGTGAACTGTACTATTCCATATATAGATGTATATGTGCACTGTACCATATATACTTGTATATGTGTGCTGTACTGAATATACTTGTGTGTGTATGCTGTACTATATACATACTTGTGTGTGTGCTGTACTATATATACTTGTGTGTGTGCTGTACTGTATATACTTGTGCATGAGCGCTGTATGGTATATACATGTGCATGAGTGCTGTTCTATATATGAAATGTGCATGAGTGCTGTACTGTATATACTTGTGTGATGTACTGTATATACTTGTGTATGAGTGCTGTGCTGTATATACATGTGCATGAGTGCTGTTCTGTATATGCATGTGTATGAGTGCTGGACTGTATATACTTGTATGTGTGCTGTACTGTATATACTTGTGTGAGTGTTGTACTGTATATACTTGTGTGTGTGCTGTACTGTATATACTTGTGAATGAGTGCTGTACTGTATATACTTGTTCATAAGTGCTGTACTGTATATACTTGTTCATAAGTGCTGTACTGTATATACTTGTTCATAAGTGCTGTACTGTATATACTTGTGCATGAGTGCTGTACTGTATATACTTGTCAGTTTGTGCTGTATTGTATATACATGTGCATGAGTGATGTACTGTATATACATGTGCATGAGTGCTGTACTGTATATACTTGTGTTTGAGTGCTGTACTGCATATATGTGTGCATGAATGCTGTACTGTATATGCTTGTGTGTGTCCTGTAGTGTATATACTTGTGTGTGAATGCTGTACTGTATAAATGTGTGCATGAGTACTGTATTGTATATACCTGTATATGAGTGCTGTACTTTATATACTTGTGCATGTGTACTGTACTGTATATACTTGTTAGTGTGTGCTGTACTGTATATACTTGTTAGTGTGTGCTGTACTGTATATACTTCTGCATGAGTGCTGTACTCCATATACATGTGCATGAATGCTGTACTGTATATACATGTGCATGTGTACTGTACTGTATATACTTTTGTGTGTGCTGTACTGTATATACTTGTTCATGAGTGCTGTACTATATTTACTTGTACATGAGTACTGTACTGTATATACTTTTCAGTTTGTGCTGTATTGTATATACCTGTGCATGAGTGCTGTACTGTATATACTTGTGTTTGAGTGCTGTACTGTATATACATGTGCATGAGTGCTGTACTATATATACTTGTGTTTGAGTGCTGTACTGCATATATGTGTGCATGAATGCAGTACTGTATATGCTTGTGTGTCTACTATACTGTATATACTTGTGTGAGTGCTGTACTGTATAAATGTGTGCATGAGTACTGTACTGTATATACCTGTACATGAGTGCTGTACTTTATATACTAGTGCATGAGTATGGTACTGCATATACTTGTGAGTGTGTGCTTTACTGTATATACTTGTGTGTGTGTGTGTGTGTGCTGTACTGCATATACTTGTGCATGAGTACTGTACTGTATATACTTGTGTGTGTGCTGTACTGTATATACTTGTGCAGGAGTGCTGTACTGTATATACTTGTGCAGGAGTCTGTACTGTATATATGTGTGCATGAGTGCTGTACCATATATACTTGTTCATGAATGCTGTACTGTATGTACCTGTGCATGACTACTGTACTGTATATACTTGTCAGTGTGTGCTGTACTGTAAATACTTGTGCATGAGTTTTGCACTGTATATACATGTGCATGAGTGCTGTACTGTATATACTTGTGCATGAGTACTGTACTGTATATACATGTGTATGAGTGCTGTACTGCATATACATGTGCATGAGTGCTGTACTGCATATACTTGTGTGTGCTGTACTGTATATGCTTGTGTGTGCTGTACTGTATATACTTGTGTGTGTGTGCTTTACTGTATATACTTGTTCATGAGTGTTTTAATGCATATACTTTTGCATGAGTGCTGTGCTGTATTTACTTGTGTATGTGTGCCATACTGTATTTACTTGTGTATGTGTGCTGTACTATATATTCATATGTTTGTAACCCGTGCTCCATATATTCTTATGTATGTGTACTGTGGTGAGTCAGTATTTACACTGTTCATTCTAATTAATGGGGTCTATGGTGAATCAGTATTTACAGTGTTAATTCTACTTAATGGGGTCTATGGTGAGTCAGCAATTACACTGTTAATTCTGATTAATGGGGGATATGGCAAGTCAGCATTTATACTGCTCATTCTTTGTAATGGGATATATGGTGAGTCAGCATTTACACTGTTCCTCTATTCAGTTGGGTCAATGTAGGTCTATGGTGAGTCAGCATTTACAGTGTCCTATGTAATGTGGTCTATGACAAGTTAGTATTTACACTGTTCATTCTACTTAATGGGGTATATGGTGAGCCAGCATTTGCATGCTAGACTTATGATCAGAAGTGTGCTGGTTCAAATCCTACCATTGGATCACCCATGATCAAGTAACATGGTGTGTCCCTGGCAAAGGCACTTTGTTCCAGTCAACAACACAACTCCTGATCCACCTGTTCAGTATGCAGTGGCAGATCTGGGTCTATATAGTGCAACCCCATATCCACCTGTTCAGTATAATGTGGCAAATATTGGTCTATGCAATACAACCCCTGATCTGCCTCCACAGTATACAGTGGCACATATTGGTCTGTGCAGTATAACTCCTGAATCTCCTGCTCAGCATGCCATGGCAAATCTGGGCCTATGCAATATAGTCCCTCATCCACCAGCTTTGTATACAACAATCAATCTGGACCTATGCAATATAGCCCCTCATCCACCAGCTTTGTATACAACAGTAGATCTAGGTCTATGATATATTGGCCCTCATCCACCGGTCTTGTAAACAATGGTCAGTCTTGGTCTATCAATGTAACTCCAGATATGCCTGCACAGTATGCTGTGGCAGCACAATTTCTGATCAAACAGAGCAGAATGCAAAGGCATATCTGCATCTATGCAGCACAACCCCTGATGCACTTGCTCAGTATGCAGTATCTTCACTAGCCAAGGTTCTGATATGATAACCCTATCTACACCTTGGTGTATTGAGCAGATATTTCTGTGCTTCAAGTCTGTGAATTTCATTGGATGCACAGCATCCAATCGAAATTAAATTCAAATTTGAACACTGTTCCTATATGATCAAGACAAGGGGAGCACACAACCTGAGTGGCAAATAAGCAATTTGTACAAACACCTTTAACTCAAATACACCTGTAATGTCTTTCTCTGGTTCATAGTCATACTTTTGGTATTAAACTTACAACAAATCCTTGTTTAGTCAATTGCCTCCACCTGATGTACGATGCACTTCTGTTACAGGCTATTGGATTGTTGGCATTATATAGTAAGGGAGGCAACTCATGAAATCCAATAGATGTTGCTAGGGTAAAGCGCTAAAATATCTGTTTCATCCACCAAGGTGTAGATAGGGTTATCATATCGGAACCTAGTCAAGATGAGTATGCAGTAGCCAATCTAGGTTTATACAGTACAATCTCCAATCCACCAGCACTCTATGCAGAGGCAGATTTGAATATATGCAGATTGCAGCTTGGGACATGTTACACACAAATTAGTACAGTATATGTATGTCATGGTTAAAGAGTACTGTCAGAGAGAAATACATAAATTTTAAACAACCTTAGCAAAACATTACAAAAAATTCATACAGCAATTTGAAACACATTTATGGAAAGCATGATAATTATTTGCCACAAATATTTGGCATAATATTTTTGAGTTGGGTAAATTAACAAAATAAACTTAATTTCATAATATGAAATGCATAATATACATGTGTGGAGGCATTCAAGGTGGCACTTTATTTTCTGTTTGATATGACATAAAACTGAACACATAAATAAGACTGTATTGATACAAAATAGTACAAAAATGAGCTATACAATAAAATTGACTAGAATATCCACTCATTTTGCATTGGAAAATAAGTCCAATTACTTGAGCCATAACCAAGAAAACCAATACCATTGTAAAGAAGATAAAAAATACTTTGTACAGATATACTGACCAAATAATTACCATATACAAGTGCTTACAAGTCAAACTGCAAACAGCATGGACCCTGATCTGATGTCACATCATGTGCAGGTAGATCAGAGGGTCTATTGGTTCTGCTGATTAGTTCTAACAAACTGCATAGGCTGAGATATGCCAGTGCATTAGGTGACAGCAGATCTGGGTCTGTGCAGTTTGCAGTTGGATAGGACTTATAAGCACATATATATGTTAGACTGTATTTGATTTTATGTTGCATGCAAGTTTTAAATCACCTGACAGCGCATATATATGGTAGGTTGTATTTGATACTGGCATGTTGCATGCAAGTTTTAAATCACCCAACAGCACATATATAGGGTAGGTTGTATTTGATTGTTTTTATGTTGCATGCAAGTTTTAAATCACCTCACAGTTTTAAATGTTTATACTATAAAATTTGTTTGTTAGATACATCCACCTTGATACATCCACCTTGAAAAGAAGCCAAATAACAGAAGGGAAGTTTTAAATATTACAATAATCCTGTTCCAACAATTATGCAGGTCTTTGCATGGTAATACTTCCTGTTTGAAAACTGTTGATTACAGATGTATTTTCATTTCTTCTTGGTTGCTCTTCTTGCAGGTACACTAGGTAAGGCACATTATTTTAGTGAGATATATATATATATATATATATATATATATATATATATATATATATATATATATATATATAATTTCATCATTTTTGGCTTTTTCATCATATTTACAGATTTTTCCTGAACAAAGTGTCAGTAATTATCAGTTACAGCAAGAGAAGGCTTGTAATCATTGTACAATAACAGACATGCTTGTATGACTGCCAAAATTTTTAAAACTAGTACTTTTTAAAAAATAAAAATCACTTTTGAGCTTTCTGGATGATAAATGAAGAAATAATCCTCAGAAGATGACTTCAAGATCATGTGGAATCTTGAAATCAAAAGGAAGACAAGGTATCACCAGTTACTATGCTGCATGGCTATTTTCTTTGTATGTACATATTCAATTTCTATTAGCAAATCTATTGCATTTTTAAAAAAAATGAGTATTACATTTTTGAAATAATAACTCATTAAACCTTCAGTTCATATAAGTATAGTTAAAATCAATCGTTTCTTTATTTTAGATAAATATACCTAATCTAACATGAATGTCTTGATGATTTGAATTGACGGTGAATAGTTGATGGACCCTGTGTAATCTGAACACTAAATTTACCATGTACATTACATGTATACAGTAAACGGAATAGAAGTACTGTATATATACTCATGTATTAGTCGTATCCTACTGCAAACTGCATACTTCCAGATTTGCCATAGCATACTGACCAGGCAAATCCGTGTCTATGCAATTTGTTAGGAATAATCAGCAGAACAAGCAATATAGACCTTGATATGCTGCCACATTATGCTTAGGGTTGATGTTCCTTAAACCTGTCTAACAATAAGTTTATATATTTGATCACACTTTTTTTGCTTCATATTCTTTTCTTTGTCTTGTTTATTTGTTCACATTTTACAATTTATTTCCAATATGAAAGTTCAGATTGTGAAGGTTTCACTAGGTGTGATTAGCTGCATATGATTGAATAATTTTATCCAATAATATTGAAGGTAGTCTGGATTATCTAGTGTTCGGTTTACACAGGCTTTTTTGTTGATAAATATCCTAGGCATTGTTATAGTTCATCATGCTTTGGTCCACTGAATTCTTCATGGGAAATAACTCCATCCTTATCCTTATCTTCGTGGTCGAATATGGTCTTGATTATATTCTTGTGATCATCCGAGTTGACGTCGGCCTGTTGACCGTGTCTCTTGGCATTTTGGATGAGATAATCTGATATCTGGTGGGGAAAAACAAAAAACGTGCATCAGACATGGGTAAAAAAATACACAGCAAACTACAAACAGAATTGAACAGTTGCAGGATGTTGTCACGTCTTGCTTCCAAATTCTAAAAAGGTTTCAGCTCTATCTACATGATTAAGCTCGTTTAGTACCTTATTCGGATATGATAATTGGAGCAAACCTAAGTCACTAAAACTTAGTTTTTTCATAGAGAAAATAAAGTTAAGATCCTGGACATTACATGATTAATACTTTATTTTATAGAAGTTATAGAATTATTTCACACTGAAGCATAACTTGATTTTTCTATTCAGACAGTTTTGTCTGTATATTTTTATCACAACCTAGACATCAACCCATCTCTCTACCTATTGTCTTACCTACTTATATATATATATATACAAGCTATGGGTCTTTACTTGACCGAGCGGTTGTCAAACCCTGGCGCGATTCCCGCTAGAAGTCATAAGTTTACCCCAAATTTCCAAAGACTTCCATACAACTTAAGTTGTAAATTAGAAAGCCCGACATGTCCGTTGTGCACGTAAATTTTACTCCAATCAATGCAAGACCAGAGATCTCACAACCTGCGAAATATCCACCAACCGTACACCGGCACGGCCTCTCAGCTCTCGCCGTAGAAACTATGCAACTGTCCCTTAACACAAGGAACTATTTTAATTACGCCACCTTAGGCCAGTCAATCGATGGCTTCTAGGCTCATTTTGCCAGTACAATTGCATCAAATTGGCCGCCATGGCGACATAAACGGTATCTGCCGAGTGCCTTCTTCTTTATTCCTTTGTGTAATTTACCCGTTTCCTACCGTAAATACTGCCAATGCAGTCACACCACCAATGTACACCACTTGATTTTAATAGGGACTATGGTATTCCAGGGACTCATTCGGTTTTGACCTGAATTCACTACTGCTGAACCATGGCGTCATGGAAACTCACTTGACTAACACTGCACTCCGTGACGTTTGCACCTAATAATTGGCTAATCATTTCGGGCTAAGGAATATTTCCATTGTACCAAATTCCAATAAGCAGATAAGTAATCACAAATATCTAAGAATTCCTTAAAACAGGGCGCTATAACCAAATGCGCATGCTCCAAATTTATTACAATATATATATATATATATATATATATATATATATATATATATATATATATATATATATATATATATATATATATATATATGTGTGTGTGTGTGTGTGTGTGTCTGTGTGTGTGCGATTTATGTATCATATGTGTCAAGGTTGAAGCCTTTTACCTAGGTCACACGAAAAACCTACTGAGTGCATTTCTATCCTATTTATTTTCTTTTCTTTAGTCAAGAGTTCTGAAGACAGAATAATTTCGCCAGCATTACAAATGTGTTTTTATATGCAAGTGTTGTATATAGATGCAAGAAAGGTTCTATATCGCCCTATAAACAATGACCTTAATAGACATAATGACATAAGATTGTTTATTTTCAAACAAATTAACTTTTGCAAAAATGTCAGTTCTCTAATTACAATTTGTTACGAGGGGAAGGACGTTTTACTGTAGCAAGGTCATAGGTTCAACCTTATATATTTTTTCTTTACAAAATAATTAACCCTGTCATAACCAGATTTTAAAATGGCGACATGGAGACGCTAACTAAATCACTGACGTTGTAAAGCACTGTAGTGAGCGCCTTCAGCTTACAGAACAATCATGCATAATAGAGAGCTGTAACTAATTATTTTCCCCCAGTAAATACAACTGTGAAAATGCATAGGTCAAGTTATAACTAATTCTTTTTCCCCCAGTAAATACAACTGTGAAAATGCATAGGTCAAGTTATAACTAATTATTTTCCCCCAGTAAATACAACTGTGAAAATACATAGGTCAAGTTATAACTAATTCTTTTTCCCCCAGTAAATACAACTGTGAAAATGCATAGGTCAAGTTATAACTAAAAATCTTGTGCGAGGAGTGAAAAAAACTGGGTCAAATATGAACATCAGTATTGTAGAAATTTAAATTTCCTTGCCAAATTTCAGTTCTGTGTCGCAATTGGTATTAAAGCTATGTCAATTTCCAGTCAGCCTTTCGCAAGTTTGATTTGCGAGATTCAAACAAAAGAACATTTTCTGGGGCAATGACCCTTTCATATACTTATCAATGTTGATATATCAATCTGTTTATCGATCAGTATTTAGTTAGAGAGGTGAGTCCAGGCGTGCAAATGTAGATTGATATGCATGTATGAACTCGAAAATCACAGTCTAGAAAAATAACTTAGAGGTCTCACTTGGCCTTGCGTGCTTCCATTTATCACCTTTAGTTTTGGTTTTTATCAAGAGTATGAATCCTTGTCATTGAATAGGGCAGTGCTTATCAGAAACGCGTGTGGACGATTACACGTGGATTCTTTGTAAAGGCATATGGCGATAAACAGCTGCATTTCGATTCCAGTGATTAGGTGGAAGAGTAATGTCGTAATCTGGCTATGGGTGGTACGGTTGCCGCTAAACTAGAGCATGAGAGAGAGAGAGAGAGAGAGAGAGGAGATCGTGATCATGAGGAACATGTTTGCAAGACTTCTAACGCTTTGTACTTCTGGCAACTGATGGCATCAAAAATGTGCACACAGCTAGCAGTTTTAACGCTTTCTATCTGTATACACGTTTGTGTCGGTTTCATTTGGTTGATAATTATTAATAAATTTAACTCTTAGACGGGAATATCGATGAAATAGATGATTTGAAAAAATGTGATGACATGGAATGAACAGTCCCGATGTATACACAAAGAACTAAGCTGATGAGCCTTGACACTGCTTACATTAAAAGCACTAAGGAACTGGCCATAGACACATCATAGATACATCATAGACACATATATACATCATAGACAGATCATAGATACATCTTAGACACATAGATACATCATAGACAGATCATATATACATCATAGACACATCATAGATACATCTTAGACACATAGATACATCATAGACATATCATATATACATCATAGATACATCATAGACGCATCATATATACAGCATAGACACCTCTTCCTCTCCAGCAACACCCAGTGTGCATTGTTTCTTTTTGTATACTAAAACAAAAAGGACCACATACATCCAAGATTTCATAAAATCATGAATTTAAAAGCACAATTAAGTCATCAGATTAAGCACGCCTTCAAAAGACAGACACAGACAGACAAACAGACTGACTGACAGTGATATTACCTCTTCCATACTGAGCGCTTTGTCATTGTTTGTATCGACCTCTTTAAAAACGTTTGGAGGAGCGGGACCATCGGCTGTGTTAATCAGCTCTATCTCGAAAACCAATGTAGACTTGGGTGGGATCTTGTCACCTAGAGAAGAACGGATGAAAACTAAACTGTTTCCCACTGTTGCTTTGCTCTCCATCCACGTACCCAATCTCCTCGACATTGTTACTTTTGTATACCAGTGAAACCAGAACACAAGAGTGTCCCTAACATAATGGTAACATCACCGTAAAAAAGAGAAAGGACCGACAGATTCAAATAAATTTTTTGTAATTAAATTTGACAATGGACCAATACAGTATCATTAACTCGTATTAAAAATAAGAAAAGGACCGATAAATGATAAACAGATAATGATAAAAAGGGACATCTACATTATCAATAATTTATATAAGAAAGGAAAATAATCTATAAATTAAAAATAACCGATAAAAAAGGAACTATACATTATAAATAAGTTATACCAAAAAGGAGTCACTAGAGTCACTACTACCCGAAAATAAATTTCAGGAATCTAAGATAAAGACAATTTCGTCTTTTTTTTAACTGCTGATTATTGCGGCAAATTCTTGAGCAAAAAGATTTTCAAACTAACCACTGTGGCAGCAATACTGGATGAAAGATCGATATTATTTTCATTTAGATCTAGTAGACACCATTAGAAGACTTTGTACGTAACCACTATTTGATATGACAATCCATTCCCAGATGTTCATTGTGACAGCCGTAATTGAGGTCAGATCGGTACAATTTTCATTCAAGAACATCATTAATCTTCTGGAAGAACACCGTGTTGATATGACTTTCCAATTAGGAGAAGTAGCAATTAAGAAAAATTGAAGATGACTGCCATGTTGTTGTTGTTGCTGTTATATGGTTTAACGCCATTTTTCAGCACAAGATAGGCTATACATGGCGGCCAGTATAACTGGTGGAGGAAGAACACTGGAAAACCCAGGAAGAATCACCGACCCACGAGAAGCTACTGGCAGGCTTTCCCCACGTATCCACGCTAGCCGAGCCTTGGACTCGAACCCACGCAGACAGAGGTGAGATGGCAGTGATCCGTAACGGTGAGCGCTTTAGACCACTCGACCACTCGGGGCCCCCTGACTGCCATGACGGTTAGATGTCAGTTCGGCACCAGTTTCATTTAGTACGGACCAGACTTTACCACTATTCTGATGAGAAACCAAGTTGATTTGACTTTCCATGGAGAAGAAGTAGCGATAAGACATTCAAGATAGTCGTTGTGGCAGCCATATTGGATATCAGGTGCAATTAAGTTGTTTAAGATCAACGAGACACCATATGAATTCTAATGATAAAGCCCCATGCCGATGTGGTTTTCCGTTAAGGTGAGTAGCGACAACATGATTTTCAAGATGACTGCCGTAACGGACATATTAGTCGTCAGATCAGTACCATTTTCAATTACACCCAACAAGCCACAATAAAAGTCTTTTAGTATTTATATTGTGCTGATATGAACATCCATTCATAAAGAGTAACGATAACTACATTTGTATATGGCCGTTGAGGTTTGCTCTCTTTTGAAACCCTTTAGTATGTATATTTCAGCATGATGTTGAACAACATATGGCTTTACAAAACTCAACAATTGACGAATTCAACGAGTTCTGGCGTCTGGTTCGGAAAAAGGATTATTCGTCCGAGTAATCCTTACTAGTCCGGTTAAAAAAGTAAACGTGGTAGTGCTGCATTCTGCATAGTAGTCTCTAATTAAACCTCCTTTTCGATATGGCGATCTTCTATACAACTTTGTATGGTATCCCTACGCGTGCAAGTACGGCGGACACATTTATGGTAAGAGTCCAACAAAACAGTTTCAAACACTTGTCACCTTTACTTTGACGTACTTAAAGCTAGACACTCTTCAACTAGTTTCATACATTCTATGTGAGATTCCGTTTACCACAGTTTTTAAAAAAAGTCTTTAAAACAAAAGATAATAGTTCGAGAGAAAAAAGAAAGAAATATATTCTTTCGCACTAGCTCTAAACAGTACACCACTCATTTGTTGGGCATAAAATAGTATCATAGACGCTGGTTCATAGTGCGCAGTTATATAACCCTAATCATTTTAAGTAGAGTTTTTTTATATATAAAAAATGCAAAATTATAGTTCAAACAGCAACTGTCCTTCCCACTAAAAAGAAAATTTGACACAGACAGCGTATAGCACCGAAATTCATGTGTGATGTTACTTAGTATGTTGACTCCGTCATCCAATCGATTTTCATGAGAATGTTGGGAATATTTAAATCACAGTTTTTAAAAAAAATTCTTTAAAACAAAAGATAATAGTTCGAGAGAAAAAACAAAAGTGTGTCGGTTCCACTACTAAGCATTCCAGTTGTTGGATATTCATGTGAGGGGATGACTGTTGCACGTAGATTAATCGTGATGCATGTGTGACCCGATAGTTACATTATTTGACCTGGAACATTATAGTAGACACATACAAATTATTTAGAGTAAGAATTGCATCACATAACAAGAAACATTGGCTCGCTGGAGCTATTTACCGCGTAAACATGCCGTGGTTTGATAACATTCTGTCAATTTGGAAACCGGCATGTGTCCACATTCTGTTCTAAACAGAGTAAGTTTATTTACTCTTTTAAGTTAATATTAAAACCACGCTCATCACGTCATCACAGGGTGGGGTGGGGTCATATTAGAGCCCCACCCACTCAGCCTTTTATCCATTGACCGATACTTTGTAACGAGCCAGTTCCAAAAGGCGTGGTAAGAATTTTATTGGTTTCAGATTCACATAAAGTAATATGTTATTTAATGTCGTAACTGAGATATTAAACCGCACTCGTGTAAACTGTTTATATATATATATATATATATATATATATATATATATATATATATATATATATATATATATATATATATATACACATAAGTTTAAAGACGGGCTAGGAGATGAATAAATGAATAACCTTCCTCTGACGTCAGCACACTTTCTCTACTACATATGTTAACCGAATTTAAATTTTACAGACATGAATACAAATTTTAAACAATTTTTTAAATACTTTTTGCCTCATACGAGTACGCCTTCCTCGGTTATCAAAGTTTAGATTGTCTCCGCAAAAAGATTAATTGGAAACGTGTTTGAAATAAAACTGGAGATCCAGTTATAGTTTTCCCAAATAAGATAAATGTTCAAAACACCACATTTTTTGTTGTTTTCTTTTGCATTGCTTTTCTTATTTATTACATGAAAGAAATTCTTAACTGGTTCTGTGAAATGTTTCTCATAAGATTTGGTTTGGTAGCCAACACAATTAGGGTTTTTAGTGCCGAGGGAATTGAAGTAAGGTACCGTGTCCAAGGAAAGGAAATAAAGAATATGCAGGTTGAATGAAATAACATCTGTCATACTGATTTGATGGATGAAATCATTGAGAACACAGTGTGCTCATCTATTTTGCTTTTTTATGATTTGTAAGTAAACTTTTACCCCATAGCAGGCCTCGCTGTACATAATTCGTTAATTTTCTTTGCTGGCAATATGCCAAATTTAGCCAACAATAACCAGTATATTTTATCAAAACCTGATTCGAAAGTATTTGCAAACCAGATAATAATAATAATAATAATAATAATAATAATAATAATATTATTATTATTAATGAAAAAACCCAACAACATATCTGAAATAAAGGGAGAAAGGTAAATATGATTATTCACAAACTACATGCCTGAAAAAAAATCTGATCTGAATTTTTTTCTGGGGGGGGGAGGGGGAATGTCCTTGAAAGCTGATACGTAACCCTTTGCCCCTGTAGTAGATTAGTACACATTTCCCATTTGATAAAGAGCCTTGAGTCTTTGAAACTATTGCGATCAGTAATCAAACACATGTCAAAATTCTCATAGACTCTTATCGAGACAGAAGTAAAAGTACTGTTGTGACCCACCTTCCCTGTCTTCCTTTATTAGTGGATTAGAAAAAAGGTTTACCTATTCCCCACCTCCACCCCATCCCTAGTGTACGTTTATAATTATTTAAACCTGTTGCCATTAATGACAACTATTTATCTTTATTGTGTCTGTTCGTTTGTTTTAAAGGCAGGAATGACAGACAGATGAAGTGTAATTTTTGGGAAAGATATGTAACTAGAAAGGAGTTGTACCTGCTCCCTGGTCGCCATAAGCGAGATGTGGCGGAATGGTTAGCTTTCTCTTCTCTCCGATACACATATCGATCAGACCCTTTTCCCAGCCCTTGATCACCTGGCCGATTCCTAGCTGAAACTGGAACGGTTGTTGTCTTTCATAGCTGAAATAAAGATGAAAACACTTAATTTGGCCATTTTCCCATGTGGCAACAACATCATTTCTCCTACGTCTAAAAACAGGGGCCCCGAGTGGTCGAGTGGTCTAATGTGCTCTCGTTACGGATCACTGCCATCTAACCTCTATCAGCGTGGGTTCGAGTCTCGGATTCGGCCAGTGTGGGTATGTGAGAAAGCTTGCCAGTAGCTTCTCGTGTGTCGGTGGTTCTTTCTGGGGTTTTCCCCGAGTTCTTCATCCACCATTAATACTGGCCACCACGTATAGCCTATCGTGTACTGAAAAATGGAGTTAAACCCTACAACAACAACGTCTTAAATCGTGGTTGAGTTCGCAGCGTAAACGGAGGACACCAGCTGCTTGAAGTAAATCATCTCAATCTGATTTGATTTAAACAGGGGGCATTAGTTGCTTGAAATTGACTATTTCAGTCTGAGTTGATTTAAATGTCAGCCTATACGCGCATTTAATATAAAATTCCGTTTTATCATTCAGACCAACCGCATATTTTAGAGGAAAAGTTTTCATATTATGCACACGCATCATATTCAACATGTGTTTAGCTGCCTTATAACCCGATTCATAGATTTTCATGGTCTTGCTATCCACCTGCTACTTTCGGATTCCATTCATTCTGCTGACTAAATAAATTTAAAGTAAAGATGGGGTGACGTCATTTGCACTAGGGATGTCTTGTGTGCTGAAATTGATCTGTGCGATATTTGCATTTTCCTGCACAATAAGAGATGCTACGTTGCATTTATGCACATTTCTGGTCACGGGTTAGACTTACATTACTAGTCGAAGTTAACCAGCATACACTAGATTCTCCATACCCCCGATTTCAAATAGGCTGGGTCTGGATGTGCACAAACAACACCATCTATAATTTTAACATATGATTGAAATTTTGTTCCCGAAAAGTGAGGCTCAGACCACCTTTACCAGCAATAGTGTTGGTCGGCGGTCCACAGGTATCGGCACATATTAAGGCTTGACATATGTTAATTTTAACGTATGATTGAAACTTTGTCCCCAAAACGTGAACATGCTCAATCTGCTCTGATCTTAAAGGTCGGGAAGGTCAGTATTTTAAATGGTTTTAAATTGATTTTATGGCACCCATTTGGTCCAATTTTCAGCCTTTTCATTTGCATTATTATCACCCTCTTGTACAAAACAAAAAGCAGCAATGTTTCAAAATTCCATCTATCACTGAAACCGAGGAATTTTGTATTCTTTTTATTTCACGTGATTTTTCAATACAGGCAAGGTTCTTCAAGTACAAATGGCAGCCAGTATATTTGGGGGGGGGGGATAATCTGGAATTACTCCGAGAAGAATCATCAGCCTTCGGGAGGCTACTGATAAGCTTTCTCAAATGATACGTTTGCCGAAACGTAGACTCAAACCGAAAGTGAGACGTGCGAGTGATCTGTAAAGGCATCCGCCTTAGACCACTCGACCACCGTGTATGTATGTATGTATGTATGTATGTATGTATGTATGTATGTATGTGTGTGTGTGTGTATGCATGTATAGTATAGTATAGTATAGTATAGTATAGTATAGTATAGTTTACCGGGACATAGTAAAAGTTACATAGTAAAAAACTAAAAGTTAAATATATATTTTGCTAAAATAAGAGCGATAAAGGCAAAAACAAGAAATGATCGAATCTTTAAATACAATATAAAAAAATGCAGAGAACATCACCTCTTGTAATAAAGGAATATAGCATTGATTTAAATCTGTTTTAACATTCTGTCTTCTTATCCATTTTGTCGGTCGGTATTTTTGGCTTTGAGTGCACGATGTCTTTAAAATTATTTATTTTGGCAGCACATACACTGTCTTTAGTCTGTTCTTTTGATGAACAGAACACGAGATAGAAATACATCAGTCCATGTTGGTTGACGGTTACTCCATTATCTGCGGCTCTGGGATTCGAACCCTTTTCTGCATAGGTACACACCTTGCGTTACTATGGCGGCACACTTACCTACCTACATACCTATCTGTCTGTCTTTGCATGTCTCCCGTTTACCTGTCTCCCTAAGTCTACATCCATTTAGATTGTCCATCATTGTCTAGGTTTTTGGTCTGTCTCCGTAAGGAATTGAAAGATGAAATGTTATGATTTTACTTGCATGACGAATACGGTATTACAATTTTATTTTTGCCAGTAGGCGACCCTTCATCAGCAAGCTATATAATTTCTTTTTCTCGTTTTGGTTTCCATAGTTTCTGCCCCTTCAATGGCGCACCTGCTTACCGCGGTAATGTCAACTTTTGAAGACACAAGAAAGGATGTAATAGTTGTGATATATTTCTCGACCACTGAATTTAGCCTAGGTGAGCTGTGTAACCAATTCAAGGGATGCATATTTCATTTAGGTAATATAATGTCGTAATTTTCGTGATTTAATTAAAACTACATCGTACATTTTCAGGATTTTTGTCATCGTCTTGAAATATTTCAATTCCATGACAGCTTATGCCAACCAATCAATGCAGTTCAGCTTAAAATAGGCTACTGTAAATATCCGTTTACTTCCTAATATTCAGAAAGGATAGTGTTACTGCAGGAATATATTTTAATTATGGTTTTGTCTCTCACGTTGCTTAACTATTTGATTATTGATGTTTTCCAGTTGATATTACCTGTGCAATTAAACAAAATTCACGCTCATCTGATCACTGTATAAGAGACCGAATAAAATTTGTAGTCCTAGTTACAAAACCAAAATAATAAGAAAATAGCGTCGCTAGATAAAACAACTCAGTCATGCATCCTCTGACCCGATCCCACCACCCTTATTTCCCAGCCATACGGCAACTCCCAGTAATTGGATCTCAATGAACTACGTTGTTGTTGTTCTAGGGTTTAACGCCATTTTTCAGCACAAGATAGGCTATTCATCGCGGCCAGTATAACTGGTGGAGGAAGAACCCTGGAAAGCCCAGAGAAGAACCACCGACCCACGAGAAGCTACTGGCAGGCTTTCCCACATACCCACGCTAGCCGAGCCTTGGACTCGAACCCACGCAGACAGGTGAGATGGCAGTGATCCGGAACGGTCAGCGCTTTAGACCACTCGGCCACTCGGGGCCCCCAATTTACTACGCAATAATGACTAAAACTAATGGGAAATGTATCCAAAGATGGATCAGACATGTTATAGAGTTTTATGCACGCATAGCATTTAAATGTTGATGCCGTCAGTGCAAACAAGTAGAGAGCAGGCAGGTGTAGCAATTCGCAGATGACGTTTCGAGTTGATCGAAAAGATTTCTTCTTGAAACATCTTTACTAAATCTTAATAGGCCACTTTAAAAAGTTTATTTTACTTCAATAGGTATAACAAAAATTAAGTAAAACTAGGATATGCAGGGCCTGATTGTGCATAGAATTCATTAAGGTGATCAATCAAGTAATCAAATTTTGATTAATTAAACAATTATCACGTTTTTTGTTCACCCACAATATGCATGTCGCCATTATAGAAATAAGAAAAAAGCATGGTCAAAGGTTTTCTCTCCTGATATGCAGTAAGATATGGGAAATCCCAGTTTAGATCCGAAACGTTTCTACCATGTGATATTGGATTATGTCTTGTATGGTCAGTTACACCGGGAAAAGTCTTAACACTGTTCTTTCCATTAGAGCCCCTGTCTATGAGTGGGTAAAGACAGTACTGCCACTGCTGGTACAAGGACGTCAAGACTTCGTGTGGGGAAAGCATAACCTCAGCACGGACCGAACTCATCTTCGCTGGCCAAGGTTGCGATAACCCTATCTGCACCTTGGCATATCGAGCAGATATTTCTGAGCTTTGGGTCTGTGAGTTTCATTGGATACGGCCGCAAGACACCGCATCCAATTAAAATTAAGTTTTTAAAATTTGAACACTGTTCCTACGTGCTCGAGACAACGGGAGCACACAACATGAACAGACTGATAAATAATCAATTTTCAATGTCGGTCCGAGTTTGCGCAAATACCTTACACTCAAAAACACCTGTAATGGCTTCCCTCTGGTACATAGTCATACTTTCGATGTTAAACTTCCAAGGTATCCCTTTTTAGGTCAATTGCAACCAACGTTTTCGGCGGATGTACAATGCACTACGCTACCGGTCAGTTGGCATTACAGGGAGTTAACACATGAAATCCAATAGATGTCGCCAGGACAAAGCACCAATATAGCTATTCGATCCACCAAGGTGAAGATGTGGTTATGGGAACTTTGGTTTGCGAAGATGGGACCGAATAAATCTATCACAAGAGCAGAGATAAGAACACTCTACTCATTAGCGTAGCACAAAATATAAAATCAAAGTATTTATGTTGACATTTATTCCATGTCACAATTGGTAATTTATAGTACATACTGAAATGTAATGAATAAAGAGTTGTCAAAATGTCTGAGTTATGATTTAAACTTATATATGATATATCGTGTTTGTTAGGTAGTAACGGACATTAGGTCTGAAAAGCCGACAAGCTGCCAGTGCGCATGTTGAATCACGTGAGGCTCAGACTACCAGCAATAATTTTGGTCGGCGGCCCACAGGTATCGACACATGTTAAGGCTTGAATGACATATGGCGATACGTTAATTGAGCTTTCCATATTTAAAGAGCATGGTAACATTGTATAGAATTCCATTTTTTACTAATTTTTTTTATTTGCGATGGATAGACGGATATTGTATTATAGATCACATGGGTCTTACGTTTTATATTGTAGATCAGACGCATATAAAAAGATATAGGACGGACCAGTGTTGAGCTAAGAGGCATGCAAATAAAAAAAAAAAAATTAATTTATAAACGACTGGCCATAAAACTGCAGATCACAAAACCATACTAAATGTCAATCAACATACGTTAGAAATACCAAGGACATATGCATACATGGGTAAGGACCTGAATACAGCATCTTTCCCTTACGTCGAAATCAAGAATAATTAGGAACCAGTTGAGTACGTCTGACATTTCATGGACATAATACATGTGCATAACTTCATGGTTTCAATGTTAAATACAGTATTTCCTGGTGAAATAACAAGCGTCTAGCCCAGTCTTGTAACAGAGTATGACCTGTGAGTAGAGTGACATTTCAGTTCCACGCACATGCGGAATACTTCGGTCTTTTGACAGTAGACTCAGCTAATCGTACACACTGGGAACGTTTTGAAAACATTAAAGCCGGTCAGACGAGAAAGAATCCAGGAGCTTAAAATAGTTACTACGTTAGTGTTTTTGGTGCGCTATATCGTTTTCACAAAATATTACATACACAGTAGAAGTACTAGCTACGATGTCGTAGCCTCAACTTGATTTTGTTGTGGTTGAGGCTAAGAACTGATCCCATATCAGGTAATGGAGCAAAAAATATCATCACTAAAGTCAGAAAAACAAACAGTGTAGAAATCAACTACATAAGTATAATCATGCTGTGAAAGAAGTTTGGCTTATTTTGAATTTATTAAGCCTTTATACGATAAAATAAATTGGCATGGTTACTCTAACCTTATACTGTACGCCATGACAGATAACGCGAGACTCTCGCCGTGACCCCTTTTCTACGTAAGGCTTGCCAGACCATATTTTGGATATTCAACGCTATATTATTATCAATCAAGTGCGAATAATCGCTTCTTGGTGAATTTCAAAGTTGCCGATAAACCGTATTTACTTTTAATGCGCAGAATTTCTGACCCAAACGGCGCCAAATTTTTACTACGATTTGTTTACATTTCCAAATAAGGCGTCAATGTCCTTATATGGCACACAAACAAACGAGGCTGAGAACGGAAGTAATCATTATTTGAAATAATATGGAGGACGATCTAAACGAAAATATCGGCTAAAAAAGGTGAACGAGATTTTTCAACTATTTCTACAATGATTTTCGATATTTCCGGTATTAAATAAGAGGACTTCTCATTTTATTGGATTATATGCAAGGAATATGTTTAAAGTGTTATTATTAGGCTAAGAGAGCGCCGGGTGTGAATCACACCCGGCTTGCTCCATTAACACGTATATGCTCATGTTAGTACCCTGTCCACGAGCTACGAGTAAGGGTAGTAATATTAGTACTATAGAAGTACATGCAAAAGCTTAGGACATCGCCATCTTTTAAATACACATCCAACTGGAGGAGTGTTTTCCATCTAATTTCTAAGTATCAGCTATTTATCTCATCTGTTTTCTTGCCTGAGTGGCTTTTATTTCTTCAGTCACTTCGACCATTTGTTTTAATCGGTTGAAATTCAAAACTAATCCAGAAATGTCCGAGCTGATCTAAAATGATCGTGATGTAGGACAGAGAGTTTGCAACTCTGAATTGCGAAGACCCAAATTTACAGTCGTATAATGCCGTTGACATCTTAAGGTCTACGCCCTTCCTTATTAATTTCAAGCGAACATGTGGAACTTAATCTGCATGTACATCATGCGAAGACAAATCTAGGTCCATATTTGGCCATTTTTGATGCTGTGCATACACGAGTAAATGTAGTAGGCATACACGAGATACGTGCAAGGGAATAAGAGACTGACATGCTATCGTCTCAACCCACGGACGAAACTCCGCTACGCTCCTTTACCACACGTGGATGCCGTTGGTGATATTTTTGATCGGTACGTATAAAAAAAAATACGCTACGAACAACACAATGTAACAATCTACCCATCAATGAAATTGCCCGTTCTGTCTATCGATAAATGACTGCCTGGAAGAAGAAACAAAAACTATGGCGCATTGAAAGAGCTTGAAAAGCCACGTTGGGTCACAATGGGTAACCTTTTGTTACTGCTTATTAACCAGGATTGTACGTTCTTCCTTTTTTAGATACTCTTGATCTGAGTTTCAATAATCTGGACACTGCATTTTCTCAAACCAAGCACAACATAAACTTTGTTTTATATTGCGATTAAAGCTTGGACACGAAGGAAATTTTGTACCAAAAAATTAGTTTATTGCATCATTTATCAATGACCCATTCCTCTCTCTCTCTCTCTCTCTCTCTCTCTCTCTCTCTCCATTTTGAACATATTTAACCTATTTGTTGTACAGACCCAGACGAATAACAGTAATTCAGACATGACTGTATTTAACGACAAAGGGTAAATACAAATGCGATATGTTTTAAGTAAGTATTTCATAATTAGCGGTGTTTCATTATCTACACAACCACTTTATATTATAAATAATATTTCATAATCACATTTCACGTATACATAACCTAGAGTTGACATTGTATCTTCTGGGAAATGAAATTGCTGGATTTCTCGCAGATTTAAATCTATCTCGTCAAAACAGTGTCTGATCTAGTGCATACCTCAAGTGCCGCACAGATTAAATATCTAATCTATCTATCTATCTATTTATCGCCCGTTTATCTGTCATCTTAGGTTATCTGTCATAGTACATGTACAAAACTACAACAGGTCTTCCCCATGATGACATCTGTAAGGAAGATTGATGGACGAGTGAAACAGTCATAGTGGCAAGGCCGACTGTAGCTACCGTATTTCAATGTATGAAGCTACAGACCATGTGCTAACATTATCAACTCATGTAGCACACATACATAATATAACATGGGACGAAGCTGTTCGCTGGAAATCACCGCATATTACTGAAAATACTAACTTTATCTTACATGATGTAGTGCCTATTGTATTTAAGGACAAAATCCGTTAACGGAGTTTCAGTGACGGTGATATACAGCAACCTATGTCGTTATGTCCCACGTGGAGTCTATATGCAGTGGGAGGCAAGGACTGTTAAGCGGATTGCATTGATAAACATATGGAACATCAGCGACAGCTGTACATGATATTTTGTCAATACACTATTGCTCTTCGGGGTTTCCCCACATGTTATGTGTATAAATGACGAATTAAAAATAGAGGTGGATTAAGTACTACGGAGGTTTCAGTAAATCGTCAGTAACATTCTTGATATTCTCCTAAATATGGCGACATATGCAAGTAAATACGGGTCAATCTACTAATTAACAAATATCATCATATCATTTGTCCTGACTGTGTTGAACGTAAATTGCTTATCGATTATACAGCCTGATTTTTTTTTAAAGGTCAGATCAGCTGTAATGTGTGTGAAGAGGGAAGGAAAGGAATAAAAAAAATAACGCAAATAGCATATGGCCATTCCTTCTGTTTTCGGAAAAAGTCGCATACTTATTATTAAGAAGTTACTCGTTGTTTGATTCACCTTGAACATACACAAGTAGGAACGATTACCATGCCAACAAACGAGTGAAGTACGGCTCTGAAAGGTTCACCACTGGATTTATTCATTCTGAAACTTGGCGTTTCATAATAACACATCTCATTCTTCATCTGATGCAAAATTATAGCAACAAATTATTTCAATAAAATAGCAGTTGTTCAAAATCAAAGAAACCAGAAAACATATGGTGTATGCCAGAAACATATTTCAAAACAAGGCATCGGCATGATAACATTAGCCATGTTTCTATGGACAAACGTCATGCTCCCATAAAGAACCATTTATTGATTAGTTGTTATTTTTCATTCACAATATATCATTTTTAGAATGCGCATATGGTGCATAGATATTGTGTCACACTCACCTTGAATCAAATTTTGTGCCGTCTAGCAGAGTGCCCGTATAATGCATCGTGACGATATCATTTTTTTTGGTTTTTCTGGTACATTCTACATCTGGTGAAGACAAAATCTCAATTTTTAATTCACCTTCTTCTTGTCCAAATACTGAATTTGTTAAACACAGAAATATACACAAAGTTTTAAGTATCATGATAGGCATCATCTTGGTCGTTATATGCCCTTCTCTTTCTCAGCCGGCAGTGTAAGTGTGGTTCGGTGCAGGAATTCCCTTTGATAAATAGGTAACTATTTCGACGTGGCGTATTCGCTGTGCTTTGACTGGCCATTAACGTTAGAGGAAATTGATTGGTAGATTTTGTGTTTATATTTAGAATAATATGAGCGCTTGAAAATGATTTCCTTGTATACGTGTGATTTGTTTTTCTTGAATCACAAACATGGTATTAATTACTCCTAGTAGAAATATTTCAAAATACGTTTTGAAATATTATATGCAGTAGTTCGCTAATTTCAAAGATATCTAAAGTGTGAATAATTGTAAATTGGTGTGTTAATAAATATCACCAATTCAAGTGAAATATAGGTGAGATGTAATTGTCATTATGGCATTTGATTTAGGCACAATAATTTAATGACTGTGCTAATAAGATCTTATATATATATATATATATATATATATATATATATATATATATATATATATATATATATATATGAATGCCAAATCTAATATACTTTATTCTAAGAAAAGTGCAATCTATGTCAGGAGTAGCCCCGGCTGAAGACTGATTTTCTTTCCTTCGTTACGTTTGTACACGCATATCGGCACACTGCTTTACTTCCTCGCGTAGAGATTATGTAAGGTTTCCAGTTTCAATGCAACAATGTAGTTCATATCATACACGACGGTTCGGCCACCATGAGGCATTTCTGCGCTACACACTTTTCTCAGCTGCACAATATAACCTTTCATGTGTTGATGTGCTGCTAAGCTTTAAACGAAAAGTAACCAACAAACAAAATCAACCGTTATCTTCTATATACTGCGTCAGTTTTTACAGTCTTAAGAATTAATTATGCAATGTTCTGGAGCATAAAAATATAGTCCTTCAACACATACGTTCTAATTTTTTTCATGTAGTTATATCTTATATTATTTATACGTTTCGGTAATATATCCCTATAAAAATTGTATACATTTTTTGTTGATAACAGAAAGATTGTACGAGAAAGCTTTTCAATATATCCCTATCAAGAGTCTCAAAATGCATTTTCGGTAATATATCCCTATAAAGATTCTGTCAAAACGTTCTTTTTGGTACTATATCCCTATAAAATGTCTGTCAAAACGTTCTTTTTTGGTAATACATCCCTATAAAAATTGTGTCAAAAAGCATTTAGGTAATATATCCCTGTAAAGAGTGTGTCAAAAGCGTTTTGGTGATATATACCTATAAAGAGTGTGTCAATAAAGTGTCTTGGTGATATATCGTTATAAAGAGTGTGTCAAAAAGCGTGGTGATATATCCTTATAGAGCGTGTGTCAAAAAGCGTGGTGATATATCCTTATAGTGAGTGTGTCAAAAAGCGTCTTGGTGATATATCCTTATAGAGAGTGTGTCAAAAAGCGTCTTATTGATATATCCTTATAAAGGTGTGTAAAAAAGCGTTTTGGTGATATATGCCTATAAAAAGTGTGTCTAAAAGCGTGGTGATATATCCTTATAGAGAGTGTGTCAAAAAGCGTGATGATATATCCCTATAGAGAGCGTGTTAAAAAGTGTCTTGGTGATATATCCTTATAGAGAGTGTGTCAAAAAGCGTCTTATTGATATATCCTTATAAAGGTGTGTCAAAAAGCGTCTTGGTGATATATCCTTATAGAGAGTGTGTCAAAAAGTGTCTTAGTGATATATCCTTACAGAGAATGTGTCAAACAAAAAGTGTCTTGGTTATATATCCTTATAGAGAGTTCGTCAAACAGCGTCTTGGTGATATATTCTTATAAAGAGTGTGTCTAAAAGCATTTTTGTAATATATCTCTATCAAAATTGTGTCAAAAAGCAGTTATAAAAACGGTTGCTCTGACTTAAGTTACAGAGCTTACACACTTTTTGAGATTATAAGATTCAGAGTATTTAATTATCTGCAAAAGCGGGAACGTCGAGACTGGTTCTATTTATTTATTACTTCTTGTCACACGTCGAGACTGGTTCTATTTATTTATTGCTTCTTGTCACACAAGCTGGTGTATTGGATAGAGTAATTGTATGATTATCACAGATTGAAAAGCCTTGGTGCCAAGACGATTTTTAACCGTTGGTCAAATTTGATCAGCCAGTTTACTTGTAAACATTGTAAACATAACTGTATAACAAAGGCGATCGTGTCTTTAATGACCAGCATTATTGGTGCAAACAGACTGGTCATGAATGCAGTATATGACAATTAAGTCCCTATTGTTCGTAAGAGTTTTGAAGACAAATAAATCGTTCAATTTGTTTCTGTATATCATGAAAACTGTATGTGTACTTGACGAGAGAAACCAATCCATTTCTCTGTTATGTGCAAATGCCCTTGATAGTCAAGAGTCCTTTATGGACAATATCCCTTTAGAGACAAGAGTCCTTTATGGACAGGATCCCTTTAGAGACAAGAACCCTTTATGGACAGGATCCCTTTAGAGACTAGAGTTCTTTATGGACAAGATCCCTTTAGAGACAAGAGTCCTTTATGGACAAGATCCCTTTAGAGGTAAGAGTCCTTTATGGACCAGACTCTTCTATCAACGGCTTAAATTGCATACAAGTATCAAGAAGATGGACCCAGACCTGCTGTCATTTATGCTATCACGTCCTTTTAAAAGATATGTTCACTAAGGCAGGTTTCGCTTCATTTAACTTCTAGCAAAAAGAGGCCACATTTCGACATAGTACTGTTAAGTCTATATAGAGTCCATAATCCACAAACTATGCAAAATCGAGTTAAAAATGGTCTAAAATCTTGAAATGGATTGTTTGTCTTGACTGATAGCAGCTATCGTAGATATTATGATAAAAACTAATTGTTTTTTTATTATTTATTTATGTATTTATAGAGTAGCTAACTTAATACAAAGACTATTCTTCCGTGAATCCCATTTTAATGAAAAGGAAGAATAAAAAAATAAAAATTTAGAAACAAACTTAAACAAACTAGTTACAACTTGGTAACACCCCTATACATTTAGATAGGCAATGCTGCATTACTCGTGGTTGTCAAATATTCGTTCAATGTATAATTACTGAGTCAAATTGACGTACACCGTCATAAGAATTTAGAACAAGACTAAACACATTGCTTTATGTCGTGATCATGAAAGAACGTTTCATAACCCACGGACACTGCAGTTTTTACTTGTTAAGTTTATGCTGTAACTTCGGTCAAATGTTCCCACATCTATTTATCCATCTTTTGCATCCACAAACGAAATACTAAAGACTATTTTGCGGCAGAAAATATAGTAACATGAATGGAGAAAATATCAGTATTCCCCAAAATCTAGTGACCAACATTTGACCATTGAAGATTAGTTCAATCAAAATGTTATACAATGTAAGAAGAGGAAACTAATTTTCGTTTACGAACATGTCGCACAAAATCTGTAATATGTTTTGGGTAGCAAAAGTACTATGTAAATATTACGTATTCTTTCTGATACGCATTCTCGTTCCAAACAAAAAAAAAAACGAAAGAAAATTGAAGCTTGCTTACCATGTGTGTGTGTAAATTAATTTTTCGCCGAAAACATTGCTGGATGATCTGAGGAAAATGTTATTTCAACTTCTATCAGATGGACGCTATATCATAACTGTGTATCCCCATCCCCACCCCTAATTGGTGGGAGTTCGGAGTGTGGTGTAACTTTGTGAGAAACATCATATCATGACATCGGCTTTAATGTTTCATAAATTTCAAACATTTGTATAACTCCTCCATCAATAATGCTGTACAGAAATACACGAGGGAGTCTTTTATCAAACAGAGAGAGAGAGAGAGAGAGAGAGAGAGAGAGAGAGCATAAATCTTAATTATTATAGTTGAGAAGCGACCTTCATATGGAAACTAACTTAACAACAGAAAATACTCCCATGCTGGAATATATATTAGGGAAGTGTCACCATCAATCCATCAACGAGAAAACTGCCTGTGGCTATTTCTGTATCGACGTGGCGATTTCAAGCAGTGATCACATTATTACGTGTGCCAATATTATGTTTGTTTTAGTTTGTTTTTGGCATTTAAATGGCACTACAACATTTTGAAGGTTTCATAGAACCACATCAATTTGCCCAAGGACACACGTGCAGCTGATCAGGCCTGACTCGATGTGGCCAACATCTTTACCACTGAGATACCGTTTTTTCTTCTTTTCTAAACTCGATGTTAGTTTCATCACAGATCTGAACAATGTACGTTAATACGCATTTGACCAGTTTGATTCAGTCATAATTCTATAGTTATTTATCTTAGTTTGATTCAATCATGATTCTACAGTTATTTATCTTAGTTTGATTCAATCATGATTCTACAGTTATTTATCTTAGTTTGATTCAATCATGATTCTACAGTTATTTATCTTAGTTTGATTCAATCATGATTCTATAGTTATTTATCTTAGTTTGATTCAATCATGATTCTATAGTTATTTATCTTAGTTTGATTCAATCATGATTCTACAGTTATTTATCTTAGTTTGATTCAATCATGATTCTATAGTTATTTATCTTAGTTTGATTCAATCATGATTCTATAGTTATTTATCTTAGTTTGATTCAATCATGATTCTATAGTTATTTATCTTAGTTTGATTCAATCATGATTCTACAGTTATTTATCTTAGTTTGATTCAATCATGATTCTATAGTTATTTATCTTAGTTTGATTCAATCATGATTTTATAGTTATTTATCTTAGTTTGATTGAATCATGATTCTATAGTTATTTATCTTAGTTTGATTCAATCATGATTCTATAGTTATTTATCTTAGTTTGATTCAATCATGATTGTATAGTTATTTATCTTAGTTTAATTCAATCATGATTCTATAGTTAATTATGAACAGTTACTAAAAAAAGGCCTTTTGCCCTAAAACTACTAACTACTACAGCCACTACTTCTGTTAATACTGACGATGATAACAAAGATGTCGTAAATAATAATAATAATAATAGTAAACTCTGTTTTAAATATCATACGTGTTAATCAAATGCCCCATAAACAGCCACTTCTTCAGATCTCTTATTATTATTTATATCCCATTTTTGCATTCAAAAGCCCTTGTTAATTAGACACTTTGAGAGACCATATGTTTCACTTCCGACAGGTTACTGCTTAAAACAAGTCTGACTGCATTAACAACAATAACAGTAATAATAATAATAAAATAATAATAATAATAACAATAATTCGGAGAAGGAGGAGGAAAGGTAATCTATTCCCAACACCACCACTATTATATCTTTCCTACATGTTCGTCAGCAAGATTGTAGTTGAACTAACCCGGACAATTGTTTTCGAACATTGTAGACAAGAACCGAAATATCACCATTGAGAAAAGAATCTCATACGAAGATAACAGAAGTATAATTTAGAAACAATTCTTAGAACATGAATTTAGCACCTGATTTCTATTTTCCTATTGAGCACCAGTTTTTTTCTCTCTAAAATGTATTAATTATTTTTTCTTTCCTGTTTTTTTTATAGTTATTGTTTATCAACGACAACGCGTGACTTGAAAATTGATATATTCGCTTCTCTAAGTAATGTATTACCACTACTGCTACTTCCACTACCACAATGATGGTGGCGACTATGATATAAAGGTAACCGAGGAAGTAAAAAATATCTCATAAGGAAAAACTGATTTGTTAGATCCAGCATCAAAATAATGAAGTGAAATACTTTAAAATACTTCGGATGCCTTGGTGGTTAAGCTTTTCATGGAATCAGATGTTATTACACGTTTTACATGCATAAATAACAATTATGTAATGGTTATATTAACGTAAATAACATAGTAGACTTGTGATAAAAGAAAGATTGAAAAAGGGTTTGATAATAGTTCTAAGGGTTTGATAATAGATCGATCTGTTTCCAATCATTTTTCCTGTTATCAGTAGACTTGAAGAACCATTTGTTTCCAATCATTTTGCCTGTTAGCAATAGACTATAAGAACTATTTGTTTCCATTAGTTTGTCATATTAGCAGTGGACTCTACGAACTATTTGATTCCAATCATCTTTCTCGTTAGCAATAAACAGATGGATATTGTAGTCATTTTCTCGCGTAAGTAAACAAATATTAGAAGAAATATTGAGATATTCAACTTCCAGTACTGTCTTGTTATGCACACTCTTGCACAGCAACATCTTACTTTCACGTTAATTGAAACATTGGAGATGAAAACATCGCCGAAAATGACTGGAGCGAATATATATATATATATATATATATATATATATATATATATATATATATATATATATATATATATATATATATATATATATATATATAGCAACACTAAAATAATCAATCGATATTTTGCTGGTACAAAAAGACAAGGAATTAATTATTTTGCACAAAATTTGTATTTACTGGTACAGTACCACCTGGTCTGATTCACAAAATCGATGCTACTCATTGCCACAGTAGGATCAGGAAATATTATCATTGCAAAGAAGGATATTCACCAGCGCGTTATTTGAAATATAATTAAATGGAGATGATAACAAATCTGTACGAGTTAAGTACATGTGTACTGATTTCCCTTCAGGGGACAACTCCTCATCTGAAGGTACAATCACTACTTTAGCTATATTGATGCTTCATTGTCAGTATACATGCAAGGTTTAAGTGATCTATTTTTTAGCGATAGGAACAGAACCTCTAGGTTTAGGTTTAGAGCGAAGAATTTGTCCGCGGTTCGGTTCTTGTCAGAGTTGGTTCGTTTCTGCATAAACGAGAAGCACATCGTGGTCTATAGAGGTTAGTGCGTAATATAAGCAGATCAAACGACGGAACATAAATATATTCTCCACCATTAAGAAAGAGTTTAAAATGCAAACACAGGGACTTGTGAGAAAATTGTAATGTAAACGCAAGAAGCTGCCAGGAAGTCAAAGAGACTCACGTGAGGATCTGGTCTTGTATGGGGTTCACGTATGAGGGCCATATGACATAATGGTAAAACAATATAATACAGTTGAGCCAGAATTGTCGTATAAGCGCAAAAGAAAATCCATAGTAAGTCAGAAAAAACCTCCACAAACGAATATCAGCTTGTCTTATGTGTGACTTATGCACAACGAACTGCGAGACAAGATAGCAACAACAATAGAAAAGAGCCTTAAAGATTAATACTTGACGGAACATGAGTCAGATCGCGAAGCGTACATGCAGAGAGGTTAGAAAGTGGGTGGTAAAACTTATATATGATGATTTATTATATACTTAAGTGTGAAATATATAAATTTTTAAGCAAAATAATTGTCATATCTTTTCAATCCTATATTTTCACATGTTCCAGATATCTCCTTATACTTTCACATGTTAAAATACAAGAATTTATATTTTGCCATCGGCCACTTGATTGAGTGTACCTACTGAAGTTATACTTGTAGAAACACACACACACACACACACACACACACACACACACACACACACACACAAGGAACACAGTGTGAGACAGAACAAATAAATAGAAATTACATTACATTTAAGACCTGCAATTAAATTTTGCTGAATAAATTTTACTCGACGCAGCTCCTCCCCAGGGCCGGCGCGAGACTATCTGGCGCCCTAGGCAGGGTTAGATTCTGGCGCCCCCCCCCCCCGGGAAAATATAAATTTCAAAATTTATAAACAATACATTTAAAAAAATAAATTCCTCAACATTTGAAAGTTTCGTATATGCGCGATTTTCACTCACTCATTTTGCTTGTTCCGGTCAGCCTGGTGTTTCGGTCAGACTGAATCTACCCGATTATTTGTCCCCGTATGAAATAAACCAGGATAAAAAACGACCCTCAATAAAACTGAAATTCATTTATTTATTTTTCAAAACTGTTCTTGATTTGGAGAAATGCGCCCCCTGAAATCAGCGCCCTAGGCGGCTGCCTAGTTTGCCTATATGGTAGCGCCGGCCCTGCTCCTCCCTCTATGAATTTATTTCCCCTTACTTGCATGACAACAATGATAAACCCATTGTGGTGCATTGGTGAATCGAATTGCTTTGTGGTCAGACATGATCAGATAATTAACACAATGTAAAAAATGTGCGGGATATGAGGTCATCCCAATCCTACCGCTCTCTTAAGTCACTGATCTCACTGAAGGGGGTGGGGTGGTTTGTGATTTTACGAAATGGGTTAGGTTGGGTGTTGTTGTGAAGAGTAAGTTTAATCTTCTAAGCTAATAGCAAGATTGCCACTCATTAAATGTTACGTTTTTGTTTGTACTTTCACAATACAATATAATCGTTGTTAAGGAAGGAAAAAAAATACCCCTTCTCTGTATATATAATGTTAATCTACAGTAAGAATTAACAATCCAATTAACTGGTAGAAAAAGAATTTTATAGAATAAGTGAAAATGAGTTTGGCACATCTGCAAATATAGTTGACATAAATGATTTGTTTGGCTTGACGATGTTTTGTTTTGCAGTACAGCAACACTTTAAAGGTTATATAGACCTGTGGCAAGTAGAGAATAGTGTGATTTATGGTGATTTTCAAAAGTACCATTGTGCCAAAGACACAAACTATCAGCAACAAAATGACTTTGTTCCTTCGAAAGACGTCGTCGCTGGAGGCTAGGCCTGACGAAGGTAGATCACCTATAGTGAAGAAATCTAATGAACTAGCAAGCATTCAAAAACATTCCTTCAACGTTCTGTTTATACGTTGAATCAATCCACAGGAGATACACGTCAGTAGATTAAAGGGAAACAATTCATGTACGACGATCTGGAAAAGAATGAAAAACCAGTGCCCGAAGAATAATGAAAAAAATGCATGAAAATTGTATGGTTTTCATACAGGAAGATTTTAACGTTTTGATTCAAGAAATATATGTTACATAACTAAGAAGAAAATAATTAGGGACAAATAACGATCACTTAATAGGTAAATATGGAGGTTCAACTTACAAAGAAGTGTTTTCGAATAATGAATATCTAAAATAAACACAATTGTCTGGTTAAAAGAGTCACCTGTTCATTACAACAATATTTAAATATAATCCAGAATAAACGGATAACATTCACACCACGTAAAAACTTATATATGTTTCATTAAGTAAGGAGTTTAACGTAGATATCTTAATGAAGAAAAGAAAAAAAATCCCATAAAAATAACAATAAGGTTTGTAATCCGCATTCATAAGATATATATATATATATATATATATATATATATATATATATATATATATATATATACTGATAATGGGTAATGGGTCTTAGGATTGTTATACTGCATATTAGTTGTATTTTAGAGGTGAATTTTGAGATTCCATTACATTGGCATGACAACTGCAAGGCCTACGTATTAGCTCCAGAGAGAAATTAATTCTGCATGACAGTGATTTATCACCCTTGCAAGAAAAGCTAATCCATGTTTTCAAGGTGTGACAACAACAATAGAAAGTATGATTTTGAGGGTTTTGATGGGGTGGGGTCAAATTAAACATTGCAAAATTCACACACATTGCCTTAAGGATACGATAGCTTGCAGTTATGTAACAGGTGCAGCCCGACACCGGTGATAAAGGCAGTGTATACATATGGTACAATTATCTTATATTAAAACGGAAATTAAAGTCTTATTAAATTTTTCTTTTGTTCTGTTTGAGAGTTTCTGCAATTTTTTCTTTTAAAAAATATAGAAACACACGGTGTTCTTCAATTGTAGTTTATGTTATTGTTTCTTTTGCTGCACAAAACCACTACAAGCCTAACATTACGACGCAGTTAATTTATATAAGAGAAGTTGAGTGTATCATTGTTTTCTGTCAGTGGTGTCGACGAAAGCAGCGGATGCTTGTTAGGAATTTTATAAAGTTGAATACAATGTTTTGATGGTATCTTTTCTAAAACATTGACCTTGGGCTTTGGATCGTACGAAAGAACTAAATGCTTGACCTAAGATAAAATATACGCGTCATGTTTTCACATAAGTGTATAAAAGGCTTCTAACAATGAGTAAGTTTTAGCTCTTTTCAAATGAAAAACAGTAAAAACACTTTAGACGTAAGTTTTCATTTTTTTAATCGATGTACGTAAAAGGTGTTGTAGAGGGGCTAATCAACCCTGTTATTAAAGGTGTGTTTTTAAATAAAAATGTTGGTGAAAACGAATTTATAAATATTAATAAATTGTTAAAACATCGATTGTTTTGCTGCCATACGGGACATTTCAGTGATATCAGTGTTATCGAATGATGCGTAAATCTTGCCTCCAAACAATTCTGGAATATATCAACACTATCGATGTTACAAAATGATTCGTAAAGACTGCTTCCAAATAATTGTCGGAACATATCAACACTGTCAGTGTTCCAAAATGACCTGTAAATCCTTTGCCGCCAAAATATTATCGGGATATTAAAATAATATCAGTGTTCCAAAACGATTTGTAAATCTTTTGTCTCCAAAATATTATCGGGATATTTCAGTAAAATGAGTGTTCCTAAAACGATTTGTAAATATTTTGCCTCCAAAATGTTATCGGGATATTTAATTAATATCAGTGTTCCAAAAACGATTTGTAAATCTTTTGTCTCCAAAATATTATCGGGATATGTCAATAATATAAGTGTTCCAAAATGATCCGTAAAGGATGCTTCCAAACAATTGTCGGGTGATTTCTATTAAAAAAAATTATGATGAGAAGATTAAGAGAGTACTCATACTAGATATAACGCAAACTTCCATTACAACATAGTACTCATACTAGATATAACACAAACATCAATTACAAAAGAGTACTCATGCTAGATGTAATGCAAACATCCATTACGACAGAGTACTCATACTAGATATAATGCGAATTTCCATTACAACAGAATACTCATACTAGATATAAAGCAAACATCCATTACAACAGAGCACTCATACTAGATATAACGCAAAATTTCATTACAACATAGTACTCATACTAGATATAACGCAAAATTCCATTACAACAGAATACTCATACTAAATATAACGCGAACATCCATTACAACAGAGCACTCATACTAGATATAACGCAAAATTTCATTACAACAGAGTACTCATACTAGATATAACGCAAACTTCCATTACAACAGAGTACTCATACTAGATATAACACAAACATCAATTTCAACATAGTACTCATGCTAGATATAATGCAAATATCCATTACAACAGAATACTCATACTAGATATAATGCAAACATCCATTACAACAGAGTAATCATACTAGATATAACACAACCATCCATTACAACAGAGTACTCATGCTAGATATAATGCAAACATCCATGACAACAGAGTACTGATACTAGATATAATGCAAATATCCATGACAACAGAGTAATCATGCTAGATATAATACAAACATCCATGACAACAGAGTACTCATACTAGATATAATGAAATCATCCATTACGACAGAGGACTCATATTAAATATAATGCAAACATCCATGACAACAGAGTACTCATACTAGATATAATGCAAACATCCATGACAACAGAGTACTCATACTAGATATAATGCAAACATTCATGACAACGAGGATCTCAACCTCAATGTGTAAGTGACAATACAGCTTTTATACAGAATAAAAAAAAATCCTATCTGTTTGTCAAGACTGCCACGCTATGGTTTTCTTCGAATTATCTCAGCTATGTGTAGACGGAAACGAGCGGAAATTGTTACGCGATTAATTAAAAAATAGCACTGCCATGGTTCTGTTTAACTGAACGTTCTCAAGGGGATTACAAATGCAAAATCATACAAGGTGCTGGACAAGGAAGAAGATTTTCATCCTTTCTGTTGTTTGCCTTTGGTTGTTCTTGTTTCTGTTTATGAATAACAGCTTAATAATAGCTATAAAATTCGAGCAGAAGGAACTTGGTCTCCGGTATAATGTAGTGGATGTCAATGGCTGATTTAAGACATGTTTTTTTAACCCGACCTCGAGACATGGGTGGATTTTTTCAACATAGACATAGACTTTAAGTTTCTTTACTTTTTGACATGAAATTTTTTTTTTTTTGACAGGCCGTTTAGATCGGGTCAAGAAACATGTACTGGCTAGAGCTTATAGAGCTTGAGAATGGTGTTTGTCGGCAGAGCCACGTGCGCGGAGCTGGAGAAAAAAGTATAAGGGCAGCAAATGGTGGAGTTTGTCACCATTAAAGTCACATCTTATTTTAAGTGGAATGCCTCCTCAGTTTTGGTGCGTGGATAATGCACAATCGTTAGATGTAGTGAATAATGCCGTAGTTCAAAAGCATATCGAAAACTACATTCATGCAGTGCCAGAATGGCAATTTATGAGGTGTGTACAACGCTATCTAGGCGTGTCTCAGTTCAAAGCTATATTCCAACAATGAAGTGCATACCACCGCGGTCTGTTTTCAGTTTTGGCAACAACGACACTCGTTGCTTTCAGTGGGCTATTATCTCGACTTTGCACCCAGCAGCAGTTTATGTCAACTGGGTAGGCAACTACTGCTAGCAGGTTGACGAGCTTGAATTTAAATTATATAAATTTCCATTGAAGGTGAACGACATCATATGTTTGAGCGTCTTAACAAAGGATATTTGGCTAATCATGGTCCTTTAAACTAGAAGGAAAAGTCACACGAGGTCAACCGGCTGCTGATAACTGATGGAAAAGAAGCTGTTATATCTGGATGAAACCTCTAAGCTGCATGGTACAAGTTTGAGCGTTTAGCGTATTAGGCTGGGACAAATGGTCCTCAATCTGCTAAATTTGAACTAGAAGGCAAGGTCACACGCGGTCGACCGCCCACTGATAGGTGATGGACAAAGAAGCATTATGTCTAGATGAAACACGGAAGCTGTGTGGTATACAATCACAATAAAATTAATCACATAAGGTACGTCTGCTGTGGGTTCCTCCACCTCTACAGCCTGGCCGACCTACTGGATGACCTCACTAAAAACGTCCGCAATTAGGTGAAGAGCTCCAGCGCGTGACTCTACCTGACCATGGATACAACATTTTAGTCAGAGTCCTGTATTGTGAAATATCGAGCCCGTTGCACATGGATACTGACAGGCTATAGCTTAGCACTGAAACCAAAACCAGTACTACAGCTTTGCCCACTTTTCAGATGCATATAGAAGCCGCACCCAAGGTATATGAAGGCTGGAGCTTCTCTTCAAGATAGAGCGACCGAGCCATATACGTCACAGGTTCAACCTGAATAGTCGTTTTTCGAATGGGATCATTATGTTTTCTTCAGGTGAGCCACGTTGATTTACCATAAACATCGCCACAAGAACGGGTTGCCGCCGAGCCTATGCTACACAGTGAAGTTTAGCTTTTCGCCCGGCCTAACACACACGCAGTGTTTGTCCATGAAGTATTCTGCCCAAAACACACATCAGGAGTTTCCCGGCTGCAGTTTTGAGCAGCTAAGCAGCTCCGCGAACCATGACGTCGCCAACTTTGGAAAATTTCGTGGAGGTCAAGGGTTAGGTCTCTTTTTTATCTATTGACAACACCATCCACGTTCACCGCATACTTGTTGGTATATCGCCCATCTGAGAAAAAAGAATTCGGGCCGTTACTCCTCGTTAGGGGTTGGAACATCTAACCGTGTCCAGGGAATTTTGCACAACACGCCATGGTAACATCTTTTGAGACTTTGGCGGCCTCTGCAAGCTTTATCATAGCTCCTACACCCTTTCAGTGCATCATGAGCTATTATAGTAAATCGCCACAAACGTAGTTGTGTTTCCACGCTATTAACAATTTGACATCACAAACTTTGCCCACAATCTCTCGCTCTGCCGTTATTAATATTATTGGGTCACTAGCCTACGGCTGAGGCAAAGGCGTGCAAAATCAAGAAATCTTCATTTGTCTCCAAACTGTGGGCCGTCATCTGTGTTTCGCTAGTTGCCAGTTCGTACGCGCACACATATATTTTTCGACGCCTTGGTATGCCCGTTCAGCTATATGTTCATCGTGCTTTCTTTCATTGTGATAATCGAAACGCTCGTTGCTCTTACTTTGAGACTCATCCTGTGCAGCTTGGAATTTGTTCGTTACCTTGTTGTGGCTAATGTGTTCCTTGTCGGCACTATATTTATCTTTGAAAAGTTGAAGTTTGAGTCAGAGTAATGCGATAGGTTACTAATTGACCCGTAGACCACTAGAACAGCAGAGCTCATCGGGTAGCCGTGATGATATTAACTGGATTCAGTAAGTTTACATGCAATTACACATTTTTCACAGCCGTGGCGGCCACGGATCATTGCACGGTATGATTGTAAGTTGTAAACAAAACCCGCTCATGTTACAACATGTTTGACAGAAACTGGAGATGCTGTATGTTAACCAGAGGGTCCATTAGGATAATGCATATGTATGCATTCAGCGTATCTTCCACTTGGGTTGTTCTTTTGATTTGCAGCGTTACATAGCTTAGTAGTTTGATGGGCATACAATGAACGTTTAGTTACAGTCTTTCCACATAAACATATATTTTCTGTTTTTTTTTCGGTAATGGTATAAGTTAGATGACACTGTAAAAACGTGTTGGTTTCAATAAAGATATATAAAATGTGAAATAGTAAATACGTATCACTATGACAAGCCTCCTGTTTCCTATGTCGACGCTATGGTCATATAAACAAAGTAAGAGAAAAGAGTCATTATCAACAAGCTTTGTAAAATTCAACAAATACTATATTTCCCTAGAATAGTAAGTGAAAATGTACAAAAAGCACTCTACCTTATTGCGAATAAAATAAAAAAAAATCATAGAACTACAGACACAAGTCATTTTGATTAAAGTTCTTATAAACTTTAGTTGAAATGCAAATCACATTCAACTCTGAAAGTGTTGATGTGCATGTGGTAGCTCGTGTAGTGGTGATGTGCCAATAGTCTTTTGTTGGATCACAATATTGCAATGCATGAATATTGATCAGAACTTCGTATTTCCAGTGAATAAGTACTTTCAATAAATAAAATTCCAGCTCCAATGAACTACTTGACACCGCAATAATTCAATTGATTCTGTTCAGATTTTAAAGCACGAATGGATACTTTCTAGTAAAACAAGACTATCAGGTACTCTACCTGACCACAATTCACAATTAGCATTTTCTAAAAAAAATGGACAATAACCATTAGGAGGTTAACAATGTTTACAAAAGAAAATCTTTGTTATAATTAGAAGTCTATTTTTAAACTTATAACATCAAATGTAGTAAACAACAGGTAGGCCTGGCATTTCATGGGGAATTAAAGTTCTGGACTGAGACTGAGATAATAATAATAATAATAATAATAATGATGAGGAGGAGGAGGACTTTGTATAGCGCCTAATCTTTAGAAGGTCTAGGCGTTTTCAACATTAGACAACACATATAAGATAGAAAACATATAATGATATGATTACAAAAACAAACATCATGAAATTAGAAAACATAAAAAACATGCTTGCGTCTTTAAGTTTGTTCTTGGAGTCGAAATAAGTGAGTTTTGAGAGCACTCTTGAGTGAGATGACTGTGTATTTGTGTCTAAGTTCACTTATCAATTCATTCCACGTTGCTGGGCCCTGGTATGCAAAAGAACGTTGTCCGTATGACTTTGTTTTTATAGTGGGAATAATGAGTATATAATTGTCAGAAGAGGAGCGTAAGTATCTTGCTGGTGTGTACACATGGGTGAGGTCGGATATGTATGTTGGACTAGAGTCCGACAGTGAAACGTAGCATAGAGAACAAATTTTGTGTTTGATTCTGGATCGAATGGATAACCAGTGTAGGGTACAGAGCAGCGGGGAGGTGTACACTGATCGTGGTACTTTAAGTATGATTCGAGCAGCTGTGTTTTGAGCGTTTTGAAGTTTCTGGAGTAGATATTGAGATGAACCAGACAGAATTGAGCTACAATAGTCCAGTCTTGAAAGTACTAATGAACACACAAGTGTTTTAGTGGCATCAACTGAAAGATATTTGCGAATGGAGCTGATGCGTCTCAGCTCAAGATATGCAGACTTGCATATGTTCATGATATGTTGGTGCAATGTGAGAGTACTGTCCAGAGTAACACCTATGTTTCGTACTGACTGTGTGAATTTAATGTTGGTGTTGCTGATATTTATTGTTTGAGGTAAAGGATGTGAATGAGAAAGTCTTTGTGTTGTGATCATAATGGCCTCATTTTATCATCATTCATCTTCAGCTTGTTGCATGTCATCCATGATTTCACATCAGAAATGTACCTCGCTACATCTTGTAAGGTAGCATCAACTTCAGTTGGGTGGCTAGATTTGTATATTTGAGTGGCATCAGCGTACACTTGGTGAGTTGTTGTTGTAGGGCTTAACGCCATTTTTCAGCACAAGATAGGCTATATATGGTGGCGGGTATTAATGGTGGAGGAAGAAACCGGGAAAACCCAGGTAAGAACCACCGACCCACGAGAAGCTACTGGCAAGCTTTCTCACATACCCACATGACACTTGAGAGGGACTGAGTGTATAGAATGAAGAGAACAGGTCCAAGAACAGACCGTTGTGGAACACCACAATATAGATCAACTGGGCTGGAGTGTATCCCATTTGCAGATACAATTTGTGTCCTGTTGACCAAGTAGGACCTGTACCACAGTAAGGCTGTATCATGAATGCCAAATACATGCTGGAGACGGTGAAGTATGGTCTATTGTGTCAAATGCTGCAGACAAATCAAAGAGGGTGAGGACTGTAATCTATCCGCTATCCAAAGCAGAGAGAATGTTATTAACTACTTTTAGAAGACAAGTTTCAGTACTGTGGCAAGGGCGATATGCAGATTGTACATTGCTAAAAAGACTGTTTGAATTTAGATGAGATACAAGCTGGGATAGAACAACCTTTTCTAAGATTTTTGAAATGAATGGGAGATTAATAACTGGGCATTAGTTCTTTAAATCGTTATGGTCTAGTGTTGGTTTTTCAGCAGAGGCTTTACAATGGCAGTTTTGAAAAATTATGGGAATTCCCCGGATGAGAGAGAGAGGTATTAATAGCATCAGTAAGTGAAGGCAATACGGGATCTAAGCATTCAAGCAGCAGGGATGTTGAAATTGGATCAATTTCACATGACTTTGGTGCGCTCTTCATCAGGATTGTACGTACGAAATCCATAGAGACAGGTTCAGATGCTGCTAATGGCTACCACTCAAATTCCGTATCCAAACTGTATGGTGACGACGAGTCAATTAAAATTGTGTTGTCAAGCTTATCTCTAATGATTTGTACTTTGTCACGGAAGAAATTTGCAAACATGTCCGGAAGGTCGGCTGGAGAGATGGTAGTTGGAAGTGGTGTACATTTGTTCCTTGACATTAGCTTGTCAGTAATCTCAAAGAGTTCTTTGCAGCTGAAACTTTCCATGATCTTAGTAGTGTAGTGGGCTGACTTCGCTGCATGGACTATATTTGTGACATTCTTTTTAGCGGCTTCATATATTTGCTTATGAATAGTGAGTCTGGTGGATATCCAAAGCCTCTCAGCTTTACGGCGGTCTCTTTTAGCAGTGCGAAGCTGGTCCCTAACACTGCTATGCCATGGAGAACACTATTGAGTTGATACTCTGCACTTGGTAGCTGGGGCATGTTTTTCGAGCAATGAACGGAGGCAGTTATCGAGTTGTTCTGCTGTAGGAGGTAAGGAAGTTGTTAGGTTCGCATGGATGTCATGCATTAGTTCGTTTCTATTTATCATACGGAGGTTTCTCTTAGTAGCATATAAAAGTGGATGGTTAGGGACTGATACGTCAAGATGGCATATAATGCAGAGCTGATCTGATGCAAGGTCATGGGATACCAGGGAGGACCGTAGAATGTTATCATCAGGACTATGAAGAATCCAATGTAAAATGTGACCATGTTTATGGGTGGGTTGGTTAACTGACTGTTTGTGGTTGAAAACATTAATGGAATCTATGAATTTTGATGTGTTTGGGTTTCCGGGACAGTCAAAGTGAAAGTTGAAATCTCCAAGAATAATCAGTTTGCCACCTATCGAACTTCCATAGTCCAGGAGATTCGGAAACTGCTCCAAAAGAGAGATTCAGTCAGCTTGTTTTTTCTACTAGGAGGAGGGCGATATAGGCAGAATAAATGGACTGACCTTTGCTCCAGTGTGAGTGTGGTTTGGACTAGTTCAAACGATGTGTGGTAGAAATGAATGTTGTGGTGTGGTTAAGACGTTTGATCATGGAGTTCTTTGTGATGACAGCAATTCGACATCCACGAGAGTTACGGGGGAGCGACTTGATGGAGTAACCAGTGGGTGTTAGATCCGCACACTTGGGCTCATCGCCTGATTTTTTTTAGCCATGTTTCTGTCAGGATAAAGACGTCATTATTCTGGTCGTTGATAAAATTAACTATTTATGTGCGCTTTTCTGGTGGTCATACTGACTGAACATGATGTTTACGAGGCCAGCTTCAGTTATTCGGTCCAGTTAGAAAACGAACTTTGTTTTGAAGAAGATCATGTCCAAATTGCAATTTGGAGAGGGTCATGCCCAAAATACGATTTCCAGAGCATATAATGAAATTAAAAAAGAAATGAAAGATTTACCAGCAAACAATGCAAATTAAATACACATAACAAATATCTTTATCATCTTCAGAATCAGATTAGTTAATTTTCCTTATCAATATTGTTATTAAAAAAAAAAACATTAATAAAGTTCTTTCAGTTCAACGTTTTTATCCTCTTTCTCATTTCTTAGGTTATTTAGTATTTTCGAATAATCCATTGGTTTCGGAGTTTAACTTACGTTATGATGTTTTCCTTGTTTATGTAAAGTGTCATTAGGGTCTTCTCTGCATGATTTAGTTAGTTTTATGTGTGCTGTTATTGGTGTGTAAGCCCTATGTTATGTCATTCAAACCATCCATTGCTATTTTTATTACAGAATTGATTGTTATATATAGCAAACCATTTTGTAGCAGTATCGTTAAATAAAGATGATATCTAGAAGGTTATTTTCCATTAGGGAATGTATTTTTTGTGTTTATTATATATAGAAAATGCCAATTGTGACCTGAGGTCAAGCAGAGAAGTATATCATCTTGTGATTATGAGGACTTGGCCATTCCTGCTATAACATCTAGCATTTCAGGTTGAATTATATTGTGACCAGTTGGGTTGAATTTTACTTTTTTTCAAATTATTGAATTCAAGTGATTATTTTTGGATTTTTTAAATGCTAAAATGTCAATTTCTTCTTTAGTAAACCTTAAATCTAATGGAGGAACATAAAAACCCACAATAAAGGTTGTAATCAGTCTGAAAACCATTTATCTCGATTTGAAACTAAGTAAAAAATCCGAATCAGATTGAATGATAATTACAAAAGAAGAATTTGCAAAAAGACTAACCCGCTGGTCTTTTAGTAATGTAGTTGTTTTAATTTTAGTCTATTATGCATATCCACGTATTTCAATTTGTATCAGAATTGTCTTGCTTTATTTCACATACACAGCATATATATTTATCTTGAGATCCCCAAACTCAGGGTAGAAACGTTCATGTTTAAGACCGGGGGAATTTAAAGATTCGTATTTAATAGCATTGTCTGAGAGGCTTGATTTACCTGAGTTGAGTGTTTAATTTGATTTTGATATAGGGTCATCACTACTATCGTGTTTAGAACATTCCGCGTACAGCTAAATGGAGTTCGACGCCCGGCGGTGTGGGCCATCGTCTGAATTCTCAGGTGGTTTATAGGTAGGTTCTGCAAGTTCTTTTGACAACATGATACCGATATCCTTTTCTACAGCATCTACGATATTTAGTGGGGTCATCTGATGCAGGTCGACATCGGCTTCCAGACTTCTGTTTTCAGATCAGACATCTTTGGTTAAAACGGTTCCAGTTGCAACAATTTGTTGTTTGTCATCATGATCAGCACCGCTAACATCGATTGTTTCAGAACGTATCTCCCGTACTCTTTTTTGTGAATTGTAGTTAGCAAAGTACCACGCTGTTAATGGACAAATACATCCATGTGCTAATCTTTCTCAGTCTGCTGTGTAGAATTATTTGGTGACAATCTGGAAAATACCCTTTGTCTGTTTACCACCCACAGTTAATTTCGTCGTTTATGACTTCTGGTAATCCCCAAATCATCAGATTATTCCATCTCTGTCATGCTTCAAGGTCAATGGATTTATGAGTCAATGTTTTTATTATATTTGACTTTAAGTTGGCGATAACACTAGCACCACGAACAACATGCTACACAGCGAATATCCGTTCATCGACATTTTTGTATTCTTATAAATAAACAAAAATAGATTCTGGCTTATTGTTAATGCTGAGAGTCTTAAAATGTACAAGAGAAATGTTGATAATACTTGAGATTTGCTTACCAGCTGATGAACCTAGCAAGCTTGTGTTTTTTTCTCGTACATTTTGAATCTTGCCGACATTCATTGCCTGACAGTTCATGTACAATTTCTCGCTGAAGCCTCCTAAACATTGTGCTTCATCCCATAGAATCAGAATTTTCAGCCATTCCTGAATGCTCAGTTCCAAGTTATTAGGCTATTCTAACTGATGTTTTAAAAGAACACCAACAACCGCAGGATTAACTGAAAACGCTACTCCCGTGTTCAGTGGCAAATCTCACTGCCATCATGTTATGGTGTCACCACCTGTGTCTCTGAGACGTTGTATACATAATGCTTATCTTACGATCTTGAAAGATTATTCAAAAATGTTTGCTGAATGTAAACACTGACAAAATGCTAACAGTACCGAACACAGACTCTGAAACAAAATTCAGTCTGTGAAACTGTTTCTGGTGAGTTTTGGTTTGAATCGAAATAGTTTAATTGGATACAGTAATCTATTGTCAGCTGTATTACATAAAGAATAATTACGAATGTTATTTATTATGTATTTATTTATATGGATAAGGACGAGTGTCCTCGTCATTAATCTTTACATTTACATCGTGCAGTCGTTTGATCCTAAATTATAAATGAGCTGAGCATAAATAGTGTGTGGATAAAGTGCTGTCGAAATGGTCACAAGATAGACACATCAAATCTTTGTTATATATATTTAGTTTAATTGTTTGTTAGTTTTGTATCGTATTTTTTTGTTTGTTTCATTAAATGCTCTTGAAATGTAACACGATATGCTGGACTTGACCTTGTCCAAATCTGAGTTGATTTCTGCTTGACCTGATTCATTTTTATATTTTATTTTGTGTAAACAAACTAATACATAGCTAAATTATTCTCTTTGTGTATCGACTTAATATCAGAATCATTATTAGTAGAAGAAGTAAATATTTTTATTTGGGTCTAATTTTTGCAATTTCCTGAGTGTAATCCAGTTTATAGTTTTGATTTTGCAAACATTTGGGTCATTCTCCAAGGTTATTTTCCTTTAGGTATTTTTAAAAATATAAAATGATAATTGTGACCTGAGGTCAGGTAGAGAGCTAAATAATCTTGTAATTGTGAGGACTTGGTCATTCGTGTTTTAAGTCTTAGTACAATCAAGTTGTATTCTATGTTGTGACCATTACATTTTTATTTCGGGGTGGAATCTTTTTCTTCAGATTATTTCATTCAAGGGATAATTTTCTCTGGAAATACAAAAGTGTTTTGATAAACTTATTGGATATTCACAGGAATTTAATACTGAATCCGAAAGTGGAATTATATTACTGTGATCCAGTTAAAGACTCTTTGTGTTCTATGGAAATAAATAATCTGTTAAACTCTACAAAGCTTGTTGTTTTCACTCTTTTCTGTTACTTTATTTTAAGAGCATGACTCGTAACAGGGTAAATACCACGAGTGTTTGCAATACGAAAAGAGAAGAGTGTCCCATAGCTACAAAGCATCACACTACCTCCTGTAATTTAGAATAAATCTCTTTCAGAATAGAGACAATATTTTTAGACATGATCGGAAGATCTAAAAGACACCAACCGTATTACATCTTTCCAAACTCCGCTTTTCAACAAAGAAGAGAAATACATAAATTTATGGAAGTAATACGTTCGGTTATTCAGTATCGGCTATATCCGGAAGTTCAGTAGGAACAAATGTATTTATATACGGGATATCATGGTCAGGTTAATTGCTAATTTAGCAATTACTATTCTAGAGAACTCTTTTTGTATTCCTAAAACATAAAATATAATAATAAACTACTTAGGAATAGACATGCGATTATGAACTAGAAAAGTATGAGATTTCATTTTCTATATTTTATGAGAGAATGGCAATATGTTCCGTATGATTTGTTCCGATGAGTTTTTAGATATATATTATTAAAGTTTTTGTTAGTATATGCAAGTCTTTCTTGTTAAATATCGTATTTCAAACCACGTTTATAAATCTACAGTTAAAAGCAGAATGTACAGGGCAGATGCAATCATACTTTAATATTTGTTTCGTTTTTAAGAGAGAACTTTACGTTATATATTTTATTTTCTTGTGCTTGTCGTTTTTCGTTGTTGAAAGGAAGTAAGTTTCTAAGTCTTGAAATTCCTTTTTACATATATGGAACTTAACTTTTAACTGGCACTACATATACACTATTGATGAGGTGTCTGTCGTAAGACACACACACACACACACACACACACACACGGTATCGAGCTGGGACAACTGAGTGTTATTTCCCTAATGCCACGATTATATATCTAGGATGTAATATTAGACAGTGTGTGAAGTATTCTCATGTAGATGGCGCATATGCTCACGTATCGCTGAAACTGGATGACTAACAAAACAGGATCTGCATACATTAAATGCTTCTTTTGTTGATATGTTGTATTCAAATATGCTAGTCTCCAAAGTTTATCAGAATGTTTCAAACTGAACGTTGTCAGAGTTAATGATTGTGGGTCGGTGCTTGAAGCAATCCGTGCTTCATTTATTCTACTCCAGGCACTGCATATTGGATATTTGGACATTTCATTGTTGGGCGTAGCGTATAGACTAGTCGATTGCCTACCAGAAATTGGAATTCGCCGATATGGTGTCGGCATGGTGTAGCCGCTTACTAGCTGACCTAACAAACATTGACGATTTTTCATCCCGATATACCTGCATTAAATCGATATGATTATGATTTATTTTTTCAAAAATCGCTAGTATAGGATTCGTTATGTCTTTAATCCGCTGACAGTAGGTATTCCAAGGCATTTTTTTTTAACAGTAATTAGTAGACAACAATAAGACATATAAAGAGATGGAGCTTGTTTTCCTGAAAACAATGATACCAATTTTATTTTTGTTGGTAAATTAGGTGAGAAATTAAAAAAACGTAAAGTTGGACTTGTATTTTTGCGTGTCTGTACAAAATCGTGGCCGACAACCTACTTTGTGATGACGTAATCTAGCTAGTGTTTCACCTAATTACAAAAAACTCCAATATAAATCGCAACTAGTACCCCCAGTAACGCAAATAAATAGAAATTATACTATGGAAAGTACAAATTGAGCAAGCCACACAGCTTCAATTTTGCACAGAAAAACTCGTCCGCAATTTTTGAAGAAAATGCTTTGGAAGGCCACATTTCATGGCACACAACATTTTTGAAGATTCATAGCAGCTACTGATATTTAAAGGCCAAGATATCTCTACAGATTACACTACATTGTTTTCAAGGCCACAATTTCAATGGTTTAAAAATTAGAACGTTACAGACTTGAATAAACGTGACATTTTGACCGCAGGACACTTTTGGGCACAATTTGACAGACACTAAAAATAAAATGTTCACAACTTCTACAATTTTAAAGCTACATGGACAAATTATATAAAAAATTGTTCTTTTTTAAGCACTATCCAATAAATCTATATGCATTACAGAAGATGTAAAATTTAAAGATATAAAGAATTAAACAAATAAAATGGACATAACTGCCCATATATCAGCTCTAGACTTAAATGACAAGACAAAATTTAGCCATCATTTCAAAATATGCAAAAGTAAACTTCAAAGTATTAAAAACATGAAAAGAAAATGATAAAAAGAATAAAGAAAAAACTCACAAAATTTAAATACATTTAGTCTTTATTTCATTATAATTCATTTGGAGATGCTTAATGTTTGGGACTGACCACACTCTTCCATCATTTGATACTGGTGATAAATCAAATCCCCATCTGAATACCTAACGGGCATCAATTTCTGAAGAGACGAAACCTCAACGTAGGAAACAGTTTGACATGGAACTCGCAATTTCCAACGAAGACACTCCCTGTCCCTGTGTTTTAAATACGTTTGGTTCCTAATGAGTAGGATTTGCCATTCAGGCATTGATGTTGAATGCGAATTTATAAAATAATTATAGACATATAACGGTGATATTGAGACTTGGTACGATAGATACATAGAAGTTAGAAATATGACACGTACAGATTGTTTTACTCGGCACCATAAGACCAACATTTCTTATGATTATTACTTGTTGAATTGTTTTTGTTTCATTGAAACTGTTCAGTGTTTATTAAAAGGTCCTTAATTTGCAATCCACAGTTCGCTTAGCGTCATATACATATGTTGGGAGGTTTATAACGTTCAACGTTTTTGCATTGAATCTCAAATTGTATCAATACGAGTCGTAAAAGTGGACCATTGTTATGGAGCCTTTGCAGCTCGAGAAAACGGAAAGCCAGAAACGGTAATCTACCTAGAGTCCTGTATGTACTTCAGTACAGGACAGTAAATTTAACTTTTTATAACTGTTACAGTGTCGTTCACATCATACTTTTTGAAATTTCTGTTGGATTTTCTTTATTTGAGTTTGGTAACAGCATAGTGTCTTTAAGTCGAGTAAAAACCATATTAGGAAAATCAGGAAACGCAAAGGAATGCATTCATAGTTTTTGGACAATTCGGCCCAACTTGGACCAAAAAAAAGACAATTGGGCCCAACTCTAAAGACAATTCGGCCAAATTTTATAATACAACTGGCAATAGTTTTAACAAGTATTTATTTTTAACATTTTGACAATTCTAATATATGTTAATTGATATGAGGTTGATGTTGCAGCAACTCAACTGACAATGCTCGGCATTTCTCTCTATCTCCTCTCTCTCCCTCACACACGCACACACAGATCCGATATGAAAATAATGCGACTCAATTCTTCAACTTCGTGGTCCGTAGATCCTTCCGTACATTCGTAGAAGATTGTTGACACTGATTTCCTTATTGGTGTACATCCTCCAAATCTTGAAAAGTTTTCCGTGCATGGTACGGATCTGTTTAGTTTGGTGTCTTGTTAGTTTTCCTTACGATACCATCTTTACTTAAGATGGTATCATTTGGGCTTCTTTATATAGTAAAGTTATCATGAGATAAAACTGCAGATTGCTTTTACGCGCTTTGTGATTCAAACAAATATGCCAGCCTTGTTTGTCAGTACACTTTTCCCAAAGACACTCCACGTAGCTACGGGCCAAATTTTGCACGACTATCGCATAGTTGGGCCGAATTGTCTTATTTTCGGTCCAAGTTGGGCCGAATTGTCTAGAAGTCGCATTCATTAGTCTTGTATGTGTTAAAACAACGCAAGAAGAACTGCATTAATCATTCGAACGAGACCGTTCTTAAATTCACGAGCATTGCAACTGTTTAGCATAGACAAGCATTGGATGTGATAAATAGTGTAAGGATATTTGGTGGCATTCTGAAATTTTCATCAAGTTAAAGGAGATGCAGTTTGCTTTGCTGTAGACAAAAAATAAAGTTAAATGTATATCAAACCTCTTAGACATCTCTATAAATACTATTTTATATATATCCTCATTTTCTTCAAATGTTATCAAATGAGCTTAATTATTATGAAGCTATGCAAATTGTTATGTACGAGACATTACACAAAGACAAAGTTAAACGAGAAGAAAATAAATAATCTGATTACCTCAAAAACGTAAGTACCAAGGTACGCATCAGTAGTAACGTGAGTACGTTATAATGAAAGTATTTCTCGTGTAATGTTGTCTTGATCAGAATATTTTGTATATGTAAGAGGACAAAAAATTGGAACTGAACAAATTATGTTAGGTTAGTAATTCCTTTAAAGTAAACAAAGAAGGAAATAAAACTTGTCATCAAATGCCCACCGAAAAATAATAAAAGTTGAAATATTAAGAAACTTGCACAACATTACATGTTGCAAGCTATTAAAGGTACAACTAGATAACACAAAATTAAGAAAGCACAAGTTTATGCAATAAAATATGGATAACTGATATGATCATGGAAACTAGGTCATAGAACTATAGGTGAACCAATAGCGTGTATCTGTTAATTTCAAGCCGTATTTCTAATGACGATCATTGTAATATTTCACCAATGGCACTTTACATATATACAGATCAGTAGTTATTTTTGATAACTGTCCTAGAGGCAAAGCTTGATTCCCATTCTTCAATGTGTTATAGAGAAAACATTTCCTCCAAAAGTGATTAAAAAAATTTAAATGATTAAATTTAGTAATTATTTTCATTGCAACAAAATCTTAAATAGAATGTATGTTCCAAAAAACAGTTCATATTTTGCAAAATATTTAATAAAATTGCAAATGCAATGAATAGAACATTTGGCAATATCGAATAAAATATATTTTAAAAAAAATACAAAAGATCATGGCATGACATTAAATAAAAATTTGAAAAAAATTATGACCAAATGAGTTTTAAAATATTTCAGTAAAATTCTACGCAATTTACTTACAGAACTGGGCTTGCCAGCCGATTATCGCCGTGACAAGAGGGTTTCAGACGCTTTCCGTCATCGACATCCTACGTACCAAGGGTAATTATCTGTATACGTACTTAAATAACAGAAACCCTAAAATCTGTATCGTCTTTAATGCGTATCTTTGTTGTGTGCAGAAGTAGTTTGCTTATTTTTGAGTGCCAAATACAAGGGTAACGCGGATTGTTGAGATAAGAAAACTATTTTGCTTGGGTAAACAAGTTAGGGTGTATAACTATTAGGATCTGGTCGAAAACGTTATGTGCGGTACTAGGTGCACACGTAGTCTCACTATTTTGGTTAAATATTCAAGATTATGGGCAGATCGGCATAACGTTTTAAATTGTATTAAAGAATTTTTGTTTTGTGAAAGTGAAAGGAGTAATTTAGCGTTACGAATATATAATTTAGTCAATCCAGAGTAAGCATAAGTTAAAAGTTGATGAAAAAAAAAAGCCATAGAAAGCTCGGGATCACAGCAGAAGAAGGTACAGTACCCGTAAGTAACTGCTAATATTTCTTGGGTAAACGGAAGATAAGCTTCGATACCGACAACATGAAATGAGGAATTCGGATTATTGTATAATGTCGTGCCTCTGTCAATTGACAAGAATAAATGTCTAGCTACTGATATGTCAAATTTATCCATGTGGAGAGAAGATCTGCCCCACCTCTAAAGTGCCTGTAACACCGGTGAAAGGTCAACCACATTTTCGAGTACAGGGGATGGTAGAACAATATTTTTGTTTGTACCGAAAATTAATGTGATTTATCTTTCCATCTTTCACACGTTGAATGGGGCGGATTTCTTTCTTTCTTCTCGAGGATATCTTGGGGTTGGAGTTTTACCAATCGCCTGTTAATAAAAATACATGGTTATCCACAACGAAACTAGTACGTGCGTTCTAAGGCAATCTAAGACAATTTGCACTTTTTAAAAAATATTTTTGTTGGATTTTTAAATATATGAAATTAAACGAACGTTAAAGAAACTATTCGTATATTCCTCATTAAGAACTAGAACATGGGCACATATTTCTATTTACGGTAAAATAGTGTAAGGTGGTAAAGAAAGGTGTGTTTGAAGAGAACATTCGGAAATACTTACGTCTGAGCGTTGTGGAAACGCAATATCATGTGTCCAAATAACGTGTGCACATAAGGGCTGTCTAAATATTGAACAAAGTTTGTATGCAGATACCATATCGATAGTGAACGAGGTTGGCATGGTTAGTTTAGCGTTATTGTTCACTTTGGTGAGCTTAAAACCTGTCCATCTGACATGTTGAGGTCAAATGTAAAGATTATCAATCATCGATGGTTCAGTAATGTTCCAATAAGAAGAACCTGTTTCCAAAAACAGTACCACTCCTAGCAAAATGTTCTGGTGAGGTGAACGTGGCAGGCGCTAAAGTAGGTGTCGTCAAGGTACATGTGGAGCTCGTTGAAATCGTATGCGAGGTGGTCAGTGGTGGATATATAGTCACAAGCGATGTATAGATAGCTGCTGCACCGTCTACTATGAGTGAATTGGTTGAAATAAGGCGGATTTCGTGTGAAGATGGTGGCGTTATCGCTTCTGGGGATGATGTGGCGTAGCTGGGCGTTGTAAAGTCTGATGACCGTAAGATCTGTGTGGCGATTCTGTTTCCTTTGTCGTAATTATGTAGGGTAACACCTTTATTCATATCTTCCCTTTGTTTAATTCTCCACCAGCTTTTATGAAAAGAGATTTATGTATCATCTTGACGAAAAGAATTGCCCATCAGCTGAAGACACAAGTCCCGTAAGTAACTGTTCTAATGTTTCTTGAGTAAACAGAAGATAAGCTGCGATACGGACAACATGAAATAAGGAATTCGGATTATTGTATAATGTCGTGCCTCTGTCAATTGATAAGAATAAATGTCTAGCTACCGATGTGTCAAATTTATCCATGTGGAGAGAAGATCCTTCTCACCTCTAAAGTGCCTGTAACACTAGTGAAATGTCAACCACATTTTCGAGTACACGGGATTGTGGAACAATATTTTTGTTTGTACCGAAAATTAATGTGATAGATCTTTCCATTTTTCACACGTTGAATGAGTGGGATATTTTTTTCTATTTTCTTGAGGATATCTTGGGGTTAGAATTTTACCAACTACCTCTTACGGTAAAATAGTGTAAGATGGTAAAGAAGTCGGAAATACTTCCGTATGAGCGTTGTGAAAACGCAGTATCATGATGTGTTCAACTAACGTGTGCACAGAAGGGCTGGCTAAATATTGAACGAAGTTTATATGCAGATACCATATCGATACTAAACGATGTTGGCATGGTTAGTTCAGAGTTTTACTGTTTACTTTGGTGAGCTTAAAACCTGTCCATCTGACATGTAATCGAGGTCGAGGGTAACATGTGACTTGAAGATGGTCCAGTAATGTTCCAATACGAAGAATCTGTTTCCAAAAATAGTACCACTCGTAGCAAAATGTTCTGGTGGGGTGAAGGTGACATGCACTGGGCTAGACGGCTGAACCGTGAATGTTGTAGTTTCTAATACAGTATAAAAAGTTGGTGTAATGTTTAATGAGTTTGCCGTGAAAAGAGTACTTTTTAGGAGTCATACTGGTGAATCTTTCAAGCGATGAGTTTAGCTGGCTGGGGTTTTCGAACGATGTTATGGCGAATTCGGTTGGGCGCAGGGTCACTGGTGCTGGAGTGGGCGTTGGCGTCGTTAGGTCACTTGAACCGGAATCTGGCGTAGGTTGAATCACAGGCGCTAAAGTAGGTGTCGTCCAGGTACATGTGGAGCTCGTTGAAATCGTGTACTAGATGGTCTGTGGTGGATAGTCACAGGCGATGAATAGATAGCTGCTGCACCGTCTACTATGAGTGACGTAGTTGAAATAAGGCGGCTGTCGTGTGGAGATGGTGTTGCTGTCGCTTCTGGGGTTGATGCGGCGTTGCTGGGCGGTGTAAAGTCGGATGACCGTAAAAGCTGTTAGGCGATTCTGTTCCTTAGGTTTTAATTATGTGGGGTTCATGACATCTTCCCTTCGTTTTATTCTCCACCAGCTTTTATGAAAAGAGATTTATGAATAAGATTTTACGAAAAGAATTGTCCATCAGCTGTTATGAGATAAAATGTTTCATACTCTTGTTCAAACTGTTTCCATGGTCCGTCAGGAAGAGAGGGAGAGAAAGAAGCTTACTTTGACAACGAAGATATGGCTACATATGGGGAATTTGGGAAAGCGAAGGTACGGGGTCATCTGTAAAGACAGAAGTCTCTTTGGGTCTCTGGCGAATAACTCTTTATTGAAATACTCAACAGATAAAATTACATTCCAGTATCAATCTACACAAGTTTAAATTAGGATATAAGAAATACATATGAAACTGCGATATTCTTTCACTAACCAAAGTCATACAATGTATAATATCTGCCGTTTAGAATATAATACAGATAATTGAATGACGAATAAATTCACGATAGCTAAAGCATCTAAAATTCAATATTTCAGAATAATACCTTAAGTGAAATATATTTTACTGAATTTATTCTAAAATTTGAACATATTAAACAACATTATTTTATGTCTAAATTAACTGTTTCTAAATTAACTATTACTGAGTATGAAGTTGGTAGCGAACGTTGCTTATAACTATAATAATATAATTATATTTGTCCTTCAACCAATTAAACTTTCCAGTACATTATGTTAAAGAACAGTAAAGAAAAATTAAACTTATTTAATGTTGAAATGTAGTGGTTTTATGAAAAAGATGTTGTTTGTATCCATCGGAATGAGAAATTTATCCGTAGACTTTAATGAGATGGATTTTTTTCGTAAACTCTAAGAGAAGATGTTTCCAAAATCCAACGGAGAGAGAAAGAGAAACAGACGAAGTTCAATCCTTTTGAAAGAGGTGTCATTTGATGTAAATACAGCTACATGTTGGGGAATCTTGGCATGCGAGAGTACTTGGGATCGAGCTGTAAAGACAAAATCCTGTTTGAGCTTCTGGGCAGCAAAGACTTTATTGAAATACTCAACATATAAAATTACATTCCAATATCAAACTACAACAAGCTCAATTTGCGGATATAAGAAAAACATATATAAACTACGATCTTCTTTCACTTATCAACATCATACATTGTATAATATTTGTCGTTTAGAATATAACACAGGTAATTAAATGTAGAATAAATTCACGATAGCAAAAGCATCTAAAATTCAATATTTCACAATACCTTAATTGAAATATATTTTACTGCATTCTAAAATTTAAACATATTAATCTACATTATTTAATAGTATTTTATTTCTAAATTAACTATTTCTAAATTACCTATTACTGAGTATGAAGTTGTTAGCGAACGTAGCTTATAACTATACTAAATAATATAATTACAAATATTTGTCCTTTAACCAATTAAACTTTCCAATACATTATATTAAAGAATAGTAAATATTTTTTTGTATAAAATGTTGAAATGTAGTGGTTTTATGAAAAAGATGTTTGTATCCATCGGAAATAGAAATTTATCCGTCCTTTTATGAGATGGATTTTTTTAGTAAACTTTTAAGTCAAGATGTTTACAAAACCCAACGGATAGAGAGAGAAAGACGGAAGTTCAATCCTCTTGAAAGAGGTGTCACTTGATGTTGTAACTACAGCTACATGTTGGGGAATCTTGGCATGCGACACTACTCATGTTCGAGCTGTAAAGACAAAAGCCTGTTTGAGCTTCTAGGCAGCAAAGACTTTATTGAAATACTCAACATATAAAATTACATTCCAATATCAAACTACAACAAGCTCAATTTGCGGATATAAGAAATACATAACTACGATCTTCTTTCACTTATCAACATCATACATTGTATAATATTTGCCGTTTAGAATATAACACAGATAATTAAATGTCGAATAAATTCACGATAGCAAAAGCATCTATGAATTTATTCTAAAATTTAAACCTATTAATCTACATTATTTGAGTAGTATTTTATTTCTAAATTACCTATTACTGAGTATGAAGCTGGTAGCGAACGATGCTTATGACTATAATAAATAATATAATTACAAATATTTGTCCTTCAACCAGTTAGACTTTCCAATACATTATATTAAAGAATAGTAAAGAAAAATTAAAATTATATAATGTTGAAATGTAGTGGTTTTATGAAAAAGATGTTTGTATCCATCGGAAAGAGAAATTTATCCGTACTTTTATGAGATGGATTTTTTCGTAAACTTTTAAGTCAAGATGTTTCCAAAACCCAACGGAGAGAAAGAGAGAAAGACGGAAGTTCAATCCTCTTGAAAGAGGTGTCACTTGATGTTGTAAATACAGCTACATGTTGGGGAATCTTGGCATGCGACACTACTCGGGTTCGAGCTGTAAAGACAAAAGCCTGTTTGATCTTATGGGCAGCAAAGACTTTATTGAAATACTCAACATATAAAATTACATTCCAATATCAAACTACAACAAGCTCAATTTGCGGATATAAGAAATACATATATAAACTACGATCTTCTTTCGCTTATCAACATTATACATTGTATAATATTTGCCGTTTAGAATATAATACAGATAAGTAAATGTCGAATAAATTCACGGTAGCAAAAGAATCTAAAATTAAATATTTCTGACTAATATCGTAATTGAATATATTTTACTGAATTGATTCTAAAATGTCAACATATTAAACTACATTATTTAAAGAGTATTTTATTTCTAAATTAGCTATTACTGAGTATGAAGTTGGTAGCGAACATTGCTTTTGCTATAGTAAATATGTTCTTCAAACAATTAAACTTTCCGTTCAGTTATATTTTAATAGCGAAGAAATATTAAAATAATTTGATGTTTAAACATACTGATGTTAGGTTAACATCTTTACACTAAAAAGTCTTATACTATGAAAAATTGTACATAGATCGTACTCTTACCTGTAAAGACAAAAACCTGTTTCAGCTTCTGGCCAGCAAACCTGGTGTCAGCCCGTGGCTTTATATACCAGTTTCTTAAGACAAAGACAAATATGGCACGCGCCTTGCTCTTTGCGATGGCCAGAATCTCAAAGTGAGACTTCGTAGTCTCTTACAGATTATTGTCTAGGTCTATGTACATTATTACGTAGATACTTCTGCAAGATCAGCACATTTGCCCTCTATAGTAATCTTTGGAATCGGTCTAGTCCATCTGTTTATGTAACCTAGTGAATGTATTTTTATCTGATTTGAGATACAGGGCAATGCATGTATAAGGCGGTTCGTACTTGATCATAACGGCGCGATCATTATTAAATATACACAATCATTATACCGAAATAAATGGATTCAATTTCAATATATTTTAATAGAAAATTACTTTCAATATAATTTAATCAAAAATTGCTCTTAATACAATTTAGAGAAAATTTCAATCTTGTTACTTGTACTAAAACATTGTCGTAATAATACCCTTCGGGTCATTTGAGCCGAGTCCTCGAGGCTCGAGAGAAAAATATTATATTCATAAATATAAGGCAAATGGTTACATATAAAAAATACAATAATAAAACATTGCGAGTTCAAAAATACATAAGAAAAACACTGTAAATACTGAGTAAAATACAAAACATACAATGACAGTAAAATGTCAAAGGTACAATCAGAAAGGAAAGAACCCACTACAAAATATTCAGGAAACTACAAAAAATACAATGAGAAAAAGCACTGAAAAATACTCAGAATTATACGCAATCTACTTCGACTAGGCTTAATCAATAATTATAACACTAAAATTATCATGCAGTTCTTGCTATCTTTAATCTTTATTTTTTATATGTTATTTTACTCTTTTTTTAAAAAAATATTTAAAAAAAAAATAATTTTGTATAACATCAGCATAACATATTTTTGGGTGACTAAGGTTATTATCTTGCTTCAGACAAGTGTGGTGAAAAGAATTCCCGTTCTTATGGATAGTACTAGTGAGCCGATATTGAGTGCATCTTCCTATTGCATAGATAATATCAACAAAGAAATACCAGCAACAATGAAGTAAAAATGGTTGCGAAGAGAATGACATAAGAATTTGGTATTAACCAAGAGTAAGGAAAGTAACAATTTTAGTGTTGTGTTATGTGGTACCTTAAAACCATAACGTTTATTCACTTGCAATCAAACCTTGAACTGCGTATGTATGAAATAGAAATCGCATCGAGCAAAAGTGAAAATATCATAATCGTAACACTGGTTGCTGTGGTCAAGTACAACTTTGAAATGGGCGTGTCTTACCGAAGTTATCTGTGACGTATGATGGAGAATGTATCGCCGTTATCGTTCCAAGCAAAGTAGACGCAGAAGTTGGCCGTATGTAGGTCGATAGCTGCTCATGTGTTATGAGAGCTATGCAACTCGGAAAACTCGGATTTCGATTTCTCGCTCAGACGCTTTGACTAATTTAGCATTTTTGCATACATGTATAATGAACAACACGACACCATCAATCGATGTTGCCAAACCAGGAAAGGTAGCGCCTCTTGTGACTGGTTTGAAGGCATTAGAGCCGTTTCTATGGCGTTATCGCCGTGAAACAATACCATAAGGTATATATTCATACGATTCGTATGAAAACATCGGAGAGAACCCTCAATAACATTATCGGACCCCATTGGGCTGACAATAAACATCTGCATCAATATTTGTGAGACGGCTAGACGGAAATTACAATTCTCCCTTAAGATATGCGAATACGGTAAGACATTGTTATATTTGTAGACTACGAAACGTGTATACGGTGGTTTCACATTTCAGTACGAACATGTTTGATGTAAAAGCTTAGTCTGGAATGCAAAAGTGGGTAGGTTCATTCACTCTATAGTGGAAACCTTATCTAGCGCGATGAATGTTACTGAAGTTGGTATAGAAAATGTTATTGTTACTAAATAAGACATTAAATACTGCATAAATTAGATTATTTTGTTTGGAAATATTTTGAAATTAACGCACTAACCTTGTAATGTTTGTAATTCAAGACACAAAATATGGTATAGCAAAAACATACCAGTGTGAGAATTACCACAGTGCAGAAATATTCTCCTTATGAAATGAATTGTGTATTAAATGAATAGGAAATAATACACTTATTGTCTTTAATATAGAAAGAGTTCAAATTGTAAAAGTTCGAGTCACTATCACTGGAAAGGAAACTGTCTTTGCCTCTGTTGTTGACTTGGGCCTTGGCGGAGATGTTGCTGTTGAACCCATGGAAATGTGTTTTTGACATGGATATATGTATTTCAGCCTGGGTTGCAGGTAGCTGGAATTCGGGGCTGGACTAAGTATAGTATGCATTCGACATCTCTGGAATTTCAGGTGTTACTGCAAGGGGAATTCTCACCGGCGATGTATACTTAGTATCCTGGAAATCGTATCAGTTGTAATATGTTCGTTACATTTGTGAAGTTTCTGGCGCTGATGTTTCATAATAGACCCTTCTTGTGTACGAAAATCACAGAAGAGCTGTAAAGTCTTTCCGGAGTTCATGTAGCGTAGCTGGGCGGCGTGACGTCTGATGGTCGTAAAGGTTTTGGCGCGAGTCTCTCGTGAATCATCATTATGCGGAGTGACACCTTTATCCTTGTTATCTTCCCTTCGTTCTATTCTCCACCAGCTTTTACGAGCATTTATGAAAAAGATGTTTGTATCCATCGGAATGAGAAATTTATACGTAGACTTTTATGAGATGGATTTTTTTCGTAAACTCGAAGTCAAGCTGTTTCCAAAACCCAACTGAAAGACAGAAAGACGAAGTTCAATCCTCTTGAAAGAGGTGTCACTTGATGATGTTGTAAATACAGCTACATGTTGGGGAATCTTGGTATGCGAGAGTACTCGGGATCGAGCTGTAAAGACAAAAGCCTGTTTAAGCTTCAAACCAGCAAATTTTTTTATTGAAATACTCAAAATATAACATTACATTTCAATATCAAACTACAACAAGCTCAATTTGCGGATATAAGAAAAACATATAAACTACGATCTTCTTTCACTTATCAACATCATACATTGTATACTATTTGCCGTTTAGAATATAATACAGATAATTAAATGTCGAATACATTCACAATAGCAAAAGAATCTAAAATTAAATATTTCAGACTAATATCATAATTGAAATATATTTTACTGAATTGATTCTAAAATGTCAGCATATTAAACTCTATTATTTAAAGAGTATTTTATTTCTAAATTAACTATTACTGAGTATGAAGTTGGTAGCGAACGTTGCTTTTACTATAGTAAATATAAGTTCTTCAAACATTTAAACTTTCCGTTTAATTTATATTAAAGAATAGCAAAGAAATATTAAAATAATCTAATGTTTAAACATACTGATGTTAGGTTAACATCTTAACACTAAAATGTCTTATAACACTAAAAAGTCTTGTACTATGAAAAATTGTACATAGATTATAACCTTACCTGTAAAGACGAAAGCTTGTTTGAGCTTCTGGCCAGCAAAACTGGTGTCAACCCGTGGCTGGGGCTTTATATACCAGTTTCTTAAGACAAAAACAAATATGGCACGCGCCTTGCTCTTTGCGATGGCCAGAATCTCAAAGTGAGACTTCGTAGTCTCGTACAGATAATTGTCTAGGTCTATGTACATTATTACGTAGGTACTTATGCAAGATCAGCGCATTTGCCCTCTATAGTAATCTTTGGAATCGGTCTAGTTCATCTATTTAGGTAACCTAGTGAATGTACTTTTATCTGACTTGAGCTACAGGGCAATGCATGTATAAGACGGTTCGTACTTGATCATAAGGGCGCGATCATAATTAAATATACACGATCATTATACCGAAATAAATAGATTCAATTTCAATATATTTTAATAGAAAATTACTTTTAATATAATTTAATCAAAACTTACTCTAAATACAATTTAGAAAAAATTTCAGTCTTGTTACTTGTACTTAAAAATTCTGTTCTAATAGTGACGTTAGGTTGATATCTTAATTGTAAAAATCCTTATAACACTGAAAACCCTTTATACTATATGAAATATATAGACGATACTCTTACCTGTAAAGACATTAAGTCTCTGAGTCTGGCGAATAACTGGGTTGTCCGTGGAGTGACCCTTTTTATATCAGTTTCTTAGGACAAAGCCAAATATGGACATGTATCTAGTTCTTGTGTACGCCATAATCTCAAAGTGAGGCTTCAAAGCTCAAAGCTTCTTACAGACTATCATCTGGGTCTATGTACGTCATTAGGTCGACAATTTTGCAAAATCGGCTCATTTGCCGATCAAGAAAAATCTTTGGAATTCGTGTAGTTCGTCAGTCAATAAGCCACAATATAATTTTGGTACACAAATATATTAAAGTTAAGTTCTGAATTGTATTTAAGCAGAAATTAATATATATCATACCTTCATATGGTTTTGTTTGAATGAAGCATCCTTATCTGGAAAAGGGATAAATGACTTAGATTTTGTTAAAAGAAAAAGCTTAAAAAGAGGAAACAAAAAGCTGAAATAATTAGTAATTTAGGAAAAAAATAACTTTTGTATCCGTATTGAAAAATGTAAAACATTAAACTTAATATCACATAATTTACAGGTCAAAAGCACCAGATATATAACACAAAAAATTGTATTGCATCTATTTCACCAAGCAAAGCAAATTAAATTTGACAAGTTCTTAATATTTATTAATAGTTTGGACATAACTAATTCTGGAAACATGCACATGATCTCCATTTTCTTTCTATGAGTAACATGTCTGCTCAAGTAATGGTTTAAAAGAAAGTCTTGTTTAGTGCATTTCACAGGACACTCGGGACAGCAGAATATCTACACAAATATTTTAACAGTAATAGTGTTTTAGAAAAATGGACAAGTACTTAAAACTTAACTATGTTGCATTTTGTTAAGTTTATTATTTATTATTGTTTATAGAACAGTGATAGAAAAGTCTAAATGTCAGATTTCTCCTTTACTCGTAATTTGCGAAAGCAGTAGCAACACAAGTATTTAAAATGATAAAATAAGAAGAGAAGAATTGCATTATATTTAATACTTCTTTGCAGGGATTATTTTCTGGATGAATCTTCAATTTTGGTTACTGTTGTGTACAGGCAGCATGGATGTGTTGATCCATATATAGCAAAACCTTATATGTCTGCACAAAATCAAGCTAATTCAATAAACAAAATGTCATTGGTGTGCTAATGAAGTACACACGAGAAGCATTTATGTTACAATTTACAAGACCTTTACAGAATATAGACTGATATGACTGCGACGTTATTCATGTTAAAAGCAAGTTTAGCTTTTAAGTAAATCCTATAATTTATGTTAATCGCCTTATCCTTGTAATCCATCGACATGAGTTTCTCTCTAGATGGAAACTGCTTTACTACATTTGCATAAGACATACGGGTACCGACAAGGTGGCACAGGTCCGAGGATAACACTTTTTCAGCGCTATTTATCTGCACCATGTCCAAACCAACAGCAAATGACAGCAACACTATTTTCAATACATATGCACCATTTCTATTTACATGGAGTTCATAACGTGCCAATTATCACATTCTCGGCTCATAATGCCATTGTTAAGTGCAGTACATCCTCTGAGTCTGCTAAAACAGGCAGAATTCCACAAAACTGACGAACATCGTGAGATTCCATAAACATTGATCATCGTGGGATTTCACAAACACTGACCAATATCGTGGAAACGTTTGCAGCAGCTGATGAATAAAGTCTCTGTAACAACTGAAAGCAAGACATGCACCAAAAGATGCAAACCAAATGTGACTAATAAATTAGTGAAAATTTCAGATAATCACCACCATAGTAACTGCTTGCAATTTGGAAAGATAAACAAAATGATACAAACATAGAAACATGGGTAACTTGTTCAACTCTCAACCCTAAGCAAAAATAACTACGCCAGTTTGACATTATATGGAAAGATTTAGGAACAATGCACCCTATTTTTTGTTTTAGCAAAATTTTGTGTTGCATAGGCCTGCGCTTCATTGCCTTTTACCTATTGCTATGTGCCTGACTTTTGTTTTTTTTCTAGTTCATTACAAATAAGGCTCAGTCACCAATGACACTTTCCTGCTTTGCACAATACACACAATATTCCGACTCGCGTCCAACACATTTTATTTTCATTAAAAGTGATGTATTGGTCCATAGTCTTATGGAAAAAGGCAGTATCTCTGGTGGACAAGTGGATTCCATCACTCTCTGATATAATTGTGTGTTTAGTGTTTGTTGATTGTCTTTAAAGTATTGTTGAGGAAACACAATTTTTAGGTATACTTTTTGACAGAAAACTGACCTTTATTCCACACCTAAAGAACTTGAAAGCCAAATGCTTAAAAGCACTTGACCTACTTAAAGTAGTAGCGCACACTGACTGGGGTGCTGATAGAAAAGTCATTCTCAATTTATATAGAACGTTTATTCGCTCCAAACTGGACTATGGTTGCGTTGTGTATGGTTCAGCCAGAAAATCGTATCTTAAAATGCTTGATCCAATTCATCATCAAGGAAAAAGACTGGCTCTGGGAGCATTTAAAACATCCCCGTGTGAAAGCATGCTGGCTGAAGCGAACGAACCACCGTTATCGCATCGTAGAGAAAAGCTTTCCGCTGAGTATGCTCTGAAATTAAAATCTAACCCCCTGATTCCCGCTTTTTCGGCTGTTTTTCAACCAAATACAAAATCTTGTACGAAAATAAACCAAACGCCATACCTTCCTTTGGCATTAGAATATCATCCAGCCTTGACAGTACCAAAATTAATCTTTATAAAATTCAGAAACGTCCATCTCCGAAACACCACCCTGGATACTTAAACAACCAAAAGTACATTTTACGCTACACGATGGAAAAAAAATCTGCGACAAACAATTCCGTCTTCCACAACTGTTATCAAGAACTCCTCTCCGAATTTAAAACTACACAAGAATGTATACCGACGGATCAAAGGATGAGGAAAAGGCTGCTGCAGCCTTCGTTTGTGGAAATCACACAACATAAGTTCGCTTACCAAATGGAACATCAATTTTTTCAGCCGAAATCAGAGCAATAGACCTTGCTCTGCAACATATAGAAAACAAACGTATTTTAAACAGCATCATCTTCTCTATCAGTCCTTTAGTTACTACACAATAGAAAATTTGAGAATCCATTACTCGTCAAAAATACCGAACTCGGTGTCTCCCACAACATAAAATACTTTTGGTTACCCTGCCATATTGGTATTAAAGGTAACGAAAAAGCGGATCGCGCTGCTTAAAATGGCTCTTACTCAAGAACATCTGATTTTAAAATACCGTATACTGATTTTAAACCTTTTATCAGAAAGTCCTTTCGTCAGAAGTGGCAGGCATCATGGAATGATGCATTGAATAACAAACTTAAAGAAATCAAGCCAACTCTAGGAGAATGGACTCCGTCGTACAGAACCATTGCAAGACTCCGAATTGTCATACTTATATCACCCACACCCACACCCACATACAAAAAGGTGAAGACCCACCAGAGTGCGTTTCTTGCAATGAACCATTTACTGAGTGTTTTGACCTGCAACCTACGCGCGATCAGTATTACACTGTGCATGACATGAAGGAACTTTTTGATACTATAAACATCACTCGTATTATAGGGTTCCTGAAAGCGGTGAATATTTATTCTAACCTCTAACTTCTATGCTATCACCTTGTGCAGTTTTATTCAATATAAATACCGTCCCTTTTTAATACCTTTTTATCATTTTTTATTAACATACAACATTTACGTCCCACGTTGATTGGGAAGCTTTATTTTGCACCGTTACCATACAACTATCTTAATTTCAACTATGTTTTTATATCGCTGGTCGATATGAGACTTTAAATTTTTAAAAGATTATAAATATGACATTTTGTTTGGCGCTAAATAACTTTACAGTGCTGATGCGCCGTTAAAAATTGAATCAATCAGTCAATAACAACCAGAAGTTCCTATTTTAATGTATTGACCATGTTCTATCGGTTTCTTTGGATTTTACTGGTTACGTGCTACTGCTGTAATTTTCTTGCACGGCGATACATTACTACTTTTGGTTCGCTGTTTCCTGGTCATTAGTAGCAGAGTTGCATACCTGCAATGGGGACGTACTGTTAATTTTGGGTGTTTGTACCCTACGGACAAGGGGAATTTATCATGGGTTGGATACTCGACGAACATGGGGAATTTATCATAGGGAATGTATATTGGGACTGTATAGAGGCAAGTGAAATTGGAGACGGATGTTGTCTCGATACTGGAGAAACAATGGGACAATGTTGCAAGTGGTCTGACCTCAGTCGGGTGAAGGAATAAATGTTGCAAGTGGCTGACCTGAATACGCACTACTTTAGGTAGGGACAAATACAATATGCACAGGCACATAGACATGGTTAGATACATAGACACAAACATTTACATAAATCGATCAAACAACTATACAATCGACACTTTTTGTTTACAGCAAGTGAGAACATATCTTTTCGAGACATGAGTGGCCCTGAAAAATGGCGTTTGGTTTTCTTCTAAATTATCTCTTCCGTTCTCCACGAACTCCTCATTTCTCCAGAACTTTTTTCCCTTTTTCTCATCCACTATTCTTAGTTACAGTGGTTGGAAAATCTATTGAAAAACCCAGTATGTATTTATATAGCCTCAATTTGTGACAGTCCTATTATAGAAAACTAGTATATATTTAAAGCTACCTGTGGAAATTCGTATGAAAAAAACATGTCTATATTTATAGCCAGAAAATGTCTAGCATCAATGACGTGACTCTGCTGGAAATTTGGTGAAGAATGCCAACAGTGCTGCAAGTGGCTGACCTGATTACGCACTAATGTAGGTAGGTAGTGTTACCAGTCTATGCACTAAAGTACCAGAAAAGGGTGAAGAATACAAGCTTTGAAAAATATTATAAGTAATTTATTTCCCTAGATTAAACATTTAAAGATGAAAAAAAGAACTTGTAATGCGAATTAAATCCAAATCATAATCCAAGAATTAAACTCACAAGTCCTAGTACGGAAAAGTCGTGAATAAAACTTTGTTCAAGTCCTGAAAAGATCCAAAATGCATGCGATTACGTGTCTGTTATGGTCGGCGAAGTGTTGATGTGTCAGCTGTCTCTTGTTGAATCGCATAAATATTATTCCCGGTTTGAATTCAGTATAAATTCCAATGAATGAATTTTGTAAGAGTACTTTTGTATATCTAAAGAAATTTACTTGAACTCAATAATTTGAAGAAAATAAAATTCAGCCCAAACTGGAGACAGCATAATCCAACTTAAAGTGTTAGATTTTAAAGATCAACTGGTAAACATGCATATATGTGGACGCCCATCCAAAGCTACGATGCTCATCCTTACATATTTCATTGCTCCTACTCTAGCATTCACGATTCTTCCGATGGATAATTTTTCATTTGTGGCATCTACACTGATATCATAAGCAGTGGAAATAAGATAAAGATGTACAGCTAGCCTTTAGTGTACAGTCTGTAATAAATGCACATAAAAATGTATACCATAAACAGGTAAAATACCTAGCCATGCTGGTTTTAATGGTAATGAAAAAGCAGATTGCGCTGCTTAATTGGCCCTATCTCATGAACCATCTGATTTTAATATACAGTATACTGATTTTAAACATAGTATCAAAGAGACATTACGTCAGAAGTGGCAGGCATCATGGAATAATGCAGAGAGTAATATACTTAACGCCATCCAACCAGCCCTAGGAGAATGGAATCCTTCCTACAGAATCATGCGTGGGGAGGAGGTAGTCATTGCACGAATTTAAATTGGCCATACTTATATAATCCACTCCCACATCCTAAAAGGTGAAGAACCACCAGAGTGCTTTTCTTGCAATGAACCATTTACTGTTAAGTAGTTTCTGATAGTGTTTTGACCTGCAACCTACGCGCGATCAGTATTACAAAGTGTAAGACACGAAGGAACTTTCTGATACAATAAACATCACTTGTATTATAGAGTTCCTCAAAGCAGTGAACATTTACTCAAAACTCTTAACTATTATACTATCACCTAGAGCAGTTTTATACAATATATATTTCACTATTACCATCTTATTATTTGTTATTTCAACTATTGAGTTATTTTACTTTTCAATATGAGACTTTATAAGTTTTAAAAGATTATACATATAACATTTCATTTGGAGCTAAATAGATAAACAATGCTGATGCGCAGTTAAAATACAATGAATCATTCAATCTTTATTTTAGACGAAGCGGTTATCACGACTCTTTGATACAAGAAACCTAACTTTTATTATATAATTCTTGAAAGCAGTGAATCTCTCCTTTGCTCTTCCTTGACGCATGGTGGATTTCATTCTGTACTCGTACTCCGTACTTCTTCCTTTAAGCATGATTTATTTGATTCTGTACTCTTATTCCCTATTCCCCCTGCGGGTCCGGGGTTGTAGAATTGGCCCGACGTGCCTCGCTACGTGTCGTAAAAGGCGACTAAGTAGAGGCAACCTGTTTGCCGTGGGTTGCGTCCCGTGTCGGGGGAGGAAAGGATCCTGGTAGTTGAGCAGTTCCCTGCAACACACTACTTTGGCCTCTACTTCTCTTAGACGGGTGGTCGGGATGGGCCCGGTTCCGACAAATCGGCTGGTCACGCCGAGCCCTAGGAGGTCTTTATTAACTTTCTCACCTTCTTTCTCTCTCTCCTTGTATCTCTCTTGATACCACCGTTGCCCCTATATTCTTTTCCTTTATATTTCCCCCCCTGCGGGTCCGGGGTTGTAGAATTGGCCCGACGTGCCTCGCTACGTGTCGTAAAAGGCGACTAAGTAGAGGCAACCTGTTTGCCGTGGGTTGCGTCCCGTGTCGGGGGAGGAAAGGATCCTGGTAGTTGAGCAGTTCCCTGCAACACACTACTTTGGCCTCTACTTCTCTTAGACGGGTGGTCGGGATGGGCCCGGTTCCGACAAATCGGCTGGTCACGCCGAGCCCTAGGAGGTCTTTATTAACTTTCTCACCTTCTTTCTCTCTCTCCTTGTATCTCTCTTGATACCACCGTTGCCCCTATATTCTTTTCCTTTATATTTCCCTTTTCCAAGTCTTAGAAGGCTTCCTAGAAGGCGGTGGCTTAACGGGTCAATCGGGGGGTAATTTTACCGACCTTAGAAATTGGCGACTTCAGGGTCATTCAAAGGTAATTTTATCAACTGAGTATGGCATCTGTGTATCCCTGACACTTGAAAAGTGTCCCCTTGTTGGGCTCCTTGGTGGGTGGGGAGCACGGGTGCTGAATTTTTAATCTAGCCATCATGGATAATTCCAAAAAAAATCAAAATAAAAGATCGAAACCCTTATCAGAGTCTGACGATGAACCATGTAGTGTGGAGTCATTTCCACGCTTCATGGTCATACAGTCAAAAGATGCCACGAAACCGCTTGCCGCACTATCTCCATTTGTCATCGAAAAGACTATCACAGGATCGATTGGCACACCTAAAAGTGTTAAAAAGTTGAAATCGGGTTGTCTTCTTATTGAGTGTGAGCGACGAGGTCAATCAGACAATATCAGGAAAATGAAAACGTTCTTTGATATCCCAGTAACCTCATTCGCTCACACCACACTGAATACGTCCAAAGGCGTGATTCGCTGCCGTGACTTGGCTGGAGTCACCGACGCTGACATCATCGAAGGAATGAAAGATGAAGGTGTCACTGCAGTCCGACGAATACGTATTAAACGTAATAACAATCTGCAGGACACCAACACCATTGTACTCACCTTCAACAGGCCAACTGTACCCAAAGTGGTGAAAGTTGGCTTTTTGCAAGTAAAGGTAGAGATTTACATTCCCAACCCCCTTCGGTGTTATAAGTGTCAAAAATACGGCCATCACGAAGACCGCTGCTCCAAGAGCCAAATATGTGGCCGATGCGGAGACAATGCTCATCAGGAATCTGATTGTAGAGCAACTCCGCATTGTGTCAACTGCGGAAAAGAGCACCACGCAAATTCCAAGGATTGCGATACCTGGAAACAGGAGAAGGAAATTCAGAGGGTAAAATACACAAATAATATTCCCTATCCAGAAGCCAGAAAAATTGTACAGGCAAAAACAGCCCATCCTGGCCCATCCTTCTCCACTGTAGTGAAGAGCAATCCTAAAACAACGAAGGACGCTCAAACACAAACAGAAGCACCCGATTCAACACCAAATTCAAACACCCCCCATTACCAAGCACAGAAAAACACGGCATCTACTCAGACTACATTTAATAATACCCAACAACCTAAATCACCAAAGAATAAAAAATCTCACGGAAACAGGCAACAAAAGGGGTCAGATGACCCCATCAAACTTTATAACAGGTTTGGAGACATCGAGAGCATGGATGCAGAAGAATCTGCTCCATGCGCCCAAGGGAACTCCAGACCTACAAACAAAAAATTCACCCCCGTACTTCCTCCAGAGAAATAACAAAACAAATTCCGTCTGCGAAAGGTCTAACCTAGCTCCACAATCTTTAATTTAAATTTATAATGAAAAACACTATCATACAATGGAATTGTCGAGGACTTAAAGCAAATTACAATGATATTCTCCTGCTTTTAAACGAACATGATCCTGCGGTACTATGCCTTCAAGAAACCTTCTTGAAAGATACAGACAATATCACATTTAAAAACTACTCCCTGTTTAACACCTGCTCTCCAAATGTTGACAGGGCATCAGGAGGAGTTTCTGTTATTGTGAACAACAGAGCTCCTCATAGTTTCATTACTTTAAACACCAATTTACAAGCCATTGCTGTAAGCGTCACTCTACATCGAGTGATTACATTTTGCTCTATTTATTTACCACCAAACACTAACCTAGTACCAAACGAACTCGATAATCTTGTTCAACAGCTTCCCGCACCCTTTGTTTTACTCGGGGATTTTAATGCCCATAACATTTTATGGGGATCGAATCATGTAAGTGACAGAGGTCACAAAGTTGAAGACTTTATTTCTAGACACGATCTGTGTCTATATAATACCAAAACACCTACATATTTACACCCAGGCACGGGTACATACACATGCATCGATTTGACAATTTGTTCTCCTTCGCTGCTTTTGGACTATGAATGGAAGGTCGCTGATGACCTTCACAGCAGCGATCACTTCCCAATCTCCCTTGTAAATCATAACTCTACAATTGATGAAGTAATTCCACAATGGAATTTAAAGAAGGCCGACTGGGCCAAATTCGAAACACTCTGTAAAACCAGGCTGAATGAGGATACAGTTTTCAATGTTAACGACCCCATTCAGCATTTTACATCTATTTTAACCGACATTGCAGAAGAATCTATCCCCAAGTCCTCAGCAAACTGTAAAAGAACCCTAAAACCTTGGCTCACTAAGGAATGTAAGGAAGCCATACGGCAACGCCGAGAAGCCTTGAAAAAATTTAACAATCATCCGACGCCCGAGAATTTAAGTAAATATCGTATTCTCCGGGCCAAAGCTCGCCGCACAATCAAAGAAAGTAAACGAGCATCATGGATGAAATATGTTTCCTCTTTAAACTCTCGTTCCTCAATTAAGAAAGTTTGGGACACGATCCGAAAAATAAACGGAAAGAGAAAACACAATTCTTTCCGACATCTAAAAGTGAACAATAACAATCTTAGCTCAAAACGTGACATAGCAAATGTTCTTGCTGATACATTCTCTAAAAATTCGTCATCATCTAATTATTCCGAAGCCTTCCAAAAATTGAAAACTCAAAAAGAAAAGTCACGTTTAAAATTCACATCCAACAACTCGGAAAGCTACAACCAGCTGTTTTCACTATCAGAACTTATGGAGGCTTTAGACAAGGCCCATGATACTTCCGCTGGGCCTGACAAAATACATTACCAGTTTTTAAAACATCTTCCAGAATCATCTTTAACATCTCTTTTAAAACTCTTCAATGATTTATGGATTACTGGTAACCTACCTAAAATATGGAAAGAAGCAACAGTAATACCAGTTCCCAAACCCGGTAAAGATAGTGAAGATCCTACCAACTATCGACCTATTGCACTCACAAGCTGCATGTGCAAAACAATGGAACGAATGATCAATTCTCGGCTTGTATGGTACCTGGAAACTAACAATTTAATATCTCCTTTCCAAAGTGGCTTTCGTTATGGACGGAGCACCAACGATCATCTGGTTAGACTAGAAACATTCATTCGCGATGCATTTATCAAGAAAGAACATTTAGTAGCGGTTTTCTTTGATTTAGAAAAGGCCTATGACACAACATGGAAGTACGGGATACTAAAAGACCTGCACGATCTAGGTCTAAAAGGCCGTCTGCCCTCTTTCATATCCAACTTCCTCTCCGACAGAGAATTCAAGGTACGAGTGGGCTGTACTCTCTCAGATTTGCACGAGCAAGAGATGGGTGTGCCCCAGGGCAGTATTTTATCTGTGACACTTTTCAATATCAAAATTAATAACATCACCAAGTGTTTGACTCCTGGTGTGGATTGCTCACTATATGTTGATGATTTTCTCATATGTTATCGGTCAAAGCACATGCATACAATTGAAAGACAACTACAGCAAAATATCAACAAGATTCAAAATTGGTCTAGTACGAACGGTTTCAAATTCTCGAAATCAAAAACTGTATGTATGCATTTCTGTCAATTACGACGACACCACGATGAACCTAAACTCACGCTGGACGGAACACCTATTCCAGTTGTTGAGGAAACAAAATTTTTGGGTATTATCTTTGACAGAAAACTGACCTTTATTCCACACCTAAAAAACTTGAAAGCCAAATGCTTAAAAGCACTTGACCTACTTAAAGTAGTAGCACACACTGACTGGGGTGCTGATAGAAAAGTCATCCTGAATTTATATAGAACGTTTATTCGCTCCAAACTAGACTATGGTTGCGTTGTGTATGGTTCTGCCAGAAAATCGTATCTTAAAATGCTTGATCCAATTCATCATCAGGGAATAAGACTGGCTCTGGGAGCATTTAAAACATCCCCGTGTGAAAGCCTTCTAGCTGAGGCGAATGAACCACCGTTATCGCATCGTAGAGAAATGCTTTCAGCACAGTATGCTCTCAAATTAAAATCAAACCCTCTGAATCCTGCTTTTTCGGCTGTTTTTCAACCCAAATACAAAACTTTATACGAAAATAAACCAAACGCCATACCTTCCTTTGGCATTAGAATATCATCCAGCCTTGACACTACAAATATAGATCTTTCTAAAATTCAGAAAACATCCATCTCCGAAACACCACCCTGGCTAATTAAACAACCAAAAGTACGTTTTACGCTACACGATGGAAAAAAATCCGAAACAAACCCTTCTATCTTCCACAACTCTTACCATGAACTCCTCACCGAATTTAAAAACTACACCAGAATTTACACTGATGGATCAAAGGATGAGGAAAAGGCTGCTGCAGCCTTTGTTTGTGGAAATCACACAACGCAAGTTCGCTTACCAAATGGAGCATCAATTTTTACAGCCGAAATCAGAGCAATAGACCTTGCTCTGCAACATATAGAAAAGAATCGTATTTCAAACTGTATCATCTTCTCCGACTCGCTATCAGTACTTCAGTCACTACACAATAGAAAACTGGAGAACCCATTATTGAAAAACATACTCGTAAAAAATACCGAGCTGAGTGTCTCCCACAATATAATATACTGTTGGTTACCTAGCCACATTGGTATTAAAGGTAACGAAAAAGCAGATCGCGCTGCTAAAATGGCCCTTTCTCAAGAACCATCTGATTTTAAAATACCATATACAGATTTTAAACCTTGTATCAGAAAGTTCTTACGTCAGAAGTGGCAGGCATCATGGAATGATGCTGTAAATAACAAACTTCATGCAATCAAACCAACTCTAGGAGAATGGACTCCTTCCTACAGAACCATTCGTAGGGAGGAGGTAGTCATTGCAAGAATCCGAATTGGTCATACTTATATCACCCACACCCACATACTAAAAGGTGAAGACCCACCAGAGTGCGTTTCTTGCAATGAACCATTCACTGTCAAGCACTTTATGATAGAGTGCTTTGACCTACAACCTACGCGCGATCGTTATTACGTTGTGCATGATATGAAAGAACTTTTTGATAATATAAACATCACTCGTATTATCGAGTTCTTGAAAGCCGTAAATATTTACTCTAAACTCTGACTTTTATGCTATCACCTTGTGCAGTTTTACGCAATATACATTCCGTCCCATTTTAATACCTATTCATCTTTTTTACATCTCCCGTTGATCGGGAAGCTTTATTTTGCACCGTTACCATCTTACCGTTTTTAATTTCAACCATTTGTTCTTTTATATCGCTGGTCGATGTAGAACCTTTTATAAGTTTTAAAAGATTATACAAGTAACACTTTGTTTGGCGCTAAATAGCCTAAGAGTGCTGATGCGCCGTAAAAAAAAAACAATCAATCAATCAATCAATCAACCTTTATATTTCCCTTTTCCAAGTCTTAGAAGGCTTCCTAGAAGGCGGTGGCTTAACGGGTCAATCGGGGGGTAATTTTACCGACCTTAGAAATTGGCGACTTCAGGGTCATTCAAAGGTAATTTTATCAACTGAGTATGGCATCTGTGTATCCCTGACACTTGAAAAGTGTCCCCTTGTTGGGCTCCTTGGCGGGTGGGGAGCACGGGTGCTGAATTTTTAATCTAGCCAAAATGGATATTTCCAAAAAAAATCAAAATAAACGTACCAAAACTTTATCTGACTCGGACGACGAACCATGTAGTGTGGACACATTTCCACGCTTCATGGTAATACAATCTAAAGATGCCGCAAAATCCCTTGCTTCACTCTCTCCGTTTGTGATTGAGAAAACAATTACAGGTTTGATTGGTACGCCAAAGAGCGTCAAAAAAATGAAATCGGGTTGCCTTCTCGTGGAATGTGAGCGACGAGGTCAGTCAGACAATATCGGGAAAATAAAAACTTTCTTCGATATTCCAGTGACCTCATTCGCTCACACCACACTGAATACGTCCAAAGGCGTGATTCGCTGTCGTGACTTGGCTGGAGTCACCGACGCAGATATCATCGAAGGAATGAAAAGTGAAGGTGTCACTGCAGTCCGTCGAATACGTATCAAACGTAATAATAACCTGCAGGACACCAACACCATTGTACTCACCTTCAATAAGCCAACTGTACCCAAAGTGGTCAAAGTTGGCTTCTTGCAAGTGAAGGTTGACATCTACATTCCAAACCCCCTTCGATGTTACAAATGTCAAAAATACGGCCATCACGAAGACCGCTGCTCTAAAACCCAAATATGTGGCCGATGCGGAGAAAATTCTCATCAGGAAGCTGACTGTAGAGCAACTCCGCATTGTGTCAACTGTGGAAAAGAGCACCACGCAAATTCCAAGGATTGCGATACCTGGAAACAGGAGAAGGAAATTCAGAGGGTAAAATACACAAATAATATTCCCTATCCAGAAGCCAGAAAACTTGTACAGGCGAAAACAGCCCATCCTGGCCCATCCTTCTCCACTGTAGTGAAGAGCAATCCTAAAACAACGAAGGACGCTCAAACACAAACAGAAGCACCCGATTCAACACCAAGCTCAAACACCCCTCATTACCAATCACAGAGAAACACGGCATCTACACAAACTACATTCAGCAATACCCAACAAACTAAATCACCAAAAAACAAAAATAAATCTCATGGAAACAGGCAACAGAAGGGGTCAGATGACCCCATCAAACTTTATAACAGGTTTGGAGACATCGAGAGCATGGATGCAGAAGAATCTGCTCCATGCGCTCAAGGGAACTCCAGACCTACAAACAAAAAATTCACCCCCGTACTTCCTCCAGAGAAATAACAAAACAAATTCCCTCTGCGAAAGGTCTAACCTAGCTCCACAATCTTTAATTTAAATTTATAATGAAAAACACTATCATACAATGGAATTGTCGAGGACTTAAAGCAAATTACAATGATCTTCTCCTGCTTTTAAACGAACATGATCCTGCGGTACTATGCCTTCAAGAAACCTTCTTGAAAGATACGGACAACATCACATTTAAAAACTACTCCCTGTTTAACACCTGCTCTCCAAATGTTGATAGGGCATCAGGAGGAGTTTCTGTTATTGTGAACAACAGAGCTCCTCATAGGTTCATTCCTTTAAACACCAATTTACAAGCCATTGCTGTAAGCGTCACTCTACATCGAGTGATTACATTTTGCTCTATTTATTTACCACCAAACACTAACCTAGAACCAAACGACCTCGATAATCTTGTTCAACAGCTTCCCGCACCCTTTGTTTTACTCGGGGATCTTAATGCCCATAACATTTTATGGGGATCGAATCATGTAAGTGACAGAGGTCACAAAGTTGAAGACTTTATTTCTAGACACGATCTGTGTCTATATAATACCAAAACACCTACATATTTACACCCAGGCACAGGTACATACACATGCATCGATTTGACAATTTGTTCTCCTTCGCTGCTTTTGGACTATGAATGGAAGGTCGCTGATGACCTTCACAGTAGCGATCACTTCCCAATATTTCTTGTAAATCATAACTCTACAATTGATGAAGTAATTCCACAATGGAATTTAAAGAAGGCCGACTGGGCCAAATTCGAAACACTCTGTAAAACCAGGCTGAATGAGGATACAGTTTTCAATGTTAACGACCCCATTCAGCATTTTACATCTATTTTAACCGACATTGCAGAAGAATCTATCCCCAAGTCCTCAGCAAACTGTAAAAGAACCCTAAAACCTTGGCTCACTAAGGAATGTAAGGAAGCCATACGGCAACGCCGAGAAGCCTTGAAAAAATTTAACAATCATCCGACGCCCGAGAATTTAAGTAAATATCGTATTCTCCGGGCCAAAGCTCGCCGCACAATCAAAGAAAGTAAACGAGCATCATGGATGAAATATGTTTCCTCTTTAAACTCTCGTTCCTCAATTAAGAAAGTTTGGGACACGATCCGAAAAATAAACGGAAAGAGAAAACACAATTCTTTCCGACATCTAAAAGTGAACAATAACAATCTTAGCTCAAAACGTGACATAGCAAATGTTCTTGCTGATACATTCTCTAAAAATTCGTCATCATCTAATTATTCCGAAGCCTTCCAAAAATTGAAAACTCAAAAAGAAAAGTCACGTTTAAAATTCACATCCAACAACTCGGAAAGCTACAACCAGCTGTTTTCACTATCAGAACTTATGGAGGCTTTAGACAAGGCCCATGATACTTCCGCTGGGCCTGACAAAATACATTACCAGTTTTTAAAACATCTTCCAGAATCATCTTTAACATCTCTTTTAAAACTCTTCAATGATTTATGGATTACTGGTAACCTACCTAAAATATGGAAAGAAGCAACAGTAATACCAGTTCCCAAACCCGGTAAAGATAGTGAAGATCCTACCAACTATCGACCTATTGCACTCACAAGCTGCATGTGCAAAACAATGGAACGAATGATCAATTCTCGGCTTGTATGGTACCTGGAAACTAACAATTTAATATCTCCTTTCCAAAGTGGCTTTCGTTATGGACGGAGCACCAACGATCATCTGGTTAGACTAGAAACATTCATTCGCGATGCATTTATCAAGAAAGAACATTTAGTAGCGGTTTTCTTTGATTTAGAAAAGGCCTATGACACAACATGGAAGTACGGGATACTAAAAGACCTGCACGATCTAGGTCTAAAAGGCCGTCTGCCCTCTTTCATATCCAACTTCCTCTCCGACAGAGAATTCAAGGTACGAGTGGGCTGTACTCTCTCAGATTTGCACGAGCAAGAGATGGGTGTGCCCCAGGGCAGTATTTTATCTGTGACACTTTTCAATATCAAAATTAATAACATCACCAAGTGTTTGACTCCTGGTGTGGATTGCTCACTATATGTTGATGATTTTCTCATATGTTATCGGTCAAAGCACATGCATACAATTGAAAGACAACTACAGCAAAATATCAACAAGATTCAAAATTGGGCTAGTACGAACGGTTTCAAATTCTCGAAATCAAAAACGGTATGTATGCATTTCTGTCAATTACGACGACACCACGATGAACCTCACCTCACGCTGGACGGAACACCTATTCCAGTTGTTGAGGAAACAAAATTTTTGGGTATTATCTTTGACAGAAAACTGACCTTTATTCCACACCTAAAAAACTTGAAAGCCAAATGCTTAAAAGCACTTGACCTACTTAAAGTAGTAGCACACACTGACTGGGGTGCTGATAGAAAAGTCATCCTGAATTTATATAGAACGTTTATTCGCTCCAAACTAGACTATGGTTGCGTTGTGTATGGTTCTGCCAGAAAATCGTATCTTAAAATGCTTGATCCAATTCATCATCAGGGAATAAGACTGGCTCTGGGAGCATTTAAAACATCCCCGTGTGAAAGCCTTCTAGCTGAGGCGAATGAACCACCGTTATCGCATCGTAGAGAAATGCTTTCATCACAGTATGCTCTCAAATTAAAATCAAACCCTCTGAATCCTGCTTTTTCGGCTGTTTTTCAACCCAAATACAAAACTTTATACGAAAATAAACCAAACGCCATACCTTCCTTTGGCATTAGAATATCATCCAGCCTTGACACTACAAATATAGATCTTTCAAAAATTCAGATAACATCCATCTCCCAAACACCACCCTGGCTAATTAAACAACCAAAAGTACGTTTTACGCTACACGATGGAAAAAAATCCGAAACAAACCCTTCTATCTTCCACAACTCTTACCATGAACTCCTCACCGAATTTAAAAACTACACGAGTATTTACACTGATGGATCAAAGGATGAGGAAAAGGCTGCTGCAGCCTTTGTTTGTGGAAATCACACAACGCAAGTTCGCTTACCAAATGGAGCATCAATTTTTACAGCCGAAATCAGAGCAATAGACCTTGCTCTGCAACATATAGAAAAGAATCGTATTTCAAACTGTATCATCTTCTCCGACTCGCTATCAGTACTTCAGTCACTACACAATAGAAAACTGGAGAACCCATTATTGAAAAACATACTCGTAAAAAATACCGAGCTGAGTGTCTCCCACAATATAATATACTGTTGGTTACCTAGCCACATTGGTATTAAAGGTAACGAAAAAGCAGATCGCGCTGCTAAAATGGCCCTTTCTCAAGAACCATCTGATTTTAAAATACCATATACAGATTTTAAACCTTGTATCAGAAAGTTCTTACGTCAGAAGTGGCAGGCATCATGGAATGATGCTGTAAATAACAAACTTCATGCAATCAAACCAACTCTAAGAGAATGGACTCCTTCCTACAGAACCATTCGTAGGGAGGAGGTAGTCATTGCAAGAATCCGAATTGGTCATACTTATATCACCCACACCCACATACTAAAAGGTGAAGACCCACCAGAGTGCGTTTCTTGCAATGAACCATTCACTGTCAAGCACTTTATGATGGAGTGCTTTGACCTACAACCTACGCGCGATCGTTATTACGTTGTGCATGATATGAAAGAACTTTTTGATAATATAAACATCACTCGTATTATCGAGTTCTTGAAAGCCGTAAATATTTACTCTAAACTCTGACTTTTATGCTATCACCTTGTGCAGTTTTATGCAATATACATTCCGTCCCATTTTAATACCTATTCATCTTTTTTACATCTCCCGTTGATCGGGAAGCTTTATTTTGCACCGTTACCATCTTACCGTTTTTAATTTCAACCATTTGTTCTTTTATATCGCTGGTCGATGCAGAACCTTTTATAAGTTTTAAAAGATTATACAAGTAACACTTTGTTTGGCGCTAAATAGCCTAAGAGTGCTGATGCGCCGTTAAAAAAAAACAATCAATCAATCAATCTTATTCCTTATATATTTCTATTATTTTGAAATGACACATCCGTACAAACCTGCGACCACGCTCTCGGAGTTTCTTCTTGAAAATGTATTTCACAATCAGGAACCATTATTCAGTGAAGCAGTTTGTCTCTATTACGATCTTGTGATGAAGGTTTTTGCTTCAACAGTAAACCACTCCAAAAGAGGATTGATATGCACCTACGATTCAATGATGTCAAGTGATTTAACATTGTTTTACGGATTTTGTTCAGTATGTTGCGTCAGTACGCTGCATTGTCATGTCGTTGCTTTGCGACGTAATGCTTTCGAAGTATTTTTGGAAAGGTGACGAAGCTGTTATTGTCGTACGTGTCAATTTCCAAGTTTGATCCAAGTATACTAAGCCTCATCATGATGTGGGCGTAGTGGTATTTTTAATTTTCTTTACGAACTCCTTTACAATGTTGGCTTCAAACTCTAAACCAAACTATATGGATATGTACTAATATAATTGAGCGTACTGACTTAAAGTACGCGAATTTTTCAGCGATGTAAAGGAAAATGTGCAGTACTCGACCAGTCCTCAGTTGGATGTCACTTTTGAAGTCTGGAGCGCGCTCGTTTGTTTAGATAAGTTCAACATAAGTATACTTTTTTTTATAAAAACTCTCCTTACGACATACTTGCCATTGCCCAGGTTCTTTTCAAATAGTGTTATGTTTTCTTGATTGTAAATCAAAATAAAAGTATTAATGATAGCCTGAGAATTGTACAGCTCCGTACGGGCTTGCTGCACCGCAATTCATGTCCTGTATAAAGTTAGCAATGATTGATTAACTCTTAGCAAGGATAAAAAAAATCATGGTTACACGGTTGTCGTGTGCTTGCTTGTTATCCCTGCATTTGGGATAGGGGGTTCCTTTGATTTATGCCCCTTTAAAACCGCAGCATAACAAAATATTCTTCGAGTCTATCTGCGAACAACATACCAAGCATCATGGTACATCATACCCAGGTCGGTCTTCACCTTATTATGAATGAGCTGCAGTTGTTTCTTGTTGAAGATTATCACTGTAAATGGTGAAATGGAAAGAAACTGGACATAAACGCCGCTTACAGGAGAATTTGGTCACAATCTTCAGAACTTGTTGGTTAAAACCAAATATTTCCACTCATCATTGTAGATGTTGAGTTGAGTTCTTTATTTCTTTCATATTGTAGATTTACAGGATTGGCTTAGCAGAAGCATCTGTACTATGTCCATTGTTGAATGCACCTTTGTCGATTTTACCTAAAATCTCATAATGCAATTTAGACGCACCCGACCTTTCAATGTCTTGTTGATATTCTTTTCGTCTACCATAACTGCTGCCGTCTTTCTTAGAATTTTTATTCTTTGTGACTCTCTTCATTTCCTGGTCACTTTGATGTGTAATGTACACAATTTTTGGTCAAATGCTTAAGCTTCTTTTGTATCGGAAATAAATTGGGCACATGTTTCGATCTGGCAGTAAGGTTTGTCATAGAAGTAACGAGCATTCTTCTTTACTAGTGCCTTGTTCGTAACTATTTTATGTGAACCTAAGTACACATGAAACCATTTCCGAAACCTTGATTAAAATGTCTAACTTCCACGTAATTTCCCTTGACATTCGTGTTACATGGTTCGATTTGTGTCCACTCGCCTTATGACAAACTTCAAAACTTTGTCATGTTTCTATTTTGCGGTATGTTTCGGAAACATCGTCTTCCTTCTCCAGAATATCTTTTCCATTGGAGCTATTCCTGACGTGCAGCATGTTTGTTCTACCACCTTGTTACATTCGGTTTCAAACAGTCATACAAACAACAAGTAAGGGTGATACAACTTTATGCAAATTAAAGCTATATTCTTCACATAAACTAGAAAACCAGTGTTGCTTACAGTACCAAGTCCAACGAAACACTGCCTGCTCTGCCACTCTGCTCTTGTTTTTAGTAAGGGTTCGAGATAAGGGATCTTAATTAAATTAACATTTGTGTCTTCTCCATGCTCAGTTAGCTATGGGTAGATAAACAACAGCACCGAACCTGTTGACAGTCGCTGGTATCGAATATCCTGAATGCTGGGATTAATGTTCCGGTGTCACAAGTAACAATTAGAATCTGATATATGCAGTTAGCGTGAAATCGTATTTAGAACACCTCCATTCTTAAATGGAAACGTTACGTTTTCGATATGATAATTTAAAAAAAAAACTTGCGGGCTTGATGCGTCATTAAAATGATAAAACTTGCATCAAGCTTACGTTACTACTAAAATGCATAAAGCTTAGAGTCACTACTATTAACTTCTACAACAGTCTTAGTCTTGAATTCCTTTAATGATCATCCCGAATAGGGGAAATCCAACAAGTTGGTTACCGTCTATATCCGCATAAATTCCTTATGATTCCAAAAGACAACACATTGATGTTCGAAACATCCAGGAATCCTGAGCTATTTCAGAAGGTTTCTCAGCGCCCTTGAAGTGTACAAAGTACAGCAGCATCTTTGATCGTTTAATCCATGCATACTTCAGATACATGCGCGATAATCAATCTGCATTTCTATGCTATTTTCCGCTTCTGTGCTTTATAATGAAGTTGTAAGCTAGAGTGCCAACACCATCTAAGTATACGCTGATTCTTGCTTTTCATTTGATTTGACCATGTTTATGGCTTGTGGTTAGTCACGATTTCAAATATCTCTGGCAGGTAATACCTTAACGAATCAATCGCCCACAGATTGCAAAACATTCCTTCTCGATACCTGCATATTTCTGCTCTCGCGGATTAAATTTCTGGCTTAGATAGGACACCGCATGTTCTTAACCGTCTATTGTCTCGTTGAGTACATCATGCTTGTACAAACGCAGTATACACGATAGGCTGCGGGTCAGATGTTGTAGAATTGGCCCGACGCATCTCACTACGTGTGGTAAGAGGCGAATAAGTAGAGGCAACCGGTTTGCAGTGGGATGCGTCCCGTGTCGGGGGAGGAAAGGATCCTGGTAGTTGAGCAGAGGCTTTCCATGCAATACACTATTTTGGCCTCTACTTCTTCTACACGGGTGGTCGGGATGGGCCCGGTGTCGCCCAATCGGCTGGTCACGCCGAGCCTTAGGAAGTCTTTATCTACTCCTTCACCTTCTTTATCTTTCTCCTGGTATCTCTCTTGATACCACCGTTGCCCATAAAGTCTATTCCTTTATCTTTCCCTTTCCTAAGTGTTAAAAGGCGGTGGCTTAACGGATCAATCGGGAGGTAATTGTACCGAACCTAGAAGGTGGTAACTTCACGGGTCAAAGGTAATTGTATCAGCTGAGTATGGCATCTTGAAAAGTGTCCCCTTGCTGGGCTCCATGGTGGGCGAGGAGCACAAATGCTGCAATTTTTCAATAAACCAAAATGGAAAATAAAAAATATAAAATCAGATGTACCAAAACTGGAACTGATTCATATGATGAATCATGTAGTGTGTAATCCTTTCCTCGCTTCAAGGTCATCCAATCAAAAGATGTCTCAAAATCCCTAGCCGCACTATCGCCATTTATAGTCGAGAAGACTAGCATTAGTCGGCAAGCCCAAAAGCATAAAAAACCACATGCTGAAAATATCCACAAATTTAAAAGGTTTGGAGACTTCGAGGATATGTATGCAGAAGAAACTGCTCCAAGTCCTCAAGGTAGCTCCAGACCTAACTACAAAAATTACACCCCGGTACTTCTTCCAGAGAAAGAAGCAAACAGATTGACTCCGCGAAAGGTCTAAGAACTTGTTAGAGCTGTATTAATTTCTGGGGGAGTTGGTAACAGCATTCGGCTTTTTGAAAGCACCCTTTGACGCAACTTTCCTTTAGTGCTTGACTCTGATTTTAAAGGACATTTATGTCGCCACAGCTCGTACTTGGCATAGCACCCATAACAATACTCACTCGGTGTATATGAATGAGCTGAAGCATGCGTTGATGGTCTGTATGAAACCAAAAGACTGCCTTCTCGTCTTCTTAAAACTAAGATTTCTTCGTTTACAAAGCAAAGCGCCGTCTGCCCTCTTTCATATCCAACTTCCTCTCCGACAGAGAATTCAAGGTACGAGTGGGCTGTACTCTCTCAGATTTGCACGAGCAAGAGATGAGTGTGCCCCAGGGCAGTATTTTATCTGTGACACTTTTCAGTATCAAAATTAATAACATCACCAAGTGTTTGACTCCTGGTGTGGATTGCTCACTATATGTTGATGATTTTCTCATATGTTATCGGTCAAAGCACATGCATACAATTGAAAGACAACTACAGCAAAATATCAACAAGATTCAAAATTGGGCTAGTACGAACGGTTTCAAATTCTCGAAATCATAAACGGTATGTATGCATTTCTGTCAATTACGACGACACCACGATGAACCTAAACTCACGCTGGACGGAACACCTATTCCAGTTGTTGAGGAAACAAAATTTTTGGGTATTATCTTTGACAGAAAACTGACTTTTATTCCACACCTAAAAAACTTGAAAGCCAAATGCTTAAAAGCACTTGACCTACTTAAAGTAGTAGCGCACACTGACTGGGGTGCTGATAGAAAAGTCATCCTGAATTTATATAGAACGTTTATTCGCTCCAAACTAGACTATGGCTGCGTTGTGTATGGTTCTGCCAGAAAATCGTATCTTAAAATGCTTGATCCAATTCATCATCAGGGAATAAGACTGGCTCTGGGAGCATTTAAAACATCCCCGTGTGAAAGCCTTCTAGCTGAGGCGAATGAACCACCGTTATCGCATCGTAGAGAAATGCTTTCCGCACAGTATGCTCTCAAATTAAAATCAAACCCTCTGAATCCTGCTTTTTCGGCTGTTTTTCAACCCAAATACAAAACTTTATACGAAAATAAACCAAACGACATACCTTCCTTTGGCATTAGAATATCATCCAGCCTTGACACTACAAATATAGATCTTTCAAAAATTCAGAAAACATCCATCTCCGAAACACCACTCTGGCTAATTAAACAACCAAAAGTACGTTTTACGCTACACGATGGAAAAAAATCCGAAACAAACCCTTCTATCTTCCACAACTCTTACCATGAACTCCTCACCGAATTTAAAAACTACATCAGAATTTACACTGATGGATCAAAGGATGAGGAAAAGGCTGCTGCAGCCTTTGTTTGTGGAAATCACACAACGCAAGTTCGCTTATCAAATGGAGCATCAATTTTTACAGCCGAAATCAGAGCAATAGACCTTGCTCTGCAACATATAGAAAAGAACCGTATTTTAAACTGTATCATCTTCTCCGACTCTTTATCAGTACTCCAGTCACTACACAATAGAAAACTGGAGAACCCATTATTGAAAAACGTACTCGTAAAAAATTCCGAGCTGAGTGTCTCCCACAATATAATATACTGTTGGTTACCTAGCCACATTGGTATTAAAGGTAACGAAAAAGCAGATCGCGCTGCTAAAATGGCCCTTTCTCAAGAACCATCTGATTTTAAAATACCATATACTGATTTTAAACCTTGTATCAGAAAGTTCTTACGTCAGAAGTGGCAGGCATCATGGAATGATGCTGTAAATAACAAACTTCATGCAATCAAACCAACTCTAGGAGAATGGACTCCTTCCTACAGAACCATTCGTAGGGAGGAGGTAGTCATTGCAAGAATCCGAATTGGTCATACTTATATCACCCACACCCACATACTTAAAGGTGAAGACCCACCAGAGTGCGTTTCTTGCAATGAACCATTCACTGTCAAGCACTTTATGATAGAGTTCTTTGACCTACAACCTACGCGCGATCGTTATTACATTGTGCATGACATGAAAGAACTTTTTGATAATATAAACATCACTCGTATTATAGAGTTCTTGAAAGCCGTAAATATTTACTCTAAACTCTGACTTTTATGCTATCACCTTGTGCAGTTTTATGCAATATATGTACCGTCCCATTTTAATACCTATTCATCTTTTTTACATCTCCCGTTGATCGGGAAGCTTTATTTTGCACCGTTACCATCTTACCGTTTTTAATTTCAACCATTTGTTCTTTTATATCGCTGGTCGATATAGAACCTTTTATAAGTTTTAAAAGATTATACAAGTAACACTTTGTTTGGCGCTAAATAGCCTAAAAGTGCTGATGCGCCGTTAAAAAAAAAACAATCAATCAATCAATCTGAATCCTGCTTTTTCGGTTGTTTTTCAACCCAAATACAAATCTTTATACGAAAATAAACCGAGCGCCATACCTTCCTTTGGCATTAGAATATCATCCATCCTTGACACTACAAATATAGATCTTTCTAAAATTCAGAAAACGTCCATCACCGAAACACCACCTGGCTAATTAAACAACCAAAAGTTCTTTTTACGCTACACGATGGAAAAAAATCCGAAACAAACCCTTCTGTCTTCCACAACTCTTACCATGAACTCCTCACCGAATTTAAAAACTACACCAGATTTTATACTGATGGATCAAAGGATGAGGAAAAGGCTGCTGCAGCCTTTGTTTGTGGAAATCACACAACGCAAGTTCGCTTACCAAATGGAGCATCAATTTTTACAGCCGAAATCAGAGCAGTAGACCTTGCTCTGCAAGATATAGAAAAGAAACATATTTTAAACAGTATCATCTTCTCCGACTCGCTATCAGTACTCCAGTCATTACACAATAGAAAACTGGAGAACCCATTATTAAAAAACATACTCTTCAAAAATACTGAGCTGAGTGTCTCCCACAATATAATATACTGTTGGTTACCTAGCCACATTGGTATTAAAGGTAACGAAAAAGCAGATCGCGCTGCTAAAATGACTCTTTCTGAAGAACCGTCTGATTTTAAAATACCATATACTGATTTTAAACCTTGTATCAGAAAGTTCTTACGTCAGAAGTGGCAGGCATCATGGAATGATGCTGTAAATAACAAACTTCACGCAATCAAACTAACTCTAGGAAAATGGACTCCTTCCTACAGAACCATTCGTAGGGAGGAGGTAGCCATTGCAAGAATCCGAATTGGTCACACTTATATCACCCACACCCACATACTTAAAGGTGAAGACCCACCAGAGTGCGTTTCTTGCAATGAACCATTCACTGTCAAGCACTTTATGATAGAGTGCTTTGACCTACAACCTACGCGCGATCGTTATTACATTGTGCATGACATGAAAGAACTTTCTGATAATATAAACATCACTCGTATTATAGAGTTCTTGAAAGCCGTAAATATTTACTCTAAACTCTGACTTTTATGCTATCACCTTGTGCAGTTTTATGCAATATATATATACCGTCCCATTTTAATACCTATTCATCTTTTTTGCATCTCCCGTTGATCGGGAAGCTTTATTTTGCAGCGTTACCATCTTACCGTTTTTAATTTCAACCATTTGTTCTTTTATATCGCTGGTCGATATAGGACCTTTTATAAGTTTTAAAAGATTATACAAATAACACTTTGTTTGGCGCAAAATAGCCTAAAAGTGCTGATGCGCCGTTAAAAAACAATCAATCAATCAATCAATCAATCAATCAACCACATACTAAAAGGTGAAGACCCACTAGAGTGCGTTTCTTGCAATGAACCATTCACTGTCAAGCACTTTATGATGGAGTGCTTTGACCTACAACCTACGCGCGATCGTTATTACATTGTGCATGACATGAAAGAACTTTTTGATACTGTAAACATCACTCGTATTATAGAGTTCCTTAAAGCAGTTAATATTTACTTAAAACTCTGACTTTTATGCTATCACCTTGTGCAGTTTTATGCAATATATATACCGTCCCATTTTAATACCTATTCATCTTTTTTACATCTCCCGTTGATCGGGAAGCTTTATTTTGCACCGTTACCATCTTACCGTTTTGAATATCAACCATTTGTTCTTTTATATCGCTGGTCGATATAGGACCTTTTATAAGTTTTAAAAGATTATACAAATAACACTTTGTTTGGCGCTAAATAGCCTAACAGGGCTGATGCGCCGTTAACAAACAAATAATCAATCAACATGTTTACACCCAGGCACGGGTACATACACATGCATCGATTTGACAATTTGTTCTCCTTCGCTGCTTTTGGACTATGAATGGAAGGTCGCTGATGACCTTCACAGCAGCGATCACTTCCCAATCTCCCTTGTAAATCTTAACTCTACAACTGATTAAGTAATTCCACATTGGAATTGAACGAAGGCCGACTGAGCCAAGTTTGAAACCGCTGTAAAACTAGGCTGAATGAGGATGCAGTTTTCAATATTAACGACCCCATTCAGCATTTTACATCTTTGTTAATAGAGATTGTAGAAGAATCCGTTCCCAAGTCCTCGCCGTATTGTAAAAGAACCCAAAAGCCTTGGGTCACTAAGGAATGTAAGGAAGCCATGAGACTACGTCGAGAAGCTTTAAAAAAATTTAATAATCATCCGACGCCCGAAAACTTAAATATTTATCGCATTGTCCGGGCCAAAGCTCGCCGCACAATCAAAGAAAGTAAAAGAGCATCATGGAAGAAATATGTTTCTTTAAACTCTCGTTCCTCTGTTAAAAAAGTTTGGGACACTATACGCAAAATAAACGGAAAGAGAAATCAAAACCCTCTCCGACATCTGACACTGAACAAGAACTTAGTTCAAAACGTGACATTGCAAATACTCTTGCTGACAGTTTCTCGAAAAATTCATCATCTAATTATTCAGAAGCCTTCCGAAAACTTAAAAGTCAAAAAGAAAAGTCACGTTTAAAATTCACATCCAACAACTCGGAAAGTTATAATCAATTGTTCTCACTATCGGAGCTTATGGAAGCTTTAGATAAGACCCATGATACATCCGCTGGGCCTGACGAAAAATACATTACCAGTTTTTGAAACACCTTCCAGAATCATCATTAACATCTCTTTTGAAACTCTTCAATGATTTATGGATTACTGGTAATGTACCAAAATTCTGGAAAGAAGCAACTGTAATACCAGTCCCCAAACCCGGTAAAGATAGCGAAGACCCCAACAGCTATCGACCAATTGCACTCACAAGGTGTGTGTGCAAAACAATGGAACGAATGATCAATTCTCGGCTTGTCTGGTATTTGGAAACTAACAATTTAATATCTCCTTTCCAAAGTGGCTTTCGATATGGCCGTAGCACCAAGGATCATCTGTTAGACTGGAAACATTTATTCGCGATGCATTTATTAAGAAAGAACATTTAGTAGCGGTTTTCTTTGATTTAGAAAAGGCCTATGACACGACATGGAAATACGGGATACTAAATGACCTGAACGATCTAGGTCTAAAAGGCCGTCTGCCCTCTTTCGTATCCAACTTTCTCTCCGACAGAGAATTCAAAGTACGAGTGGGCTCTACCCTCTCAGATCTGCACGAGTAAGAGACGGGTGTGCCCCAGGGCAGTATTTTATCTGTGACTCTTTTTAACATCAAAATTAATAGCATCACCAAGTGTTTGACTCCTGGTGTGGATTGCTCGCTATATGTTGATGATTTTCTCATATGTTATCGATCGAAGCACATGCATACAATTGAAAGACAACTTCAGCAAAATATCGACAAGATTCAAAATTGGGCCAGTGCAAACGGTTTCAAATTCTCGAAGTCCAAAACAGTATGCATGCATTTCTGTCAGTTACGAAGACGTCACGACGAACCTCACCTCACGCTGGATGGAACACCTATTCCAGTTGTTGAGGAAACCAAATTTTTAGGTATAAACTTTGACAGAAGACTGACATTTATTCCACATGTGAATAACTTGAAAACTAAATGCTCAAAAGCACTTGACCTACTTAAAGTAGTAGCGCACACTGACTGGGGTGCTGATAGAAAAGTCATACTCAGTTTATATAGAACGTTTATACGGTCCAAACTGGACTATGGTTGCGTTGTGTATGGTTCAGCCAGAAAATCATATTTGAAAATGCTTGACCCAATTCATCATCAGGGAGTAAGACTGACTCTGGGAGCATTAAAAACATCCCCTTGTGAAAGCCTACTAGCTGAAGCGAATGAACCACCGTTATCGCATCGTAGAGAAATGCTTTCCGCACATTATGCTCTCAAATTAAAATCAAACCCTCTGAATCCTGCTTTTTCGGCTGTTTTTTTAACCCAAATACAAAAACTTATACGGAAACAAACCAAACGCCATACCTTCCTTTGGCAATAGAATATGATCCAACCTTGACAGTTCAAAAATTGATCTTTCTACAGTTCAGAAAACGTCCATCTCCGAAACACCACCCTGGCTACTTAAACAACCAAAAGTACTTTTTACGCTACACGATGCAAAAAAATCCTAGACAAACCCTTCCGTCTTCCACAACTGTTATCAAGAACTTCTCACCGAATATAAAAACTACTCAAGAATTTATACCGACGGCTCAAAGGATGAGGAAAAGGCTGCAGCATCCTTTGTTTGTGGAAATTACACAACGCAAGTTCGCTTACCAAATGGAACATCAATTTTTACAGCTGAAATCAGAGCAATAGACCTTGCTCTGCAACATATAGAAAAGAAACGTATTTTAAACAGTATCATCTTCTCCGACTCGCTATCAGTACTCCAGTCACTACACAATAGAAAACTGGAGAACCCATTATTGAAAAACACACTCGTCAAAAATACCGAGCTGAGTGTCTCCCATAATATAATATACTGTTGGTTACCGAGCCACATTGGTATTAAAGGTAACGAAAAAGCAGATCGCGCTGCTAAATTATCCCTTACTCAAGAACCATCTGATTTTAAAATACCGTATACTTATTTTAAACCTTGTATCAGAAAGTTCTATCGTCAGAAGTGGCAGGCATCATGGAATGATGCCGTGAATGACAAACTTCATGCAATCAAGCCAACTCTAGGAGAATGGATTCCTTCCTACAGAACCATGCGTAGATAGGAGGTAGTCATTGCAAGAATCCGAATTGGTCATACTTATATCACCCACTCGAATCTACTAAAAGGTGAAGACCCACCAGAGTGCATTTCTTCCAATGAACCATTCACTGTCAAGCACTTTATGATAGTGTTTTGATCTGCAACCTACGCGCGATCGTTATTACATAGTCCATGACATGAAAGAACTTTTTGATACTATAAACATCACTCGTATTATAGAGTTCTTGAAAGCAGTAAATATTTACTCTAAACTCTAACTTTTATGCTGTCACCTTGTGCAGTTTTATGCAATATATATATATACCGTCCCTTTTTAATACCTTTTTATCATTTTTCATTAACATACAACATTTACATCCCCCGTTGATCGGGAAGCTTTATTTTTCACCGTTACCATCTTACCGTTTTAATTTCAACTATTTGTTTTTTTAATATCGCTGGTCGATATGAGACTTATCATAATTTTTAAAAGATTATACAAATAACATTTTGTTTGGCGCTAAATAGCCTTACAGTGCTGATGCGCCGTTAAAACTAAAATCAATCAATCAATCGTCTACTCGTACACCATAGAAGAAATTGACGCGGTATATCCTACCGCTGCCACCTATTAGTCACAACATGACTGTTACAATTTACAACAGATGTGGTTTTATGTTGTTGCTTACACCCCTTGTGCACAGGCACAAGTAAACACGCCAATCGTAAATTGTAAGTCAAGTTGTGACACATTGTCATTTTCATTCAACAGTGACTCTCTAAGTTAAATAGTCTTAATCTGTTGTTTTCCTCAACAACGAGCAATTTCCAACCAGCCAGTTCTTCTATATTGAACGTAAAATGTTATATCCGGGATGTAAAGCTACAAGCGAAAACTAATGCATCAATACAGATGGTGCCGTACCCATCGCCATGATGAAAAGTACTAAGCAAAATCCTAATTGATATAACGATACGATGATGTGCGTTTTCCAGGTATAGAGAAGTAAAACGGCAGTGTAGTTCAAATTGTTGTGGTCATAGGTAGTGTTTATTTTCATTACATATTAAAACAAATTTAAATATGCCTGAAATTAGTCATATTTGCTATTCTATTCAAGACATTCGCAGCTACCGTTATTTAGGCACCCTATGACTCCGTTCTAGCACACGCTATCGTCCTACTAAATAGTGCTTAGCCTGACAAAGCCATGCAAACTCAAATTAAAACGGTGTATTTATATTGTTAATTATATTAAATTTAAGTGTTTTGGATAATGTTATGCTTATATACTGATGTCCAAAACTAGGTGGATTCTCGATATAAAAATGAAACGTATTCGAATGAAAACCCTAAGGGCATATATGATTAATGTTAAAATGTCATTTTATTGGAATAAGTTTATTTTAATGTAGCTACATATTTTATATTACTCTATATTTGGACAAAGTAGGGGATGGGGTGAAATGATTGATGAATTAAGCTAAAGACGGATTTTTCAATTGGATAGTCAAACAGTAAAATTTACATTTTCATGGCTATTGGGGAGAAAATAATTATAACGAGTTGTCCAGATTGTTTCATCACTCTTTATTAAGATAAACCATTTACATCCCCCGTTGATCTGGAAGCTTTATTTTTCACCGTAACCATCTTATTTTGACTATTTGTAATTGATACCGCTTGTCGATATGAGACTTTTTCTAATGTTTAAAAGATTATATATGTAACATTTCGTGTGGCACTAAATCGCATAACAGTGCAGATGCTACCAAATAATCAATCAACTAAATTGTTAGACAAATGTGAGCTAACAATAGTGTTAGTTGGAAAGGAAATATACTCGGGGGAAGTTACTAAAAGAGACACGGCAACAGAAGCAAGAGTGACAACTGTTGTCAGGATTAACTCGGATTGACCTTATGAATCAGCACTCAAATATGGTCAAGAAGTTTGATGTTGGAATTCAATATGTACTGCCAGATGGAATCGGTTTACAATTAATACTTCCAGTTCAGTACCCACGAATGTAGTTCTAGTCTATTTTTAGAACATTTTTTCCTCTCTCATTTTGGTGGTGATAGAAGAGTTTTATTTATGCATTTTTTGGTAGGGATTTAAAGGTAACTGTTTATTGTTGATAATATGAGCTCAGAGTGTTGTTGTATGTGTATTTCGGCGACAGTGCACAGTGAGTAATAAGGCCTTGGTGATCATCCGGAAGTGAAATCTGTGGTCTGTTTACATGTTGATGTGTTGACGGTTCAGCATCTAAAAGAAGAGCAGGTCAACTTTTGACGAGAACTTCACCATGAAGTCATCTTTGAAGGTAAATTAACATGATTTGTATTGATTGTCACACAGTGGAAAGGTCAGTACTGAGAAACAAATGTAGAGAACATATAGTAAAATTGTGTCCTAAGTCTTGTCAGGGAAGCATTGATTCAACTTTAAATTGCTATAAATTTTTTATTATAAATGACAGACACATGAGATTTTAACACCATGTGTAAACACCATGTGTAGATTGACTGTAGCAATCAGAAAATATAATTAAAATTTTAAAAAAATTAATTTCGTTTTTAAATTTTAAAAAATTAAACATTTAAAAAAATTTTACCTATAAATTCACAGAAATGGTATCTGTTGGAGATGACACTCAGTAGTATTAGCAGCAATGTATTCCTGCACCATATAGAAGTTGCAATATAGGATTTTATTCAAAGCCTGTCAGCAAAAATTTCATTGAATTCTGTAATAGCACGTAATAGTGTTTGTAAAATATGGACAGGAAACGAAACAGCGAATGGATAAGATGGCCTTTTGTTATATAAGGATCACACGAGAAACACGTGGAAGAAAAAACATGTTCACAGACTGGCACTAATGGTAAAGTTGAGAAATCTGACTATAGCAAGGGAACTAGATGCATCCCATTTATGCCATAATAGTTTGTGTGAATGTGGATCATCTGGTTCTAGAGCGTCATTCCATTAACACTAATAGACAGTATTGCAAAGGTTATGGTCATTGCATTGGCTATGGTGACTATCCAGACTGCATGTTAAGGTTGAAATTGTAATATGGAATAAATTCAGTTATCATAATATATCCTTTACACCCACCCACATCCATATCAATGTATGTCTGGCATAGGAAGGGTGGATTGATGTGTTGAGTAACAAGGAGAAAGGAAATAGTGTGGTCTTTATTTTAGTAGACCATGCTGGTATGACAGTGCTTTCTTAAATACATTTCTCCCTTCCTTCCTTGATTTTATTCATTCATTCATTCAGCTAGTCTAGTAAGTCATGTCATGTCATGTCATGTTATTTTAATTTTGATTTTTTTAATCTTTATTTATTTTGCTTTTTAATTTCTTTATTTGTGTCTTTATATTCAGAGAAAACTGTTTCGACCTCTCCATAGGTCTCATCAGGTGGTAGTAAGTAACACAACTGCACATAACGTGTTGTGTTACCTACGGATTTCCCCACTACAGTTTTCCCTTCTGTACAATGTGTTCGTCGTGGTGTATTTGAGCGCTTTCATTTTCACATGGAATTAAGATAACTGTTTCTGTCTGCAGTGTCCATTGGCTCCTACTAAACCTTTGCATAGGAGTAATCGCGCCTGGTATCTAGCAGTCCTTTGCAGTAGTCAGACTTCCTATTGCCTTGCTGTGTCCTGTACCTCAGATGGGCCTGTATCATATTTCCTCGTCTTGCTAGAATACGTTTCTTGGTTTGGGGATGCTTTTGATACAACTGATGGTAAGTGCAGTCTTTATCCATTGTCTCCAGTGATCTCACAGTCCTTGTTGAAAGTTTACCTCCCAAGTGTGTCACTTTTATTTTCAGTGATGATCCCAGGCTGTTATTGAGTCTGTGTATTGTTGAATGCACTCTTGCCTCAAAGTTTCTGGAATAGTTCACATTTTTAGGTAATGAAACGCTGATCTGTTCACTGCCTCACATTTCTGTGTGTTTGTGTTCTGTCGCAATCTTTCTACAACATCACAGGAGAGTTTCATTTTCAGAACTTCTAGCAGGATGTTCTTATCATTTTCTGTCATGTTGAGATGAGTCATTTGATGAGGGCCCAGGTATGCTGATCGCATCCACCAGCTGTTAGGACTTCCTCTCCCACAGACCTTTGAATAATTCCGGCATTTGGAGCAGTCCCCTGAATAACAGCGCAGAGTGGCATCCAATACTTGGGAAAGTTGACATTTAATTTTTGTAACATCGCCACTATTGTCCTCCATCATTTGCTTGAAGATTAAACCGCAACTTGCTTTAATGTCTTGGCTGACAATTTTCTGTTTGAGCCTTTTTCCTTCTCTTGTTCTTATTCCTGGAAACATGTTTTCACTAGATATTGCAGAATTACACCGTTTGAACTGTAAACGACCCAAATAGATGGGATCCGACAGTCTTTCTACTTTCCACATTGGATGCAGAATGGTGTAAGCATTTTGGAAGCCAGCAGCAGCCTGTGCATCTCCATCTGTTGTTGCATGTCTAATGAGAATCTCTTGCAGAACAAACTTATTTCCCATTTCTCTTGCCATTTCATACTGGTGCAACTGGTGACAGATTTGCTGTGCAGTCATCATGGCCTCCTGGACATTTCACATCAAAACATTTCCCCTTAGCCATGCTCCAGTCCAACACAGCTTGTATTCTATTGTAGTTCCCACAATGTATTGCTTCTCTGTAACAGTTTCGCAGTCAATTCCAACAGCATGTGATGAACTTTGACCAGGTTTCTTTTCATGTCCTAAGCTAATGCCATTGTATCTTGCATCAAAAGCAACATTTATTTGCTCAGGACGCTGAACACCACGCATAACATTAACTTGTATGACTAGGTTCAGCTTCTCTTTCGTGTCCATTTCATTGAGCCCCACAGTTGTTTTGCCTACAAGGTTGGAGGCCCTTTGCATAGATGCTCTGCTAGGTGGCGGAATGTCAGTGGCTGCAAGCAAGTATCTAGCTCTGGTGATGCCCGTTGTTTTATCTTGTAGTCCAGCTTGAAACAACATATTTACAGCAGCAGGATTTGGCTCAGGTTTATTTGTTTTTATCTCATCATACAACTTATACTCTGGTGAGTTAAAGCTGCAGTTTTTACACATCATAGTATGCTTCCAAGCAAGTCCTCATTTTATTTCATTAGCAATTTGGAACTCTGGTCTACCACATATGTTGACTTGATTGCCATGGCGATGAATGATATCATAACATATTTCAACATTTTTTTCACACAGATCATACGTGTCCCATCATGCTCATTAAAATTTGTCTCTTTCAGGTCCAGTTTTGCTTTGAATGATGGTCGTAGAATTTTTTGCAGACCCAGGGGTGCCATTACAGTCTGGTGCCTGAACTGACTTGAGACCCCCCCCCCCTTTGTCGGCTTTGTCACTGCTATGAGAGAGAACTTGTCTGCATCAATTCTTCTGGTCACTGGAACAGATGCAGCAATGGAACTTGGTAGAGTAAAATCAATGAGATATGTGACTCCTTTGTTATGTGGAATATATCCAGGTTTTAAAAAAGTTGTCTTCCTCTTCATGTACCCTTTCATGATTTCAGTTACAATAACCGCATGTAAAATACAAGAATCATCCTCTCTCTCTCTCACTTGTATAGTTAGGAGAATTCATGCTAGCTTGGTTTCAGAGAACTTCACCAACTCTTCAATATTGCTGGAAGCCTGACATCTCAAGACTCCTCCCCTTCATCGGTGGAAATGATGTCGTGTACTTGGTTAGACCTAGCTTGCTTATTTAGATGCTACCAGATTTCAGGTGTTACCTTTCACTGACAAGCTCTGGTTTAATTGCTTCACACCTGATAAGGAAAACCATTGATGTTTATGACAAAGGAATGGAGAGACTTTGCCATAGAACAAAATTTGTCAACTTCAGGTTTTACATTTGCATTAAAATTTAAGTTAAATTTAAATTTTCATATCAAAATATATCTAATTTTTTAAAATTGAATTTTCTAAGAAATTTAAAAGTCAAGTTTAATTTCCAGTAATTTCGAGATTGATGTTAGAACTAAAAACTAATTACAGTTTATTTGAAGTGTTTATCATGATTAACAAAATTGCAATTAAACTTTAAGTTTTGTGCATTTTTGAAATTCGGCCATTTGGAATTGAGTTGTGTCTGTGTTACAGTGGTGTCAACTAAAAGCCTGTATCTGTCCAATTCATGGATGAAATTCCTTAAAACTTTGCAGCAGTATTTAAGAGACATTGAGTTGATCACGGATGGAAATTGTGTCCATGGAGGTGAAATTGTCTAACCCTGTCAGGAATCGGTTCACAATTAATACTTCCAGTTTAGTACCCACGAATGTAGTTCTAGTCTATTTTTAGAACATTCTTTCCTCTCATTTTGGTGGTGATAGAAGTTTTATTTATGCAGGTAGGGATTTAAAGGTATGTGTGTATTTCGGCGACAGTGTACAGTGAGTAATAAGGCCTTGGTGATGATCGGGAAGTGAAATCTGTGTTCTGTTTACATGTTGATGTGTTGACAGTTCAGCATCTAAAAAAAGAGCAGGTCAGCCTTTGACGAGAACTTCACCGTGAAATCATCTTTGAAGGTATTTTAGATTAACATATGATTTGTATTGATTGTCACACAGTGGAAAGGTCATTACTGAGAAACAAATGTAGAGAACATATAGTAAAATTAATTGTGTCCTGTGTCCAGATATTGCTTTTGAGGACATTGCTGACAAAGATTCAGCTCTACTGTTTTATACTCAACTGCCTAATGCTGGTAATTTCATGCACTGTTTGATGAAATGGATGATGCATAATCTCAAACAGCAAGAACAGGTTCTGGACAGAAAAATGGCGTCCACGACATATTTGAGTCATTGATGAATTTTTTTTTTATAGCCTTGATGCGGTTACGTCTGGGACTCGTTGGAGATGCCGCTGCCAGATTTCACATCTCCATGTCAAGATGCTCAGTTATAAATAAATGGATAGATTACCTGCATGTAAAATTGTCAATTCTATTAACTTGGCCAACCAAGTCAGTGGTTGAAAAACAATGCCTAATAAATTTAGAACAACATATCCCCAAACCTGTTTATTCATTTACTGCACTGAACTTAATTTAGAAATTTCTCTGGCTTTGTACTCGCACTAAAAATCTCGTATGACATACAAAGCATTGTACGGAATAAGTCCATCTGGAATAATAACATTTGTATCGGCGCTTTTGGTGGAAGCATCAGTGACAAGCAAATTACACAGTCGTGTGGAATTCTAGACCCTGTGAACGTGGAGATGCCATTATGGCAGAGAAAGGATTTGTAATTGCCGATATGACAACACCAATAAGACTCCATTTGATAAAACCATTTTTAAAAATCACGATGTACACGATTTATGCTGATTGTTCTGGCCGGACCAGACAGTGCAACCTAGTACATATGGACCCACATGGCGAAGGTGTAAACAAAGACAACTCAGTGTAGAGGCTTGTATTTATTCAAATTCCCAATGGATGTACAGTAGAATGGTAAACTGAAAAATAAGGTAAGGGGCTATTACAATATGATCAAAAAATGAGGGAAAATTATAATTACATGACGAAATATATATGTGACGAAATGTCCAGTTCATACGAAAACGAAAATACAATTCAAAACGTTGAAATTACACATCTGACGGTTGTAAACTAATAATTAATACATTGAACAGTCCGAAATAATGTTCCTGAGCACAAAGGAATAGATATATAGTCTTACTTGACAGTAGTTTGTCCTGTCCTGTCGATTTAAAATGTGTCGTATGTTGAACGATTTTCAGGAAATCCAGGTGTAAGTAAAATAGCGGAAGCGGAATACGGAGTCAAATCTGGAAACTAATGAAATTTATTTAAACGGTAAAACGGGAGTTCGGGAATTTAATAAACAAGATATTTAATATATTTCCACAACGGATCGAATCACTAGAGGAGTGAATGAGATCCAGAACACTGATATTCCTTTGAACGAATAAACAGCTTGAGAAGTTTGCAGGGTATTGCAGCTTTTAAAAAAGATGGTCATAAGTAAAATGCTTATACTTGTATCTCTGAGAAAAGTGATGTTTCTCAAAATAGATTACCTGAAGGTTTCAATCGGATGAATTTTTTGAATAAGAGTACTGCCTGTCTTAACAGTTGAAGAAATAAAGGCTGTAGCAAATATTATCAGTATAAACAGCAGTAATGGTTGTAGTTCTCACGGACTAATTCGGAATTGTCTATGTGGGATTCAGTTTTTAGACATGTTCTTGTCTTACGTTTTTATAGTCAAGTTTTTCATTCCCAATTGTGCTATTTCTAGCTTAAACTGATCCTCTCCCCCACATCTTGTTGACAATACTATCTGTATTTTTATTAATATTTATTGCTTCGGTTTAACTTTATAATCAAAAGCTAGTCTATGTTATTTCTTAGTTTCATACTAAGGATTGGTGGGGGGGGGGGAACGGTCCGCCCCGGTTGACATCAAAAAGTGGCGAGGGGGCTAAACGGAAATTTGAAACACAAATACAAATGAAATGAAAAATTCGCAAAAGTCATTTTTAATTTGCTTATGACAGCACTGTATTGTTTCAAAGTCTACTTGCAACATAATATATTTTGTTTATAAGCATTTTAAAATGGGAGGATGGGCAAAGGATGCAGTGTCCAGGGTACCAACTACTTAAGGTACGCATCTGTTACTTTTACATTATATAATGAGCAAATTTAAGAGCTTATCATTTTGTCCTGAAGAAAACCTGTAAAATATATATACAGGAAATTGTAAAATAAAACGATGTTGGAAACACTGCCAATATTTTTTAAAATTATTTTATGAAAGCATAAACAATAAATTTAGCATTATCATTTCTAACGGAGTAGTTGCAGACTATCCGATTGTAACTATGGTTTCGAAAACTTTTCATTCCAGAACATACAGCTATCTGAGTAACGGTATGTGATACAGAAAGTTAGTGTCATCCATGTTCTCATGATAAATCATGATTATTTGAAAATATAAGAACTTTTACATTACATAACTGTTAAAGCCAACATTATAGATTATACTTGATAACTCAGTTTAAAAAAGTATTGTTTTCCTCCTAATTACTTTCAAGTTTACTATTATTACTTCATTTGGAGTCGCATATATTGAATCTTGATCTTGATTTGAACGCTTAATGATTCAGGTGTGTAATGCAGTTAAGCGCTTCAAGTAAAACTTTCGTTAAGTTATGCAGGAATTATAAGTTTAAGCTACTTACAGTTTCCTTACAAGTTCTTTTATTTCTTTCAGTTGTTTCAGTGATGTATATCCTCATCTTTATTGCTCAAGAATGTGTCTCGCATCTGATGGAGTTTCTGCTGTACAGTTCTGCGTATATTCTTGTAAAAAGCAACAATACAAAATAAAGATATAAATAACAGCTTATGTTTATATATAGTTTGTCTTACCTTGCTAGTGCGGGTCCTTAGAACATGTATATACGATTTGCGTCGTCATGAATCTTAAGTAATTCATTGTACTGGAAACACATAATGTTACAATTTAAAATAGTACAAAAGTTTATATCATGTTTGAAATTCATAAAAATCGTTGTGATAATAGTTTCATCAAACTGCCTGACAGAAATATTATTTTGTATCGACTTTCTTCTTACATTACTCGACTTCATAAACGACTATGAGTTTATCATGCTTTTTATTCTTTGTGTGATTTTGAAGATAAAATTAGCAATGCATTTGTGGAGACATGATATCACAACATGCTGATGTTAGTACACAGATAATTCTATTTTTGTTTACTTAAGTCGGGCGAATCGTATACTAAGGCATATGGCTTATTCGAACAATCATGCTATTTGCCAGGCACTTAAGAACAGGCTCACTCTGACCCATGGAAAGTCAAAAATCGACATGTTATTTGTATTTATCTATTCAAATGTGTGTTTGAGTTGGATTTTTAACAATTTCATTCAGATCGTTACGATATCTGCAGTTTGGCAGTTTATAGTGATGTCTAGAACTAGGACATATCGCAGACATGTAGCATGATGTCCCACCCAGTCACATTATCCTGACACCAGGTCGACCAGTCCTAACACCAAACTCGTAATGCTGAGCGCCAAGCGAGGAAGCTTTTAGTACCATTTTTGTAAGTCTTTGTTATGACTCGGCCGGGGATCGAACCCACAACCTCCCGCATCCGAGGTGGACGCTCTAGCCACTAGGCAAGGGGAGCCGTATCTGTTCATATATACTAAACCATATTTTTGCAATTAAGTTATTCAAATATACTATCATTTACAACTAATTAGGTCATATGAATCTCGTAAATGATGTGCACCGTTTTGTGAAAGCGAATATAGTTTCACGTTCAATATCATTCAAAATCTGATGGAGACTTTAGATAGGGAAAGACGCTTGAGTTTTAAGAATGTGACTAAAGACTCTAAACTAATTTACGTGTTTGCACTAATTTTCCCCAAAATGATACAGGTAACGCTTCCATTGTTGTGCTATTGATATTATTTCATCAAATATCTCAAACGCATACAAACAATCGCTTTGCGTTTTTGCCTGCCCCAGAAAGTTTTGATTGTCCTAAAGCATTCCGAAGTACAGCTCCATTTTCTTGGGAATTTCGGCGTATATGTTCTACCGCTGCTAAAGATTTCATGTATGTCAAAAGTGGTTAATTGGAATCTATTAAAATAAATTCCGCTTCGTCGTGCTTAAAGGTCAGTCAATGCTAGGAATCTGCTGGATGTATAAGAAATATTCTGACTGGATGTTGATAAATTCCTTCGGTGACAATCATTGTATGACAGAAGCATGTATTCCAATGCATTGAATACAAGGACTCTCCTGAAAAGAGTGGATCACCTCAGTTGAATAAAAGCCCTCTTGATCTCTGTGCCTCTAGTGGTGAAGTTACTCCAAGTGCTGAATTTTGGGCCATGACTATGCAGAGCAGATCAGTCACCAGGTCCACTCCAGTATTGTTGCAGGAAATACATCGCCATTCATTGGCCCGAGCACATTGTTAATGCAACAAAGCCCATAATAATTAGTTGCATCTTGGCACTGAATCGTATAACCGTCTGTATTGCGAGAACTACCTGACGCCGACGACTAAACTCTGCACTTCTAAATAAAATATCATTGGTATCTTTAATATTTTATATTATCAATGTCCGCTGATGACAAGTCATGGAATGACGTAAGAATATGGCTGAAATCCTCTTGTAGTGTTTGAGGTCTGTGTGAGCAAATAATCTAAGCTGTCTGAAGTCATATGCTTTCCATGATCCAAGTTTGGTATTTCTTCATGGCATGACATATTTTTAATGGCTTTGTTGGATTTTGAAACTGATTATTCAGTGGGACGTCTGGGTACCGATACTGATAAGGAATGTTCGCTCTGAAAGAGTATTGATAATCAAATAATAGCTGCCCAAGTTCATTTAAACTACAGGAACCTCCGAATGCCTTCAGTTGGTACTGGTAGGGCACTTTTCATTTCATGGAATTCCTTATACACGCATATCTGAAATTATTAAAGTTTGTATTAATACAATGAATACAAATGTTCCACCATTTTTTCTAGCATCTGATGTTCTTCAAAACCGGATAATTTTTGTGCGAAGTATCACTTTTAATTTGATTATTTTCTGTCATTCATTCTGAATATATAAATGTACACAAGTGTTTTCTCAATGTCTCGGACTTTAAGAAATCAATAGTTATTCATCCACATTATTAATATAGTAACTGCAGAAGAAACTGTATAACATCATAAACGAGAAAATGAACTGATTATTATTGCATTCGTTGAGATGGATAACATTGGTCAATTTTTCAATTCCGGGCTATGGTGTTGATAATTCCTATCGTTCCATCCCGATAAAGACCACAACACACCAAAAAAGCTGAGACATAGTGAGCGCGTAATTTTAAAATTCTCTGGCTATGAACATTGCAGAAAGAGCAAAACCCAAAAGGTTAAGTAAAATTGAAGAAATAATTTATCTCCATATAATTCAAAGTGAAACTTCAACAAGGAGCTTGTCATACTGTGTGAACTGAAACAAATAGTACAAGTTTGATCAAAAAACCAAATATATTGAGTAAGTAATCAACCTTGTTAAAACTGAAAACAATAATCCGGCTAATTTCGCGCTTCGGATGCTTAGGTAGGAACGAGTAATTTTTGAAGTAGACGACAGTAAAATGAAAATCAAGGACACAATTATTTAGTTGGGACACATGTCTAATTACATGTATAAAACCAACTTGTCCGTAACATCTAGAATTTCCTAGTGATAAACTAATGTCCCACCCTCGGGTGCAAACAAACCTGTCTACCTTAATACTCACAGATAAATATAAGCTATATATATATTGTTGTTTACAAAATAACTCTGCAATCATGTAACGTTAACTTGTTTTTGTAAAAAGACCACATTCATAATGTAGGTACCTACATACTCAGTAAGAAGCAAACAACACTAATTGAATAATCAGAACATTATATACAGAATTGAAGCAGATTTGCAATTCGACGTGAAAATATATGGTTTAAAATAATAAATTACTCTTTAGGATGTTCTCGTTGAAAACGATTTTGGCTGTGTTTGTAACCAGTGTTGCTTCGCTTACTTGTGTATGGCAGAAGTGGCAGTGTATCTTCTTAAGCACTGTTGTTGCCCTTGACTCGACATTGTTCTATGTTGCATGTCTATCGGCATCATGTTGATGTTTTTTGCACTTCGTGGTTGTCCTCCTTCCTGTCGCTGGTCGATATGAGACATTTTATAATTTTTAAAAGATTATACAAATAACACTTTTTTTTGGCGCTAAATAGCCTAACAGTGCTGATGCGCCGTTAAAAATCAATCTTGAATCTTGATTTAAACGCTTAATGATTCAGGTGTGTAATGCAGTTAAGCGCTTCAAGTACAACTTTCGTGGAGTTATGAAGGAATTTTAAGTTTGAGCTTCTTACTGTTTCCTGACAAATTCTTTTATTTCTTTCAGTTGTTTCAATGATGTATATCCTCATTTTTATTGCTCAGCAATGTGTCTCGCATCTGTCGGAGTTTCTGCCTTACAGTTCTGCGTATATTCTTGTATAAAGAAACAATACAAAAGAAAGATATAAATAACTGCTTAATTATCACGCCTTTATGTTTATATATAGTTTGTCTTACCTTGCTAGTGCGGGTCCTTAGATGTATATACGATTTGCGTCGTCATGAATCTTGAGTACTTCATTGTGCTGGAAACACATAATGTTACAACTTAAAATAGTACTTTAGGGAGGGAAAGACGCTTGAGTTTTAAGAATGTGACTAAAGACTCTAAACTAATCCATGTGTTTGCACCAATTTTCCGCAAAACGATACAGGTAACGCTTCCATTGTTGTGCTATTGATATTATTTCATCAAATATCTGAAGCGCATACAAACAATCGCTTTGCGTTTTTGCCTGCCCCAGAAAGGTTTGATTGTCCTAAAGCATTCCGAAGTACATCTACATTTCCTTGGGAATTTCGGCGTATATGTTCTACTGCTTCTAAAGATGTGATGTATGTCAAAAGTGGTTAATTGGAATCAATTAAAATAAATTCCGCTTCGTCGTGCTTAAAGGTCAGTCAATGCTAGGAATCTGCTGGATGTATAATAAATATTCTGACTGGATGCTGACAAATTCCTTCGGTGACAATCATTGTATGACAGAAGCATGTATTCCAATGCATTGAATACAATGACTCTCCTGAAGAGCCTCGATCACCTCAGTTGAATAAAAGCCCTCTTGATCTCTGTGCCTCTAGTGGTGAAGTTACTCCAAGTGCTGAGTTTTGGGCCATGACTATGCAGAGCAGATCAGTCACCAGGTCCACTCCAGTATTGTTGCAGGAAATACATCGCCATTCATTGGCCCGAGCACATTGTTAATGCAACAAAGCCCATAATAATTAGTTGCACCTTGGCACTGAATCGTATAACCGTCTGTATTGCGAGAACTACCTGACGCCGACGACTAAACTCTGCACTTCTAAATAAAATATCATTGGTATCTTTAATATTTTATATTATCAATGTCCGCTGATGAGAAGTCATGGAATGACGTAAGAATATGGCTGAAATCCTCTTGTAGTGTTTGAGGTCTGTGTGAGCAAATAATCTAAGCTGTCTGAAGTCATATGCTTTCCATGATCCAAGTTTGGTATTTCTTCATGGCATGACATATTTTTAATGGCTTTGTTGGATTTTGAAACTGATTATTCAGTGGGACGTCTGGGTACCGATACTGATAAGGAATGTTCGCTCTGAAAGAGTATTGATAATCAAATAATAGCTGCCCAAGTTCATTTAAACTACAGGAACCTCCGAATGCCTTCAGTTGGTACTGGTAGGGCACTTTTCATTTCATGGAATTCCTTATACACGCATATCTGAAATTATTAAAGTTTGTATTAATACAATGAATACAAATGTTCCACCATTTTTTCTAGCATCTGATGTTCTTCAAAACCGGATAATTTTTGTGCGAAGTATCACTTTTAATTTGATTATTTTCTGTCATTCATTCTGAATATATAAATGTACACAAGTGTTTTCTCAATGTCTCGGACTTTAAGAAATCAATAGTTATTCATCCACATTATTAATATAGTAGCTGCAGTAGAAACTGTATAACATCATAAACGAGAAAATGAACTTATTATTATTATTGCATTCGTTGAGATGGATAACATTGGTCAATTTTTCAAAATTCTGGGCTATGGTGTTGATAATTCCTATTGTTCCATCCCCATAAAGACCACAACACACCAAAAAGCTGAGACATAGTGAGCGCGTAATTTTAAAATTCTCTGGCTATGAACATTGCAGAAAGAGCAAAACCCAAAAGGTTAAGTAAAATTGAAGAAATAATTTATCTCCATATAATTCAAAGTGAAACTTCAACAAGGAGCGTGTCATATTGTGTGAACTGAAACAAATAGTACAAGTTTGATCAAAAAACCAAATATGTTGAGTAAGTAATCAACCTTGTTAAAACTAAAAACAATAATCCGGCTAATTTCGCGCTTCGGATGCTTAGGTAGGAACGAGTAATTTTTGAAGTAGACGACAGTAAAATGAAAATCAAAGACAATTATTTAGTTGGGACATATGTCTAATTACATGTATAAAACCAACTTGTCCGTAACATCTAGAATTTCCTAGTGATAAACTAATGTCCCATAAACCTGTCTACCTTCATACTCACAGATAAATATAAGCTATATATATATTGTTGTTTTCAAAATAACTCTGCAATCATGTAACGTTAACTTGTTTTTGTAAAAAGGCCACATTCATAATGTAGGTACCTACATACTCAGTAAGAAGCAAACAACACTAATTGAATAATCAGAACATTATATACAGAATTGAAGCAGATTTGCAATTCGACGTGAAAATATATGGTTTAAAATAAAATAATAAATTACTCTTTAGGATGTTCTCGTTGAAAACGATTTTGGCTGTGTTTGTAACCAGTGTTGCTTCGCTTACTTGTGTATGGCAGAAGTGGCAATGTATCTTCTTGGGGACTGTTGTTGCCCTTGACTCGACATTATTCTATGTTGCATGTCTATCGGCATCATGTAGATGTTTTTTGCACTTCGTGGTTGTCCTCTTTCCTGTCGCTGGTCCATATGAGACATTTTATAATTTTTAAAGATTATACAAATAACACTTTTTTTTGGCGCTAAATAGACTAACAGTGCTGATGCGCCGTTACAAATCAATCAATCTTGAATCTTGATTTAAACGCTTAATGATTCAGGTGTGTAATGCAGTTAAGAGCTTCAAGTAAAACTTTCGTTTTGATTGTCCTAAAGCATTCCGAAGTACAGCTCCATTTCCTTTGGAATTTCGTCGTATGTGTTCTACCGCTTCTAAAAGATGTCATGTATGTCAAAAGTGGTTAATACGAAAATAAACCAAACGCCATACCTTCCTTTGGCATTAGAATATCATCCAGCCTTGACACTACAAATATAGATCTTTGTAAAATTCAGAAAACGTCCATCTCCGAAACACCACCCTGGCTAATTAACTACCAAAAGTACGTTTTACGCTACACGATGGAAAAAAATCCGAAACACACCCTTTTGTCTTCAACAACTCTTACCATGAACTCCTTACCGAATTTAAAAACTACACCAGAATTTACACTGATGGATCAAAGGATGAGGAAAAGGCTCCTGCGGCCTTTGTTTGTGGAAATCATACAACGCAAGTTCGCTTACCAAATGGAGCATCAATTTTTACAGCCGATATCAGAGCAGTAGACCTTGCTCTGCAACATCCCCCTGCGGGTCCGGGGTTGTAGAATTGGCCCGACGTGCCTCGCTACGTGTCGTAAAAGGCGACTAAGTAGAGGCAACCTGTTTGCCGTGGGTTGCGTCCCGTGTCGGGGGAGGAAAGGATCCTGGTAGTTGAGCAGAGGCTTTCCCTGCAATACACTACTTTGGCCTCTACTTCTCTTAGACGGGTGGTCGGGATGGGCCCGGTTCCGACAAAACGGCTGGTCACGCCGAGCCCTAGGAAGTCTTTATTTACTCTCTCACCTCCTTTATCTTTATCCTTGTATCTCTCTTGATACCACCGTTGCCCCTGTATTCTAGTCCTTTATCGTTGCCTTTTCCAAGTCTTGGAAGACTTTCTAGAAGGCGGTGGCTTAACGGGTCAATCGGGGGGTAATTTTACCGACCTTAGAAATTGGCGACTTCAAGGTCAATCAAAGGTAATTTTATCAACTGAGTATGGCATCTGTGTATCCCTGACACTTGAAAAGTGTCCCCTTGTTGGGCTCCTTGGTGGGTGGGGAGCACGGGTGCTGAATTTTTAATCTAGCCAAAATGGATATTTCCAAAAAAAATCAAAATAAATGTACGAAAACTTTATCTGACTCGGACGACGAACCATGTAGTGTGGACTCATTTCCACGCTTCATGGTAATACAATCTAATGATGCCGCAAAATCCCTTGCTTCACTCTCTCCGTTTGTGATCGAGAAAACAATTACAGGTTTGATTGGTACGCCAAAGAGTGTCAAAAAAACGAAATCGGGTTGCCTTCTCGTGGAATGTGAGCGACGAGGTCAGTCAGACAATATCAAGAAGATAAAAACTTTCTTCGATATTCCAGTGACCTCATTCGCTCACACCACACTGAATACGTCCAAAGGCGTGATTTGCTGTCGTGACTTGGCTGGAGTCACCGAGGCAGATATCATTGAAGGAATGAAAAGTGGAGGTGTCACTGCAGTCCGTCGAATACGTATCAAACGTAATAATAACCTGCAGGACACCAACACCATTGTACTCACCTTCAACAAGCCAACTGTACCCAAAGTGGTCAAAGTTGGCTTCTTGCAAGTGAAGGTTGACATCTACATTCCTAACCCCCTTCGATGTTATAAATGTCAAAAATACGGCCATCACGAAGACCGCTGCTCTAAAACCCAAATATGTGGCCGATGCGGAGAAAATTCTCAACAGGAAACTGACTGTAGAGCAACTCCGCATTGTGTCAACTGTGGAAAAAAGCACCACGCAAATTCCAAGGATTGCGATACCTGGAAACAGGAGAAGGAAATTCAGAGGGTAAAATACACAAATAATATTCCCTATCCAGAAGCCAGAAAACTTGTACAGGCGAAAACAGCCCATCCTGGCCCATCCTTCTCCACTGCAGTGAAGAACAATCCTAAAACAACGAAGGACGCTCAAACACAAACAGAAGCACCCGATTCAACACCAAGCTCAAACACCCCTCATTACCAATCACAGAAAAACACGGCATCTACACAAACTACATTCAGCAATACTCAACAACCTAAATCACCAAAAAACAAAAATAAATCTCATGGAAACAGGCAACAAAAGGGGTCAGATGACCCCATCAAACTTTATAATAGGTTTGGAGACATCGAGAGCATGGATGCAGAAGAATCTGCTCCATGCGCCCAAGGGAACTCCAGACCTACAAACAAAAAATTCACCCCCGTACTTCCTCCAGAGAAATAACCAAACAAATTCCCTCTGCGAAAGGTCTAACCTAGCTCCACAATCTTTAATTTAAATTTATAATGAAAAACACTATCATACAATGGAATTGTCGAGGACTTAAAGCAAATTACAATGATATTCTCCTGCTTCTAAACGAACATGATCCTGCGGTACAATGCCTTCAAGAAACATTCTTGAAAGATACGGACAATATCACATTTAAAAACTACTCCCTGTTTAACACCTGCTCTCCAAATGTTGATAGGGCATCAGGAGGAGTTTCTGTTATTGTAAACAACAGAGCTCGTCATAGCTTCATTCATTTAAACACCAATTTACAAGCCATTGCTGTAAGCGTCACTCTACATCGAGTGATTACATTTTGTTCTATTTATTTACCACCAAACACTAACCTAGTACCAAACGAACTCGACAATCTTGTTCAACAGCTTCCCGCACCCTTTGTTTTACTCGGGGATTTTAATGGCCATAACATTTTATGGGGATCAAATCATATAAGTGACAGAGGTGACAAAGTTGAAGACTTTATTTCTAGACACTACACTACTTTGGCCTCTACTTCTCTTAGACGGGTGGTCGGGATGGGCCCGGTTCCGACAAATCGGCTGGTCACGCCGAGCCCTAGGAGGTCTTTATTAACTTTCTCACCTTCTTGCTCTTTCTCCTTGTATCTCTCTTGATACCACCGTTGCCCCTATATTCTATTCCTTTATATTTCCCTTTTCCAAGTGTTAGAAGGCGGTGGCTTAACGGGTCAATCGGGGGGAATTTTACCGACCTTAGAAACTGGCGACTTCAAGGTCAATCAAAGGTAATTTTATCAACTGAGTATGGCATTTGTGTATCCCTGGCACTTGAAAAGTGTCCCCTTGTTGGGCTCCTTGGTGGGTGGGGAGCACGGGTGCTGAATTTTTAATCTAGCCATCATGGATAATTAAAAAAAAATCAAAATAAAAGATCGAAACCCTTATCAGAGGCTGACGATGAACCATGTAGTGTGGAGTCATTTCCACGCTTCATGGTCATACAGTCAAAAGATCCCACGAAACATCTTGCCGCACTATCTCCATTTGTCATCGAAAAGACTATCACAGGATCGATTGGCACACCCAAAAGTGTTAAAAAGTTGAAATCGGGTTGTCTTCTTATTGAGTGTGAGCGACGAGGTCAATCAGACAATATCAGGAAAATGAAAACGTTCTTTGATATCCCAGTAACCTCATTCGCTCACACCACACTGAATACGTCCAAAGGCGTGATTCGCTGCCGTGACTTGGCTGGAGTCACCGACGCTGACATCATCGAAGGAATCAAAGGTGGTGTCACTGCAGTCCGACGAATACGTATTAAACGTAATAACAATCTGCAGGACACCAACACGATTGTACTCACCTTCAATAGGCCAACTGTACCCAAAGTGGTAAAAGTTGGCTTTTTGCAAGTAAAGGTAGAGATTTACATTCCCAACCCCCTTCGGTGTTATAAGTGTCAAAAATACGGCCATCACGAAGACCGCTGCTCCAAGAGCCAAATATGTGGCCGATGCGGAGACAATGCTCATCAGGAATCTGATTGTAGAGCAACTCCGCATTGTGTCAACTGCGGGAAAGAGCACCACGCAAATTCCAAGGATTGCGATACCTGGAAACAGAAGGAAATTCAGAGGGTAAAATACACAAATAATATTCCTATCCAGAAGCCAGAAAAATTGTACAGACAAATACAGCCCATCCTGGCCCATCCTTCTCCACTGTAGTGAAGAGCAATCCTAAAACAACGAAGGACGCTCAAACACAAACAGAAGCACCCGATTCAACACCAAATTCAAACACCCCCCATTACCAAGCACAGAAAAACACGGCATCTACTCAGACTACATTTAATAATACCCAACAACCTAAATCACCAAAGAGTAAAAAATCTCACGGAAACAGGCAACAAAAGGGGTCAGATGACCCCATCAAACTTTATAACAGGTTTGGAGACATCGAGAGCATGGATGCAGAAGAATCTGCTCCATGCGTCCAAGGGAACTCCAGACCTACAAACAAAAAATTCACCCCCGTACTTCCTCCAGAGAAATAACAAAACAAATTCCGTCTGCGAAAGGTCTAACCTAGCTCCACAATCTTTAATTTAAATTTATAATGAAAAACACTATCATACAATGGAATTGTCGAGGACTTAAAGCAAATTACAATGATATTCTCCTGCTTTTAAACGAACATGATCCTGCGGTACTATGCCTTCAAGAAACATTCTTGAAAGATACGGACAATATCACATTTAAAAACTACTCCCTGTTTAACACCTGCTCTCCAATGTTGATAGGGCATCAGGAGGAGTTTCTGTTATTGTAAACAACAGAGCTCCTCATAGATTCATTCATTTAAACACCATTTTACAAGCCATTGCTGTAAGCGTCACTCTACATCGAGTGATTACATTTTGCTCTATTTATTTACCACCAAACACTAACCTAGTACCAAACGAACTCGATAATCTTGTTCAACAGCTTCCCGTACCCTTTGTTTTACTCGGGGATTTTAATGCCAATATCATTTTATGGGGATCAAATCATAGGTCAGAGGTCACAAAGTTGAAGACTTTATTTCTAGACACGATCTGTGTCTATATAATACCAAAACACCTACATATTTACACCCAGGCACGGGTACATACACATGCATCGACTTGACAATTTGTTCTCCTTCGCTGCTTTTGGACTATGAATGTAAGGTCGCTGATGACCTTCGCAGCAGCGATCACTTCCCAATCTTCCTTGTAAATCTTAACTCTACAATTGATGAAGTAATTCCACATTGGAATTGAACGAAGGCCGACTGGGCCAAGTTTGAAACACTCTGTAAAACTAGGCTGAATGAGGATACAGTTTTCAATGTTGACGACACCATTCAGCATTTTACATCTATTTTAATAGAGATTGCAGCAGAATCCATTCCCAAGTCCTCGCCATATTGTAAAAGAACCCAAAAACCTTGGGTGACTAAGGAATGTAAGGAAGCCATTAAACTACGCCGAGAAGCATTAAGGAAATTTAATAATCATCTGACGCCCGAAAACTTAAATATATATCGCATTGCCCGGGCCAAAGCTCGCCGCATACTCAAAGAAAGTAAAAGAGCATCATGGAAGAAGTATGTTTCTTCTTTAAACTCTCGTTTCTCTGTGAAAAAAGTTTGGGACACTATACGCAAAATAAACGGAAAGAGAAAGCAAAACCCTCTCCGACATCTGACACTGAACAATAACAACTTTAGTTCAAAACGTGACATTGCAAATATTCTTGCTGACAGTTTCTCGAAAAATTCCTCATCATCTAATTATTCAGAAGCCTTCCGAAAACTTAAAACTCAAAAAGAAAAGTCACGTTTAAAATTCACATCCAACAACTCGGAAAGTTATAATCAATTGTTCTCACTATCGGAGCTTAGGGAGGCTTTAGATAAGGCCCATGATACATCCGCTGGGCCTGACGAGATACATTACCAGTTTCTGAAACACCTTCCAGAATCATCATTAACATCTCTTTTGAAACTCTTCAATGATTTATGGATTACTGGTAATGTACAAAAATCTGGAAAGAAGCAACTGTAATAGCAGTCCCCAAACCCGGTAAAGATAGCCAAGACCCCAACAGCTACCGACCAATTGCACTCACAAGCTGTGTGTGCAAAACAATGGAACGAATGATCAATTCTCGGCTTGTCTGGTATTTGGAAACTAACAATTTAATATCTCCTTTCCAAAGTGGCTTTCGATATGGCCGGAGCACCAATGATCATCTGGTTAGACTAGAAACATTCATTCGCGATGCATTTATTAAGAAAGAACATTTAGTAGCGGTTTTCTTTGATTTAGAAGAGGCCTATGACACGACATGGAAGTACGGGATACTAAATGACCTCAACGATCTAGGTCTAAAAGGCCGTCTGCCCTCTTTCATATCCAACTTTCTCTCCGACAGAGAATTCAAAGTACGAGTGTGCTCTACCCTCTCAGATCTGCACGAGCAATAAATGGGTGTGCCCCAGGGCAGTATTTTATCTGTGACACTTTTCAATATCAAAATTAATAACATCACCAAGTGTTTGACTCCTGGTGTGGATTGCTCACTATATGTTGATGATTTTCTCATATGTTATCGGTCAAAGCACATGCATACAATTGAAAGACAACTACAGCAAAATATCAACAAGATTCAAAATTGGTCTAGTACGAACGGTTTCAAATTCTCGAAATCAAAAACTGTATGTATGCATTTCTGTCAATTACGACGACACCACGATGAACCTAAACTCACGCTGGACGGAACACCTATTCCAGTTGTTGAGGAAACAAAATTTTTGGGTATTATCTTTGACAGAAAACTGACCTTTATTCCACACCTAAAAAACTTGAAAGCCAAATGCTTAAAAGCACTTGACCTACTTAAAGTAGTAGCACACACTGACTGGGGTGCTGATAGAAAAGTCATCCTGAATTTATATAGAACGTTTATTCGCTCCAAACTAGACTATGGTTGCGTTGTGTATGGTTCTGCCAGAAAATCGTATCTTAAAATGCTTGATCCAATTCATCATCAGGGAATAAGACTGGCTCTGGGAGCATTTAAAACATCCCCGTGTGAAAGCCTTCTAGCTGAGGCGAATGAACCACCGTTATCGCATCGTAGAGAAATGCTTTCAGCACAGTATGCTCTCAAATTAAAATCAAACCCTCTGAATCCTTCTTTTTCGGCTGTTTTTCAACCCAAATACAAAACTTTATACGAAAATAAACCAAACGCCATACCTTCCTTTGGCATTAGAATATCATCCAGCCTTGACACTACAAATATAGATCTTTCAAAAATTCAGAAAACATCCATCTCCGAAACACCACCCTGGCTAATTAAACAACCAAAAGTACGTTTTACGCTACACGATGGAAAAAAATCCGAAACAAACCCTTCTATCTTCCACAACTCTTACCATGAACTCCTCACCGAATTTAAAAACTACACGAGAATTTACACTGATGGATCAAAGGATGAGGAAAAGGCTGCTGCAGCCTTTGTTTGTGGAAATCACACAACGCAAGTTCGCTTACCAAATGGAGCATCAATTTTTACAGCCGAAATCAGAGCAATAGACCTTGCTCTGCAACATATAGAAAAGAATCGTATTTCAAACTGTATCATCTTCTCCGACTCGCTATCAGTACTTCAGTCACTACACAATAGAAAACTGGAGAACCCATTATTGAAAAACATACTCGTAAAAAATACCGAGCTGAGTGTCTCCCACAATATAATATACTGTTGGTTACCTAGCCACATTGGTATTAAAGGTAACGAAAAAGCAGATCGCGCTGCTAAAATGGCCCTTTCTCAAGAACCATCTGATTTTAAAATACCATATACTGTTATCAAGAACTTCTCACCGAATATAAAAACTACACAAGAATTTATACCGACGGCTCAAAGGATGAGGAAAAGGCTGCAGCATCCTTTGTTTGTGGAAATTACACAACGCAAGTTCGCTTACCAAATGGAACATCAATGTTTACAGCTGAAATCAGAGCAATAGACCTTGCTCTGCAACATCCCCCTGCGGGTCCGGGGTTGTAGAATTGGCCCGACGTGCCTCGCTACGTGTCGTAAAAGGCGACTAAGTAGAGGCAACCTGTTTGCCGTGGGTTGCGTCCCGTGTCGGGGGAGGAAAGGATCCTGGTAGTTGAGCAGTGGCTTTCCCTGCAATACACTACTTTGGCCTCTACTTCTCTTAGACGGGTGGTCGGGATGGGCCCGGTTCCGACAAATCGGCTGGTCACGCCGAGCCCTAGGAGGTCTTTATTAACTTTCTCACCTTCTTTCTCTCTCTCCTTGTATCTCTCTTGATACCACCGTTGCCCCTATATTCTTTTCCTTTATATTTCCCTTTTCCAAGTCTTAGAAGGCTTCCTAGAAGGCGGTGGCTTAACGGGTCAATCGGGGGGTAATTTTACCGACCTTAGAAATTGGCGACTTCAGGGTCATTCAAAGGTAATTTTATCAACTGAGTATGGCATCTGTGTATCCCTGACACTTGAAAAGTGTCCCCTTGTTGGGCTCCTTGGTGGGTGGGGAGCACGGGTGCTGAATTTTTAATCTAACCATCATGGATAATTCCAAAAAAAATCAAAATAAAAGATCGAAACCCTTATCAGAGTCTGACGATGAACCATGTAGTGTGGAGTCATTTCCACGCTTCATGGTCATACAGTCAAAAGATGCCACGAAACCGCTTGCCGCACTATCTCCATTTGTCATCGAAAAGACTATCACAGGATCGATTGGCACACCTAAAAGTGTTAAAAAGTTGAAATCGGGTTGTCTTCTTATTGAGTGTGAGCGACGAGGTCAATCAGACAATATCAGGAAAATGAAAACGTTCTTTGATATCCCAGTAACCTCATTCGCTCACACCACACTGAATACGTCCAAAGGCGTGATTCGCTGCCGTGACTTGGCTGGAGTCACGGACGCTGACATCATCGAAGGAATGAAAGATGAAGGTGTCACTGCAGTCCGACGAATACGTATTAAACGTAATAACAATCTGCAGGACACCAACACCATTGTACTCACCTTCAACAGGCCAACTGTACCCAAAGTGGTGAAAGTTGGCTTTTTGCAAGTAAAGGTAGAGATTTACATTCCCAACCCCCTTCGGTGTTATAAGTGTCAAAAATACGGCCATCACGAAGACCGCTGCTCCAAGAGCCAAATATGTGGCCGATGCGGAGACAATGCTCATCAGGAATCTGATTGTAGAGCAACTCCGCATTGTGTCAACTGCGGAAAAGAGCACCACGCAAATTCCAAGGATTGCGATACCTGGAAACAGGAGAAGGAAATTCAGAGGGTAAAATACACAAATAATATTCCCTATCCAGAAGCCAGAAAAATTGTACAGGCAAAAACAGCCCATCCTGGCCCATCCTTCTCCACTGTAGTGAAGAGCAATCCTAAAACAACGAAGGACGCTCAAACACAAACAGAAGCACCCGATTCAACACCAAATTCAAACACCCCCCATTACCAAGCACAGAAAAACACGGCATCTACTCAGACTACATTTAATAATACCCAACAACCTAAATCACCAAAGAATAAAAAATCTCACGGAAACAGGCAACAAAAGGGGTCAGATGACCCCATCAAACTTTATAACAGGTTTGGAGACATCGAGAGCATGGATGCAGAAGAATCTGCTCCATGCACACAAGGGAACTCCAGACCTACAAACAAAAAATTCACCCCCGTACTTCCTCCAGAGAAATAACAAAACAAATTCCGTCTGCGAAAGGTCTAACCTAGCTCCACAATCTTTAATTTAAATTTATAATGAAAAACACTATCATACAGTGGAATTGTCGAGGACTTAAAGCAAATTACAATGATATTCTCCTGCTTTTAAACGAACATGATCCTGCGGTACTATGCCTTCAAGAAACCTTCTTGAAAGATACGGACAATATCACATTTAAAAACTACTCCCTGTTTAACACCTGCTCTCCAAATGTTGACAGGGCATCAGGAGGAGTTTCTGTTATTGTGAACAACAGAGCTCCTCATAGTTTCATTCCTTTAAACACCAATTTACAAACCATTGCTGTAAGCGTCACTCTACATCGAGTGATTACATTTTGCTCTATTTATTTACCACCAAACACTAACCTAGTACCAAACGAACTCGATAATCTTGTTCAACAGCTTCCCGCACCCTTTGTTTTATTCGGGGATTTTAATGCCCATAACATTTTATGGGGATCGAATCATGTAAGTGACAGAGGTCACAAAGTTGAAGACTTTATTTCTAGACACGATCTGTGTCTATATAATACCAAAACACCTACATATTTACACCCAGGCACGGGTACATACACATGCATCGATTTGACAATTTGTTCTCCTTCGCTGCTTTTGGACTATGAATGGAAGGTCGCTGATGACCTTCACAGCAGCGATCACTTCCCAATATTTCTTGTAAATCATAACTCTACAATTGATGAAGTAATTCCACAATGGAATTTAAAGAAGGCCGACTGGGCCAAATTCGAAACACTCTGTAAAACCAGGCTGAATGAGGATACAGTTTTCAATGTTAACGACCCCATTCAGCATTTTACATCTATTTTAACCGACATTGCAGAAGAATCTATCCCCAAGTCCTCAGCAAACTGTAAAAGAACCCTAAAACCTTGGCTCACTAAGGAATGTAAGGAAGCCATACGGCAACGCCGAGAAGCCTTGAAAAAATTTAACAATCATCCGACGCCCGAGAATTTAAGTAAATATCGTATTCTCCGGGCCAAAGCTCGCCGCACAATCAAAGAAAGTAAACGAGCATCATGGATGAAATATGTTTCCTCTTTAAACTCTCGTTCCTCAATTAAGAAAGTTTGGGACACGATCCGAAAAATAAACGGAAAGAGAAAACACAATTCTTTCCGACATCTAAAAGTGAATACTAACAATCTTAGCTCAAAACGTGACATAGCAAATGTTCTTGCTGATACATTCTCTAAAAATTCGTCATCATCTAATTATTCCGAAGCCTTCCAAAAATTGAAAACTCAAAAAGAAAAGTCACGTTTAAAATTCACATCCAACAACTCGGAAAGCTACAACCAGCTGGTTTCACTATCAGAACTTATGGAGGCTTTAGACAAGGCCCATGATACTTCCGCTGGGCCTGACAAAATACATTACCAGTTTTTAAAACATCTTCCAGAATCATCTTTAACATCTCTTTTAAAACTCTTCAATGATTTATGGATTACTGGTAACTTACCTAAAATATGGAAAGAAGCAACAGTAATACCAGTTCCCAAACCCGGTAAAGATAGTGAAGATCCTACCAACTATCGACCTATTGCACTCACAAGCTGCATGTGCAAAACAATGGAACGAATGATCAATTCTCGGCTTGTATGGTACCTGGAAACTAACAATTTAATATCTCCTTTCCAAAGTGGCTTTCGTTATGGACGGAGCACCAACGATCATCTGGTTAGACTAGAAACATTCATTCGCGATGCATTTATCAAGAAAGAACATTTAGTAGCGGTTTTCTTTGATTTAGAAAAGGCCTATGACACAACATGGAAGTACGGGATACTAAAAGACCTGCACGATCTAGGTCTAAAAGGCCGTCTGCCCTCTTTCATATCCAACTTCCTCTCCGACAGAGAATTCAAGGTACGAGTGGGCTGTACTCTCTCAGATTTGCACGAGCAAGAGATGGGTGTGCCCCAGGGCAGTATTTTATCTGTGACACTTTTCAATATCAAAATTAATAACATCACCAAGTGTTTGACTCCTGGTGTGGATTGCTCACTATATGTTGATGATTTTCTCATATGTTATCGGTCAAAGCACATGCATACAATTGAAAGACAACTACAGCAAAATATCAACAAGATTCAAAATTGGTCTAGTACGAACGGTTTCAAATTCTCGAAATCAAAAACGGTATGTATGCATTTCTGTCAATTACGACGACACCACGATGAACCTCACCTCACGCTGGACGGAACACCTATTCCAGTTGTTGAGGAAACAAAATTTTTGGGTATTATCTTTGACAGAAAACTGACCTTTATTCCACACCTAAAAAACTTGAAAGCCAAATGCTTAAAAGCACTTGACCTACTTAAAGTAGTAGCACACACTGACTGGGGTGCTGATAGAAAAGTCATCCTGAATTTATATAGAACGTTTATTCGCTCCAAACTAGACTATGGTTGCGTTGTGTATGGTTCTGCCAGAAAATCGTATCTTAAAATGCTTGATCCAATTCATCATCAGGGAATAAGACTGGCTCTGGGAGCATTTAAAACATCCCCGTGTGAAAGCCTTCTAGCTGAGGCGAATGAACCACCGTTATCGCATCGTAGAGAAATGCTTTCAGCACAGTATGCTCTCAAATTAAAATCAAACCCTCTGAATCCTTCTTTTTCGGCTGTTTTTCAACCCAAATACAAAACTTTATACGAAAATAAACCAAACGCCATACCTTCCTTTGGCATTAGAATATCATCCAGCCTTGACACTACAAATATAGATCTTTCAAAAATTCAGAAAACATCCATCTCCGAAACACCACCCTGGCTAATTAAACAACCAAAAGTACGTTTTACGCTACACGATGGAAAAAAATCCGAAACAAACCCTTCTATCTTCCACAACTCTTACCATGAACTCCTCACCGAATTTAAAAACTACACGAGAATTTACACTGATGGATCAAAGGATGAGGAAAAGGCTGCTGCAGCCTTTGTTTGTGGAAATCACACAACGCAAGTTCGCTTACCAAATGGAGCATCAATTTTTACAGCCGAAATCAGAGCAATAGACCTTGCTCTGCAACATATAGAAAAGAATCGTATTTCAAACTGTATCATCTTCTCCGACTCGCTATCAGTACTTCAGTCACTACACAATAGAAAACTGGAGAACCCATTATTGAAAAACATACTCGTAAAAAATACCGAGCTGAGTGTCTCCCACAATATAATATACTGTTGGTTACCTAGCCACATTGGTATTAAAGGTAACGAAAAAGCAGATCGCGCTGCTAAAATGGCCCTTTCTCAAGAACCATCTGATTTTAAAATACCATATACAGATTTTAAACCTTGTATCAGAAAGTTCTTACGTCAGAAGTGGCAGGCATCATGGAATGATGCTGTAAATAACAAACTTCATGCAATCAAACCAACTCTAGGAGAATGGACTCCTTCCTACAGAACCATTCGTAGGGAGGAGGTAGTCATTGCAAGAATCCGAATTGGTCATACTTATATCACCCACACCCACATACTAAAAGGTGAAGACCCACCAGAGTGCGTTTCTTGCAATGAACCATTCACTGTCAAGCACTTTATGATAGAGTGCTTTGACCTACAACCTACGCGCGATCGTTATTACGTTGTGCATGATATGAAAGAACTTTTTGATAATATAAACATCACTCGTATTATCGAGTTCTTGAAAGCCGTAAATATTTATTCTAAACTCTGACTTTTATGCTATCACCTTGTGCAGTTTTATGCAATATACATTCCGTCCCATTTTAATACCTATTCATCTTTTTTACATCTCCCGTTGATCGGGAAGCTTTATTTTGCACCGTTACCATCTTACCGTTTTTAATTTCAACCATTTGTTCTTTTATATCGCTGGTCGATGTAGAACCTTTTATAAGTTTTAAAAGATTATACAAGTAACACTTTGTTTGGCGCTAAATAGCCTAAGAGTGCTGATGCGCCGTTAAAAAAAAACAATCAATCAATCAATCAATCAATCCGCTGGGCCTGACAAAATACATTACCAGTTTTTAAAACATCTTCCAGAATCATCTTTAACATCTCTTTTAAAACTCTTCAATGATTTATGGATTACTGGTAACCTACCTAAAATATGGAAAGAAGCAACAGTAATACCAGTTCCCAAACCCGGTAAAGATAGTGAAGATCCTACCAACTATCGACCTATTGCACTCACAAGCTGCATGTGCAAAACAATGGAACGAATGATCAATTCTCGGCTTGTATGGTACCTGGAAACTAACAATTTAATATCTCCTTTCCAAAGTGGCTTTCGTTATGGACGGAGCACCAACGATCATCTGGTTAGACTAGAAACATTCATTCGCGATGCATTTATCAAGAAAGAACATTTAGTAGCGGTTTTCTTTGATTTAGAAAAGGCCTATGACACAACATGGAAGTACGGGATACTAAAAGACCTGCACGATCTAGGTCTAAAAGGCCGTCTGCCCTCTTTCATATCCAACTTCCTCTCCGACAGAGAATTCAAGGTACGAGTGGGCTGTACTCTCTCAGATTTGCACGAGCAAGAGATGGGTGTGCCCCAGGGCAGTATTTTATCTGTGACACTTTTCAATATCAAAATTAATAACATCACCAAGTGTTTGACTCCTGGTGTGGATTGCTCACTATATGTTGATGATTTTCTCATATGTTATCGGTCAAAGCACATGCATACAATTGAAAGACAACTACAGCAAAATATCAACAAGATTCAAAATTGGGCTAATACGAACGGTTTCAAATTCTCGAAATCAAAAACGGTATGTATGCATTTCTGTCAATTACGACGACACCACGATGAACCTCACCTCACGCTGGACGGAACACCTATTCCAGTTGTTGAGGAAACAAAATTTTTGGGTATTATCTTTGACAGAAAACTGACCTTTATTCCACACCTAAAAAACTTGAAAGCCAAATGCTTAAAAGCACTTGACCTACTTAAAGTAGTAGCACACACTGACTGGGGTGCTGATAGAAAAGTCATCCTGAATTTATATAGAACGTTTATTCGCTCCAAACTAGACTATGGTTGCGTTGTGTATGGTTCTGCCAGAAAATCGTATCTTAAAATGCTTGATCCAATTCATCATCAGGGAATAAGACTGGCTCTGGGAGCATTTAAAACATCCCCGTGTGAAAGCCTTCTAGCTGAGGCGAATGAACCACCGTTATCGCATCGTAGAGAAATGCTTTCAGCACAGTATGCTCTCAAATTAAAATCAAACCCTCTGAATCCTTCTTTTTCGGCTGTTTTTCAACCCAAATACAAAACTTTATACGAAAATAAACCAAACGCCATACCTTCCTTTGGCATTAGAATATCATCCAGCCTTGACACTACAAATATAGATCTTTCAAAAATTCAGAAAACATCCATCTCCGAAACACCACCCTGGCTAATTAAACAACCAAAAGTACGTTTTACGCTACACGATGGAAAAAAATCCGAAACAAACCCTTCTATCTTCCACAACTCTTACCATGAACTCCTCACCGAATTTAAAAACTACACGAGAATTTACACTGATGGATCAAAGGATGAGGAAAAGGCTGCTGCAGCCTTTGTTTGTGGAAATCACACAACGCAAGTTCGCTTACCAAATGGAGCATCAATTTTTACAGCCGAAATCAGAGCAATAGACCTTGCTCTGCAACATATAGAAAAGAATCGTATTTCAAACTGTATCATCTTCTCCGACTCGCTATCAGTACTTCAGTCACTACACAATAGAAAACTGGAGAACCCATTATTGAAAAACATACTCGTAAAAAATACCGAGCTGAGTGTCTCCCACAATATAATATACTGTTGGTTACCTAGCCACATTGGTATTAAAGGTAACGAAAAAGCAGATCGCGCTGCTAAAATGGCCCTTTCTCAAGAACCATCTGATTTTAAAATACCATATACAGATTTTAAACCTTGTATCAGAAAGTTCTTACGTCAGAAGTGGCAGGCATCATGGAATGATGCTGTAAATAACAAACTTCATGCAATCAAACCAACTCTAGGAGAATGGACTCCTTCCTACAGAACCATTCGTAGGGAGGAGGTAGTCATTGCAAGAATCCGAATTGGTCATACTTATATCACCCACACCCACATACTAAAAGGTGAAGACCCACCAGAGTGCGTTTCTTGCAATGAACCATTCACTGTCAAGCACTTTATGATAGAGTGCTTTGACCTACAACCTACGCGCGATCGTTATTACGTTGTGCATGATATGAAAGAACTTTTTGATAATATAAACATCACTCGTATTATCGAGTTCTTGAAAGCCGTAAATATTTATTCTAAACTCTGACTTTTATGCTATCACCTTGTGCAGTTTTATGCAATATACATTCCGTCCCATTTTAATACCTATTCATCTTTTTTACATCTCCCGTTGATCGGGAAGCTTTATTTTGCACCGTTACCATCTTACCGTTTTTAATTTCAACCATTTGTTCTTTTATATCGCTGGTCGATGTAGAACCTTTTATAAGTTTTAAAAGATTATACAAGTAACACTTTGTTTGGCGCTAAATAGCCTAAGAGTGCTGATGCGCCGTTAAAAAAAAACAATCAATCAATCAATCCGCTGGGCCTGACAAAATACATTACCAGTTTTTAAAACATCTTCCAGAATCATCTTTAACATCTCTTTTAAAACTCTTCAATGATTTATGGATTACTGGTAACCTACCTAAAATATGGAAAGAAGCAACAGTAATACCAGTTCCCAAACCCGGTAAAGATAGTGAAGATCCTACCAACTATCGACCTATTGCACTCACAAGCTGCATGTGCAAAACAATGGAACGAATGATCAATTCTCGGCTTGTATGGTACCTGGAAACTAACAATTTAATATCTCCTTTCCAAAGTGGCTTTCGTTATGGACGGAGCACCAACGATCATCTGGTTAGACTAGAAACATTCATTCGCGATGCATTTATCAAGAAAGAACATTTAGTAGCGGTTTTCTTTGATTTAGAAAAGGCCTATGACACAACATGGAAGTACGGGATACTAAAAGACCTGCACGATCTAGGTCTAAAAGGCCGTCTGCCCTCTTTCATATCCAACTTCCTCTCCGACAGAGAATTCAAGGTACGAGTGGGCTGTACTCTCTCAGATTTGCACGAGCAAGAGATGGGTGTGCCCCAGGGCAGTATGTTATCTGTGACACTTTTCAATATCAAAATTAATAACATCACCAAGTGTTTGACTCCTGGTGTGGATTGCTCACTATATGTTGATGATTTTCTCATATGTTATCGGTCAAAGCACATGCATACAATTGAAAGACAACTACAGCAAAATATCAACAAGATTCAAAATTGGGCTAATACGAACGGTTTCAAATTCTCGAAATCAAAAACGGTATGTATGCATTTCTGTCAATTACGACGACACCACGATGAACCTCACCTCACGCTGGACGGAACACCTATTCCAGTTGTTGAGGAAACAAAATTTTTGGGTATTATCTTTGACAGAAAACTGACCTTTATTCCACACCTAAAAAACTTGAAAGCCAAATGCTTAAAAGCACTTGACCTACTTAAAGTAGTAGCACACACTGACTGGGGTGCTGATAGAAAAGTCATCCTGAATTTATATAGAACGTTTATTCGCTCCAAACTAGACTATGGTTGCGTTGTGTATGGTTCTGCCAGAAAATCGTATCTTAAAATGCTTGATCCAATTCATCATCAGGGAATAAGACTGGCTCTGGGAGCATTTAAAACATCCCCGTGTGAAAGCCTTCTAGCTGAGGCGAATGAACCACCGTTATCGCATCGTAGAGAAATGCTTTCAGCACAGTATGCTCTCAAATTAAAATCAAACCCTCTGAATCCTGCTTCTTCGGCTGTTTTTCAACCCAAATACAAAACTTTATACGAAAATAAACCAAACGCCATACCTTCCTTTGGCATTAGAATATCATCCAGCCTTGACACTACAAATATAGATCTTTCAAAAATTCAGAAAACATCCATCTCCGAAACACCACCCTGGCTAATTAAACAACCAAAAGTACGTTTTACGCTACACGATGGAAAAAAATCCGAAACAAACCCTTCTATCTTCCACAACTCTTACCATGAACTCCTCACCGAATTTAAAAACTACACGAGAATTTACACTGATGGATCAAAGGATGAGGAAAAGGCTGCTGCAGCCTTTGTTTGTGGAAATCACACAACGCAAGTTCGCTTACCAAATGGAGCATCAATTTTTACAGCCGAAATCAGAGCAATAGACCTTGCTCTGCAACATATAGAAAAGAATCGTATTTCAAACTGTATCATCTTCTCCGACTCGCTATCAGTACTTCAGTCACTACACAATAGAAAACTGGAGAACCCATTATTGAAAAACATACTCGTAAAAAATACCGAGCTGAGTGTCTCCCACAATATAATATACTGTTGGTTACCTAGCCACATTGGTATTAAAGGTAACGAAAAAGCAGATCGCGCTGCTAAAATGGCCCTTTCTCAAGAACCATCTGATTTTAAAATACCATATACAGATTTTAAACCTTGTATCAGAAAGTTCTTACGTCAGAAGTGGCAGGCATCATGGAATGATGCTGTAAATAACAAACTTCATGCAATCAAACCAACTCTAGGAGAATGGACTCCTTCCTACAGAACCATTCGTAGGGAGGAGGTAGTCATTGCAAGAATCCGAATTGGTCATACTTATATCACCCACACCCACATACTAAAAGGTGAAGACCCACCAGAGTGCGTTTCTTGCAATGAACCATTCACTGTCAAGCACTTTATGATAGAGTGCTTTGACCTACAACCTACGCGCGATCGTTATTACGTTGTGCATGATATGAAAGAACTTTTTGATAATATAAACATCACTCGTATTATCGAGTTCTTGAAAGCCGTAAATATTTACTCTAAACTCTGACTTTTATGCTATCACCTTGTGCAGTTTTATGCAATATACATTCCGTCCCATTTTAATACCTATTCATCTTTTTTACATCTCCCGTTGATCGGGAAGCTTTATTTTGCACCGTTACCATCTTACCGTTTTTAATTTCAACCATTTGTTCTTTTATATCGCTGGTCGATGTAGAACCTTTTATAAGTTTTAAAAGATTATACAAATAACACTTTGTTTGGCGCTAAATAGCCTAAGAGTGCTGATGCGCCGTTAAAAAAAAACAATCAATCAATCAATGCTCTGCAACATATAGAAAAGAAACATATTTTAAACAGTATCATCTTCTCCGACTCTCTATCAGTACTCCAGTCACTACACAATAGAAAACTGGAGAACCCATTATTGAAAAACACACTCGTCAAAAATACCGAGCTGAGTGTCTCCCATAATATAATATACTGTTGGTTACCTAGCCATATTGGTATTAAAGGTAACGAAAAAGCAGATCGCGCTGCTAAATTGGCCCTTTCTCAAGAACCATCTGATTTTAAAATACCGTATACTTATTTTAAACCTTGTATCAGAAAGTTCTATCGTCAGAAGTGGCAGGCATCATGGAATGATGCCGTGAATGACAAACTTCATGCAATCAAGCCAACTCTAGGAGAATGGATTTCTTCCTACAGAATCTTACTTAGGGAGGAGGTAGTCATTGCAAGAATCCGAATTGGTCATACTTATATCACCCACTCGAATCTACTAAAAGGTGAAGACCCACCAGAGTGCATTTCTTGCAATGAACCATTCACTGTCAAGCACTTTATGATAGTGTTTTGATCTGCAACCTACGCGCGATCGTTATTACATAGTCCATGACATAAAGAACTTTTTGATACTATAAACATCACTCGTATTATAGAGTTCCTGAAAGCAGTAAATATTTACTCTAAACTCTAACTTTTGTGCTGTCACCTTGTGCAGTTTTATGCAATATATATATATATATATATATATATATATATATATATATATATATATATATATATATATATATATATATATATATATATATATATATATATATACCGTCCCTTTTTATGATTTTTCATTAACATACAACATTTACATCCCCCGTGGATCGGGAAGCTTTATTTTTCACCGTTACCATCTTACCGTTTTAATTTCAACTATTTGTGTTTTAATATAGCTGGTCGATATGAGACTTATCATAATTTTTAAAATATTATACAAATAACATTTTGTTTGGCGCTAAATAGCCTTACTGTGCTGATGCGCCGTTAAAACTAAAATCAATCAATCAATCGTCTACTCGTACACCATAGAAGAAATTGACGCGGTATATCCTACCGCTGCCACCTATTAGTCACAACATGACTGTTACAATTTACAACAGATGTGGTTTTATGTTGTTGCTTACACCCCTTGTGCACAGGCACAAATAAACACGCCAATCGTAAATTGTAAGTCAAGTTGTGACACATTGTCATTTTCATTCAACAGTGACTCTCTAAGTTAAATAGTCTTAATCTGTTGTTTTCCTCAACAACGTGAGCAATTTCCAACCAGCCAGTTCTTCTATATTGAACGTAAAATGTTATATCCGGGATGTAAAGCTACAAGCGAAAACTAATGCATCAATACAGATGGTGCCGTACTCATCGCCATGATGAAAAGTACTAAGCAAAATCCTAATTGATATAACGATGATGTGCGTTTTCAAGGTATAGAGAAGTAAAACGGCAATGTAGTTCAAATTGTTGTGGTCATAGGTAGTGTTTATTTTCATTACATATTAAAACAAATTTAAATATGCCTGAAATTAGTCATATTTACTATTCTATTCAAGACATTCGCAGCTACCGTTATTTAGGCACCCTATGACTCCGTTCTAGCACACGCTATCGTCCTACTAAATAGTGCTTAGCCTGACAAAGCCATGCAAACTCAAATTAAAACGGTGTATTTATATTGTTAATTATATTAAATTTAAGTGCTTTGGATAATGTTATGCTTATATACTAATCTCCAAAACTAGGTGGATTCTCGATATAAAAATGAAACGTACTCGAATCAAAACCCTAAGGGCATATATGATTAATGTTAAAATGTCATTTTGTTTGAATAAGTTTATTTTAATGTAGCTACATATTTTATATTACTCTATATTTGGACAAAGTTGGGGATGGGGTGAAATGATTGATGAATTAAGCTAAAGACGGATTTTTCAATTTGATAGTCAAACAGTAAAATTTACATTTTCATGGCTATTGGGGAGAAAATAATTATAACGAGTTGTCCAGATTGTTTCATCACTCTTTATTAAGATAAACCATTTACATTCCCCGTTGTCCCCCTGCGGGTCCGGGGTTGTAGAATTGGCCCGACGTGCCTCGTTACGTGTCATAAAAGGCGACTAAGTAGAGGCAACCTGTTTGCTGTGGGTTGCGTCCCGTGTCGGGGGAGGAAAGGATCCTGGTAGTTGAGCAGAGGCTTTCCCTGCAATACACTACTTTGGCCTCTACTTCTCTTAGACGGGTGGTCGGGATGGGCCCGGTTCCGACAAATCGGCTGGTCACGCCGAGCCCTAGGAAGTCTTTATTTACTCTCTCACCTCCTTTATCTTTCTCCTTGTATCTCTCTTGATACCACCGTTGCCCCTGTATTCTAGTCCTTTATCTTTCCCTTTTCCAAGTCTTAGAAGACTTTCTAGAAGGCGGTGGCTTAACGGGTCAATCGGGGGGTAATTTTACCGACCTTAGAAATTGGCGACTTCAAGGTCAATCAAAGGTAATTTTATCAACTGAGTATGGCATCTGTGTATCCCTGACACTTGAAAAGTGTCCCCTTGTTGGGCTCCTTGGTGGGTGGGGAGCACGGGTGCTGAATTTTTAATCTAGCCAAAATGGATATTTCCAAAAAAAATCAAAATAAACGTACGGAAACTTTATCTGACTCGGACGACGAACCATGTAGTGTGGACTCATTTCCACGCTTCATGGTAATACAATCTAAAGATGCCGCAAAATCCCTTGCTTCACTCTCTCCGTTTGTGATTGAGAAAACAATTACAGGTTTGATTGGTACGCCAAAGAGTCAAAAAAACGAAATCGGGTTGCCTTCTCGTGGAATGTGAGCGACGAGGTCAGACAGACAATATCAAGAAGATAAACACTTTCTTCGATATTCCAGTGACCTCATTCGCTCACACCACACTGAATACGTCCAAAGGCGTGATTTGCTGTCGTGACTTGGCTGGAGTCACCGAGGCAGATATCATTGAAGGAATGAAAAGTGGAGGTGTCACTGCAGTCCGTCGAATACGTATCAAACGTAATAATAACCTGCAGGACACCAACACCATTGTACTCACCTTCAACAAGCCAACTGTACCCAAAGTGGTCAAAGTTGGCTTCTTGCAAGTGAAGGTTGACATCTACATTCCAAACCCCCTTCGAGACCCACCAGAGTGCATTTCTTGCAATGAACCATTCACTGTCAAGCACTTTATGATAGAGTGCTTTGACCTACAACCTACCCGCGATCGTTATTACGTTGTGCATGACATGAAAGAACTTTTTGATAATATAAACATCACTCGTATTATCGAGTTCTTGAAAGCCGTAAATATTTACTCTAAACTCTGACTTTTATGCTATCACCTTGTGCAGTTTTATGCAATATATATACCGTCCCATTTTAATACCTATTCATCTTTTTTACATCTCCCGTTGATCGGGAAGCTTTATTTTGCACCGTTACCATCTTACCGTTTTTAATTTCAACCATTTGTTCTTTTATATCGCTGGTCGATATAGAACCTTTTATAAGTTTTAAAAGATTATACAAGTAACACTTTGTTTGGCGCTAAATAGCCTAAAAGTGCTGATGCGCCGTTAAAAAACAATCAATCAATCAATCAATTCAACCATTTGTTCTTTTATATCGCTGGTCGATATAGAACCTTTTATAAGTTTTAAAAGATTATACAAGTAACACTTTGTTTGGCGCTAAATAGCCTAAAAGTGCTGATGCGCCGTTAAAAAACAATCAATCAATCAACCAAACCCCCTTCGATGTTATAAGTGTCAAAAATACGGCCATCACGAAGACCGCTGCTCTAAAACCCAAATATGTGGCCGATACGGAGAAAATTCTAATCAGGAAGCTGACTGTAGAGCAACTCCGCATTGTGTCAACTGTGGAAAAGAGCACCATGCAAATTTCAAGGATTGCGATACCTGGAAACAGGAGAAGGAAATTCAGAGGGTAAAATACACAAATAATATTCCCTATCCAGAAGCCAGAAAACTTCTTCAGGCGAAAACATCCCATCCTTTTCATTCGCAAGTTTTGGATGAGTATGTCGAACATGTTGCCCCAAGCCTATACTAGTTGCACAGGAGAACTCGCACTCTGTACACTTAAATTGGTTGGCGATGTCAGGACCTACTCCGCGACACTTTGGAGTGTGACATGCCGCGCCATGTACTTTTTCAAACGTTTTCCCACATACGCCGCATTTGAATACGATCCTGACATTTGTTTGTTGTTCTGTGTAGTGCTTTTGTAGCCTCTGCCTACTACTGAAAGCACACCCTACACACACCGAACATTCGTGAATAGGAGCTGGGAAGCGAACAACCGTCGTCCTTTCCTCAGACTCCCTCAATGTCAATCCCCCGCCGTCCACTGAGGCATCACCCATGCCCAGATTCCCCCCCCCCCACAGTGACGGATACTGGGAGAGTTCGGCCATCCACAGCCGGCGTAGCGTATGGATTGGGGGGGTGTCTCGTTTGATTGGCGCCACCCCTTTCCATATTGACTTGCATTTTTTTTACATTCATTTGGTGGTTTTCTTTTTTCCCGTGACTCAAATCGTTTTCTTATACGTTGTCCGTTTTCCGTTTTCTTGTCGGTAGGGACTGCCAACTCTTAGCTATCACAGCGGGGGGGGGGGACGTGTACCCGGTCGACATTCCTTGAGTGAGAAGAGGCTAAATTGTCTGACGCATTCTCACCCCATAGTAATATGATTCAGCCCTGTTTCATAGAAACGGTCAAATATCTTAACCTCCGTCTATAGCAGTCCCAATCCATCCTCCCACACCCAGGTTAGTATAGTGACCTGACGTGATGTTATTTGAGTTGAGATTCAGGATTGGTCTATGTATGAGACTAGAGTAAGAATGTTATTGTAGGGAACAATGTTCCTTGTTCGGTTGTACGTCCGATAACGCGTATTTGTACGATCCGTTTTCAATTGCATTGTCCGGGGACGTTTCGGAAGTTCCGTGATAAATCTGTCTAATCCGGGTTTAGGTCATAGATTGGGTTATGTATGTCTGATCGGGTAGTGTCAATTCGGGATTATTGTGTCTCTTGGAGGGGGCATGCCACTTGTATTAGTCTTGCACGCCCCCATTTTCTTATGTTACACTGATCTCACTTACCTCACTCGCTTCTAGCGGACCCTCATCATCAACTTCTACGGTAGGAGTCATTTCGTATGTAGGTACTGCTTCCCTTGTGTTTAATCCTGCAAAAGCTTTGGTAATCTTTAGTGAGTATTTTATTACCCATTCGCAGAGTTCTGCAGCAAAACCTTCTCCTCCAATCTGTGCTTCTTTAAGGTCATCTATATTATATATTGTACCTCTTACTCCTAGTACCAGGCCATATACACCCACACAAGTAGTGTCTGTCTGTCTTTCTACTAGTTTTTGGAGGCAATCGTATTTCTTGACCTTGCTCTGCTGTGCTTGTACCCCTCTCTCAAAGAGATCTCCTCCTTCCCATATGATTGTTGGGTCCGTTATCCACGAGTGTCCATCTTTTGTGTAAACCAGATCTGGCTTATAGAAAGTTCCATTTACATGATACTGTGGTTCCTCGTATACTGTATAGCCTTTCTGTCTTAGCTTTTTGGCTATAAGCTCCACTATCTTATCGTGTCTCTTAATACGCATCCCTAGCGTCCAAGGGCATGCGCATAAGATATGACATATGGTTTCTCCGGGCGCTTTGCAGTGTCTGCATCGCAAATCTGTACTTATCCCACGCTTTCCCCTATTTGCGGATACTCTAGTAGGGATTGTATTCGTCCGCAATCTAATGGCTTCGATGTATTCCCTGTTACTGAGAACCTGTTTAGTTTTCAGCCATTTGTTTGCCGCGGGAATTTTCCCAGTTTTGCTCTGGTAGTTAGCTGCACCCGCCCCTTGTGCAATTTGTGATGACCATAGTCTCTGTTCTTTGCTTCGCCAGTCTTGATCTAGGACCTGAAATTCTCTGTCACACCTTTGCATTTGTTCTTTCAGGTCAATGGCGTGTGCTATTTTTCTGATCGCTTCCTCGGCACTTAGCAACTTATACCACTTTTTGTATACCATTTTCGGTATTATTTGTTCAAGTTTCGGTATGCTTAGGCCACCGTCTGTCTTTGACGTGTACAAAAAGTGTGACGACGTACATTCTGGTAAATGTAGCCATCGTTTGACCCATGCTCGTATTCTGTCGTCGACTTTTTGTAAGGTGGTTTTGACGGGACTTTTCAGCGATAATCCAAATAGCAGTTTAGGTATGAGGTTTTCTGTGAGGATACTCACTTTCTGGTTTGGTTTGAGATATGCTTTGTGGATCTTTTGGCACCAGTCATGGAAAGTTTGCTCCGGATTAGATCCGGTTAATCCTCTTCATGGGTCAAAGTATCCCCCTAGATATCAACTTCTACGGTAGGAGTCATTTCGTGGCGCTGTTAGATGTGGCAAAGGCCTTTGACACGGTATCCCATGATCACCTCATTCAAGGTCTGAAGAGACACAAAATCAACCAGCCCTTCTGCCGTTTTGGGAAGCAATATACTCCGTGTTCTCTCCCGGCACTATCCACGGTATTGTGACATTGTATATCATGAAATGGCTTTCATGATTTACTATGTATGTTTTCTTATCACGTGGCGTTATCGTGAATGCTGCCGATTTTTTCGCATTCACTGCTAGGCCTGTGTCTTTGATAAATTTAGCAAACAGATCCAAATTGGTTTGCATCTCTTTTGATTCGCCGCTCAGGAGGGCTGAATCGTCGGCATATGCCATAGCACCTATGCAGGTGTCACCTGTGTATGTGAATCCATTCTGTTTCGCTTCAGTTAAACAGAAGATGGGATCCATGGCAATATTAAATAGGATTGGTGATAGCGGGTCACCTTGTTTCACACCCCGTGTGATATGGATGTCCTTTGATTGCTTTCCATTTACTTGGAATGTTGTTGTACAATCAGTGTATAGGTCTGTGATTATGTCAACCCAGTGCTGGTTGATTTTGTCTCTTAAGACCTTGAATGAGGTGATCATGGGATACCGTGTCAAAGGCCTTTGCCACATCTAACAGCGCCACACAGAGCTTCCGTCCACCTTTCTTTGCCTGCGTTATCGCTTCATTTAGCAGGAAAATATTTTCCTCACACCCAGAGGAGGGGATAAACCCTCTCTGTCTTTTGTTTAGCGATATATTGTTCAGTAATACCTTTGACAGGATAGTGGTGTAGAGTCTTAAGATAGTACTGGCTATTGTGAGCGGGCGCCAATTGTTGATGTCATCTAGCCCTTCTGCCGTTTTGGGAAGCAATATACTCCGTGCAGTTTTTGTGTTTCCAGGCACTTTCCATGTGATATACCAAAGGTTGAAGAGGTTTGTTAATAACTGTTCATGGTTCTCAACCTTTCGTATATCACCTAGTGTTAGACCATCCGGTCCCGGTGCCGATTTGAGATCTTTTCCCTGTATCGCTTGTTTGACCTCCAGCAAACATATCGGTGCACTTAACGCTTTCTTATTGGCATATTGGCTCGGATCTGGGTATCACATCAAGTGTTTACTTTTTGGCTTGTTCCACCAAATCTTTCTTGGTAAGTGTTCTCTACTACCTCTATTGGTATTGGACATGTTTGTGCTTCCTTACCAGTTCAGATTTCTTCCACCAGCCTTTTCTTATTATCTTTGAAGAGCTTTTGTGTGCGTCTGTAGATGTTGGCACGGTCTCTCGCACGTGTACTCCTTTTGACCTTACCCGCATTTTTGCTTTTGTCTTTCTTTCTTTCCTCAGTCTTTGTCGTTTTTGGTTTCCATTCTTGGGTTATTCTGTTATAGACCATTCTTAGAATGTATTCATATATTCATGTGACCCTGGGTCAGCGAATCCAAAACGAGGCTAATATAGGCACCAGTTTCATTTTACCTCGCAACCATGGCTGCTACAGTTGATACCGGCAACAGAAAAAATCGTGACAATTATTGTTGTGTTCCGTTGTGCAATGGGAATGCTAGAATTCACATAGATTTAAGCTTCCACCATATCCCATCAGTGAAGAAGATGGAGCTTCGTAGAAAATGGATTGTTGCAATACGTCGTGATGAGGGGCCGAATTTTAAGGTAAGAAACTGGATGATTGTTGGTGTGTGTATATTTTCTTGCAGCTGAATGATGTAAGAATAAGAATTCCAAACGCAAAATAGATTCTGTCGATGAAGTAAATGATTGTATGTATGTGTGTTTTATAATGACAGGTTTCTAAAAATGTTACCCCTAGTCCCATTCCACATAACGGGGTCATCGAAAACTGGGCGTACCTCCAAGCAGCGCATTTTTATAAGAAATTATGAATTTTGCGTAGGAGTAGTAAGTACAGAAAAGGTAAAGTTATTACCTCGTTAAAAAAAAACAAGTAGAATGTAAATGACCACGATAGAGAAGAGAGATAGCACCAGTACAATGAAAATGATGAGAGTACAAGTTGAATGAAATTACGAGAGAGAGAGAGAGAGAGAGAGAGAGTAGATAAGAATTAATGAAGCTGTTGATAAAACATCACTGCATAATTTCTCTTATTTACTCTGAAAAGACCTGATTTATGTGGGGCTTATTTTGCTTGCTGTTCTCCTACAGATGGCACTGATATTTAATCAAACCATAGCTTTGTAACTTTTGTTTTACACATTTATTTCATAGTGTGTGCATGGTGTGTGTGTGCATGACACAGTGTGTTTGTGTATGAGAGAGAGAGAGAGAGAGCAGCCAATCAGAGAGAGAGAGAGAGAGAGCAGCCAATCAGTGGAAAGCAGCCTCTTTAAAACTCTTGTATAATTTTAAATTATAGTGAAGCTGGTAACTTTGCTAGTTATATTTTTTTGTCTCCATTATAGTTAACAAATGTTGATGAAAAGCTACATTATTATTTTATCTTCTTCAGATCCTGTGAGTTGCATATAGCATGCAAAAGTAAAATTACAGAGCTGGAGAAGAGACTGAGGAAAGCAGTAACAGAATTGGAAGAGAAGGAAAGGCAACTGCAAGATTTGAATAAAAAAATAAACATGGAGAAGCTTGGATTGAACAGATTTACAGATGATGATGAAATGATAGAATTTTACACTGGTTTTCCCACATATGAGGTTTTTATAACCTTCTTCAATAGCATCAAACCGACTGCAATTAGAATGAAGAGCTTATATTACAGCACAGGGAATGACATCAACATCAGGGGACGGCAAAAGGCAATGTACCCAGTGGATGAACTTTTCATGTTTTTGTGTAGATTCAGATGTGGATTTCCGATTGAAGATATGTCTGTTCGATTTAATATTCACAGGTATTCTGTAAGTCGGATAATAATCATGTGGACAAATTATTTGTATTTTTTACCAAGTCGTGAGCAGGTTCAAGCAAATATGCCTCTCGATTTTCAACTGCCCTACCCAGGAACTAGAATTATTATTGACTGCACAGAAATATTTACAGAAAGACCCTCATCTCTAGTGCTTGCATCAAAGACTTATTCAAACTACAAAACTCACAACACCTGAAAAGGTTTGGTAGGGATAGCCCCACACGGTGCAATCACGTGTGTCTTCCTTGTACTCGGGATGCATGAGTGATGTGGAGATCACAAAGCTGTCAGGGCTTATAGATTTGTTAGAACCAGGGAACCAAATCATGGCAGATAAAGGTTTTGTTTTACATTAAGTTTTAGAAGGTACTGGTGTTTCCATTGCAACACCACACTTTCGGTGTAGTGATGGGCAGTTCACAGCTTCCCAGGTGGAAACCAATCAAAAAATTGCAAGCCTGAGGATACATGTGTAAAGATACATTAAGAGGGTGAAAGAATACAAAGTTATTACAGTCTGTGGTGCCTTTGACAATTTCTGGGTCAATAAATCAGTTGTGGACAGTAGCAAATGTTCTGACTTTGTTCAAATGACCACTAATTAAACAAAAGAAATAGCATTTTGTGACATGGAAGTATCATGTAGAACTTGTGAATGAAAACAAAGATACTGAGACATTATGAAAGTACCACATAAGGTTCATTTTATTGACATTTCAGTAGTTTATTTTTAGACCTTAAAATCATGCCACATTTCATTGGCATCTTGTCATGCAAATACCTTTTAGATGTGTGAATCTTGTTCATTTTATTAACATTTCAGTAATATACAAGTTTTTTTTAAAACACCTTTAGTAACATCGTGTAATATTTCAATGACATCTTGAATTTCATGCAAATACCTTTGGTAAGATGTGTGTATGTCGATATATATATATATATATATATATATATATATATATATATATATATATATATATATATACACACACACACACACACACACACAATTACTCAAAGGGTTCATGTGAAAATGATACACAATTCTATAATGCATCTTTGGGTGACTGTTCCAGCCTATATACATATATAGTAAGCAAAACCAACTACGCTGAATTTAAAATTGACAATTTATGTAAGTAGATTTTAAAAGCAGTGCAACAAAGTCCACATTGGCAACTGACTTGCAGCCATTTTGCTTGGAGTTGTCAGAATGATTTAATAATGTAAAGGCATAGAAAATTCATTTTAATATATCTTACAAAACATTCATATGCATATATACAAACAGGAGAACATACTAATTGAGGTAGAATCTATAACAGAAGAGATCAAGCTTGTCCTTGACAGCTTGCCAAAATTCCCTGTCAAACAGAATAGTCTCAACATGAAAGTCATTTTCCAAACACACACAAAAATCACACCATTCCAGTCCTGTAACTGCCAACTGCATTTGAACTTGGTAGTAGTAGTTGTGGTTTGTCTTCAATTTCAAGGCATCATTAGAGACCGCAAGGTACTTAAGAGATAGTAAAGTGTCTGCAACTGGACATTTAATCTCCAACAAACCATGGGGGGGGGTCCTGTTGGGGTTGTAGACTTTACGATCAGGAGTTGCAGCAAGCCAATGACAAAATGGGCTCACAATTATGCCACTTGGGTACAGATTGACATTGTCATTCATTCTCTAGAAGAAAAAAGTTATTTTTTTAATATAAAAACAAACCAAAATCATAAATCGCAATAATTTAAAAGGTGGTTTTGTTTCTTATTCAAATAAAATGTTCCTACACACTGGGGTGTCATTTATGCAATACAAATTATTTTCCTTGATTTCTTAAGCAGGTTTTACAAATTTTTGTTGTTGAAATTTCTTTTAAAAAGGATACAAATCGGATAATTTTCTTTTCTTCTTTTCTTTACAGCATACTCATTTTGTATTCCAAAAGCAATCCTAATTTAGGAAAATAGACAGCCCTGGAAAGTTTATTTGAAGAAATATGATATGGCCAAACTGTATCATAGACAGCATTTATGCAAGATCTGAATTTCAATAATATTTTAAGTGTTGAAATATTAAAAATATCTGTGCATGTTGAATATAATTTTAATAATTTATAATATAAAAATGAATGAAAATGACAGGTTTACCTCAACAACATGTGGTGACTCGTTCTTCTTTTGTGATCTAAAACACCGTCCCTTGACAAGGCATTCATTGACATCTCTATAAACTGAAAATAAAAGAGAAACTCAGTTTAATAAACAGATTAACATAATATCCCATACATAAAATGACAAAATGTTATATTGTTTAGACACGATTATTCCCTATTATGTTTACTTGATCTAATGTGTGCAGTTACATACTGGGTGTTAAAGTTCATCCATCTACCAACACCACAAAACTAATAATAATTATAATCAATGAACAATGAAGAAGTTCACATAAATAAGGGACCAATTTGTGTGTTTGGGGGCAGGGTGCTCTTTGATAATATATATATATATATATATATATATATATATATATATATATATATATATATATATATATATATATATATATATATATATATATATATGAATGGATATAAAACAGCTTTGAACAAATAATCCTGCTGTTTTGTGGGTAAATATAAAAATGTCAGGTTGTGTACTTTTGATACATATTAAAATGCAAGGTATGTACCCAAAACTGTTTAAAGCGCACCACATAGTCTCTACTGGTGAGGAAGGGGGCGTGGTTGGTTAAAAGGGCAGTTTGTGTCACTATGCACGTTTTGTAAATGTTTTATTTTGACCGCGTGTTTTGACCACAGTACTGACTGACAGCTGTACATTTAAATCAGACCTACTCAGAAAAAAAAATTATGCTTTAAATAGTTTCATTTCTATATCGTTAACTTGTGTTTTGTGTGCAGTAGAGAAAAAGTACACTCAAGATAGGACGTAAATCAACTTACCTTTAAGAGAATGGACATATCCCTCACTGTAATACTTGAATACTTTTGTCATCTGTTCATTCCCTGAACTGCTGGAGACACCCGTGATGAAATTCTCAACGAATGTAAAAGAAATATCTGGCAAACAGCTCAGATCGTTACTCGATGTACAGTAAGACGCCATATTTTTTTCTCAGTCTGCCTACCGTAGCCTCGTTTTCGCGATACATTAATATTCATGAGGATCTCATTAAGAATGGTCTATATATGTCATCTATTTCTCGGTTCTGATTTTCGCCTGCTGCTACCTTTTTCAGGATTAGATATGTTTTGTATCGGAGAGATTCCTCTGTATCCCCCTTGAAGATACGGGATGACATCTCCCCTCGCCATTCTATTTTACTCTCATTTAGAATGGGATTGGTATCTATTCCATCTTTATCTAGCGGTGCAGGTTCATTTGGAACCTCATTCTGCACTTCTTCATGACATTGATTCAAATCCGTTTCTTTATTTCCATTTGTCTCGGATTTTGTAAGCCCAAGTTTTCTTCTTTGGTACTTGATTTCCTCTAGAGTATATTCAGGTAGTTTTTCATTTATGTAGGCATTAATGTTTCTGACCTTTGCTAGCATGGCGTCTCTATTGGTGGCAATTAGTTTCGCAATGTTTTGTTCCGGCCACTTGTCTTGTTTCTGGCCATTTTCCTGTCTTTTCGCCTTTTTGGTATCCCGATCTTTTTGGATAGCTTCTTTTCGTTTTTCGTTTGCGACGATTGGGTCATGTGGCGAACATGTTGGCCTAACCCAATTTTGGTACCACACGAGAAGTCGCATGCCGAGCATGGGAAACTTTGGTCTCTGTTTTGTATACCAGGGCATTTAGGAGTGTGGCATTGTGCCCCATGTACTTTATTAAACTGTTTGCCACATTTGCTGCATTGGTATACCACATTACATGGGTGTTGTTCCTGGTAATGTTTCGCTAGTCTCTGAAGACTATTGAAGCCAACACCAGTGCATATATTACATTCCGATACCTGTTTGGGAAAACTGACAACCACCGTCCTGTTCTCCTGTACAGTCCTTGAAAGTCGGTCCTGTACCACAATAGCCCTCCCTTCACAGTCATTGGTGATTTCTGACTGTTCCGGGCCACCCCAAGTAGCGGCAACTGGTAAGTGGGGGTCGTTACGGCGCCACCCCCTTCCGTATTGTGTATTACATTGTTTACTATTCTTTTTGGCATATATGGTCGGTATGTCAGCGTTTAGCGATCACAGCGGGGGGACGAGTACCCAGCTGACATACCTTGAGAAAATAGAGGCTATGTATGACGCATATTTACTCCATGTACCTACGACTTGTGACGAGGCAAGGTTGTTGCCCCCCCCCCCGTGCTTAATTGAATTTCTTCACTTTGACAGTTGCAATACAAAGCGCCCAGAGCGAGCCAGGCGTGTAACCAAGATGGCTGCCGGCTAATGCAGTTATACCTATTTCAGCACTAGGAACCATTAGAGCTATAGGGTTAAAACAAGCCTCTAATTGGTCTCTAAGAGCAGGAGCAAAACTTACCACCCTATTACTAGTCTGGGATACTAGCATGGAGGGAGATAACACTATCGAAGGAGAGGAAGACTTATGTTGCTCTAACAGGAAAAAACATTACTATGCCTAGCGAGAAACAGAGTAACCTACACCCGAAGAAGACTCCAGCTATGACCAGTTCAACCACTATAACGGTAGCTACCCAGACAACTAATAATTAGCAGGGAATGAAACAACATAAGGTAGCGACGCAGACGGAAAATACCACTAAAGATGTTGCTGTCAATACTGAAAAGATGGAAGAAGACGACTCAGCTGCGTAATGTGACCTGCCAAAGTTTCCGTATGAGGTACTAGCAGAAGACCTTGAACTACAGCATACTCTGGGGGAGCAAAAAAAAGACAGTAACTTTATTAGCGCTGTAAAGTACATGGCATGGCGGTCACTCAGAGTGAAGAAGAAACCCACTACTCAACAATGGCTGTTTGCTCAACGGATATTGTCTCATTGATGGAATTTTCCAATGCTCTAGCAGAAAGACACTGAATTGAGGCATTACCCCCGGAGAGGTACCAGAAGGAGCTTTCAGCAGAAGAAGTTTGGAGTAAGGAAAACAGCCAGAACACCTTCGGCCTGCTGACTAAAAGCCTATTTTAGGGCTACCAAAAATTGCCTATAAATATTAATAGGGATCCATTTTGGCTCCTAGATCAACTAATTTTTTATATCTAATTGGATCGTTTTGGTATGGCCGTCAAAATGTATTTCCATTTTTTATCTACGCGTGAAATTCTAGATTATAAGTCATTTAGACTTACTGATTGGTAATGTATTCATGCTGACAGTTTCTCGAAAAATTCCTCATCATCTAATTATTCAGAAGCCTTCCGAAAACTTAAAACTCAAAAAAAAGTCACGTTTAAAATTTACATCCAACAACTCGGAAAGTTATAATCAATTGTTCTCACTATCGGAGCTTAGGGAGGCTTTAGATAAGGCCCATGATACATCCGCTGGGCCTGACGAAATACCTTACCAGTTTTTGAAACACCTTCCAGAATCATCATTAACATCTCTTTTGAAACTCTTCAATGATTTATGGATTACTGGTAATGTACCAAAAATCTGGAAAGAAGCAACTGTAATACCAGTCCCCAAACCCGGTAAAGATAGCCAAGACCCCAACAGCTATCGACCAATTGCACTCACAAGCTGTGTGTGCAAAACAATGGAACGAATGATCAATTCTCGGCTTGTCTGGTATTTGGAAACTAACAATTTAATATCTCCTTTCCAAAGTGGATTTCGATATGGCCGGAGCACCAATGATCATCTGGTTAGACTGGAAACATTTATTCGCGATGGATTTATTAAGAAAGAACATTTAGTAGCGGTTTTCTTTGATTTAGAAAAGGCCTATGACACGACATGGAAGTACGGGATACTAAATGACCTGAACGATCTAGATCTAAAAGGCCGTCTGTCCTCTTTCATATCCAACTTTCTCTCCGACAGAATTCAAAGTACGAGTGGGCTCTACACACTCAGATCTGCACGAGCAAGAGATGGGTGTGCCCCAGGGCAGTATTTTATCTGTGACGCTCTTTAACATCAAAATTAATAGCATCACCAAGTGTTTGACTCCTGGTGTGGATTGCTCGTTATACGTTGATGATTTTCTAATATTTTATCGGTCAAAGCACATGCATACAATTGAAAGACAACTGCAGCAAAATATAAACAAAATTCAAAATTGGGCCAATGCAAACGGTTTCAAATTCTCGAAATCAAAAACGGTATGCATGCATTTCTGTCAGTTACGAAAACATCACGATGAACCGAACCTCACGCTTGATGGAACACCTATTCCAGTTGCTGAGGAAACCAACTTTTTAGGTATAATCTTTTGACAGAAAACTGACCTTTATTCCACACCTAAAGAACTTAAAAGCTAAATGCTTAAAAGCACTTAACCTGCTTAAAGTAGTAGCACACACTGACTGGGGTGCTGATAGAAAAGTCATCCTAAATTTATACAGAACGTTTATTCGCTCCAAACTGGACTATGGTTGCGTTGTGTATGGTTCTGCCAGAAAATCGTATCTTAAAATGCTTGATCCAATTCATCATCAGGGAATAAGACTGGCTCTGGGAGCATTTAAAACATCCTGTGTGAAAGCCTTCTAGCTGAGGCGAATGAACCACCGTTATCGCATCGTAGAGAAATGCTTTCCGCACAGTATGCTCTCAAATTAAAATCAAACCCTCTGAATCCTGCTTTTTCGGCTGTTTTTCAACCCAAATACAAAACTTTATACGAAAATAAACCAAACGACATACCTTCCTTTGGCATTAGAATATCATCCAGCCTTGACACTACAAATATAGATCTTTCTAAAATTCAGAAAACGTCCATCTCCGAAACACCACCCTGGGTAATTAAACAACCAAAAGTACGTTTTACGCTACACGATGGAAAAAAATCCGAAACAAACCCTTCTATCTTCCACAACTCTTACCATGAACTCCTCACCGAATTTAAAAACTACACCAGAATTTATACTGATGGATCAAAGGATGAGGAAAAGGCTGCTGCAGCCTTTGTTTGTGGAAATCGCACAACGCAAGTTCGCTTACCAAATGGAGCATCAATTTTTACAGCCGAAATCAGAGCAATAGACCTTGCTCTGCAACATATAGAAAAGAACCGTATTTTAAACAGTATCATCTTCTCCGACTCGCTATCAGTACTCCAGTCACTACACAATAGAAAACTGGAGAACCCATTATTGAAAAACATACTCGTAAAAAATATCGAGCTGAGTGTCTCCCACAATATAATATACTGTTGGTTACCTAGCCACATTGGTATTAAAGGTAACGAAAAAGCAGATCGCGCTGCTAAAATGGCCCTTTCTCAAGAACCATCTGATTTTAAAATACCATATACTGATTTTAAACCATGTATCAGAAAGTTCTTACGTCAGAAGTGGCAGGCATCATGGAATGATGCTGTAAATAACAAACTTCACGCAATCAAACCAACTCTAGGAGAATGGACTCCTTCCTACAGAACCATTCGTAGGGAGGAGGTAGTCATTGCAAGAATCCGAATTGGTCATACTTATATCACCCACACTCACATACTGAAAGGTGAAGACCCACCAGAGTGCGTTTCTTGCAATGAACCATTCACTGTCAAGCACTTTATGATAGAGTGCTTTGACCTACAACCTACGCGCGATCGTTGTTACATTGTGCATGACATGAAAGAACTTTTTGATACTATAAACATCACTCGTATTATAGAGTTCTTGAAAGCCGTAAATATTTACTCTAAACTCTGACTTTTATGCTATCACCTTGTGCAGTTTTATGCAATATATATACCGTCCCATTTTAATATCTATTCATCTATTTTACATCTCCCGTTGATCGGGAAGCTTTATTTTGCACCGTTACCATCTTACCACTTTTTAATTTCAACCATTTGTTCTTTTATATCGCTGGTCGATATAGGACCTTTTATAAGTTTTAAAAGATTATACAAATAACACTTTGGCGCTAAATAGCCTAAGAGTGCTGATGCGCCGTGAAAAAAAAATCAATCAATCAATCATGTTAGCACCGTTCCCGAAAACAGGCACTAGGAAACATACTAGTACCATGCCTTGTCAGAATCCTCACAAGTTACAAGCACAAGCTAATTGCTGTGAGATTTTCCGATACAAGGAACTTAACAGCACCTCCTCTCCTTTTTCTCTACCTAACCGCAACTGATATTAACAATAAGAACTTGTACCCAAACCTTACTCAAAACCCAAATTAGGAATGTCTCAACCAATTACAAACTTAACTTTAAGACTAGAAATCAAATCCAGAGAGACAATAGACTTAAAAAGGAATTGAAAACCCACAATACCCCCACCCCTATGACACCAAACTCGCAAATAATCATAGCGAAATTGGATCTCACTGTAAACTCCAAGCACCTTGAACTTTGCGAAAAGAAACTCAACTTCTCCACCCCTGAAAGGAATGATTTAATAAGACATCTAATCAACCTGAGAGAAACGAATTAATTCAAACATCAGCAGCCGACCCAATTCAACCGTAAATTTTAAAAATTAGATCCATCGGCAAACAAGGAATTAGACTGTAATGCCCATAGAAACCCCAATATCGCCACTCCAAAGACAAGACCAGCCGCCCACCCACAACTACATGGCCATTGCACAATCCGAGGAAAAAAACAGAGCCGATAACAGGAAAGACACCGAAAATAGGAACCGGGATATATAACAGAAAAAACTACACCCAAAATGGCGCCCAAGGGGTCGATAACTCCACTCCCCCCTTCATACCAGTATACAAAAACCAAATACCACAACAGTCAGACCCCCTGACCATCAAAACCGTTAACTGAGGAACGATTACTCAGCAAACAAAACAAATCACAAGTTAACACAACCACCACAACCACTAAATCAAACCCTAATGTATGGGATGGTAAGGGTAAAGGGAAGGGACTCGTGTTTAACAAGAACAAACCCACCCACCCCAAAATAACTCAAACTCACCCACCTCCAAAGAACATTAATGACCCTTTAAAGGATTTTAATACAGACTGCAGAAGAATCCATTCCCAAGTCCTCGCCGAACTTTAAACCAACCCCAAAACCGTGGGTCACTTAGGAATGTAAAAAAGCCATTTGACAACGCCGAGAAGCATTGAAAATATTTTATAACCATCCGACGCCTGAAAACTTAAATATGTATCGTATTGTCCGGGCCAAAGCTCTTCAATGATTTATGGATTACTGGTAATGTACCAAAAAATTGGAAAGAAGCAACTGTAATACCAGTTCTCAAACCAGGTAAAGGCAAGCAAGATCCCAACAGCTACCAAGCCATGTTGGTATTAAAGATAACTAAAAAGCAGATCGCGCTGCTAAAATGGCTTTATCTCGCGAACCATCTGATTTTAAAATACCGTATACTGATTTAAAACCTAGTATCAAAGAGACTTTACGTCAGAAGTGGCAGGCATGATGGATTAATGCATTGAATAATAAACTTCATGCCATCAAGTTAACCCTGGGAGAATGGACTCCTTCCTACAGAATCTTACTTAGGGAGGAGGTAGTCATTGCAAGAATCCGAATTGGTCATACTTATATCACCCATTCCCACATACTAAAAGGTGAAGACCCAACAGAGTGCATTTCTTGCAATGAACCATTCAGTGTTAAGCACTTTATGATGGAGTGTTTTGACCTGCAACCTACGCGCGATCGTTTTTACATTGTGCATGACATGAAAGAACGTTTTGATACTATAAACATCACTCGTATTATAGAGTTCCTGAAAGCAGTGAATATTTACTCTAAACTCCAAGTTTTATGCCATCACCTTGTGCAGTTTTATGCAGTATATATACCGTCCCATTTTAATACCTTGTAATCATTTTCATTAACATACAACATTTACATTTCCCGTTGATCGGGAAGCTTTATTTTGCACCATTACCATGTTACCGTTTTAATTTCAACCATGTGTTCTTTTGTATCGTTGGTCGATATAAGACCTTTTATAATTTTTAAAAGATTATACAAATAACATTTTGTTTGGCGCTAAATAGCCTAACAGTGCCGATGCGCCGTGAAAAATAAAATCAATCAATCGTAGTCATCCCTTGAAACACCAATTTACAAGCCATTGCTATAAGCGTCACTGTACATCGAATGATTACCTTTTGTTCTATTTATATATCACCAAACACATACCTAGTACCATAGGAATTAAGTAATGTTTTTAAACAACTTCCCGTACTCTGTTTTACTCTGGGATTTTAATGCCCATAACATCTTGTGGGGATCAAATCACATTTGGTAATTCTGATGGGCATGGTTTTTTAAAATAGGGAAGTATGCTTTTTTAGTGTCAAATGGATATTTCTCCTTCAAATTTGAAAGAAGGTTGAAAATTACAGGTATTTCTTTCGGAATTTTGGAAAGAGTGGTGTCATCTTCAAAGATAGAAACATGCTTTGCCAAAGAACAATTCAGAAAATCAAGTAAATCTTCTGATGGAGCTAAAACAAACTACACAAAGGGTTTGAGGAACCCAAAGCTTTGATCAGCTCCCTCTAATAGCCTTTAGCTACAATTCTGTCCCCTCTGTTGATGCAGTCTTCTAGTATAACTTTTAAGTAAGACAACAATTCACAACTTTGATTTTCTTATTGAACAGTTTGAAGGAGTTTCCCTTTCTGCTCTAAACTTATTCCCTTTGATGTAACGTCAAGCAGGAAAGATCTCACACTATCCTCAAAAAAGTCTGCTCCTTGGCTCTGGTAAAAAAGAAACGGTAATATATTGGCGCCATTTCTGTGACAAAATGAATGCGAGGGTACAAAACATGACACAAAAAAGGAATGAACATTTTTCACTCAGGAATTAGATCTACCAAGGATAGCAATAGATTTAAAATATATTTTACTACCACAAAATTTACTTTGCTGTTAGAGTTGAAGTACTTAATGATTCTCAACCCCATAAAGTCTTGTCTACTTATATATGATACGTGCACAATTATAATCAAGCTTCATTTGTCTTGTATAGTGATAACTGTGAACTTGCAGTGGAAATCAGTATTGGTTATTGAAACAAGTGTCCATGAAACCATACAAATCTGCATATATAAATAATTATAAGAACTAATACTCATTCATTTGGCTTAAGTGAAGAAAGTGACCGAACACAAATCATATGTAGGATAATATTTGTTATTTATTATCATCTTGGTATGTTATAATATATAGATGACACTATCAATCAATCCTGAGTTGCGACAAACCATGTCAATAATTTACTCTGACAATTACCACAAATAACTTGTTAATTATTTTCAGACTATTATTTGTGGAACAATGTAAAGCAATGATAAGTGAATGAGTGCTCAAGTGCTGTAATCTTTGACATCCACTCATACTGACCTAATATATTTCCTACTGACCTCAACTGGTATTTTGCCAGGTATAATATAACAGACTTTCACCAATAACAATGCAAGATATTTTTCAAACATGGGATAAAAGCCAATATGTCCCTTCCCAAATGCCTAGCAGATCAATAAACATGAATAAATGGAAACATACTCTCAGGCATCTCTAGCAACATATCGTTTGTCCACAGTGTTAATAAAAGACAGTATATTTTGGCAAGACAGGAGTTACTTTCGGAATGACACTGACGTTGCATCCATTACTATAGTGTCTGGATCGGGGCCGCAGTGTGGGCATACAAAAGCACTTAAATAATCTACTTCAAGCAGATCCAAAAGGCTGCAACACAAATGCAACATAAATGTTTGGTAGGTCTTGTCAATCATGAATATGCCATCCGACTCCTTTAAAAGATTACTATACATTTCTTCTGATGTAAGTAATCTCAGTAGTTGAATCTTCCACTACTGTCTGCAATAGACATTCAACATAGAAAATAAGACAGAAGGAAATAAAATAAATAATTGGGAATTACACGTCATGTATTGATAACAGTAAACGTTTACATTTTGATGAGATTCTGCACAAACAAATTGTATTGCTCACATGGTTCTTCCACACATTGCAAACGAATACGTGAACAGGACACGTTTATATGTGTATTTAAATTTGTAAAAGAAAATGTACAGCAGCAGACACTACTCAAATGGATTTAAACTGTAATGAGTAAAATATATTTTTCAATTCTAAAGCACGTTGGGCAATGACAGATTCAAATGCGTTTTGGAGTAAATATTGTTAGCTTAAAATGTGAACAATAAGGTTTGAAAACAGAGACGTGTAATAAAGTTAACCTCACCATGCATGATTACAATCTAATGTGCAAAAAAGCAATATGCTTTCTGCCCTTAAAACTGAACACGAACAATAGTATCTTACCTCGGTTTCACATGTTACTGTATATTGTAGTGTCAATGCAACAGGTTTCACTGCAGTCTTTCATGGCATGCCTGATGTAATACCTGGTGGCCTACCCTTCTTTCTTGCATCTCTACAACTGCCTCTTTGGATCAACAAGTTTGTCATACTTTTCCTCGCCGACACGACATTTTTTCAACAAGTCTGATGCTCTGATTATCTTCTACAAATAATTAAGATAATCTGAATTTAAATATTTAGACACCAAATGAAAATGTGCCATATGATTTTATACTGCAAAAGAGACTGACATATTTTTTTTAAATTAAAAAAAAACGCAACAAATTCCAAAATATCCAAATATGTTAAACGGATGTGGGTAGGTAAGTAGTGGGAAATTGTTAAGCACTGATGCAACTTAGTCCTACAATGTAAGACATAGCACATGATGGTTTTGTTAAAGTGCTATGTCTTACTATCCAAATAACGGCCATGTTTAGCGTGTTCCGATGTCGTTGACATCGGAACGAATAGTCAAATTTCAAAAATATCTCACATATTTAGCAGCATATATCAACACTCTCTTTCACTAGGTTATGTGTACTTAATATACTTACTGTCCTGTCTTCATCCTGGGGGAATGAAAATATGACACTAGCGAATGGATACATTTTCATGTTCCGTTGATATACATTTGCATGTTTGGTAATGCGACGTTAGTCGAGGTATATTTAAGTAGGTTCATGTGACATATTTCTTGAACGAAACGAAACTTTGCTTTACAGTTCCAATAGACATAATATATTTTTATTCGTTTCGTTAAAGAATAATATTTAAACTTAACCAGAATTCTACATTCTCGGCTTTCATCGCTTTCCAGTCAACTGAAATGGAAGCCAGCGAAACTTTGTAGAAGAGCGCCGTTATTTTAGTGGCCAGTTGTGAGATATTCCTGAAGATTTTACTTTCGTTATGATGTTAGCTGACATAAAAACACACGACACATCGCTGTTAGTTAGGCAGTAAGACCCTGACGCGCGAAACATAAATATCAGCATCAAGGTCTTGCACGTAGGACTATGATGCAATACAGCATATGAAGGAAACATCGTGATTTGGGAAAACATTTAGAGGTTATCACCGACTTCAGCAACGTATCAACAACCAATAACTGATATTATTGCAGTCAGAGCCCGTAACTTCAGATTGGTACAGTACAAAAAAGGCAATGATGGTTTGATGAGTAGTAAAATATTTCAGGAGTAAAGCAAGACATATAGTATGGTCGTGTGTCTTTAAAGACGGTAACAGCAGAAGACAATCGATGGTCATGGGTGGAACGAAGTATTTTGAAGTTACGTACTTTCTTTCATTTATTATGATAGGGTCCTATGCCAGAACGCGTCACGGGGGTAATTGAAGGTAGTTTTTTCACTCTGTGTGATGCTTTTTCCTCCAGATTATTTTTTCCTTAAATATCAAGCTCGCGTCGAGCACCTGTGAATAAATTCACAACGCCGGTACTGTTCTTTCAAGACAAATTATGTTTAGAAAGCAGATCAACAGTTCATGAAGCCGTGAAGACAAATTTTGTCCATCAAAACTGATGCAATTCAATAACTTGAGACCACTCAAAGTTTGTTCAAACGACAAATTTTGTTGTTGTTCTTCTAGGATTTAACGCCATTTTTCAGCACAAAATATGCTATACATGGTGGCCAGTATAACTGGTGGAGGAAGAATCCTGGAAAACCCAGCGACGAACCACCGACCCACGAGAAGCTACTGGCAGGCTTTCCCACGTACACACGCTAGCCGATCCTTGCACTCAAACCCACGCAGACAGAGGTGAGATGGCAGTGATCCGGAACGATGAGCGCTTTAGACCACTTGGCCACTCGGGGCCACGACAAATTTTGTCTAAACAGCTATACTAAGTACAGTTCATTTAGCAAGGACAATTTTGTCAACAGAACAGATACACAATTCAGTAAGCCAGGTTGTTCTATGAAGACAACTTTTTGTCCATGAAGACAGGTTTACAACTTCATAAATTAGGACTGTTTCATAAAAAACAAATTTTGTCTAAACAAAACTAATTTGTTCTCTATTCTGCTACCTAATATCGATATGATACCTTTTCAACCGGAGTCGCCATTGTTGTAACTAAAAATTGCGCATGCTGAGATTTAAGAAGCAACCTTGACGTCATTGTTCTGTGCGTTCCGTTCTAAGACACTTTTTTGTCCAGTTATATACCTCAAACACCACCCTGGCTACTTAAACAACCAAAAGTACTTTTTACGCTACGAAAAAATCCGAGACAAACCCTGCTGTCTTTCACAACTCTAACCACGAAATCGTCACTACACAAGAATTTACTAGGGGCCCCGAATGGCCGAGTGGTCTAAAGCGCTCTTCGTTACGGATCACTGCCATCTCACCTCTGTCTGCGGCGGTTCGAGTCTAAGATTCAGCCAATGTGGGTATGTGAGAAAGCTTGCCAGTAGCTTCTCGTGGGTCGGTGGTTCTTTCCGGGGTTTTCCCGGGTTCTTCCTCCACCATTAATACTGGCCGCCATGTATAGCCTATCGTGTGCTGAAAAATGGCGTTAAACTCCACAAAAACAAAAAAAAAAAAAAACCACAAGAATTTACATCGATGGATCAAAGGATGAGGAAAAGGCGGCTGCAGCCTTTGTTTGTGGAAATCACACAACGCAAGTTCGCTTACCAAATGGAGCATCAATTTTTACAGCCGAAATCAGAGCAATAGACCTTGCTCTGCAACATATAGAAAAGAACCGTATTTCAAACTGTATCATCTTCTCCGACTCGCTATCAGTACTCCAGTCACTACACAATAGAAAACTGGAGAACCCATTATTGAAAAACATACTCGTTAAAAATACCGAGCTGAGTGTCTCGCACAATATAATATACTGTTGGTTACCTAGCCATATCGGTATTAAAGGTAACGAAAAGTGGATCGCGCTGCTAAAATGGCCCTTACTCAAGAACCTGCTGATTTTAAAATACCGTATACTGATTTTAAACCTAGTGTCAGAAAATCCTTAGGTCAGAGGTGGCAGGCATCATGGAATGATGCAGTGGATAACAAACTTCATGCAATTAAGTCAACTCTAGGAGAATGTACTCCTTCCTACAGAAATATGCGTAGGGAGGAGATAGTCATTGCAAGAATCCGAATTGGTCATACTTATATCACCCACACCCACATACTAAAAGGTGAAGACCCACCAGAGTGCGTTTCTTGCACCGAACCATTCACTGTTAAGCACTTTATGATATAGTGATTCGGCCTGCAACCTACGCGCGATCAGTATCACAATGTGCATGACATGAAGGAACTTTTTGATACTATAAATATCACTTGTATTATAGAGTTCCTGAAAGCAGTGAATATTTACTCTAAACTCTAAGTTTTATGTTATCATCTTGTTCAGTATATATACCGTCCCCTTTTTTAATACCTTATCATTATTCTTCATTAACATACACCATTTAAATCCCCCGTTGATAGGGAAGCTTTTTTCCCACCGTTACCATCTTGTCGCTTTAATTTAAACTATTTGGTTTTTATATTGCGTAAAACAAAGTATATTGCATTGAATGTTAAATACAGTTAGTGTTTGTCTACTCGTACACCATATATGAAATTGACGCGGCATATCCTACCGCTGCCACCTATTAGTCACAACATGACTATTACAATTTACAACAGATATTATTATGTTATGTTGTTGCTTTACACCCCTTGTGCACGGGCACAAATAAACACACCAATCGTAAATTGTAAGTCAAGTTGTGACACATTGTCATTTTCATTCAACAGTGACTCTATAAGTTAAATATTGTCTTAATTTTTTGTTTTCCTCAACAACGTTAGCAATTTCCAAACAGACAGTTGTATATTTAACGTAAAAAGGTATATACGGGATGTAAATCTACAAGCGAAAAATAATGCATCAATACAGATGGTGCCGTACTCATCGCCATGATGAAAGGTACTAGACAAAAGCCTAATTGATAAAACGATGATGTGCGTTTTCCGGGTATAGAGAAGTAAAACCGCAATGTAATTCAAATTGTTGTGGTCATATGTAGTGTTTATTTTCATTACATTTTAAAACAAATTTAAATATGCATGAAATTAGTGATATTTACTATTCTATTCAAGACAGTCGCAGCTACCGTTATATAGGCACCCTATGACTCCTTTCCAGCGCACGCTGGGGGTCCTACTAAATAATGCTAAGCCTGACAAAGCGATGCAAACTCAAATGAAAACGGTGTATTTATATTGTTAATTATATATAAAATTTAAGTGTTTTGGATAATGTTTTGCTTATATACTGATGTCCAAATCTAGGTGGATTCTCGATATAAAAATCAAAACGTGACAAAAAAGAAACGTACTCGAATCAAAACCCTAAGGGCATATATGATTAATGTTAAAATGTAAGTTAAACCATTTACATCCCCCGTTGATCTGGAAGGTTTATTTTTCACCGTAACCATCTTATTTTAATTTCAACTATTTGGTCTTGATACTGTTGGTCGATATAAGACCTTTTATAATGTTTGAAAGGTTATATATGTAACATTTCGTTTGGCGCTAAATCACATAACAATGCTGATGCGCCTTTAAAATACTACCAAACAATCAATCAACCAAATTGTTAGACAAATGTGAGCTAACAATAGTTAGTTAAAAAGGAAATATACTCGGGGAAGTTACTAAAAGAGATACGGCAACACAAACAAGAGTGACAACTGTTGTCAACATTAACTCGGATTGACCTTATGGATCAGCACTCAAATATGGTCAAGAGGTTTGATGTTGGAATTCAATCTGTACTGCCAGATAATGCTTTTGAGGATATTGCTGACAAAGATTCAGCTGTACTGTTTTATACTCGACTACCTAATGCTGGTAATTTTATGCACTGTTTAATCGTTCAACAACTTTGTCGTGTCTGCGGATGCGCAAATGTCCATGGGCAAATACACATTACATGACAGACGGTCTCCTGCCCCTATTCGCAGTTACCCTCGTTGGGAAGGTATTTGTCCGTATCCTAATTGCATCGGAATACTCCCGTTCCGTTAGGATACCAGGCCGGTTGAGCCAACGATTTGGCGCCGGTACCTTCCTCAGCTTGCCATCTGCCTTGTACTCATTTGCTCCACTGCCCTGTGTTTGTTGGTTTGACCATCGAATTTGCTCTTCTCCTCGCCATCTTGGTACAGCGATTCGTTGATGCACTTATTCATCAACTCCTCCAGTCCCGCCACGATCGCTATATCCCTAATGATATCCTCAGACCTCAGGATCTTTCGCCAGCTCTTGGTGACCATCCTAGGGGCGACTTCCTCGAGCTTCGAAAGATTCAGCCCACCATCACACGTTGCTATGTAAAACAAATAGATTGTCGTTGACTTCGGGAGGTGGAGCCATTTTTTTTACCCAACTTCTTGCTAACGTGTCCAGCTTCCTAAGTGAGCCTTTGGCAGGGCTGCACAAACTGAGTTGATATAGTATCTTAGGGATCAGATTTTCCGATAAGATCCGAATTCTCTGTCGAGGCTTTAAGGCCGCCTTGCAGACTTTCTTACACCAGTCATCCAACGTTATTACTGGTGTAGACTTCTGTAAACCTGTCCACGGGTCGATTCTGCCGCCCAAGTAAATCGTGCTTTTCCCGGGTTCTATCCATGGGATCGAGATACCATCACTTTTAAACATCGGCACTGTGTTTATGGTATACGTTTTCTTTCCCACCGGACTAATGGAGAATGCACACGATTTCTTGGCGTTGATCTTCAACCTCGTATCATTACTGAACGTCGTGAACAGATCTAAGTGTCTCTATCGTTCTATGGGACCTTCGTTAAGCAATGTTGAGTCATCAGCATAAGGCATGGAGCCTATACTGATTTCTCCTGCAAAAATAAAGCCATTATGTTGTCCTTCGATTAGACAGATAATTGGATCTAACGCAATGTTGAATAAAAGTGGCGATAAGGGATCTCCCTGTTTTACCACACTAGTGATATGGATTTCAGCACTTGTTTTACCATTCACCTTGAATGAGGTGGTACAGTCAGAGTACAGGTCCTTGACAAGAGCAATCCAGTGTGGATTGACTGCATGTCTAACCAGACCTGCCTCCAAGTTTTTGTGAGAGATTGTATCGAAAGCTTTTGCCAGATCCAACATAGCGACACAGAGATGTTTACCACCACTTTTGGTCTGTTTAATAGACTGCTCAAGGAAGTATATGGTCTCATGGCACCCAGAGGCTGGAATGAAAGCTCGCTGCCTTGGGCTTATGACTATTACCCCCGATAGTCTTTTTGCCAATACCGCCGTGTATAATCTTAAAATTGCACTGGAAATAGTCAGAGGTCGCCAGTTGTTGATATCCTGCAAACCATCTGTAGTCTTAAGTAGCAGTACGCTGCGGGAGCATTTGGATTGTTTTGGGACATGTCCCGATATTAACCAGATATTGAAGAGATTGGTCAAAACCTCGAAATGTTCTGGATGGGAGACAATGTCCCCTAGAGTTATCTCATCCAGCCCAGGGGCTGATTTAAGGTTTCGTCCTTTGATAATCTCTTTTACCTCTTCGCAGCACACTGGCACACTTAAAGCCGCCATGTCAGCTTTCTTACTTGGTGGTGGATATGCACTTAGGTCAACATCCTGGCTTGTGCCACAAAATCTATCCCGGCACACCGTCTCTACGGTCTCTATCGGTATTGAGTATTCTGTAGCTTCTGCACCAGAGATGATTTCCTCAACCAACCTCTTTTTATTTCCAAGAAACATCGTCTGTGCCCTTCTATATTGCTCTGCCTTTCGTTTGGCCCTTTTACCTCTTCTTTCAACATGCGATTGTCGACTTGGTTTCTTGCGCCCTTGCCTCGTGGTAGCAAGGGCGTCTTTCGATTTCCATGCTGTGACGATTTTGTTATACAACTCATCGTCACGGTTGCTATCCAAACTGCCATGGGCAATTTGTCGTAAGATTATTGCACTCTCGTGTACCATAGAGGATTCAGTTGACGTATCAAATATGCACGGAGACATAACTTCACCCCATTGGATTTGCGAGTTCCCAGCTACTAACGCCGTGTTTATACCAGCTCTTGGTCTACTACACCATTGCCGGTATTGATTTCCACATCCCTAGCGTGCCCCTGTACTTTTAGTGGGATGTGTTCCTCCACTACTTCATGGGTTAGTTTCTCGCATTTGAAGCCTAGTTTCCCCCTGCGGTATTTAACCTGTTTAACTGAGTATCCGGGCATACGTTCACTAATATAGCCCACGATATTTCTAGTGCCCGCCCGGTTTGCTTCCTCATTAAGCATTCTCTCATTATTGGTCTCCGGCCAAGGTTTGTCCCTCCGCAGATATCCCTTTTCTTCCCTTGCTGCCCTTTTCACCGCTTTCTCCTTTGTGGACTGAGAAATTCGTTTTACGTTTGATGTTACTGGGTGTGCATGGCGAATGTCTTGTCCGAGTCCGATTGCAGTGTTACACGAGAATGTGCACTCCCCACATGAGTGCAGACTTCCCTCCCTATCCAGTCGTGGGCCAGGACATTTCGGTGTGTGGCAAGATGCCCCGTGTGCCTTATCGAAAGTCCTTTCGCATGTCCTACACTTATACACGACCGTTAGTGTACTGTGTTGTTCTGTGCGGTGCTTCTTCATCCGTTGGAGAGAGTTGAAGGCTACACCTGCACATTTTGCACAAAGTTTGGAGCAGGGGCAGAAATAACCATCATTACCTCCTCTTGCCCCTCCGTAACAAGTCCCCCGTCGTCCACCGAGGCGTCTACTACGCCCAGATTCCCCCTCCCCTCGATGATGATGTTATCTCGGGAATTCGGACACCCACAGCCGACATTGCGTGTGGGTGTGTGGTCGTTAATCGTTGTTACTGGCGACACCACCTATCATATTGTGGGCTCTTTGAATTTCTGTCATTTTAATGGTGTAGGTTTTTAAAAGTACCCCGTATATCTTAGCCTTTACCTTGTCCGTTTTCCGTTTTCCGGTCATGTGTTCGTTTGCCTTCGAAATGCCTACACTTAGCTTTAAACAGCGGTGGGACGTGTACCCGTTAAGCATTCCTTGAGAGAGAAAAGGCTAAACATGTCTTACGCATTCTCTTTCCATAGCAATATGAAGCAGCCCCGTGTCCGAAGATAGTCAAATCTCGAAACACCCGTTGTACCCAATTCGCTGTCCCTCCACCACTCCCTCGTGTGTATGGTGATTGTTACCGAGTGAGGGGTGATTTCAGGATCTCCCTGGCATATTTTCGAGGCAGTTTAATTTGGCGGTCATCCACCTTTTCCGGTTTTTCGTCCGGTAACGTGTATTGTGCATTCCACTGTCCCAATAATGTAAACCCTTTATACTGGTAATAGCCACGGCGGGTGGTTAGTTACATTCTAATTTGGTCTCAGAAGCCCACCCCTTGACATGAGTTAGCTAGCGACTATCATCTGACGCACAGATAATAACAGGACTAATTATCTGGCGTCAGACGAGACCGCTAGAGTCTTGACTAGAGGTGTTCATCATTCTATTGTGAAGAGAGATTGTCCGGGAGCTTTACCTTGGTTTACGTGCCAGTTGTTTGTGGGGGGAAACAGCCCATAGCATATGTGGATCAACTGTGCTTCACATAGTTGTTTAGGCATGTTTCCCCCCTAGCGTTAGGTTTCTTCGTTGTCTCGATTCTCCGGAATATCGGACGGATTGATGATATCACCGAGCAGATCTTCTTGCTTGTCATTAGGTCCATTTGGTATTTGGTCGGTTTGGCTCAAACCAGCGAAAGCCCTCATTATCTTGATTGAGTGGCGGAGTACCCACTCACAGAGCTCAGCCATAAAGGAGCTACTACTGAGCGATAATGACTCTAGGACCTTCACTGTTTGCTGGGGCAATGCGCCCCTAGCGCCAAGACGATTCCAAAGGCTCGTTCACATTGGGTGTCCGTTTGTTGTTCGACCAACGGACGCAAACAGTCATATTTTCGAGATTTCTCTCTCATGGCCTGTTCCGTCCTCTCTACCAAGTTGTTACTTTCCCAGATAATTGTGGGATCAACAATCCAGGAGCGACCTCCCTTCGTAACTACCATATCCGGCTTGAGGAGAGATCCGTTAACACGATAATGAGGTTCCTCAAAGACGACGTGTCCTGAGTTCCTCAACTTAGTTGTAAGTCGTTCTACAACTTTTGTCGTGCCTTCGGATCCGTAGCTGTAATGTCCAGGGACAAACGCACATTACATGACATACGGTCTGACCAGGTGCTCTGCAGTGGCGACATCTGACATCTGTTTTTCTCCTGCGAACGCCCCTATTCGCGGTTACACGGGTCGGAAAGGTATTCGTTCGTATCATAATTGCATCAGAGTACTCCCGCTCCGATAGCATACCAGGCCGGTTTATCCATCTATTAGATGCCAGTACCTTTTTCACCGTTCCAGATGCCTTGTAGCTGTCCACACCACTGCCCTGTGTTTTCTGATGAGACCATCGAATTCTTTCCACCTCACACCATCTTGGTACAGTAAGTCCAAAGTCATCGATGCATTTATTCATCGATTCCTCTAGACTCGCCGCGATCGCTATGTCCCTAATGTTGTTATCTGAGCTCAGGATCTTGCGCCAGCTTTTGGTTACCATCCTAGGGACGGTTTCCTCAAGCTTTGGCAGATTCAGCCCACCGTCACAGGTCGCTGTATAAAAGAAGTGGTTGTAGACTCCGGGAGGTGAAGCCATTTCTTGACCCACATTCTAACTACCATATCCAGCTTCCTCAGTGTGCCTTTGGCCGGGCTGCTCAAACTGAGTTCATACAACAGGTTAGGGATTAGATTTTCCGATACGATCCTTACCTTCTGTCTCGGCTTTAAGGCCGCCTTGCAGACCTTCTTACACCAGTCTTCCAAGGTAGCTACTGGTGAAGATTTCTGTAGACCTGTCCACGGGTCTATTTTACCACCCAACAATACCGTGCTCTTACCAGGTTCAATTCACGGAAGCTGTACAGCATCACTCTTAAATAATTCTACAGTGTTTATGGTGTATGTTTTTCTTCCATGTGGATTTATTGTAAAGGCACAGGATATTTTGGGGTTAATTTTCAGCCCCGTGTCTCTGCTGAATTTAGAGAACAGGTCCAGATTCATCTGCAACTGCTTGGGACCTTCATTTAACAAGGTAGAGTCATCTACATACGCCAACGAGCCTATGGTGACTCCTCCTGTAAAGTTAAAGCCATTGTGCTGATCTTCAGTGAGACATAATAGGATCGAGGGCTATATTGAATAAGAGGGGCGATAACGGATCTCCTTGCTTCACTCCCCTAGTGATGAGAATTTCCGAGCTTAAATTCCCATTCACCTTAAATGAAGTGGTGCAGTCAGAGTACAGGTCTGTTACTAGCGAGACCCAGTATGGGTTTATCTCGTGACTTCTCAGACTTGCCTCTAAGTGCCTATGAAATACTGTATCGAAGGCTTTTGCCAGACCTAACATGGCTACACAGAGACTCTTACCGCATTTCTTGGCTTGCTTGATGGCCTGATCCAGGAGGTATATATTTTCATGACAACCCGATGCTGGTATGAAGCCTTTTTGCCTCGGGTTCATTACTGTAGCTTCTGAAAGTCTTTCAGCCAGAATAGCAGTATATAGTCTCAAGATGGCACTGGAGATCGTCAACGGCCGCCAGTTGTTAATGTCGTCTAAACCATCACTCGTCTTTGGCAGCAATATGCTACTTGAGGTTTTGGTTTGTTTAGGGACACGTCCCATAATTAACCATATGTTAAAGAGGTTTGTCAGAAAATTCGAGATGTTCTTGCTTAGCGACAATGTCACCAAGCTTTATCCCATCCGGCCCAGGGGTCGATTTAAGGTTCCGACCTTTTATACACTCCGTAACCTCGTCGTAGCATATTGGTACTCTGAGTACTTCCCTATTGGCCAGTACTGTCGGTGATGGATAAGAACTGAGATCAACATCTTGACTTAGGCCACCAAATCGCTCTCGATACGTGGATTATACGGTCTCAGTAGGAATTGTACACTTCGTAGCCTCAACACCCGAGATGATTTCTTCGACCAATCGTTTCTTATCTCCAGCAAACATCGTTTGTGTATGCCTGTATCGTTCTGCCTTTTTTCTTGCCCTATTTCCCCTTCTCTCAATTTGCCCTTTGCGGTTTCGTTGTCCACGCCCCTGCCTCGTGCTAGCAGGGGCGTCGTTTGGTCTCTACGCTTCCACGATCTTTAAATATATGTCGTCACTCTTATTTCTCGTTTCCTCGCTGCTATTCCCTGCAACTGACCTGAGTAATGCCGCGCTCTCTTGCACTAACGGACTGGTGGCTGGCTCATCAAGTATACATGCAGAGGTGCCTTCGCCCCATTGTATTTGAGCGTTCCCAAGAATTAGTGCAGTGTTTATACCGGCTTGGTCCACTTTAATGCCGGTATCGATTTCCACATCTCCTGCAATGCCCTGTTCATTTAGTGGCATGTGTTCCTCCACTACATCTTGGTTGGATTTTCCGCACTTGAGGCCCAATTTACTTCTGCGATACTTGATTTGCTCAGCTGTGTAACCTGGCAAACGCTCGCCAATAAAACTGATCACATTTCGTTTGCCAGTCCGATTCGCTTCCTCGTTTAACGAAATTAACGCTTCGATGTCGGCCACAGGCCAAGGTTTTTCCCTTACAGGACATTCCTTCTCACGCCTCGCCTCCCTTTTCACTGCCTTAAGCTTTTCAGCTTGTGATACCCGTTTGAAATTGGCAGTTACTAGGTGCACATGGCGTATATGCTGGCCTAGACCAATAGCTGTTGTGCAAGAGAACGTGCATTCCCTGCAAGAGTGTAAATTCTCTACATTCTGTGCCGGTGGTACCCCGTGACACTTTGGTGTATGGCATGCCGTCCCATGCGCCTTATCAAACGATTTTCCGCATGCCTTACACTTGTATACCAGCGGCAGCCCTACATGTTGTTCTGCACAGTGGGCCTTTATCCTCCTAAGGGTATTAAAGGCCACTCCTGTGTAGATTTCACAATTGAAATTGGTACCAGGGAAGAGGATTACCATCATTACCATATTTCCCTGTACCGTGGGTAACACCTGTCCGCCGCCGTTCACCGGGATGTTATCTACGTTGACAACATCCAGATTCCCACCTGTAGGCCTGACGGAACCTGCACCCACAGGTGGGCCATCCAAAGCCGGCGCAGCTCTTTGACTCTTCAATTGGGTGTCGCCACCTTTTCCGGTTTTACGTCCGGTAACGTGTTTTGTATAGCCCACTATCCCAATACTATGCGCCTTTCTACTGGCAATGTTGTTTTCTGAGCTCAGGATCTTACGCCAGCTCTTGGTTACCATCCTAGGGACGGTTTCCTCAAGCTTTGGCAGATTCAGCCCACCGTCACAGGTCGCTGTATAAAAGAAGTGGTTAGTTGTAGACTCTGTGGGGTGGAGCCATTTCTTGACCCACATTCTAACTACCATATCCAGCTTCCTCAGTGTGCCTTTGGCCGGGCTGCTCAAACTGAGTTCATATAACAGTTTAGGGATTAGATTTTCCGATACGATCCTTACCTTCTGTCTCGGCTTTAAGGCCGCCTTGCAGACCTTCTTACACCAGTCTTCCAAGGTAGCTACTGGTGAAGATTTCTGTAATCCTGTCCACGGGTCTATTTTGCCACCCAAACTTGCCGTGTTTTACCTGGCTCAATCCACGGAATCTGTACACCATCCCTCTTAAATGACTCTACAGTGTTTATGGTGTATGTCTTTCTTCCATGTGGATTTATTGTAAAGGCACAGGATATTTTGGGGTTAATTTTCAGCCCCGTGTCTCTGCTGAATTTAGAGAACAGGTCCAGATTCATCTGCAACTGCTTGGGACCTTCATTTAACAGGGTGGAGTCATCTGCATATGCCAACGAGCCTATGGTGACTCCTCCTGTAAAGTTAAAGCCATTGTGCTGATCTTCAGTGAGACATAATAGGATCGAGGGCTATATTGAATAAGAGGGGCGATAACGGATCTCCTTGCTTCACTCCCCTAGTGATGAGAATTTCCGAGCTTAAATTCCCATTCACCTTAAATGAAGTGGTGCAGTCAGAGTACAGGTCTGTTACTAGCGAGACCCAGTATGGGTTTATCTCGTGACTTCTCAGACCTGCCTCTAAGTGCCTATGAAATACTGTATCGAAGGCTTTTGCCAGATCTAACATGGCTACACAGAGACTCTTACCTCGACCCTTAGCTTGCTTGATGGCCTGTTCGAGGAGATATATATTTTCATGACAACCCGATGTCTGTCACTAGCGAGACCCAATGTGGGTTAATCTCGTGTCTTCTCAGACCTGCCTCTAAGTGCCAGATCTAACATGAATACACAGAAACTCTACCCGCAACTCTTGGCTTGCTTGATGGCCTGATCTAGAAGGTATATATTTTCATGACAACCCGATGCCGGTATGAAGCCTCTTTGCCTCGGGTTCATTACTATAGCTCCTGAGAGTCTTTCAGCCAGAATAGCAGTATATAGTCTCAAGATGGCGCTAGAGATCGTCAACGGCCTCCTGTTGTTAATGTCGTCTAAACCATCACCCGTCTTTGGCAGCAATATCCTACGTGATGCTTTGGTTTGCTTAGGGACACGTTCCATAATTAACCAAATGTTAAAGAGGTTTGTTAGAACCTCGAGATGTTCAGGCTTAGCGACAATGTCGCCAAACTTTATCCCATCCGGCCCAGGGGCCGATTTAAGGTTCCGACCTTTTATGCACTCCTTAACTTCCTTATAGCATATTGATACTTTGAGTACTTCCCTATTGGCCAGTACTGTCGGTGATGGATAAGAACTGAGATTAACATCCTGACTTTGGCCACCAAACCGCTCTCGATACGTGGATTCTACGGTCTCGATAGGAATCGTACACTTCGTAGCCTCAACACCCGAGATGATTTCTTCGACCAGCCGTTCTTATCTCCAGCAAACATCGTTTGTGTATGCCTGTATCTTTCTGCTTTTTTCCTTGCCCTATTTCCCCTTGTCTGAATTTGCCCTTTGCGGTTTTGTTATCAACGCCCCTGCCTCGTGCTAGAAGGAGCGTCTTTGGGTTTCCATGCATCAACGATCTTCAAATAGATATTGTCACCCTTATTTATCGTTCCTGCGTTGCTATTGCCTTCAGCAACTAATCTGAGAAATGCAGCGCTCTCTTGCACTAACGGACTGGTGGCTGGCTCATCAAATATACATGCAGAGGTGCCTTCTCCCCATTGTATTTGAGCGTACCCAAGAATTAATGCAGTGTTTATACCGGCCTGATCCACATTAATGCCGGCATTGATTTCCACATCTCCTGCAATGCCCTGTTCATTGATTGGGATGTATTCTTACACTACCTCTTGGTTGGGTTTTCCGCATTTGAGGCCCATTTTCCTTCTGCGATATTTGATTTGCTCAGCTGTGTACCCTGGCAACCCCCCTGCGGGTCCGGGGTTGTAGAATTGGCCCGACGTGCCTCGCTACGTGTCGTAAAAGGCGACTAAGTAGAGGCAACCTGTTTGCCGTGGGTTGCGTCCCGTGTCGGAGGAGGAAAGGATCCTGGTAGTTGAGCAGAGGCTTTCCCTGCAACACACTACTTTGGCCTCTACTTCTCTTAGACGGGTGGTCGGGATGGCCCGGTTCCGACGAATCGGCTGGTCACGCCGAGCCCTAGGAAGTCTTTATTTACTCTCTCACCTTCTTTATCTGTCTCTGTTATTGTAAACAAATGGCCCTTTCTCAAGGACCATCTGATTTTAAAATACCATATATTGATTTTAAACCTTGTATCAGAAAGTTCTTACGTCAGAAGTGGCAGGCATCATGGAATGATGCTGTAAATAACAAACTTCATGCAATCAAACCAACTCTAGGAGAATGGACTCCTTCCTACAGAACCATTCGTAGGGAGGAGGTAGTCATTGCAAGAATCCGAATTGGTCATACTTATATCACCCACACCCACATACTTAAAGGTGAAGACCCACCAGAGTGCGTTTCTTGCAATGAACCATTCACTGTCAAGCACTTTATGATAGAGTGCTTTGACCTACAACCTACGCGCGATCGTTATTACATTGTGCATGACATGAAAGAACTTTTTGATAATATAAACATCACTCGTATTATAGAGTTCTTGAAAGCCGTAAATATTTACTCTAAACTCTGACTTTTATGCTATCACCTTGTGCAGTTTTATGCAATATATATACCGTCCCATTTTAATACCTATTCATCTTTTTTACATCTCCCGTTGATCGGGAAGCTTTATTTTGCACCGTTACCATCTTACCGTTTTTAATTTCAACCATTTGTTCTTTTATATCGCTGGTCGATATAGGACCTTTTATAAGTTTTAAAAGATTATACAAATAACACTTTGTTTGGCGCTAAATAGCCTAAAAGTGCTGATGCGCCGTTAAAAAACAAACAATCAATCAATCAAACATACCCTGGCAAACGCTCGCCAATAAAATTTATCACATTCCGTATTCCAGTCCGATTCGCTTCCTCGTTTAGCGAAACTAGCGCTTCGATGTCGGCCACATCCCCCTGCGGGTCCGGGGTTGTAGAATTGGCCCGACGTGCCTCGCTACGTGTCGTAAAAGGCGACTAAGTAGAGGCAACCTGTTTGCCGTGGGTTGCGTCCAGTGTCGGGGGAGGAAAGGATCCTGGTAGTTGAGCAGAGGCTTTCCATGCAATACACTACTTTGGCCTCTACTAGCCCATAATAATTAGTTGCACCTTGGCACTGAGTCGTATAACCGTCTGTATTGCGAGAAACTACCTGACGCCGACGACTAAACTCTGTACTTCTGAACAAAATATCATTGGTATCTTCAATATTTTATATCATCAATATCCGCTGATGCCAAGTCATGGAATGACGTAAGAATATGGCTGAAATCCTCTTGTAATGTTTGAGGTCTGTGTGAGCAAATAATCTAAGCTGTCTGAAGTCGCATACTTTCCATGATCCAAGTTTTCTTATTTCTTCATGGCATGCCAGATTTAATGGCTCTGTTGGATTTTGAAACTGATTATTCAGTGGGACCGATATTGATAAGGAATGTGCGCTCTTTGATAAATAATAGCTGCCCAAGTTCATTTAAACTACAGGAACGTCCGAATGCCTTCAGTTGGTACCGGTAGGGCACTTTTCATTTCATGGAATTCCCTATACACGCATATCTGAAATTATTAAAGTTTGTATTAATAAAATGAATAAAAATGTTCCACCATTTTTTCTAGCATCTGGTGTTCTTCAAAACCGGATAATTTTTGTGCGAAGTATCACTTTTAATTTGAATTTTTTCTGTCATTCATTCTGAATATATACATGTACACAAGTGTTTTCTCAATGTTTCGGACTTTAAGAAATCAATAGTTATTCGTCCACATTATTAATATAGTAACTGCAGTAGAAACAGTAGTAACATCATAAACGAGAAAATGAACTTATTATTATTATTATTATTACTATTGCATTCGTTGAGATGGATAACATTGGTCAATTTTTCAATTCCGGGCTATGGTGTTGACAATTCCTATTGTTCCATCCCCATAAAGACCACAACACACCAAAAACCTGAGACATAGTGAGCGCGTATTTTTACAATTCTCTAGCTATGAACATTGCAGAAAGAACCAAACCCAAAAGGTTAAGTAAAATTGAAGAAATAATTTATCTCCATATAATTCAAAGTGAAACTTCAACAAGGAGCTTGTCGTATTGTGTGAACTGAAACAAATAGTACGAATTTTATCAAAAGACCAAATATATTGAGTAAGTAATCAACCTTGTTAAAACTGAAAACAATAATCAGGCTAATTTCGCGCTTCGGATGCTTAGGTAGGAACGAGTAATTTTTGAAGAAGACGACAGTAAAATGAAAATCAATGACACAATAATTTAGTTGGGATATAATATCTAATTACATGTATAAAACAAACTTGCCCGTAACATCTGGAATTTCCTAGTGATAAACTAATGTCCCACCCTTGGATGCAAATAAACATGTATACCTTAATACAGATAAATATTAGCTATATATATATATATATATATATATATATATATATATATATATATATATATATATATATATATATATATATATATATATATATATATATATATATATATATATATATATATATTGTTGTTTACAAAATAACTCTGCAGTCATATAACGTTAACTTGTTTTTGTAAAAAGGTCACATTCATAATGTAGGTACCTACATACTCAAGAAGCAAACAACACTAATTGAATATTCAGAACATTATATACAGAATTGAAGCAGATTTGCAATTCGACGTGAAAATATATGGTTTAAAATAATAAATTACTCTTTAGGATGTTCTCGTTGAAAACGATTTTGGCTGTGTTTGTAACCAGTGTTGCTTCGCTTAATTGTGCATGGCAGAAGTGACAATGTATCTTCTTGGGCACTGTTGTTGCCCTTGACTCGACATGATTCTATGCTGCATGTCTATCGGCATCATGTAGATGTTTTTTGCACTTCGTGGCTGTCCTCTTTCCTGTCGCTGGTCGATATGAGACATTTTATAATTTTTAAAAGATTATACCTATAACATTTTGTTTGGCGCTAAATAGCCTAACAGTGCTGATGCGCCGTTAAAACACAATCAGTCCCGTCAGTGGCATCATCGCAATGGCGTTCTTCCTAGATGAAAAACATGGTTTTTCTTGGTACCACTTTCCGATTATCTTGTGCCTACAGGTCTTATTTTCAGGTGAGCATTGGCAATACATGCACCTACTTTTCCTGTCTATTGTTACTTCTGTTCTTTTTGACTTTACTTCAGTATCGAGATTGTCAGGAATAGACAAATACATATTTTTGGGTAGACCTATCCAGCGGCATGTAAACGAGGAAAGGCGTGTTGTTGAGCTTCGTCTTGCATTTCTTGTGCCTCATGCGCTCTCATCCACATTATGAATTTACCTGTTACTATGGTATTAAGAGATCTGGGTATTATATCTTGTTCAATCCCTGGTTTTGCATATTGTATGCCCCCCTGCGCGTCCGGGTTGTAGAATTGACCCTGCGTGCCTCACTACGCGGCGTAAGATTTGACTAAGTAGAGACAACCAAACACCGTGGGTTGTATCCGGTGTCGGGGGAGGAAAGGATCCTGGTGGTTGAGCAGAGGCCTTCCAATGCAATACACCGCTTTGGTCTCTACTTGTGCTAGACGGCTGGTTGGGATGGGCTCGGTCTCGACAAATCGGCTGTTATCGCCGAGCCCCAAAAAGTCTTTATTTACTCGCTCACTTTCTTTATCTTTCTCCTTGTATCTGTTTTGATACCACCATTGCCCCTAAAGTCCATCTCTTTATCTTTCCTTTTCCTTAGTCTTTGAAGGCGGCTTGACGGGTCAATCGGTAGGTAATTTTACCGACTGAGTATATCTTACGGGATGAATTGGGAAGTGATTTCGCCTTCTGAGTGGAGCATCTGTGTATCCCTGGCACCTGAAAAGTGTCCCCTTGTTGTGCTCCATGGTGGGCGGGTGTCACGGATGCTGAATGTTCAACAAACCCAAATGTATATTTCTAAACAAATCAAAACGAACGTACAAAAACTGTCTGACTGATGACGAACCATGTAGTGTGGAGTCATTTCCACTCTTCATGGTTACACAGTCCAAAGATGCACAAAACCGCTTGCTGCATTCTATCCCTTTGGGATTAAAAAGATAACGGGATCGATCGGCACACCAAAAATTGTTAAAAGGCTGAAATCGGGTTGCCTTTATATTGAATGTGAGCGACGAGGTCAAACAGAAAATATCAAGAAAATGAAACATTTCTTCGATATTCCAGTGACTTCATTCGCTCACACAACACTCAATACGAACAAATGCGTGATTCGCTGTCGTGATTTGGCTGGAGTCGGCGATACAAATATCACTAAAGAAATGAAAATCGAAGGTACCACTGCAGTGCGTAGAATACGTATTAAACTTACAGCAATCTGCAGGAGGCCAACGCTTTTTATACTTCAACAAAGCAACAGTACCCAGAGTGGTCAAAGTTGGCTTTTGGCTAGTGAAGGTTGATAGATACATTCCGAACCCCCTTCGATGCTGTAAGTGTCAGAAATAGGGCCACCATGAAGATCGATGCTCAAAAAGCCAAATATGTTGCCGATGCGGAGACCATTCTCTTCAAAAATCTGATTGTATAGATTCTATTCTCTATCACAGGATGGAATATTTTTTTTCTGTTGATCTTACTAAGCACTTTAATGCAGGACATGTGCATCACATCATACAGTCAGTGTAGTTTAAAGGAAAAACCCAAAATACTGAAGAGAATAATCATGATGTGCCGGAATTGCATGAAGCTAAACCATTAAATGGAGGATGAAACTGATTTAAACACGGCCATGTACAGATAATGAAAGACTGCAAGAAGAAAGGTACATGTTATTTAAAAGCAAAATTCATGGCTTTTTATGTAACGAGTATTATATATGATGCAGTGGTTCAAATTTCTAAACAGTGGGTTTGTTAGAGATGCCTCCTTTGAATCTTTAGCGGGCAGGTATAGCCATGTTTGCAATGCAGAACTGTAATTAAAATAATGGATAGGTTAGCCTTGATCTTTGCGTTGTCCTTTTTCCGTTTTCCTTCGGAATGTCTACACTTCGCGAACACAGCGGGGGGACGAGTACCCGTTAGACATTCCTTGAGAGAGAAGAGGCTATAACTTATTTTACGCATTCTCTCCCCATATCTCTAAACTCCGTCTAATCAGGTCCAATCCCCTCCACTACCACCTGATTTCAGGTTATAGTGCGCGATATTATGTGAAGGCGTAGTTTCAGGGATTGTACTGATTTTAATATAAATATATTGTTATTACATTGGAAGGTTACCCTTCATTTCCGGTTTACGTCCGGTAACGCGTGTTGTTGTTCCACTGTCCCAATACTATATGCCTTATGACTGGATAAAGCCACGGCGGGTAGGCAGATAATTCTAATTCGATCTTAGAAGCCCACCCCATGACTCGGGTATCTAGCAATTATCATCTGGCGCCCAGGTAATAACATGGCGCCAGACGAGACCGATATAGTCTTGACTCTAGAATTTATCATCATTCTTTGTGAAGATGTTGATACGTCCAGTGGGTTGTCCTTGGTACTTGCCTCGCTAAGTTCTTTGTGGGGGGAAACAGTCTTTCGTGTACACAGATCAACTGGACTGTGAATATTCTTACAGGCAAGTTCCCCCCTAGCGTTATGTGATTTCATTTTCTCTCTCCGGAATATCGGATAGACCGATGACCTCACCGAACAGATCTTCTTGCTCGTCATCTGGTTCCTCTGGTATCTGATCGATCTGGCTTAGTCCTGCAAAGGCTCTCATTATCTTAATTGAGTGTCGGAGTACCCACTCAAAGAGCTCAGCCATAAAGGAGCTGCTACTGAGCGATAACAACTCTAGAACCATTACAGTTTGCTGAGGTAAAGCACCTCTAGCGCCAAGGACAATTCCAGAGGCTCCTTCACATTCGGTGTCCGTTTGTTGTTCGACCAGCGTTCGTAAAGTCATTTTCGAGATTTCTCTCGCATGGCCTGTTCCGTTCTCTCTACCAGGTTGCTACTTTCCCAGAGGATTGTGGGGTCAACGATCCAAGAGCGACCTCCCTTCGTAACTTCCCCCTGCGGGTCCGGGGTTGTAGAATTGGCCCGACGTGCCTCGCTACGTGTCGTAAAAGGCGACTAAGTAGAGGCAACCTGTTTGCCGTGGGTTGCGTCCCGTGTCGGGGGAGGAAAGGATCCTGGTAGTTGAGCAGTTCCCTGCAACACACTACTTTGGCCTCTACTTCTCTTAGACGGGTGGTCGGGATGGGCCCGGTTCCGACAAATCGGCTGGTCACGCCGAGCCCTAGGAGGTCTTTATTAACTTTCTCACCTTCTTTCTCTCTCTCCTTGTATCTCTCTTGATACCACCGTTGCCCCTATATTCTTTTCCTTTATATTTCCCTTTTCCAAGTCTTAGAAGGCTTCCTAGAAGGCGGTGGCTTAACGGGTCAATCGGGGGGTAATTTTACCGACCTTAGAAATTGGCGACTTCAGGGTCATTCAAAGGTAATTTTATCAACTGAGTATGGCATCTGTGTATCCCTGACACTTGAAAAGTGTCCCCTTGTTGGGCTCCTTGGTGGGTGGGGAGCACGGGTGCTGAATTTTTAATCTAACCATCATGGATAATTCCAAAAAAAATCAAAATAAAAGATCGAAACCCTTATCAGAGTCTGACGATGAACCATGTAGTGTGGAGTCATTTCCACGCTTCATGGTCATACAGTCAAAAGATGCCACGAAACCGCTTGCCGCACTATCTCCATTTGTCATCGAAAAGACTATCACAGGATCGATTGGCACACCTAAAAGTGTTAAAAAGTTGAAATCGGGTTGTCTTCTTATTGAGTGTGAGCGACGAGGTCAATCAGACAATATCAGGAAAATGAAAACGTTCTTTGATATCCCAGTAACCTCATTCGCTCACACCACACTGAATACGTCCAAAGGCGTGATTCGCTGCCGTGACTTGGCTGGAGTCACGGACGCTGACATCATCGAAGGAATGAAAGATGAAGGTGTCACTGCAGTCCGACGAATACGTATTAAACGTAATAACAATCTGCAGGACACCAACACCATTGTACTCACCTTCAACAGGCCAACTGTACCCAAAGTGGTGAAAGTTGGCTTTTTGCAAGTAAAGGTAGAGATTTACATTCCCAACCCCCTTCGGTGTTATAAGTGTCAAAAATACGGCCATCACGAAGACCGCTGCTCCAAGAGCCAAATATGTGGCCGATGCGGAGACAATGCTCATCAGGAATCTGATTGTAGAGCAACTCCGCATTGTGTCAACTGCGGAAAAGAGCACCACGCAAATTCCAAGGATTGCGATACCTGGAAACAGGAGAAGGAAATTCAGAGGGTAAAATACACAAATAATATTCCCTATCCAGAAGCCAGAAAAATTGTACAGGCAAAAACAGCCCATCCTGGCCCATCCTTCTCCACTGTAGTGAAGAGCAATCCTAAAACAACGAAGGACGCTCAAACACAAACAGAAGCACCCGATTCAACACCAAATTCAAACACCCCCCATTACCAAGCACAGAAAAACACGGCATCTACTCAGACTACATTTAATAATACCCAACAACCTAAATCACCAAAGAATAAAAAATCTCACGGAAACAGGCAACAAAAGGGGTCAGATGACCCCATCAAACTTTATAACAGGTTTGGAGACATCGAGAGCATGGATGCAGAAGAATCTGCTCCATGCGCCCAAGGGAACTCCAGACCTACAAACAAAAAATTCACCCCCGTACTTCCTCCAGAGAAATAACAAAACAAATTCCGTCTGCGAAAAGTCTAACCTAGCTCCACAATCTTTAATGTAAATTTATAATGAAAAACACTATCATACAATGGAATTGTCGAGGACTTAAAGCAAATTACAATGATATTCTCCTGCTTTTAAACGAACATGATCCTGCGGTACTATGCCTTCAAGAAACCTTCTTGAAAGATACAGACAATATCACATTTAAAAACTACTCCCTGTTTAACACCTGCTCTCCAAATGTTGATAGGGCATCGGGAGGAGTTTCTGTTATTGTGAACAACAGAGCTCCTCATAGTTTCATTACTTTAAACACCAATTTACAAGCCATTGCTGTAAGCGTCACTCTACATCGAGTGATTACATTTTGCTCTATTTATTTACCACCAAACACTAACCTAGTACCAAACGAACTTGATAATCTTGTTCAACAGCTTCCCGCACCCTTTGTTTTACTCGGGGATTTTAATGCCCATAACATTTTATGGGGATCGAATCATGTAAGTGACAGAGGTCACAAAGTTGAAGACTTTATTTCTAGACACGATCTGTGTCTATATAATACCAAAACACCTACATATTTACACCCAGGCACGGGTACATACACATGCATCGATTTGACAATTTGTTCTCCTTCGCTGCTTTTGGACTATGAATGGAAGGTCGCTGATGACCTTCACAGCAGCGATCACTTCCCAATCTCCCTTGTAAATCATAACTCTACAATTGATGAAGTAATTCCACAATGGAATTTAAAGAAGGCCGACTGGGCCAAATTCGAAACACTCTGTAAAACCAGGCTGAATGAGGATACAGTTTTCAATGTTAACGACCCCATTCAGCATTTTACATCTATTTTAACCGACATTGCAGAAGAATCTATCCCCAAGTCCTCAGCAAACTGTAAAAGAACCCTAAAACCTTGGCTCACTAAGGAATGTAAGGAAGCCATACGGCAACGCCGAGAAGCCTTGAAAAAATTTAACAATCATCCGACGCCCGAGAATTTAAGTAAATATCGTATTCTCCGGGCCAAAGCTCGCCGCACAATCAAAGAAAGTAAACGAGCATCATGGATGAAATATGTTTCCTCTTTAAACTCTCGTTCCTCAATTAAGAAAGTTTGGGACACGATCCGAAAAATAAACGGAAAGAGAAAACACAATTCTTTCCGACATCTAAAAGTGAACAATAACAATCTTAGCTCAAAACGTGACATAGCAAATGTTCTTGCTGATACATTCTCTAAAAATTCGTCATCATCTAATTATTCCGAAGCCTTCCAAAAATTGAAAACTCAAAAAGAAAAGTCACGTTTAAAATTCACATCCAACAACTCGGAAAGCTACAACCAGCTGTTTTCACTATCAGAACTTATGGAGGCTTTAGACAAGGCCCATGATACTTCCGCTGGGCCTGACAAAATACATTACCAGTTTTTAAAACATCTTCCAGAATCATCTTTAACATCTCTTTTAAAACTCTTCAATGATTTATGGATTACTGGTAACCTACCTAAAATATGGAAAGAAGCAACAGTAATACCAGTTCCCAAACCCGGTAAAGATAGTGAAGATCCTACCAACTATCGACCTATTGCACTCACAAGCTGCATGTGCAAAACAATGGAACGAATGATCAATTCTCGGCTTGTATGGTACCTGGAAACTAACAATTTAATATCTCCTTTCCAAAGTGGCTTTCGTTATGGACGGAGCACCAACGATCATCTGGTTAGACTAGAAACATTCATTCGCGATGCATTTATCAAGAAAGAACATTTAGTAGCGGTTTTCTTTGATTTAGAAAAGGCCTATGACACAACATGGAAGTACGGGATACTAAAAGACCTGCACGATCTAGGTCTAAAAGGCCGTCTGCCCTCTTTCATATCCAACTTCCTCTCCGACAGAGAATTCAAGGTACGAGTGGGCTGTACTCTCTCAGATTTGCACGAGCAAGAGATGGGTGTGCCCCAGGGCAGTATTTTATCTGTGACACTTTTCAATATCAAAATTAATAACATCACCAAGTGTTTGACTCCTGGTGTGGATTGCTCACTATATGTTGATGATTTTCTCATATGTTATCGGTCAAAGCACATGCATACAATTGAAAGACAACTACAGCAAAATATCAACAAGATTCAAAATTGGTCTAGTACGATCGGTTTCAAATTCTCGAAATCAAAAACTGTATGTATGCATTTCTGTCAATTACGACGACACCACGATGAACCTAAACTCACGCTGGACGGAACACCTATTCCAGTTGTTGAGGAAACAAAATTTTTGGGTATTATCTTTGACAGAAAACTGACCTTTATTCCACACCTAAAAAACTTGAAAGCCAAATGCTTAAAAGCACTTGACCTACTTAAAGTAGTAGCACACACTGACTGGGGTGCTGATAGAAAAGTCATCCTGAATTTATATAGAACGTTTATTCGCTCCAAACTAGACTATGGTTGCGTTGTGTATGGTTCTGCCAGAAAATCGTATCTTAAAATGCTTGATCCAATTCATCATCAGGGAATAAGACTGGCTCTGGGAGCATTTAAAACATCCCCGTGTGAAAGCCTTCTAGCTGAGGCGAATGAACCACCGTTATCGCATCGTAGAGAAATGCTTTCAGCACAGTATGCTCTCAAATTAAAATCAAACCCTCTGAATCCTGCTTTTTCGGCTGTTTTTCAACCCAAATACAAAACTTTATACGAAAATAAACCAAACGCCATACCTTCCTTTGGCATTAGAATATCATCCAGCCTTGACACTACAAATATAGATCTTTCAAAAATTCAGAAAACATCCATCTCCGAAACACCACCCTGGCTAATTAAACAACCAAAAGTACGTTTTACGCTACACGATGGAAAAAAATCCGAAACAAACCCTTCTATCTTCCACAACTCTTACCATGAACTCCTCACCGAATTTAAAAACTACACGAGAATTTACACTGATGGATCAAAGGATGAGGAAAAGGCTGCTGCAGCCTTTGTTTGTGGAAATCACACAACGCAAGTTCGCTTACCAAATGGAGCATCAATTTTTACAGCCGAAATCAGAGCAATAGACCTTGCTCTGCAACATATAGAAAAGAATCGTATTTCAAACTGTATCATCTTCTCCGACTCGCTATCAGTACTTCAGTCACTACACAATAGAAAACTGGAGAACCCATTATTGAAAAACATACTCGTAAAAAATACCGAGCTGAGTGTCTCCCACAATATAATATACTGTTGGTTACCTAGCCACATTGGTATTAAAGGTAACGAAAAAGCAGATCGCGCTGCTAAAATGGCCCTTTCTCAAGAACCATCTGATTTTAAAATACCATATACAGATTTTAAACCTTGTATCAGAAAGTTCTTACGTCAGAAGTGGCAGGCATCATGGAATGATGCTGTAAATAACAAACTTCATGCAATCAAACCAACTCTAGGAGAATGGACTCCTTCCTACAGAACCATTCGTAGGGAGGAGGTAGTCATTGCAAGAATCCGAATTGGTCATACTTATATCACCCACACCCACATACTAAAAGGTCAAGACCCACCAGAGTGCGTTTCTTGCAATGAACCATTCACTGTCAAGCACTTTATGATAGAGTGCTTTGACCTACAACCTACGCGCGATCGTTATTACGTTGTGCATGATATGAAAGAACTTTTTGATAATATAAACATCACTCGTATTATCGAGTTCTTGAAAGCCGTAAATATTTACTCTAAACTCTGACTTTTATGCTATCACCTTGTGCAGTTTTATGCAATATACATTCCGTCCCATTTTAATACCTATTCATCTTTTTTACATCTCCCGTTGATCGGGAAGCTTTATTTTGCACCGTTACCATCTTACCGTTTTTAATTTCAACCATTTGTTCTTTTATATCGCTGGTCGATGTAGAACCTTTTATAAGTTTTAAAAGATTATACAAGTAACACTTTGTTTGGCGCTAAATAGCCTAAGAGTGCTGATGCGCCGTTAAAAAAAAAAAACAATCAATCAATCAACCCTTCGTAACTACCAAGTCTGGTTTGAGGAGAGATCCATTGACACGATAGTGAGGTTCCTCAAATACGACATATTCTAGGTTCCTCAATTTAGTTGCAAGTCGTTCTACAACTTTGTCATGCCTACAAATCTGCAAATGTAATGTCCAGGGACAAACACACATTACATGTGGCATACGGTCTCACCAGGTGCCTTGCAGTGGCGACATCTGACATCCGCTTTTCTCTTGCGAATGCCCCTATTCGCAGTTACGCGGGTAGGAAAGGTATTCGTTCGTATCCTAATTGCATCGGAGTACTCCCGCTCTGATAGGACGCCAGGCCGGTTTATCCACCTATTGGATGACGGTATATTTGTAACCGTGCCAGATGCCTTATAGTTGTCTACACCACTGCCCTGTGTTCTCTGGTTAGACCATCGAGATCTTTCCTCCTCACGCCATCTTGGTACAGCAAGTCTAAAGTCATCGATGCATTTATTCATCGCTTCCTCCAGACCTGCCGCGATCGCCATATCCCTAATGTTGTTTTCTGAGCTCAGGATCTTGCGCCAGCTCTGGTTGCCATCCTAGGGATAGTTTCCTCAAGCTTCGGCAGATTAGCCCACCGTCACAGGTCGCTGTATAAAAGAAGTGGTTGTAGACTCCGGGAGGTGAAGCCATTTCTTGACCCACATTCTGACTACTATATCCAGCTTCCTCAGTGTGCCTTTGGCCGGGCTGCTCAAACTGAGCTCATACAACAGTTTAGGGATTAGGTTTTCCGATACGATCCTTACCTTCTGTCTCGGCTTTAAGGCCGCCTTGCAAACCTTCTTACACCAGTCGTCCAAGGTAGCCACTGGTGAAGATTTCTGTAGACCTGTCCACGGATCTATTTTGTCACCTAAAAATACCGTGCTCTCACCTGGTTCAATCCACGGAATCTGTACACCATCACTCTTAAATGATTCTTCATTGTTTATGGTGTATGTTTTTCTTCCATGCGGACTTGTTGTAAAAGCACAGGACTTTTTGGCGTTAATTTTAAGACCCGTGTCTCTGCTGAACTTTGAGAACAGATCCAGATTTGTTTGCAACCGTTTGGGGCCTTCATTTAACATGGTTGAATCATCTGCATAGGCCAGTGGTTCCCCAACTTTTTAGAGCCAACGCCCCTTTGGCTCAAGAAACGGACCCCCAATGCCCCCATCTACATCTATTCCTATATTATATGAAGTAACGTTTCATTTTAATTTAATCACATAGGCCTATTAGTATAGTCACTTAGTGGTTATGAGGACAAGTAAGGAATGAAATAACTAATATACCGGGAAAATGAATGATTAACTGTTTTTAAACTCTGAGGAGTAAAATACAAAAACACAATTATTCCAAATCAAATTTTAAAAGCATATTGTTTTAATAATCATGAATTCTAATTGAAAGTCGGAAAGTAGTGTAAGAAGCTACAAGAGATATATTATACTAGATTCCTGGAACCCAAGTACTTAATCGATTCTTCATCTTAAGTTCCTAACAGTTCAGTATTTGCTTAATGTGACGGATGGGCTTGATGACGTGAGATTATTGCCCCAGTGTCGGGTTTAAAGTCACTTAACCCGAGTCGCAAATTGCCAGAGTTAACAATTTGGAGTCGATTTCTTTGCTTGGGTAGAAGGTGGGCGACCACACTAAAGCCACGTTCTGCCAGATACGATGATGGAAATGCAACAAGAAGCTTCTTAACCACAGACCATAACGCTGGAAAGCGGGTGAAAATGTCCTTCTGTAACCAAAACTCTTGGTACGATTTCTTACACTTAAAGTTTGATTTGAGCTCAGTGTCATTTTGTAGCTCAATTACTATTCCTCCATTATTCCAACTTGCTCAATATCTGAGAATGGATTTATCACCCAATCTGGAATTTCCAATGATAGAAGATCCTGATATCGCTCAGACATATCTTTATTCAGCAGATCCAAATGATCGCAATACACACGCAGATCATAATCTTGTATTTCTTCTTTATGTTTCAGCTCAGACAGGGTTGGAAATTGATATAGGTCACGACGGCCCATATTGCGCTGGAATAGAAGTAACTTTGACATAAACGTCGAGATAACAGACTTGGCTTTAATAAGAGTCACCTCATTTCCTTGCAACTGCAGATTAATCTCATTGAACTTTGAAAATATTTCTGTTAAATAAGCAACATCGTGCTTAATTTGTTCGAGTTCCACACTGAGACAGGCTTCCCGGTCTTGAAAAAACTCCACAACAGTCTCGAAAAGGTCGTAAAAGCGCCTCAGGCAGTTGCCTTTTGGAGAGCCAACGAACTTCAGTATGAAATAACAAACATTTAAAATCTTCATCATTTTCAACACAGAGCTTGTGGAATAATCGATCTTTGACACCGTGACCTTTAATCTTATTCACTGCAGTAATCACAGTTTGTAATGACTTGTGCAGGCGATCACTAAGGTTTTTTGCAACCAGATGCTGGCGATGAATGACAATGAATAGAAAATAAATTTGGCACCTTTTTTTCAGGAAAGCAAGAAACCCATGGTGGCGACCAGTCATCGATGGTGCTCCGTCAGTTGCACAACCAAGTATATTTGTCAGTGGAATTCTCTTTTCTGTGAAGAATTTATCAACGACTTGATATATTGACTCCCCTTTAGTGTCTGCTTCCAGCTCCCTTCCAAATAACAATTCATGAGCCAAACTTTCATCTTTAATAAAGCGCACATAAGCTAGAAGCAGAGATTCATTCCCTGGCAGAGTTGATTCATCCAGTTGCAATGAAAACTCGGTTGACCTTAGTATGCTGCATAACATATCTTCCATATTGTCAGCCATTTCATCTATGCGTCTTCTTACTGAATTGTTGCTTAGATGAATCGTCTTGATAACATCGTGTGGAGACTTATGCAGAACAGTATTCAGAACTTCACAAATAGCTGGAAGAATGAGTTCTTCGCCAATTATGTGTGGCTTGCCAGCCTTAGCAATCAACAGTGAAATGTTGTATGATGCACGCAAACCATCAGTGTTTTGTTTTGAAGTATTACAAGACATGCTTGACAGCGTTGGCCTGCTTTGAAATTTATCGCGAAGTGATTCAAAGAAAGTTAAGTTTTTGTCTACCTTGTCAGGATGTACTTTCTTCAAATGATCAATCAGTCTGGAAGGCTTCATCGCTTCATTAGAAAATACCTTTTCACAAACCAGACACATTGGCAGCTGCAAGTTCTTTGGTGATGGTATAAATCCATATTTCAGATAAGTTACATTGTATTGTCTACATTTCTTCTTTGCTTTTTCATTTGTCGCCATGGCCAATCGAAAATTGATGATAAAATATAACGACTGTAAAAATATTACAACTTGCTAGTCTGGTATTGAGCCAGTCTACACTCTACACTCTGCAGCCCTGCATCACAGGAAGTACTACACCAGGACAATGATCTACCGCGGAAGATTCCACTACAGGGGCAGGACAGGTCAATAAGGGTGTGCACAAAAGAGCACGGCTGATACAAGCGCGGGCTTATGCTGGCTTTGATTAAAAAACAGCGCGGTTAATTAATGATAGCGCTGCTTTATAACCGCGAGCATAAAAAGCGTGTCAAACAGAAAAAATAAATGATCAAAAGGGCGAGCATAGAAGCTGTATGACTGAGAGCAAAGACGAAATGAGGTATTTCCACCACCAGGTTCACGTTTTTCTCTTTCTGCCCCTACCGCCCCTTTGCTTCGTAACGCCCCCGTCGCCCTCTTGTCTCGTACCGCCCCTTGATATAATCCCAATACCCCCAGGGGGGCGTTACGGCCCACTTTGGGAATCACTGGCATAGGCCAACGAGCCTATGGTGACTATTCCCGTAAAGCTAAAGCCATTCTTCTATTAGACAGATTATAAGATCGAGAGCTATATTGAAAAGAAGGGGCGACAACGGATCTCCTTGCTTCACTCCCCTAGTGATGAGAATTTCCGTGCTTAAGTTCCCATTCACCTTAAATGAAGTGGTGCAATCAGTGTACAGGTCTGTTACTAGCGAGACCCAGTGTGGGTTTACCTCGTGTCTTCTCAGACCTGCCTCTAAGTGCCTATGCGGTACCGTGTCGAAGGCCTTTGCTAGATCTAACATGGCTACACAGAGACTCTTACCTCGACCCTTAGCTTGCTTGATGGCCTGTTCGAGGAGATATATATTTTCATGACAACCCAATGCTGGAATGAAGCCTCTTTGCCTCGGGTTCATTACTATAGCTCCCGATAGTCTTTCAGCTAAAATAGCCGTGTAAAGTCTCAAGATGGCGCTGGAGATTGTCAACGGACGCCAGTTGTTAACGTCGTCTAGACCATCGCTCGTCTTTTTTAGCAATATGCTACGTGAGGCTTTGGTTTGTTTAGGGACACGTCCCATAATCAACCATATGTTGAAGAGGTTTGTCAGAACCTCGAGATGTTCAGGATTCGTAGGGAGGAGGTAGTCATTGCAAGAATCCGAATTGGTCATACTTATATCACCCACACCCACATACTAAAAGGTGAAGACCCACCAGAGTGCGTTTCTTGCAATGAACCATTCACTGTCAAGCACTTTATGATAGAGTGCTTTGACCTACAACCTACGCGCGATCGTTATTACATTGTGCATGACATGAAAGAACTTTTTGATACTATAAACATCACTCGTATTATAGAGTTCTTGAAAGCTGTAAATATTTACTCTAAACTCTGACTTTTATGCTATCACCTTGTGCAGTTTTATGCAATATATATACCATCCCATTTTAATACTTATTCATCTTTTTACATCTCCCGTTGATCGGGAAGCTTTATTTTGCACCGTTACCATCTTACCGTTTTTAATTTCAACCATTTGTTCTTTTATATCGCTGGTCGATATAGGACCTTTTATAAATTTTCAAAGATTATACAAATAACACTTTGTTTGGCGCTAAATAGCCTAACAGTGCTGATGCGCCGTTAAAAAACAATCAATCAATCAATCAATCAATCGAGATGTTCAGGCTTAGAGACGATGTCTACAAGCTTTATCCCATCCGGCCCAGGGGCCGATTTAAGGTTCCGACCTTTGATACACTCTTTCACCTCCTCATAGCACACTGGTACACTGAGTACTTCCCTATTGGTCAGTACTACCGGCGATTGATAAGAGCTGAGGTCAACATCCTGACTCAAGCCGCCAAATCGATCTCGATACGTGGATTCTACGATCTCAGTTGGAATTGTACACTTCGTAGCCTCAACACCCGAGATGATCTCTTCGACTAGCCGTTTCTTATCTCCAGCAAACAACGTTTGTGTATGCCTGTATTGTTCTGCCTTTTTCTTCGCTCTATTACCCCTTCTTTCAATTTGCCCTTTCCGGTTTGGTTTTCCACGCCCCTGCCTCGTGCTAGCAGGGGCGTCTTTTGGTTTCCATGTCTCTACTATTTTCCCATAAATATCATCACTCAACTTATTGACCTCTTCGCCTAGGTTTCCCTCTGCTACTCTTCTGAGTAATGCAACGCTCTCTTGCACCAACGGACTGGTGGCTGGCTCATCAAATATACATGCAGAGGTGCCTTCGCCCCATTGTATTCGTGCGTTCCCAAGAATTAGTGCAGTGTTTATACCGGCTTGATCCACATTAATGCCGGTATTGATTTCCACATCTCCTGCAATGCCCTGTTCATTTAGTGGGATGTGTTCCTCCACTACATCTTGGTTGGGTTTTTCCGCACTTGAGGCCCAATTTCCTTCTGCGATACCTGATTTGCTCAGCTGTGTAGCCTGGCAAACGTTCGCCAATAAAGCATATCACATTCCGTTTTCCGGTCCGGTTCGCTTCCTCATTAAGCGATATTAACGGTTCGATGTTGGCCACGGGCCAAGGTTTATCCCTTACCGGGCAATCCTTCCTTTTCACTGCCTTATGCTTTTCAGCCTGAGTCACCCTTCTCAAGTTGGCAGTTACTAGGTGCACATGGCGTATATGCTGACCCAGACCAACAGCTGTTGTGCAAGTGAACGTGCATTCCCTGCAAGAGTGTAAATTCTCTACATTCTGTGCCGGTGGTACCCCATGACACTTTGGTGTATGGCATGCCGCCCCATGCGCCTTGTCAAACGATTTCCCGCATGCTCTACACTTGTATACCACCGGCAGCCCTACATGTTGTTCTGCACAGTGGGCCTTAATCCTCCTAAGGGTATTAAAGGCCACTCCTGTGCAGATCTCACAATTGAAGTTGGTACCAGGGAAGAGGATTACCATCATTACCATATTTCCCTGTACCGTGGGTAGCACCTGTCCGCCTCCGTTCACCGGGATGTTGTCTACATTGACATCATCCAGATTCCCACCTGTTGGCCTGAATGATCCTCCACCCGCAGGTGGGCCATCCACAGCCGGCGTAGCTATTAGTGGATGTGTGGTCGTTCTGGCGCCACCACTTTCCATATTGAGTTCAATTTGATTTATATTCATTCGTGAATAATGGTTTTTCTGCGCATCTTAGCCGTAATATATATCGTTGTCCGTTTTCTGCGGGATTTCTATACCTTGCGATCACAGCGGGGGGTCGAGTACCCGACAGACATCCCTTGAGAGAGAAGAGGCTATTTATTATTTCGCATTCTCTCCCCATAGTAATATGAAGCAGCCCCGTATCCACCATGATACGGTCAATTCTCAAAACTTCCATGTAGTCAGATCCAACCCCCTCCACCACCACCTCCCTTCAGGTTATAGTGAAGTGATGTTATTAGGAGGCGTAGTATCAGGGATTGTACTGAAATTAACGGTAAGAGTATTATTGTCGGGAACAAAGTTCCTTGTTCGGTTATACGTCCGATAACGCATATTTGTATGAATCATGTCCATACTCAAAGTCCAGGGACGATTTGACTATATCGTGAAAATTGGACTTGATCGGTTAAATTGTCATTAGATTGGTATTTGGACTAGATCGGCAATTGTCATATTCGGGATTGCCTCGCCTTGAGCATTGATTGAGGGGGCATGCTATTTATTGTTGCATGCCCCCATAATTCTATCTCACACGTTTATCTCGTATTTCAAGCGGACACTCATCGGTATCTTCTGGTGCGGGGGTGGGGGGGTCGTTAGTAAATTGGTACAGCGTCTGTCTTGTTTATGCCTGCAAATGTTTTTATAATCTTTATCGAGTATTTTGATACCCGTTCGCATAGCTCTGCGGTAAAACTGTCACCTCCAACCATTGCTTCACTAAAGTCATTTATGCTATGGATGGTTCCTCTCACTCCTAGTACCAATCCATAGACCCCTACATATGTAGTGTCGGTTTGTCTTTCTACTATCCTCTGCAAGCAATCGTATTTCTTGACTTTATTTTGTTGCGCTTGTACACCTCTTTCAAATAAGTCTCCTCCCTCCCAGATAACCGTCGGGTCGGCTATCCACGAGTAGCCGCCTTTTGTATAGACCAGATCTGGTTTGTACAGGGTACCATTTATATGATAGTGTGGTTCTTCATACACTGTATAGTCTTTTGTCTCAATTTCTTTGCTATAAGTTCCACTATCTTATCATGTCTTTTAATACGCATTCCTAATGTCCAAGGACATGCGCATAGAATATGGCATATGGTCTCCGCCGAAGATTTGCAGTGTCTACATCTCACATCTGCAGTTTTCCCACGTATTCCCCTATTTGCTGTCACTCTAGTGGGGAATGTATTTGTGCGTAATCTGATGGCTTCTATGTATTCTCTATTACTGAGTATTTGTTTGTGGTTCAGCCATTTGTTTGACGCAGGAATTTTCCGGTTTTTGCTCTGGTAATTTGATGCACCCGTCCCTTGTGCAATTTGGGATGGCCATAGCTTTTCTTCCCTGTTCCTCCAATCATGGTCTAAAACCTGAAAGTCGTCATCACATTTTTGCATTTTCTCTTTCAGGTTTGCAGCGTATGCCACATTTCTAATTGCTTCTTCGGAATTCAGCAATTTATACCAGTTTCTATATACTATTTTCGGTATTATCTGTTATCCCCTCCGATGCTACAAATGTCAAAAATACGGTCATCATGAAGACCGCTGTTCCAGAAACCAAGTATGTGGACGATGTGGAGACCCTTCTCATCGGGAGTCAGAGTGCAAAGCCACTCCGCATTGCGTCAACTGCGGCAAGGAACACCAGGCAAATTCAAAAGATTGCGATATATGGAAACTGGAAAAGGAAATCCAAAGGATCAAATACACATCCAACATCCCGTATCCAGAGGCCAGGAAGCTTGTACAAAATAGAACATCACTCCCCGGCCCATCCTTCTCAACCATAGTAAAAAGCAATCAAAAAGCAACGAAAGACGCCCAAACCCAAACAGACCCACCTGAATCCCCTTCCGTCTCGAACATATCGCATTACAAACCCCCAAAAAACTCAACATCGACGCAAACAACGTTCAACAATCCTCCACCATCAAAATCACCAAAGAGTAAGAAAAAGTCGACAGGAAATAGGCAGCAAAAAGGGTCTGATGACCCAATAAAACTGCACAATAGGTTTGGAGACTTTGAGGATATGGATGCAGAAGAATCTGCTCCATGTCCTCAAGGTGGCTCCAGACCTAACAACAAAAAATTCACCCCCGTACTTCCTCCAGATAAATAACCAAAGACATTGCCTCCGCGAAAGGACTAATCTAGCTCCAGAATCTTCAATATTAACTTGTAATGAAGAACACCATCATACAATGGAACTGTAGAGGACTTAAAGCCAACTACAATGATATTCTTTTGCTCTTAAACGAACGTGATCCTGCAGTACTATGTCTTCAGGAAACATTTTTGAAAGATACAGATAACATCACACTTAAAAACTACTCCCTGTTTAACAACTACTCTCATAATGTTGATAGGGCATCAGGAGGAGTTTCTGTTATTGTGAACAACAGAGCTCCTCATAGCTTCATTCATTTAAACACCAATTTACAAGCCATTGCTGTAAGCGTCACTCTACATAGAGTGATTACATTTTGCTCTATTTATTTACCACCAAACACTAACCTAGTACCAAACGAACTCGACAATCTTGTTCAACAGCTTCCCGCACCCTTTGTTTTACTCGGGGATTTTAATGCCCATAACATTTTATGGGGATCGAATCATATAAGTGACAGAGGTCACAAAGTTGAAGACTTTATTTCTAGACACGATCTGTGTCTATATAATACCAAAACACCTACATATTTACACCCAGGCACGGGTACATACACAAGCATCGATTTGACAATTTGTTCTCCTTCTCTGCTTTTGGACTATGAATGGAAGGTCGCTGATGACCTTCATAGCAGCGATCACTTCCCAATCTTTCTTGTAAATCTTAACTCTACAGTCGATGAAGTAATTCCACAATGGAATTTAAAGAAGGCCGACTGGGCCAAGTTTGAAACACTCTGTAAAACTAGGCTGAATGAGGATACAGTTTTCAATGTTGACGACACCATTCAGCATTTTACATCTATTTTAATAGAGATTGCAGAAGAATCCATTCCCAAGTCCTCGCCATATTGTAAAAGAACCCAAAAACCTTGGGTCACTAAGGAATGTAAGGAAGCCATTAAACTACGCCGAGAAGCATTAAGGAAATTTAATAATCAACCGACGCCCGAAAACTTAAATATATATCGCATTGCCCGGGCCAAAGCTCGCCGCATAATCAAAGAAAGTAAAAGAGCATCATGGAAGAAGTATGTTTCTTCTTTAAACTCTCGTTCCTCTGTTAAAAAAGTTTGGGACACTATACGCAAAATAAACGGAAAGAGAAAGCAAAACCCTCTCCGACATCTGACACTGAACAATAACAACTTTAGTTCAAAACGTGACATTGCAAATATTCTTGCTGACAGATTCTCGAAAAATTCCTCATCATCTAATTATTCAGAAGCCTTCCGAAAACTTAAATCTCAAAAAGAAAATTCACGTTTAAAATTCACATCCAACAACTCGGAAAGTTATAATCAATTGTTCTCACTATCGGAGCTTAGGGAGGCTTTAGATAAGGCCCATGATACATCCGCTGGGCCTGACGAGATACATTACCAGTTTCTGAAACACCTTCCAGAATCATCATTAACATCTCTTTTGAAACTCTTCGGTGGTTTATGGATTACTGGTGGTGTGCCAAAAATCTGGAAAGAAGCAACTGTAATACCAGTCCCCAAACCCGGTAAAGATAGCGAAGACCCCAACGGCTGTCGACCAATTGCACTCACAAGCTGTGTGTGCAAAACAATGGAACGAATGATCAATTCTCGGCTTGTCTGGTATTTGGAAACTAACAATTTAATATCTCCTTTCCAAAGTGGCTTTCGGTGTGGCCGGAGCACCAATGATCATCTGGTTAGACTAGAAACATTCATTCGCGATGCATTTATTAAGAAAGAACATTTAGTAGCGGTTTTCTTTGATTTAGAAAAGGCCTATGACACGACATGGAAGTACGGGATACTAAATGACCTGAACGATCTAGGTCTAAAAGGCCGTCTGCCCTCTTTCATATCCAGCTTTCTCTCCGACAGAGAATTCAAAGTACGAGTGGGCTCTACCCTCTCAGATCTGCACGAGCAAGAGATGGGTGTGCCCCAGGGCAGTATTTTATCTGTGACGCTCTTTAACATCAAAATTAATAGCATCACCAAGTGTTTGACTCCTGGTGTGGATTGCTCGTTATACGTTGATGATTTTCTAATATGTTATCGGTCAAAGCACATGCATACAATTGAAAGACAACTGCAGCAAAATATAAACAAAATTCAAAATTGGGCCAGTGCAAACGGTTTCAAATTCTCGAAATCAAAAACGGTATGCATGCATTTCTGTCAACTACGAAAACATCACGATGAACCGAACCTCACGCTGGATGGAACACCTATTCCAGTTGTTGAGGAAACCAAATTTTTAGGTATAATCTTTGACAGAAAACTGACCTTTATTCCACACCTAAAGAACTTAAAAGCTAAATGCTTAAAAGCACTTAACCTACTTAAAGTAGTAGCGCACACTGACTGGGGTGCTGATAGAAAAGTCATCCTAAATTTATACAGAACGTTTATTCGCTCCAAAGTGGACTATGGTTGCGTTGTGTATGGTTCAGCCAGAAAATCGTATCTTAAAATGCTTGATCCAATTCATCATCAGGGAATAAGACTGGCTCTGGGAGCATTTAAAACATCCCCGTGTGAAAGCCTTCTAGCTGAGGCGAATGAACCACCGTTATCGCATCGTAGAGAAATGCTTTCAGCACAGTATGCTCTGAAATTAAAATCAAACCCTCTGAATCCTGCTTTTTCGGCTGTTTTTCAACCCAAATACAAAACTTTATACGAAAATAAACCAAACGCCATACCTTCCTTTGGCATTAGAATATCATCCAGCCTTGACACTACAAATATAGATCTTTCTAAAATTGAGAAAACATCGATCTCTGAAACACCACCCTGGCTAATTAAACAACCAAAAGTACGTTTTACGCTACACGATGGAAAAAAATCGGAAACAAACCCTTCTATCTTCCACAACTCTTACCATGAACTCCTCACCGAATTTAAAAACTACACCAGAATTTACACTGATGGATCAAAGGATGAGGAAAAGGCTGCTGCAGCCTTTGTTTGTGGAAATCACACAACGCAAGTTCGCTTACCAAATGGAGCATCAATTTTTACAGCCGAAATCAGAGCAATAGACCTTGCTCTGCAACATATAGAAAAGAACCGTATTTTAAACTGTATCATCTTCTCCGACTCGCTATCAGTACTCCAGTCACTACACAATAGAAAACTGGGGAACCCATTATTGAAAAACATACTCGTAAAAAATACCGAGCTGAGTGTCTCCCACAATATAATATACTGTTGGTTACCTAGCCACATTGGTATTAAAGGTAACGAAAAAGCAGATCGCGCTGCTAAAATGGCCCTTTCTCAAGAACCAACTGATTTTAAAATACCATATACTGATTTTAAACCTTGTATCAGAAAGTTCTTACGTCAGAAGTGGCAGGCATCATGGAATGATGCTGTAAATAACAAACTTCACGCAATCAAACCGACTCTAGGAGAATGGACTCCTTCCTACAGAACCATTCGTAGGGAGGAGGTAGTCATTGCAAGAATCCGAATTGGTCATACTTTTATCACCCACACCCACATACTAAAAGGTGACGACCCACCAGAGTGCGTTTCTTGCAATGAACCATTCACTGTCAAGCACTTTATGATAGAGTGCTTTGACCTACAACCAACGCGCGATCGTTATTACATTGTGCATGACATGAAAGAACTTTTTGATAATATAAACATCACTCGTATTATAGAGTTCTTGAAAGCCGTAAATATTTACTCTAAACTCTGACTTTTATGCTATCACCTTGTGCAGTTTTATGCAATATATATACCGTCCCATTTTAATACCTATTGATCATTTTTACATCTCCCGTTGAGCGGGAACCTTTATTTTGCACCGTTATCATCTTACCACTTTTTAATTTCAACCATTTGTTCTTTTATATCGCTGGTCGATATAGGACCTTTTATAAGTTTTAAAAGATTATAGAAATAACACTTTGTTTGGCGCTAAATAGCCTAACAGTGCCGATGCGCCGTTAAAAATAAATAAATCAATAAATCAATCAATCATGTTCTAGTTTTGGTATACTCAAACCACCGTCTGTTTTTGATGTATACAGAAAGTGCGACGACGTACACTCCGGCAAGTGCAGCCATCTTTTCACCCATGCTCTTATTCTGGTGTCAACTTTCTGTAGGATTGCTTTGACGGGACTATTGAGTGACAATCCAAACAGCAGTTTAGGAATGAGATTTTCTGTGAGTATGATCACTTTTTGATTGGGTTTGAGATATGCTTTGTGGATCTTTTGACACCAGTCTTCTAGTGTTTGATCAGGATTTAATCCAGTTATCCTGTCCATGGGTCAAAATAACCCCCTAGGTATCTGGTGTTTTCTCCTGGTATTATCCACGGTATTGTGACATTATAATGAATGGATTTACATGATTCACTATATATGTCTTTGTATCTCGTGGAGTTATTGTGAATGCTGCTGATTTCTTTGCATTCACTGCCAGGCCTGTGTCTTTGCTAAATTTAGCAAATAGATCCAGATTGTTTTGCATACCTGTTATTTCGCCATTCAAGAGGGCTGAATCATCTGCATATGCCATGACACCTACACAGGTGTCTCCTGTGTACATAAATCCATTCTGTTTTGATTCAAGCAAACAGAAGATAGGGTCCATGGCAACATTGAAAAGTTGTTTAACACCACGTGTTATATTGATTTCTTTTGACTGAGTTCCATTCAACTGGAAAATTGTATTGCAGTCAGTGTACAGGTCTTTAATTATGTCAGTCCAATGTGGGTTGACTTTATGTCTTTTCAGACCTTGTACTAAGTGGTCATGGGATACTCTGTCAAAAGCCTTCGCTACGTCCAACAGAGTTACACAAAGCATTTTACCACGTTTCTTTGCATGTTTTATCGCTTCATTTAACAGAAAGATGTTTTCAACACATCCAGAGGAGGGGATAAACCCTCTTTGTCTTTTGTTAAGCAAGATATTGTTGAGTAATCTTTTTGCTAATATCGTGGTATATAATCTTAAGATAGTGCTGGTTATTGTTAGTTGGCGCCAATTATTTATGTCATCCAGTCCTTCTGCCGTTTTTGGTAGCAATATACTTCGTGCACTTTTTGTTTTTGCAGGTACCTTTCCTGCGATATACCATAGGTTAAAGAGGTTAGTTAATAATTGTTCATGATCTTTAACCTTTCGTATGTCACCCATTGTGAGTCCGGCTGGACCTGGGGCAGACTTGAGGTCTTTACCATTAATTGCCTGTTTAACCTCTAATAAACATATTGGTGCACTTAATGCTTTCTTATTGGCGTATTTGCTCGGTTCTGGATATGATGTTAAGTTTACTTTTTGGCTTATCCCACCAAACCTCTCTTGGTAAGTGTTTTCAATTATTTCTATTGGTATTGAGCATGTTTGTGAATCCTTACCAGTCACGATTTCCTCAACCAGCCTTTTCTTATTTTCTTTAAAAAGCTTCTGTGTGCGTCTGTAGGCACTAGCACAGCCTTTTGCACGTTTACCCATCTTATTCTTTCTTTTATTCATATGTTTGTTACCATTTTTATCAGTGCTTCCTTTAGTATTTGGTTTACATTCTTGTAGCACTTTTTCATATATGTCTTCAATTTCTTGAGCTTGAGTTTCACCTGCTGCCACCCTTTTCAGGATTAGATACGTTTTATGTATGAGAGATTCATCTGCATTACTATCAAAAATACATGAAGACATCTCACCTCGCCATTCAATTTTTGTCTCATTAAGAATGGGTTTCGTATCTATCCCTTCTTTTTCTATTGTGGCAGGATCTATTGGTTCCTCAGTCTGCTTTTCATTCTCATTCTGACAGTTATTGCTTTCATTCTCTTTAGTGCCATTTGTTTCAGACTTTGTCAGTTTGAGTTTTCATCTCTTATATTTGATTTGTTCTAAAGTATATTCTGGCATTCTTTCATGTATATAGGCATTATATTTCTAACCTTTGCCAGCATGGCTTCTTGGTTAGTTGCAATTAATTTTGCAATATTTGGTTCCGGCCATTTATCTTCATTCGTTTGGCTATTTTGCTGCCTTTTAGCCTTTCTGTTATCCCGGTCTTTTTGAATACTTTCTTTGTGTTTTTCATTTGTAAGTACCGGGTACATATGGCGAATATGTTGGCCTAGTCCAATTTTAGTGCCGCATGAGAAATTGCATTGTGGACATGAGTAATTTTGTTTCTGGCTCTGTATACCATGGCATTTTGGATTGTGGCATTGTGCACAATGTACCTTATCAAAATGTTTGCCATATTTATTACGTTCATATACAATTAAATTACATGGATGTTGTTCCTGGTAATGTTTTGCTAGTCTTTGTAGACTATTAAAGCCATAGCCAGTGCAGATTGTACATTCCAGTATCTGTCTAGGAAAACTGACAACCACCGTCACGTTATCCTGTACAGTCCTTAAATTTCGGTCCTCTACCACTATAGCCCTCCCTTCACAGCCATTGGTGGTTTCTGACTGTTCCAGGCCACCCCCAGTAGTGGCATCTGGTAAGTGGTGGTGGTGGGGGGGGTTCGTTTCGGCGCCACCCCTTTCCGTATAGGAACTTTCATTTGCATTTTCCATTAAGTTTAGCGTAAATGCTCGGGATGTCACCATTTGGCGATAACAGCGGTGGGACGAGTACCCAGCTGACATACCTTGAGAAAACAGAGGCTGTGTCAGACACATAATTTTCCCATGTAACTGACTGATGCATCAAGTACCATTCTCTTCAGTCACTTTTCAATGGGTGACCATTATGGTCACTTTTCCGGTTTACGTCCGGTATCGTCATCATTCCCTTATCCCCCTGCGGGTCCGGGGTTGTAGAATTGGCCCGACGTGCCTCGCTACGTGTCGTAAAAGGCGACTAAGTAGAGGCAACCTGTTTGCCGTGGGTTGCGTCCCGTGTCGGAGGAGGAAAGGATCCTGGTAGTTGAGCAGAGGCTTTCCCTGCAACACACTACTTTGGCCTCTACTTCTCTTAGACGGGTGGTCGGGATGGGCCCGGTTCCGACAAATCGGCTGGTCACGCCGAGCCCTAGGAGGTCTTTATTTACTCTCTCACCTTCTTTATCTGTCTCCTTGTATCTCTCTTGATACCACCGTTGCCCCTAAATTCTCTTCCTTTATCTTTCCTTTTTCCAAGTCTTAGAAGACTTCCTAGAAGGCGGTGGCTTAACGGGTCAATCGGGGGGTAATTTTACCGACCTTAGAAATTGGCGACTTCAGGGTCAATCAAAGGTAATTTTATCAACTGAGTATGGCATCTGTGTATCCCTGACACTTGAAAAGTGTCCCCTTGTTGGGCTCCTTGGTGGGTGGGGAGCACGGGTGCTGAATTTTTATTCAAGCCAAAATGGAAAATCAAAAAAATCAAAATAAGCGTACCAAAACGGGAACTGACTCAGATGATGAACCATGTAGTGTGGAATCGTTTCCTCGCTTCATGGTCATCAAATCAAAAGATGAAACCAAACCCCTAGCCGCACTATCGCCATTTATAATCGAAAAGACTATACTTGGATTAGTCGGCAAACCAAAAAGCGTTAAAAAGATTAAATCAGGTGGTCTGCTTGTGGAGTGCGAACGTAAAGCACACACTGAGAACATTCAAAAAATTCAAGCATTTCATGACATCCCAGTGACTTGTTTCGCACACACATCTCTAAATACATCAAAAGGCGTCATTCGTTGCCGTGACTTGGCTGGAGTCAGCGACAAAGACATCGTAGAGGGGATGAAAAGTGAAGGTGTCACTGCAGTTCGTAGGATTCGTATCAAACGAAACAACGATCTGCAAGACACCAACACCATTATACTCACCTTCAACAGACCAACGGTACCTAAAGTTGTCAAAGTTGGGTTCTTACAAGTTAGGGTTGAGGTATACATACCAAATCCCCTCCGATGCTACAAATGTCAAAAATACGGTCATCATGAAGACCGCTGTTCCAGAAACCAAGTATGTGGACGATGTGGAGACCCTTCTCATCGGGAATCCGAGTGCAAAGCCACTCCGCATTGCGTCAACTGCGGCAAGGAACACCATGCAAATTCAAAAGATTGCGATATATGGAAACAGGAGAAGGAAATCCAAAGGATCAAATACACATCCAACATCCCGTATCCAGAGGCCAGGAAGCTTGTACAAAATAGAACATCACTCCCCGGCCCATCCTTCTCAACCATAGTAAAAAGCAATCAAAAAGCAACGAAAGACGCCCAAACCCAAACAGACCCACCTGAATCCCCTTCCGTCTCGAACATATCGCATTACAAACCCCCAAAAAACTCAACATCGACGCAAACAACGTTCAACAATCCTCCACCATCAAAATCACCAAAGAGTAAGAAAAAGTCGACAGGAAATAGGCAGCAAAAAGGGTCTGATGACCCAATAAAACTGCACAATAGGTTTGGAGACTTTGAGGATATGGATGCAGAAGAATCTGCTCCATGTCCTCAAGGTGGCTCCAGACCTAACAACAAAAAATTCACCCCCGTACTTCCTCCAGATAAATAACCAAAGACATTGCCTCCGCGAAAGGACTAATCTAGCTCCAGAATCTTCAATATTAACTTGTAATGAAGAACACCATCATACAATGGAACTGTAGAGGACTTAAAGCCAACTACAATGATATTCTTTTGCTCTTAAACGAACGTGATCCTGCAGTACTATGTCTTCAGGAAACATTTTTGAAAGATACAGATAACATCACACTTAAAAACTACTCCCTGTTTAACAACTACTCTCATAATGTTGATAGGGCATCAGGAGGAGTTTCTGTTATTGTGAACAACAGAGCTCCTCATAGCTTCATTCATTTAAACACCAATTTACAAGCCATTGCTGTAAGCGTCACTCTACATCGAGTGATTACATTTTGCTCTATTTATTTACCACCAAACACTAACCTAGTACCAAACGAACTCGATAATCTTGTTCAACAGCTTCCCGCACCCTTTGTTTTACTCGGGGATTTTAATGCCCATAACATTTTATGGGGATCGAATCATGTAAGTGACAGAGGTCACAAAGTTGAAGACTTTATTTCTAGACACGATCTGTGTCTATATAATACCAAAACACCTACATATTTACACCCAGGCACGGGTACATACACATGCATCGATTTGACAATTTGTTCTCCTTCGCTGCTTTTGGACTATGAATGGAAGGTCGCTGATGACCTTCACAGCAGCGATCACTTCCCAATCTCCCTTGTAAATCATAACTCTACAATTGATGAAGTAATTCCACAATGGAATTTAAAGAAGGCCGACTGGGCCAAATTCGAAACACTCTGTAAAACCAGGCTGAATGAGGATACAGTTTTCAATGTTAACGACCCCATTCAGCATTTTACATCTATTTTAACCGACATTGCAGAAGAATCTATCCCCAAGTCCTCAGCAAACTGTAAAAGAACCCTAAAACCTTGGCTCACTAAGGAATGTAAGGAAGCCATACGGCAACGCCGAGAAGCCTTGAAAAAATGTAACAATCATCCGACGCCCGAGAATTTAAGTAAATATCGTATTCTCCGGGCCAAAGCTCGCCGCACAATCAAAGAAAGTAAACGAGCATCATGGATGAAATATGTTTCCTCTTTAAACTCTCGTTCCTCAATTAAGAAAGTTTGGGACACGATCCGAAAAATAAACGGAAAGAGAAAACACAATTCTTTCCGACATCTAAAAGTGAACAATAACAATCTTAGCTCAAAACGTGACATAGCAAATGTTCTTGCTGATACATTCTCTAAAAATTCGTCATCATCTAATTATTCCGAAGCCTTCCAAAAATTGAAAACTCAAAAAGAAAAGTCACGTTTAAAATTCACATCCACCAACTCGGAAAGCTACAACCAGCTGTTTTCACTATCAGAACTTATGGAGGCTTTAGACAAGGCCCATGATACTTCCGCTGGGCCTGACAAAATACATTACCAGTTTTTAAAACATCTTCCAGAATCATCTTTAACATCTCTTTTAAAACTCTTCAATGATTTATGGATTACTGGTAACCTACCTAAAATATGGAAAGAAGCAACAGTAATACCAGTTCCCAAACCCGGTAAAGATAGTGAAGATCCTACCAACTATCGACCTATTGCACTCACAAGCTGCATGTGCAAAACAATGGAACGAATGATCAATTCTCGGCTTGTATGGTACCTGGAAACTAACAATTTAATATCTCCTTTCCAAAGTGGCTTTCGTTATGGACGGAGCACCAACGATCATCTGGTTAGACTAGAAACATTCATTCGCGATGCATTTATCAAGAAAGAACATTTAGTAGCGGTTTTCTTTGATTTAGAAAAGGCCTATGACACAACATGGAAGTACGGGATACTAAAAGACCTGCACGATCTAGGTCTAAAAGGCCGTCTGCCCTCTTTCATATCCAACTTCCTCTCCGACAGAGAATTCAAGGTACGAGTGGGCTGTACTCTCTCAGATTTGCACGAGCAAGAGATGGGTGTGCCCCAGGGCAGCATTTTATCTGTGACACTTTTCAATATCAAAATTAATAACATCACCAAGTGTTTGACTCCTGGTGTGGATTGCTCACTATATGTTGATGATTTTCTCATATGTTATCGGTCAAAGCACATGCATACAATTGAAAGACAACTACAGCAAAATATCAACAAGATTCAAAATTGGGCTAATACGAACGGTTTCAAATTCTCGAAATCAAAAACTGTATGTATGCATTTCTGTCAATTACGACGACACCACGATGAACCTAAACTCACGCTGGACGGAACACCTATTCCAGTTGTTGAGGAAACAAAATTTTTGGGTATTATCTTTGACAGAAAACTGACCTTTATTCCACACCTAAAAAACTTGAAAGCCAAATGCTTAAAAGCACTTGACCTACTTAAAGTAGTAGCACACACTGACTGGGGTGCTGATAGAAAAGTCATCCTGAATTTATATAGAACGTTTATTCGCTCCAAACTAGACTATGGTTGCGTTGTGTATGGTTCTGCCAGAAAATCGTATCTTAAAATGCTTGATCCAATTCATCATCAGGGAATAAGACTGGCTCTGGGAGCATTTAAAACATCCCCGTGTGAAAGCCTTCTAGCTGAGGCGAATGAACCACCGTTATCGCATCGTAGAGAAATGCTTTCAGCACAGTATGCTCTCAAATTAAAATCAAACCCTCTGAATCCTGCTTTTTCGGCTGTTTTTCAACCCAAATACAAAACTTTATACGAAAATAAACCAAACGCCATACCTTCCTTTGGCATTAGAATATCATCCAGCCTTGACACTACAAATATAGATCTTTCAAAAATTCAGAAAACATCCATCTCCGAAACACCACCCTGGCTAATTAAACAACCAAAAGTACGTTTTACGCTACACGATGGAAAAAAATCCGAAACAAACCCTTCTATCTTCCACAACTCTTACCATGAACTCCTCACCGAATTTAAAAACTACACGAGAATTTACACTGATGGATCAAAGGATGAGGAAAAGGCTGCTGCAGCCTTTGTTTGTGGAAATCACACAACGCAAGTTCGCTTACCAAATGGAGCATCAATTTTTACAGCCGAAATCAGAGCAATAGACCTTGCTCTGCAACATATAGAAAAGAATCGTATTTCAAACTGTATCATCTTCTCCGACTCGCTATCAGTACTTCAGTCACTACACAATAGAAAACTGGAGAACCCATTATTGAAAAACATACTCGTAAAAAATACCGAGCTGAGTGTCTCCCACAATATAATATACTGTTGGTTACCTAGCCACATTGGTATTAAAGGTAACGAAAAAGCAGATCGCGCTGCTAAAATGGCCCTTTCTCAAGAACCATCTGATTTTAAAATACCATATACAGATTTTAAACCTTGTATCAGAAAGTTCTTACGTCAGAAGTGGCAGGCATCATGGAATGATGCTGTAAATAACAAACTTCATGCAATCAAACCAACTCTAGGAGAATGGACTCCTTCCTACAGAACCATTCGTAGGGAGGAGGTAGTCATTGCAAGAATCCGAATTGGTCATACTTATATCACCCACACCCACATACTAAAAGGTGAAGACCCACCAGAGTGCGTTTCTTGCAATGAACCATTCACTGTCAAGCACTTTATGATAGAGTGCTTTGACCTACAACCTACGCGCGATCGTTATTACGTTGTGCATGATATGAAAGAACTTTTTGATAATATAAACATCACTCGTATTATCGAGTTCTTGAAAGCCGTAAATATTTACTCTAAACTCTGACTTTTATGCTATCACCTTGTGCAGTTTTATGCAATATACATTCCGTCCCATTTTAATACCTATTCATCTTGTTTACATCTCCCGTTGATCGGGAAGCTTTATTTTGCACCGTTACCATCTTACCGTTTTTAATTTCAACCATTTGTTCTTTTATATCGCTGGTCGATATAGAACCTTTTATAAGTTTTAAAAGATTATACAAGTAACACTTTGTTTGGCGCTAAATAGCCTAAGAGTGCTGATGCGCCGTTAAAAAAAAAACAATCAATCAATCAATCATTCCCTTAGCCATTATCCATAATCTACCTTTAATACTACCGGCAAAGCCTTCAGCGGGATTGTTCGGCTGAAAGTTGCCCACCCCGCGTCAGGCCAGGGTTGTTTGGTGAGACTCAGAATATGGATAGAAACAGGGCATTACTATCCATACCATTCCGTCTACACCAGAGTCATGACTTTATCGTCATCATCCTTTCCAGTTGTTATTTGGTGGATGGTTGGGGTTTTTGTCTTTTCACGGTCGTATTGTGATCTTCTGGTAAAAATTGTCTAATTTGAGTTTTCTTTGTCCTTTTCCGTTTCAGTTTTCGCACAGTTGTTTAGGGGGGAGCTATCCAATCGTCAGAGATGGTCACTGCTTACCATTGTGTTTAAGATAAACTCCCCCCCCCAATGCTAGGTTACAGTATCTCGATTTAGCGTATCCGGTGGATCGACGACACCCGAGAGCTGATTTAATTGCTCCTCGTCATCCTCAGGAAGGTCAGGCACTTGGTCGAACTGACTCAAACCAGCAAATGCTCTCATGACCTTGATTGAATGGCGGAGTACCCATTCACATAGCTCGGCCTTGAATGAGTTCCCGTCCAGTAATAACTTTTCTAGCACTTGCATTGTTTGAGGGGGTATTGTTCCTCTTACCCCAAGGACTACCCCAAAGGCCCCTTCACATTGGGTGTCCATTTGTTGTTCAACTAAGGACTTTAAGCAGTCATACTTCCGAGCTTTTTCCATCATGGCATGCTCAGTCCTTTCTACAAGTGAATTTCCTTCCCATATGATGGTAGGGTCGACGATCCAGGAGCGACCTCCCTTCGTAACGACCAAGTCTGGCTTGAGAAGAGCACCGCCGACATGATAATGGGGTTCCTCGAGCACCATGAACCCCTTCTTTCTCAATTTAGAAGCAATGCAATCTACTATTTTATCATGCCTGCGGATACGCAATTGCAAAGTCCACGGACAAATGCATATTACGTGGCAAATGGTTTCACCCGGGGCTTTACAATGACGGCACTTCACGTCCGAGGTCCTATTCCGAATGCCCTATTCGCTGTGAGTCTCGTGGGAAAGGCATTTGTTCGTATCCTAATTGCATCGGAATACTCCCGTTCCGATAGGATACCCGGCCATTTTATCCATCGATTGAATACTGGTACCTTTATATCCGTGCCTGTTGCCTTGTACTCGCCCACCCCACTACCTTGGGTGGCTTGGTTCAAACATTTCTTTTGCTCCTCCTCACGCCATCTTGGTCCCTCGATCCCCCTGCGGGTCCGGGGTTGTAGAATTGGCCCGACGTGCCTCGCTACGTGTCGTAAAAGGCGACTAAGTAGAGGCAACCTGTTTGCCGTGGGTTGCGTCCCGTGTCGGGGGAGGAAAGGATCCTGGTAGTTGAGCAGTGGCTTTCCCTGCAATACACTACTTTGGCCTCTACTTCTCTTAGACGGGTGGTCGGGATGGGCCCGGTTCCGACAAATCGGCTGGTCACGCCGAGCCCTAGGAGGTCTTTATTAACTTTCTCACCTTCTTTCTCTCTCTCTTTGTATCTCTCTTGATACCACCGTTGCCCCTATATTCTTTTCCTTTATATTTCCCTTTTCCAAGTCTTAGAAGGCTTCCTAGAAGGCGGTGGCTTAACGGGTCAATCGGGGGGTAATTTTACCGACCTTAGAAATTGGCGACTTCAGGGTCATTCAAAGGTAATTTTATCAACTGAGTATGGCATCTGTGTATCCCTGACACTTGAAAAGTGTCCCCTTGTTGGGCTCCTTGGTGGGTGGGGAGCACGGGTGCTGAATTTTTAATCTAGCCATCATGGATAATTCCAAGAAAAATCAAAATAAAAGATCGAAACCCTTATCAGAGTCTGACGATGAACCATTTAGTGTGGAGTCATTTCCACGCTTCATGGTCATGCAGTCAAAAGATGCCACGAAACCGCTTGCTGCACTATCTCCATTTGTCATCGAAAAGACTATCACAGGATCGATTGGCACACCTAAAAGTGTTAAAAAGTTGAAATCGGGTTGTCTTCTTATTGAGTGTGAGCGACGAGGTCAATCAGACAATATCAGGAAAATGAAAACGTTCTTTGATATCCCAGTAACCTCATTCGCTCACACCACACTGAATACGTCCAAAGGCGTGATTCGCTGCCGTGACTTGGCTGGAGTCACCGACGCTGACATCATCGAAGGAATGAAAGATGAAGGTGTCACTGCAGTCCGACGAATACGTATTAAACGTAATAACAATCTGCAGGACACCAACACCATTGTACTCACCTTCAACAGGCCAACTGTACCCAAAGTGGTGAAAGTTGGCTTTTTGCAAGTAAAGGTAGAGATTTACATTCCCAACCCCCTTCGGTGTTATAAGTGTCAAAAATACGGCCATCACGAAGACCGCTGCTCCAAGAGCCAAATATGTGGCCGATACGGAGACAATGCTCATCAGGAATCTGATTGTAGAGCAACTCCGCATTGTGTCAACTGCGGAAAAGAGCACCACGCAAATTCCAAGGATTGCGATACCTGGAAACAGGAGAAGGAAATTCAGAGGGTAAAATACACAAATAATATTCCCTATCCAGAAGCCAGAAAAATTGTACAGGCAAAAACAGCCCATCCTGGCCCATCCTTCTCCACTGTAGTGAAGAGCAATCCTAAAACAACGAAGGACGCTCAAACACAAACAGAAGCACCCGATTCAACACCAAATTCAAACACCCCCCATTACCAAGCACAGAAAAACACGGCATCTACTCAGACTACATTTAATAATACCCAACAACCTAAATCACCAAAGAGTAAAAAATCTCACGGAAACAGGCAACAAAAGGGGTCAGATGACCCCATCAAACTTTATAACAGGTTTGGAGACATCGAGAGCATGGATGCAGAAGAATCTGCTCCATGCGTCCAAGGGAACTCCAGACCTACAAACAAAAAATTCACCCCCGTACTTCCTCCAGAGAAATAACAAAACAAATTCCCTCTGCGAAAGGTCTAACCTAGCTCCACAATCTTTAATTTAAATTTATAATGAAAAACACTATCATACAATGGAATTGTCGAGGACTTAAAGCAAATTACAATGATATTCTCCTGCTTTTAAACGAACATGATCCTGCGGTACTATGCCTTCAAGAAACATTCTTGAAAGATACGGACAATATCACATTTAAAAACTACTCCCTGTTTAACACCTGCTCTCCAAATGTTGATAGGGCATCAGGAGGAGTTTCTGTTATTGTAAACAACAGAGCTCCTCATAGATTCATTCATTTAAACACCAATTTACAAGCCATTGCTGTAAGCGTCACTCTACATCGAGTGATTACATTTTGCTCTATTTATTTACCACCAAACACTAACCTAGTACCAAACGAACTCGATAATCTTGTTCAACAGCTTCCCGCACCCTTTGTTTTACTCGGGGATTTTAATGCCAATATCATTTGATGGGGATCAAATCATAGGTCAGAGGTCACAAAGTTGAAGACTTTATTTCTAGACACGATCTGTGTCTATATAATACCAAAACACCTACATATTTACACCCAGGCACGGGTACATACACATGCATCGATTTGACAATTTGTTCTCCTTCGCTGCTTTTGGACTATGAATGGAAGGTCGCTGATGACCTTCACAGCAGCGATCACTTCCCAATCTTCCTTGTAAATCTTAACTCTACAATTGATGAAGTAATTCCACATTGGAATTGAACGAAGGCCGACTGGGCCAAGTTTGAAACACTCTGTAAAACTAGGCTGAATGAGGATACAGTTTTCAATGTTGACGACACCATTCAGCATTTTACATCTATTTTAATAGAGATTGCAGCAGAATCCATTCCCAAGACCTCGCCATATTGTAAAAGAACCCAAAAACCTTGGGTCACTAAGGAATGTAAGGAAGCCATTAAACTACGCCGAGAAGCATTAAGGAAATTTAATAATCATCTGACGCCCGAAAACTTAAATATATATCGCATTGCCCGGGCCAAAGCTCGCCGCATACTCAAAGAAAGTAAAAGAGCATCATGGAAGAAGTATGTTTCTTCTTTAAACTCTCGTTTCTCTGTGAAAAAAGTTTGGGACACTATACGCAAAATAAACCGAAAGAGAAAGCAAAACCCTCTCCGACATCTGACACTGAACAATAACAACTTTAGTTCAAAACGTGACATTGCAAATATTCTTGCTGACAGTTTCTCGAAAAATTCCTCATCATCTAATTATTCAGAAGCCTTCCGAAAACTTAAAACTCAAAAAGAAAAGTCACGTTTAAAATTCACATCCAACAACTCGGAAAGTTATAATCAATTGTTCTCACTATCGGAGCTTAGGGAGGCTTTAGATAAGGCCCATGATACATCCGCTGGGCCTGACGAGATACATTACCAGTTTCTGAAACACCTTCCAGAATCATCATTAACATCTCTTTTGAAACTCTTCAATGATTTATGGATTACTGGTAATGTACAAAAATCTGGAAAGAAGCAACTGTAATACCAGTCCCCACACCCGGTAAAGATAGCCAAGACCCCAACAGCTATCGACCAATTGCACTCACAAGCTGTGTGTGCAAAACAATGGAACGAATGATCAGTTCTGGGCTTGTCTGGTATTTGGAAACTAACAATTTAATATCTCCTTTCCAAAGTGGCTTTCGATATGGCCGGAGCACCAATGATCATCTGGTTAGACTAGAAACATTCATTCGCGATGCATTTATTAAGAAAGAACATTTAGTAGCGGTTTTCTTTGATTTAGAAAAGGCCTATGACACGACATGGAAGTACGGGATACTAAATGACCTGAACGATCTAGGTCTAAAAGCCCGTCTGCCCTCTTTCATATCCAACTTTCTCTCCGACAGAGAATTCAAAGTACGAGTGGGCTCTACCCTCTCCGATCTGCACGAGCAATAAATGGGTGTGCCCCAGGGAGTATTTTATCTGTGACGCTCTTTAACATCAAAATTAATAGCATCACCAAGTGTTTGACTCCTGGTGTGGATTGTTCGTTATACGTTGATGATTTTCTAATATGTTATCTGTTAAAGCACATGCATACAATTGAAAGACAACTGCAGCAAAATATAAACAAAATTCAAAATTGGGCCAATGCAAACGGTTTCAAATTCTCGAAATCAAAAACGGTATGCATGCATTTCTGTCAGTTACGAAAACATCACGATGAACCGAACCTCACACTGGATGGAACACCTATTCTAGTTGTTGAGGAAACCAAATTTTTAGGTATAATCTTTGACAGAAAACTGACCTTTATTCCACACCTAAAGAACTTAAAAGCTAAATGCTTAAAAGCACAGAACCTACTTAAAGTAGTAGCGCACACTGACTGGGGTGCTGATAGAAAAGTCATCCTAAATTTATACAGAACGTTTATTCGCTCCAAAGTAGACTATGGTTGCGTTGTGTATGGTTCTGCCAGAAAATCGTATCTTAAAATGCTTGATCCAATTCATCATCAGGGAATAAGACTGGCTCTGGGAGCATTTGAAACATCCCCGTGTGAAAGCCTTCTAGCTGAGGCAAATGAACCACCGTTATCGCATCGTAGAGAAATGCTTTCCGCACAGTATGCTCTTAAATTAAAATCAAACCCTCTGAATCCTGCTTTTTCGGCTGTTTTTCAACCCAAATACAAAACTTTATACGAAAATAAACCAAACGCCATACCTTCCTTTGGCATTAGAATATCATCCAGCCTTGACACTACAAATATAGATCTTTCAAAAATTCAGAAAACATCCATCTCCGAAACACCACCCTGGCTAATTAAACAACCAAAAGTACGTTTTACGCTACACGATGGGAAAAAGTCCGAAACAAATCCTTCTATCTTCCACAACTCTTACCATGAACTCCTCACCGAATTTAAAAACTATATCAGAATTTACACTGATGGATCAAAGGATGAGGAAAAGGCTGCTGCAGCCTTTGTTTGTGGAAATCACACAACGCAAGTTCGCTTACCAAATGGGGCATCAATTTTTACAGCCGAAATGAGAGCAATAGACCTTGCTCTGCAACATATAGACAAGAACTGTATTTTAAACAGTATTATTTTCTCCGACTCGCTATCAGTACTCCAGTCACTACACAATAGAAAACTGGAGAACCCATTATTGAAAAGCATACTCGTAAAAAAATACCGAGCTGAGTGTCTCCCACAATATAATATACTGTTGGTTACCTAGCCACATTGGTATTAAAGGTAACGAAAAAGCAGATCGCGCTGCTAAAATGGCCCTTACTCAAGAACCATCTGATTTTAAAATACCATATACTGATTTTAAACCTTGTATCAGAAAGTTCTTTCGTCAGGCGTGGCAGGCATCATGGAATGATGCCGTGAATAACAAACTTCATGCGATCAAGCCAACTCTAGGAGAATGGACTCCTTCCTACAGAACCATTCGTAGGGAGGAGGTAGTCATTGCAAGAATCCGAATTGGTCATACTTATATCACCCACACCCACATACTAAAAGGTGAAGACCCACCGGAGTGCGTTTCTTGCAATGAACCATTCACTGTTAAGCACTTTATGATAGAGTGCTTCGACCAACAACCTACGCGCGATCGTTATTACATTGTGCATGACATGAAAGAACTGTTTGATGCTATAAACATCACTCGTATTATAGAGTTCCTGAAAGCCGTAAATATTTACTCTAAACTCTGACTTTTATGCTACCACCTTGTGCAGTTTTATGCAATATATATATATACCGTCCCATTTTAATACATATTCATCTTTTTTACATCTCCCGTTGATCGGGAAGCTTTATTTTGCACAGTTACCATCTTACCGTTTTTAGTTTCAACCATTTCTTCTTTTATATCGCTGGTCGATATAGGACCTTTTATAAGTTTTTGAAAGATTATACAAATAAAACTTTGTTTGGCGCTAATAGCCTAACAGTGCTGATGCGCCGTTAAAAATCAAACAATCAATCAATCAATCAATCAATCAAGTAACAAAAAACAGCAATATAATCACAATGTGTTTTTGTTCGTCTAATATAAGAAGCTCCATTAAATGTTGGGATGCATAGGAAAAAACAGTTGCAAGATTTAAATGGACTTCAGGAGACATACATTTGTTAAATTGTCTTTCAATGTATTTAACAGCACATATCTAGATCGTCGTTATTGAGATTTCTCTCCTTTAATCTAAAATAAACGTTGTAGTAGGGTTTAACGCCATTTTTCAGCACACGATAGGCTATGCATGGCGGCCAGTATTACTGGTGGAGGAAGAACCCGGGAAAAGCCCAGAAAGATCGACCGACCCACGAGAAGCTACGGGCAAGCTTTCTCACGTACCCACATTTGCCGAATCCTAGACTCGAACCCACGCAGACAGAGATGAGATGGCAGTGATCCGTAACGGAGAGCGCTATAGACCACTCGGGGCCCCGTAAAATAAACAATGAAAGGGGACAGTAACTTGTTTAATTTCACTTGAACATATTACAGCCAAATTATATTCCTTTTGTGGCTACAATGATGACAACACAAATAGATGACATGCAGCTTAATTAAAGTCTTTAAGTCAAAAATATATTAAAATATAGTTTTCTTTTTTATATATAGAATTCAGAATTTTTTATTTTAATTATTTATTGATTTTAGTTCATGAATATTTTAGCATAAACTTTTGAATCAGATAAGCATGATATTTGCAGGCATAAACCAAAATTACTTCACAAAATTTCTGGGATAACCCTGTATATATATATATATATATATATATATATATATATATATATATATATATATATATATATATATATATATATATATATATATATATATATATATATATATATATATGATTGTTAGGATTTTGTTACATTATAATAATTATTGTATCCATTGCAGAAAATACATTTGAAGAAAGAACCTTGTGGACTAGAGTGGACCAGAAGGCTGCAAAAAAAAAGTTAGCATAATCATTACATGGAATCCAGAAAACTACAAGGAAAGCTACAGTGTCAGAATGCCAAGGTTAATGGAGTTGCTCTCTGAACATAATTGCAAAAGTGTCAAAATGTCCGAATCAGGGTACATGTACCAACAGGCAAAACAGTACAAAGTGTAGTTGTAAAGCCCTGTCTCAAGATCAGTAAGCGCTTTTGTGTTTGTGTCTGCTACATCAAAGCTGGCTGTGGCCGATTTCGTCAGCAGCAGTGTTCAAGTTGTGGCAAATGTTTTCATTAGTGGGCATGATATTACTTTAAATGGATGATGTGTCACTAAATTTTCAAATCGGTTTTCATACAGTCTAGATTACAGTATATATTTTTTTTAATTATTCAGTGAAACCCGCATTAAAAATAAGAGCAGCAATGTTGACAGATTCAAATCTGTAATTGTTTTGTACAGAGTAAACAGTAAAATAACCCTCATGCACTGGTGTAAAATAGGATCAGAATTCTGTGTCAGACATGTGGCTTTGCTGAGTAGTGTCCGATGCAAAATTCTTAACCTCGAGGGGAATTTTCCAATCGTACACAAAAGCATAATGAAGAATTTTTCTCACATTGTTGATGAAAAATGAGGGTTGGATTTAAAATAGCTTATTGCAAATACTGATGAATACTGATTTAACTTGAACATTTTTGTACATTATGATAGGGCATAAAATGTTTGGTTGACACATTTAGGTGTTTGATATTTGGCAAACAGCTGATGATAAAACATGAGTAATTGCTATTATTAGTGTAATGAAAGTGTTTTAAATTGTGTAATTATCTGTGCTGATTCTTAGACATTCCAGTTTAATTACAAGAGCACTTAATGAAAATAAATTTAAGTACCATTCATATGGTTATAAGCCTTTTATAAGTAAACAATCTACAAATAATGTATCAGCAAATGTGGAGCGGAGACAATATGCACGTTTCTTTAAGGTATTATCTAAATTATTAAGTAAGGAAACTGTTTGAGCAAATACCCGTTTTCACATCAAATTTGTTATGGTTGATTGACTGACTGATTTTATTTTTAACGGCGCATCAGCACTGTAAGGCTGTTTAGCGCCAAACAAAACGTTATGTGTTTAATCTTTCAAATATTATGATAAGTCTCATAATTTGTTATGGATCAATGGTTTACTATCTCATCTTCTATAAAATAATAGCTGGAAGATACCAGTAAGTTTTTGTTTCAAAATATTGTCAGATTGCCATCATATGCTTGTAACTCACATAACAGGACGAACAAGTTAGATTTTCAGTTGATTTCTTTTGCTATCTGGATAATAATCAACATTAACCTATTACAACTGCATATTGAATACAAGCAGCATGGTTTAGATGTGTATTAAATGGGTATACACATACTCATAATCCATCAAGTAACAATTTCAAATATTAAATTATGATTTTACAAATATTCTCGTGAGACATTTTCTTAATATTTCTTTTTAAAATTTAGTGTTCTATTGCAATCGGCAAAAAACTACAAAATACACACCATTGTTTGAAAATGTAACTAGTGTAACAAGGACAAACTAAATTTTATTTGATTCTTTTACATTTAATGAAGAGTCGGGAGCCAGTAATGGACAGGTTTGGTCCATGGAGTATCTACATCAGATTACAATGTTGCATATTTGACCCATAATTAGCTTGTTTTATTGATTTTCTTGAAAAAGAGTGACCCCAATAGAAATTCTCATGTAACCTGAAAACAGAAATATTTATATATGTATAATGTAGTAATTATTTAGTATGTTGGGTCAGTAATTTATTATTGTTAGTCATTGCTTCAGTTTATGTTGAATGAAACTATGTTGATAAATTCTGATGATAACTTGTACTTTTAAGTATTTATGTTCTCTTGATTATTATTTCACAAAATATCACATGCACAGAAACTTGAAAATACATGATAAAATATAAGAATTAAACAAGTTATAAAGAATATTTAATTCTTTATGGGGTTGATTAGATTTGATTGATTGATTGATTGATTGATTTTTGACGGCGCATCGGCACTGTTAGGCTATTTAGCGCCAAACAAAGTGTTATTTCTGTAATCTTTTAAAACTTATAAAAGGTCCTATATCGACCAGCGATATAAAAGAACAAATGGTTGAAATTAAAAAACGGTAAGATGATAACGGTGCAAAATAAAGCTTCCCGATCAACGGGAGATGTAAAAATGATGAATAGTTATTAAAATGGGACGGAATATATATTGCATAAAACTGCACAAGGTGATAGCATAAAAGTCAGAGTTTAGGGTAAATATTTACGGCTTTCAGGAACTCTATAATACGAGTGATGTTTATAGTATCAAAAAGTGCTTTCATGTCATGCACAATGTAATAACGATCGCGCGTAGGTTCTAGGTCAAAGCACTCTATCATAAAGTGCTTGACAGTGAATGGTTTATTGCAAGAAACACTCTGGTGGGTCTTCACCTTTTAGTATGTGGGTGTGGGTGATATAAGTATGACCAATTCGGATTCTTGCAATGACTATCTCCTCCCTACGAATGGTTCTGTAGGAAGGAGTCCATTCTCCTAGAGTTGGCTTGATCGCATGAAGTTTGTTATTCACGGAATCATTCCATGATGCCTGCCACTTCTGACGAAAGAACTTTCTGATACAAGGTTTAAAATCAGTATATGGAATTTTAAAATCAGATGGTTCTTGAGTAAGGGCCATTTTAGCAGCGCGATCTGCCTTTTCGTTACCTTTAATACCAATGTGGCTAGGTAACCAACAGTATATTATATTGTGGGAGACACTCAGCTCGGTATTTTTGAAGAGTATGTTTTTTAATAATGGGTTCTCCAGTTTTCTTTTGTGTAGTGACTGAAGTACTGATAGCGAGTCGGAGAAGATGATACTGTTTAAAATGTGTTTCTTTTCTATATGTTGCAGAGCAAGGTCTATTGCTCTGATTTCGGCTGTAAAAATTGATGCTCCGTTTGGTAAGCGAACTTGCTTTGTGTGATTTCCACAAACAAAGGCTGCAGCAGCCTTTTCCTCATCCTTTGATCCATCCGTATAAATTCTGGTGTAGTTTTTAAATTCGGTGAGGAGTTCATGGCAAGAGTTCTGGAAGACAGAAGGGTTTGTTTCGGATTTTTTGCCATCGTGTAGCGTGAAAAGAACTTTTGTTTGTTTAATTAGCCAGGGTGGTGTTTCGGAGATGGACGTTTTCTGAATTTTAGAAAGATCTATATTTGTAGTTTCGTGGCTGGAGGATATTATAATGCCAAAGGAAGGTATGACGTTTGGTTTATTTTCGTATAAAGTTTTGTATTTGGGTTGAAAAACAGCCGAAAAAGCAGGATTCAGAGGGTTTGATTTTAAGTTCAGAGCATACTGTGCGGAAAGCATTTCTCTACGATGCGATAACGGTGGTTCGTTCGCCTCAGCTAGAAGGCTTTCACACGGGGATGTTTTAAATGCTCCCAGAGCCAGTCTTATTCCCTGATGATGAATTGGATCAAGCATTTTAAGATATGACTTTCGGGCTGAACCATACACAACGCAACCATAGTCTAGTTTGGAGCGAATAAACCTTCTATATAAATTCAGGATGACTTTTCTATCAGCACCCCAGTCAGTGTGCGCTACTACTTTAAGTAGGTCAAGTGCTTTTAAGCATTTGGCTTTCAAGTTTTTTAGGTGTGGAATAAAAGTCAGTTTTATGTCAAAGATAATACCCAAAAATTTTGTTTCCTCAACAACTGGAATAGGTGTTCCATCCAGCGTGAGGTTCGGTTCATCGTGATGTTTTCGTAACTGACAGAAATGCATGCATACCGTTTTTGATTTCGAGAATTTGAAACCGTTTGCATTGGCCCAATTTTGAATTTTGTTTATATTTTGCTGGAGTTGTCTTTCAATTGTATGCATGTGCTTCGATCGATAACATATGAGAAAATCATCAACATATAGTGAGCAATCCACACCAGGAGTCAAACACTTGGTGATGTTATTAATTTTGATATTGAAAAGTGTCACAGATAAAATACTGCCCTGGGGCACACCCATCTCTTGCTCGTGCAAATCTGAGAGAGTACAGCCCACTCGTACCTTGAATTCTCTGTCGGAGAGGAAGTTGGATATGAAAGAGGGCAGACGGCCTTTTAGACCTAGATCGTGCAGGTCATTTAGTATCCCGTACTTCCATGTTGTGTCATAGACCTTTTCTAAATCAAAGAAAACCGCTACTAAGTGTTCTTTCTTGATAAATGCATCTCGAATAAATGTTTCTAGTCTAACCAGATGATCGTTGGTGCTCCGGCCATATCGAAAGCCACTTTGGAAAGGAGATATTAAATTATTAGTTTCCAAGTACCAGACAAGCCGAGAGTTGATCATTCGTTCCATTGTTTTGCACACACAGCTTGTGAGTGCAATTGGTCGATAGCTGTTAGGATCTGCGCTATCTTTACCGGGTTTGGGAACTGGTATTACTGTTGCCTCTTTCCAGATTTTAGGTACATTACCAGTAATCCATAAATTGTTGAAAATTTCTAGAAGGGCTGTTAATGAAGGTTCTGGGAGGTGTTTCAAAAACTGGTAATGTATTTCGTCAGGCCCAGTGGATGTATCGTGGGCCTTATTCAGAGATTCCTTCAGCTCATACATTGTAAACGGTTGATTATAACTTTCTGAGTTATTCGATGTGAATTTCAACCGTGTCTTTTCTTTGTGAGTTTTTAATCTTCTGAATGCTTCTGAGTAATTAGAGGATGAGGAATTTTTTGAGAAGCTATCAGCAAGTATGTTAACAATGTCATGTTTGGAATTGATATTCTTGTTGTTTACTTTGAGATGTCGAAAGGAATTGTATTTCCTAGTTCCATTGATTTTGCGGATCGTGTCCCAAACTTTCTTTATAGAGGAACGAGAGTTTAGAGTTGAAACATATTTTTTTCATGATGTTCTTTTACTTTGTTTAATCGTGCGGCGAGGATTGGCCCGAACAATACGGTACTTAGTTAAATTTTTGGGTGTTGGACCATTATTAAAATTTTTCAGTGCTTCTCGGCGTTGTCTAATGGCCTCTTTACATTCTTTTTTAACCATGGTTTTGAGAGTTTTTTACCGTTTGCTGAGGACTTGGGAATGGATTCTTCTGCATTGTCTATTAAAACAGAAGTAAAATATTGAAAAGGGTTATTGTCGTTTAAGACAGTATCCCTATTAAGTCTAGTTGTACAAAGTGTTTCAAATTTGGCCCAGTCGGCCTTCTTTAAATTCAAATGTGGAACTGCTTCGTCAATTGTAACGTTGGTATTGTTAAGAGAGATTGGAAAGTGATCACTGCTGTGAAGGTCATCAGCGACCTTCCATTCATAGTCCAAAAGCAGCGATGGGGTACAAATTGTCAAATCAATACACGTGTATGTACCAGTTCCTGGGTGTAAATATGTCGGTGATTTGGTATTATATAGACACAAATCGTGTCTGGAAATGAAGTCTTCTATTTTGTGACCTCTGTCACTTATGTGATTTGAACCCCATAAAATGTTATGGGCATTAAAATCACCGAGTAGAATAAAGGGTTCGGGGAGTTGTTGAACAAGGTCGTCTAATTCATTTGTTACTAAATTGGTGTTTGGTGGTATGTAGATAGAACAAAAGGTAATCACCCGATGCAGAATGACGCTCACAGCAGTGGCTTGTAAATTTGTGTTTAGAGGGATGACGCTATGATGGGCTCTGTTGTTCACAATAACAGAGACTCCTCCTGAGGCTCTGTCAACATTATGAGAGTAGTTGTTAAACAGGGAGTAGTTTTTAAGTGTGATGTTATCTGTATCTTTCAAAAATGTTTCCTGAAGACATAGTACTGCAGGATCACGTTCGTTTAAGAGCAAAAGAATATCATTGTAGTTGGCTTTAAGTCCTCTACAGTTCCATTGTATGATGGTGTTCTTCATTACAGGTTTATATTGAAGATTCTGGAGCTAGGTTAGACCTTTCGCGGAGGCAATGTCTTTGGTTATTTATCTGGAGGAAGTACGGGGGTGAATTTTTTGTTGTTAGGTCTGGAGCCACCTTGAGGACATGGAGCAGATTCTTCTGCATCCATATCCTCAAAGTCTCCAAACCTATTGTGCAGTTTTATTGGGTCATCAGACCCTTTTTGCTGTCGACTTTTTCTTACTGTTTGGTGATTTTGATGGTGGAGGATTGTTGAACGTTGTTTGCATCGATGTTGAGTTTTTTCGGGGTTTGTAATGCGATATGTTCGAGACAGAAGGGGATTCAGGTGGGTCTGTTTGGGTTTGGGCGTCTTTCGTTGCTTTTTGATTACTCTTTACTATGGTTGAGAAGGATGGGCCGGGGAGTGATGTTCTAGTTTGTACAAGCTTCCTGGCCTCTGGATACGGGATGTTGGATGTGTATTTGATCCTTTGGATTTCCTTCTCCTGTTTCCATATATCGCAATCTTTTGAATTTGCATGGTGTTCCTTGCCGCAGTTGACGCAATGCGGAGTGGCTTTGCACTCGGATTCCCGATGAGAAGGGTCTCCACGTTGTCCACATACTTGGTTTCTGGAACAGCGGTCTTCATGATGACCGTATTTTTGACATTTGTAGCATCGGAGGGGATTTGGTATGTATACCTCAACCCTAACTTGTAAGAACCCAACTTTGACAACTTTAGGTACCGTTGGTCTGTTGAAGGTTAGTATAATGGTGTTGGTGTCTTGCAGATCGTTGTTTCGTTTGATACGAATCCTACGAACTGCAGTGACACCTTCACTTTTCATCCCCTCTACGATGTCTTTGTCGCTGACTCCAGCCAAGTCACGGCAACGAATGACGCCTTTTGATGTATTTAGAGATGTGTGTGCGAAACAAGTCACTGTGATGTCATGAATTACCTTAATTTTTTTAATGTTCTCAGTGTGTTCTTTACGTTCGCACTCCACAAGCAGACCACCTGATTTAATCTTTTTAACGCTTTTTGGTTTGCCGACTAATCCAAGTATAGTCTTTTCGATTATAAATGGCGATAGTGCGGCTAGGGGTTTGGTTTCATCTTTTGATTTGATGACCATGAAGCGAGGAAACGATTCCACACTACATGGTTCATCATCTGAGTCAGTTCCCGTTTTGGTACGCTTATTTTGATTTTTTTGATTTTCCATTTTGGCTTGAATAAAAATTCAGCACCAGTGCTCCCCACCCACCAAGGAGCCCAACAAGGGGGCACTTTTCAAGTGCCAGGGATACACAGATGCCATACTCAGTTGATAAAATTACCTTTGGTTGACCCTGAAGTCGCCAATTTCTAAGGTCGGTAAAATTACCCCCCGATTGACCCGTTAAGCCACCGCCTTCTAAGTCTTGGAAAAGGGAAAGACAAAGGAAGAGAATTTAGGGGCAACGGTGGTATCAAGAGAGATACAAGGAGACAGATAAAGAAGGTGAGAGAGTAAATAAAGACCTCCTAGGGCTCGGCGTGACCAGCCGATTTGTCGGAACCGGGCCCATCCCGACCACCCGTCTAAGAGAAGTAGAGGCCATTGATTGATTGATTGATTGATTGTTTTTTTTTTAACGGCGCATCAGCACTCTTAGGCTATTTAGCGCCAAACAAAGTGTTATTTGTATAATCTTTTAAAACTTATAAAAGGTTCTACATCGACCAGCGATATAAAAGAACAAATGGTTGAAATTAAAAACGGTAAGATGGTAACGGTGCAAAATAAAGCTTCCCGATCAACGGGAGATGTAAAAAAGATGAATAGGTATTAAAATGGGACGGAATGTATATTGCATAAAACTGCACAAGGTGATAGCATAAAAGTCAGAGTTTAGAGTAAATATTTACGGCTTTCAAGAACTCGATAATACGAGTGATGTTTATATTATCAAAAAGTTCTTTCATATCATGCACAACGTGATAACGATCGCGCGTAGGTTGTAGGTCAAAGCACTCTATCATAAAGTGCTTGACAGTGAATGGTTCATTGCAAGAAACGCACTCTGGTGGGTCTTCACCTTTTAGTATGTGGGTGTGGGTGATATAAGTATGACCAATTCGGATTCTTGCAATGACTACCTCCTCCCTACGAATGGTTCTGTAGGAAGGAGTCCATTCTCCTAGAGTTGGTTTGATTGCATGAAGTTTGTTATTTACAGCATCATTCCATGATGCCTGCCACTTCTGACGTAAGAACTTTCTGATACAAGGTTTAAAATCTGTATATGGTATTTTAAAATCAGATGGTTCTTGAGAAAGGGCCATTTTAGCAGCGCGATCTGCTTTTTCGTTACCTTTAATACCAATGTGGCTAGGTAACCAACAGTATATTATATTGTGGGAGACACTCAGCTCGGTATTTTTTACGAGTATGTTTTTCAATAATGGGTTCTCCAGTTTTCTATTGTGTAGTGACTGAAGTACTGATAGCGAGTCGGAGAAGATGATACAGTTTGAAATACGATTCTTTTCTATATGTTGCAGAGCAAGGTCTATTGCTCTGATTTCGGCTGTAAAAATTGATGCTCCATTTGGTAAGCGAACTTGCGTTGTGTGATTTCCACAAACAGGCTGCAGCAGCCTTTTCCTCATCCTTTGATCCATCAGTGTAAATTCTGGTGTAGTTTTTAAATTCGGTGAGGAGTTCATGGTAAGAGTTGTGGAAGATAGAAGGGTTTGTTTCGGATTTTTTTCCATCGTGTAGCGTAAAACGTACTTTTGGTTGTTTAATTAGCCAGGGTGGTGTTTCGGAGATGGATGTTTTCTGAATTTTTGAAAGATCTATATTTGTAGTGTCAAGGCTGGATGATATTCTAATGCCAAAGGAAGGTATGGCGTTTGGTTTATTTTCGTATAAAGTTTTGTATTTGGGTTGAAAAACAGCCGAAAAAGCAGGATTCAGAGGGTTTGATTTTAATTTGAGAGCATACTGTGCTGAAAGCATTTCTCTACGATGCGATAACGGTGGTTCATTCGCCTCAGCTAGAAGGCTTTCACACGGGGATGTTTTAAATGCTCCCAGAGCCAGTCTTATTCCCTGATGATGAATTGGATCAAGCATTTTAAGATACGATTTTCTGGCAGAACCATACACAACGCAACCATAGTCTAGTTTGGAGCGAATAAACGTTCTATATAAATTCAGGATGACTTTTCTATCAGCACCCCAGTCAGTGTGTGCTACTACTTTAAGTAGGTCAAGTGCTTTTAAGCATTTGGCTTTCAAGTTTTTTAGGTGTGGAATAAAGGTCAGTTTTCTGTCAAAGATAATACCCAAAAATTTTGTTTCCTCAACAACTGGAATAGGTGTTCCGTCCAGCGTGAGTTTAGGTTCATCGTGGTGTCGTCGTAATTGACAGAAATGCATACATACCGTTTTTGATTTCGAGAATTTGAAACCGTTCGTACTAGACCAATTTTGAATCTTGTTGATATTTTGCTGTAGTTGTCTTTCAATTGTATGCATGTGCTTTGACCGATAACATATGAGAAAATCATCAACATATAGTGAGCAATCCACACCAGGAGTCAAACACTTGGTGATGTTATTAATTTTGATATTGAAAAGTGTCACAGATAAAATACTGCCCTGGGGCACACCCATCTCTTGCTCGTGCAAATCTGAGAGAGTACAGCCCACTCGTACCTTGAATTCTCTGTCGGAGAGGAAGTTGGATATGAAAGAGGGCAGACGGCCTTTTAGACCTAGATCGTGCAGGTCTTTTAGTATCCCGTACTTCCATGTTGTGTCATAGGCCTTTTCTAAATCAAAGAAAACCGCTACTAAATGTTCTTTCTTGATAAATGCATCGCGAATGAATGTTTCTAGTCTAACCAGATGATCGTTGGTGCTCCGTCCATAACGAAAGCCACTTTGGAAAGGAGATATTAAATTGTTAGTTTCCAGGTACCATACAAGCCGAGAATTGATCATTCGTTCCATTGTTTTGCACATGCAGCTTGTGAGTGCAATAGGTCGATAGTTGGTAGGATCTTCACTATCTTTACCGGGTTTGGGAACTGGTATTACTGTTGCTTCTTTCCATATTTTAGGTAGGTTACCAGTAATCCATAAATCATTGAAGAGTTTTAAAAGAGATGTTAAAGATGATTCTGGAAGATGTTTTAAAAACTGGTAATGTATTTTGTCAGGCCCAGCGGAAGTATCATGGGCCTTGTCTAAAGCCTCCATAAGTTCTGATAGTGAAAACAGCTGGTTGTAGCTTTCCGAGTTGTTGGATGTGAATTTTAAACGTGACTTTTCTTTTTGAGTTTTCAATTTTTGGAAGGCTTCGGAATAATTAGATGATGACGAATTTTTAGAGAATGTATCAGCAAGAACATTTGCTATGTCACGTTTTGAGCTAAGATTGTTATTGTTCACTTTTAGATGTCGGAAAGAATTGTGTTTTCTCTTTCCGTTTATTTTTCGGATCGTGTCCCAAACTTTCTTAATTGAGGAACGAGAGTTTAAAGAGGAAACATATTTCATCCATGATGCTCGTTTACTTTCTTTGATTGTGCGGCGAGCTTTGGCCCGGAGAATACGATATTTACTTAAATTCTCGGGCGTCGGATGATTGTTAAATTTTTTCAAGGCTTCTCGGCGTTGCCGTATGGCTTCCTTACATTCCTTAGTGAGCCAAGGTTTTAGGGTTCTTTTACAGTTTGCTGAGGACTTGGGGATAGATTCTTCTGCAATGTCGGTTAAAATAGATGTAAAATGCTGAATGGGGTCGTTAACATTGAAAACTGTATCCTCATTCAGCCTGGTTTTACAGAGTGTTTCGAATTTGGCCCAGTCGGCCTTCTTTAAATTCCATTGTGGAATTACTTCATCAATTGTAGAGTTATGATTTACAAGGGAGATTCGGAAGTGATCGCTGCTGTGAAGGTCATCAGCGACCTTCCATTCATAGTCCAAAAGCAGCGAAGGAGAACAAATTGTCAAATCGATGCATGTGTATGTACCCGTGCCTGGGTGTAAATATGTAGGTGTTTTGGTATTATATAGACACAGATCGTGTCTAGAAATAAAGTCTTCAACTTTGTGACCTCTGTCACTTACATGATTCGATCCCCATAAAATGTTATGGGCATTAAAATCCCCGAGTAAAACAAAGGGTGCGGGAAGCTGTTGAACAAGATTATCGAGTTCGTTTGGTACTAGGTTAGTGTTTGGTGGTAAATAAATAGAGCAAAATGTAATCACTCGATGTAGAGTGACGCTTACAGCAATGGCTTGTAAATTGGTGTTTAAAGTAATGAAACTATGAGGAGCTCTGTTGTTCACAATAACAGAAACTCCTCCTGATGCCCTGTCAACATTTGGAGAGCAGGTGTTAAACAGGGAGTAGTTTTTAAATGTGATATTGTCTGTATCTTTCAAGAAGGTTTCTTGAAGGCATAGTACCGCAGGATCATGTTCGTTTAAAAGCAGGAGAGTATCATTGTAATTTGCTTTAAGTCCTCGACAATTCCATTGTATGATAGTGTTTTTCATTATAAATTTAAATTAAAGATTGTGGAGCTAGGTTAGACCTTTCGCAGAGGGAATTTGTTTTGTTATTTCTCTGGAGGAAGTACGGGGGTGAATTTTTTGTTTGTAGGTCTGGAGTTCCCTTGGGCGCATGGAGCAGATTCTTCTGCATCCATGCTCTCGATGTCTCCAAACCTGTTATAAAGTTTGATGGGGTCATCTGACCCCTTTTGTTGCCTGTTTCCGTGAGATTTTTTATTCTTTGGTGATTTAGGTTGTTGGGTATTATTAAATGTAGTCTGAGTAGATGCCATGTTTTTCTGTGCTTGGTAATGGGGGGTGTTTGAATTTGGTGTTGAATCGGGTGCTTCTGTTTGTGTTTGAGCGTCCTTCGTTGTTTTAGGATTGCTCTTCACTACAGTGGAGAAGGATGGGCCAGGATGGGCTGTTTTTGCCTGTACAATTTTTCTGGCTTCTGGATAGGGAATATTATTTGTGTATTTTACCCTCTGAATTTCCTTCTCCTGTTTCCAGGTATCGCAATCCTTGGAATTTGCGTGGTGCTCTTTTCCGCAGTTGACACAATGCGGAGTTGCTCTACAATCAGATTCCTGATGAGCATTGTCTCCGCATCGGCCACATATTTGGCTCTTGGAGCAGCGGTCTTCGTGATGGCCGTATTTTTGACACTTATAACACCGAAGGGGGTTGGGAATGTAAATCTCTACCTTTACTTGCAAAAAGCCAACTTTCACCACTTTGGGTACAGTTGGCCTGTTGAAGGTGAGTACAATGGTGTTGGTGTCCTCCAGATTGTTATTACGTTTAATACGTATTCGTCGGACTGCAGTGACACCTTCATCTTTCATTCCTTCGATGATGTCAGCGTCGGTGACTCCAGCCAAGTCACGGCAGCGAATCACGCCTTTGGACGTATTCAGTGTGGTGTGAGCGAATGAGGTTACTGGGATATCAAAGAACGTTTTCATTTTCCTGATATTGTCTGATTGACCTCGTCGCTCACACTCAATAAGAAGACAACCCGATTTCAACTTTTTAACACTTTTAGGTGTGCCAATCGATCCTGTGATAGTCTTTTCGATGACAAATGGAGATAGTGCGGCAAGCGGTTTCGTGGCATCTTTTGACTGTATGACCATGAAGCGTGGAAATGACTCCACACTACATGGTTCATCGTCAGACTCTGATAAGGGTTTCGATCTTTTATTTTGATTTTTTTTGGAATTATCCATGATGGTTAGATTAAAAATTCAGCACCCGTGCTCCCCACCCACCAAGGAGCCCAACAAGGGGACACTTTTCAAGTGTCAGGGATACACAGATGCCATACTCAGTTGATAAAATTACCTTTGAATGACCCTGAAGTCGCCAATTTCTAAGGTCGGTAAAATTACCCCCCGATTGACCCGTTAAGCCACCGCCTTCTAGGAAGCCTTCTAAGACTTGGAAAAGTGAAATATAAAGGAAAAGAATATAGGGGCAACGGTGGTATCAAGAGAGATACAAGGAGAGAGAGAAAGAAGGTGAGAAAGTTAATAAAGACCTCCTAGGGCTCGGCGTGACCAGCCGATTTGTCGGAACCGGGCCCATCCCGACCACCCGTCTAAGAGAAGTAGAGGCCAAAGTAGTGTGTTGCAGGGAACTGCTCAACTACCAGGATCCTTTCCTCCCCCGACACGGGACGCAACCCACGGCAAACAGGTTGCCTCTACTTAGTCGCCTTTTACGACACGTAGCGAGGCACGTCGGGCCAATTCTACAACCCCGGACCCGCAGGGGGAAAGTAGAGGCCAAAGTAGTGTGTTGCAGGGAGAGCCTCTGCTCAACTACCAGGATCCTTTCCTCCTCCGACACGGGACGCAACCCACGGCAAATAGGTTGCCTCTACTTAGTCGCCTTTTACGACACGTAGCGAGGCACGTTGGGCCAATTCTACAACCCCGGACCCGCAGGGGGTGATTAGATTTGATATATTAAGCAAAAATCACAGCACTTTAACATTTTCTTCACGTGACATCTCCACACCCCCAAGTTTCATCCATGCGATATATATATATATATATATATATATATATATATATATATATATATATATATATATATATATATATATATATATATATATATATATATATATATATATATATATATATATATATATATATATATATATATATATTCACCGCAGCATTGGGTAGCCGCATACAAGCAAGGTTTAAGCTATATTACATTTTATCATACCTGCATGAACTCCAAGTTGCAGAGACATGTTTCCCATCTGTTTCTAAATACGTATGTTGAGAATGATATGTTCTAAATTGTTGCAGACGTGGTTGACACAGTGATGTGTCCTTGGGTTAGGCACTTTACTCCAATTGCCTTTTCACGTAATACCCTACTTGTGTTGTTGTGCTGGGAAACATCAAATCAAGCCAAACTAGATGGGACCGCTCCGGTGGCTTAATTTTTTGTCTGCCGTGGATGCGGGTCAAAGGTGAACCCCAGCCGAGTCGTACGAAAGACTTATAAAAATGGTACTAACAACTGTCTCGCTAGGCGCTCAGGATTAAGAGGTTATTGTTAGGACTACTCATCTTGGTGTCAGGATAATGTGACTGGGTGGGACATGATTGTACATGTATGCGGCATGATGCTCTAGTGCTTTACATAGCTATTTGCCACACTGCAGACATCGATAGGAATAGGACTGGGAAATTATTTGAAGGTATGTTAAAACCCAAATCACACATACACACACATGCACTGGATGATTATATATAATTGTCAAAGACATGGGTTCGATGGCCCTGTCTTTATTGTTTTCCATTCTTGGATTGGGGAACCTTACAGCGGTTCTGGGATGGTTGTGTGAGCAAATATATTGCGTAAATTTTCACTTATCTCTGAAACAGGTCTTGGTGTTGAGCCATCTGATATACTTGCTGCATCTGGGACTGTGGCAGCTGAAGAGAGGGCATTGGCTTCCTCAAGCTGCAAGCTGCTGATTGCTCATTATCTGAACCTAAAACATAAACTAGATAAATTATTAGTAAAATGGGAAAACAAAATAATGGCACAAATAACTATTTGCTTTTAAGTGGAAACATGAATGCAAGGAACTCTCAGTAAAATCATCAACTATAAGTTCTTGTACTAGTTAGACTGCATAACATTTGATTTACTTGTAAACATTAATTGTATAAGTTGTAGCCTATCGATTACCTGCAAATGATATACGGGTAATGGATATTGATTGAATTATTGAAAGGTGATTATATTACATCAATGCATTAAAACTTAGATAGTACGACTGAAAAGTTAATTAAGTTTGATTAGCTTAGTTAATCTTGTTCATTAGATCGACTAAAGGTGAAACAAGGTGCAATTTACTGAAAGTGCAGTGATCAGACGGCTGAATATACAAAGGTCACCAAAGCATGAAATTTACGTTACAGTGACTAAAATTTGATGTGGCCAAGTTACTTTTAATGTGTGATGTATACAAAGAATAAACAGCATCATCTGTAATCCAGGATATTAAGTGTATCACATTTTGACAACTGAATATGCCTCGATTGATTGATTGAGTTTTAACGGCGCATCAGCACTGTCAGGCTCTTTAGCGCCAAACAAAATGTTATATGTATAATCTTTCAAAAATTATAAAAACTCTCATATCGACCAGCGATATAAAAAAAATAGTTGAAATTAAAACGAAAAGATGGTAACGGTGAGAAATAAAGCTTCTGGATCAACGGGGGATGTAAATGGTGTACAGTAATGAAGAATGATGAAAAGGTATCATAAAAGGGACGGTATATATATTGCACAACACTGCACAATGTGATAGCATAAAAGTTAGAGTTTTGAGTAAATGTTCACTGCTTGTAGGAACTCTATACTACGAGTGATGTTCATAGCATCAAAAAGTTCCTTAATATTATGACTATTGTAATACTGATCGCGCGTAGGTTGCAGGTCAAAACACTCCATCATAAATTGCTTAACAGTGAATGGTTCATTGCAAGAAACGCACTCCGGTGGGTCTTCACCTTTTAGCATGTGGGAGTGGGCGATAATGACCAATTCGGATTCTTGCAATGACTATCTCGTCCGTACGCTTGGTTCTGTAGGAAGGAATCCATTCTCCTAGAGTTGGCTTGATTGCATGAAGTTTGTTATTTACAGCATCATTCCATGATGCCTGCCACTTCTGACGTAAGGACTTTCTGTATACGGTATTTTAAAATCAGATGGTTCTAGAGTAAGGGCCATTTTAGCAGCGCAATCAGCTTTTTCGTTACCTTTAATACCAATATTGCTAGGTAACCAACAGTATATTATATATTGTGGGAGACACTCAGCTTGATATTTTTAGCTAGTATGCTTTTCATGTACTGGATTCTCGTTTTCTATTGTGTAGTGACTGAAGTACTGATAGTGAATCGGAGAAAATGATGTTTAAGATACGTTTGGTTTCTATATGTTGCAGAGCAAGGTCAATTGCTCTGATTTCGGCTGTAAAAATTGATGTTCCAATTGGTAAGCGAACTTGCGTTGTGTGATTTCCACAAACGAAGGCTGCAGCAGCCTTTTCCGCATCCTTCGGTATAAATTCTTGTGTAGTTATTAGATTCGTTGAGGAGTTCTTGATACCAGTTGTGGAAGACGGAAGGGTTTGTCTCAGATTTTTTTCCATCGTGTAGCGTAAAAAGTACTTTTGGTTGTTTAAGTGCCAAGGTGGTGTTTCGGAGATGGACGTTTTCTGAATTTTAGAAAGATGTATATTTGTAGTGTCAAGGCTGGATGATATTCTAATGCCAAAGGAAGGTATGGCGTTTGGTTTATTTTCATATAAGGTTTTCTATTTGGGTTGAAAAACAGCCGAAAAAGCAGGATTCAGAGGGTTTGATTTTAATTTGAGAGCATACTGTGCGGAAAGCATTTCTCTACGATGCGATAACGGTGGTTCGTTCGCTTCAGCTAGCAGGCTTTCACACGGGGATGTTTTAAATGCTCCCAGAGCCAGTCTTATTCCCTGATGATGAATTGGATCAAGCATTTTAATATATGATTTTCTGCCTGAACCATACACAACGCAACCATAGTCTAGTTTGGAGCGAATAAACGTTCTATATAAATTCAGGATGACTTTTCTATCAGCACCCCAGTCAGTGTGCGCTACTACTTTAAGTAGGTCAAGTGCTTTTAAGCATTTAGCTTTCAAGTTCTTTAGGTGTGGCATAAAAGTCAGTTTTCGGTCAAAGATTATACCTCAGAAATTTGTTTCCTCAACAACTGGAATAGGTGCTCCGTCTAACGTGAGTTTAGGTTCATCGTGGTGTCGTCGTAACTGACAGAAATGCATGCATACCGTTTTTGATTTCGAGAATTTGAAGCCGTTCGTACTTGCCCAATTTTGTATCTTGTTTATATTTTGCTGTAGTTGTCTTTCAATTGTATGCATGTGCTTCCATCGATAACATATGAGAAAATCATCATCATATAGCGAGCAATTCACATCAGGACTCAAAGACTTGGTGATGCTATTAATTTTGATATTGAAAAGTGTCACTGCGGCACACCCATCTCTCTTGCTCGTGCAGATCCGAGAGAGTAGAGCCCACTCGTGCCTTGAATTCTCTGTCTGAGAGAAAGTTGGATATGAAAGAGGGCAGACGGCCTTTTAGACCTAGATCGTGCAGGTCATTTAGTGTCCCGTACTTCCATGTCGTGTCATAGGCCTTTTCTAAATCAAAGAAAACCGCTACTAAATGTTCTTTCTTGATAAATGCATCGCGAATAAATGTTTCTAGTCTAACCAGATAAGCATTGGTGCTACGGCCATATCAAATGCCACTTTAGAAAGGAGATATTAAATTGTTAGTTTCCAAGTACCAGACAAGCCGAGAATTGATTACTGTTCCATTGTTTTGCACACACAGTGAGTGCAATAGGTCGGTAGCTGTTGGGATCTTCGCTATCTTTACCTGGTTTGGGAACTGGTATTACAGTTGCTTCTTTCCAGATTTTTGGTACATTACCAGTAATCCATAAATCGTTGAAGTATTTCAAAAGAGATGTTGATGATTCTGAAAGGTGTTTCAAAAACTGGCAATGTATTTTGTCAGGCCCAGCGGATGTATCATGGGCGTTTTGTAAAGCCTCCATAAGCCCCGATATTGAGAACAGTTGATTATAACTTTCCGAGTTGTTGGATGTGAATTTTAAACGTGACTTTTCCTTTTGAGTTTTAAGTCTTCGGAGAGCTTCTGAAGAATTAGATGATGAGGAATTTTTGGAGAAACTGTCAGCAAGAGCATTTGCAATGTCACGTTTTGAACTAAAGTTGTTATTGTTCAGTTTCAGATATCCGAGATGATTTTGTTTTCTCTTTCCGTTTATTTTGCGTATAATGTCCCAAACTTTCTTAATAGAGGAACGAGAGTTTAAAGAAGAAACATATTTCTTCCATTATGCTCTTTTACTTTCTTTGATTATGCGGCGAGCTTTGGCCCGGACAATACGATATATATTTAAGTTTTCGGGCGTCGGATGATTATTAAATTTTTTCAATCATTCTCTGCGTTGTCTAATGGCTTCCTTACATTCCTTAGTGACCCAAGGTTTTAGGGTTCTTTTACAGTTCGGCGAGGACTTGGGAATGGATTCTTCTGCAATCTCGATTAAAACAGAAGTAAAATGCTGAATAAGGTCATTAATGTTGACAACTTTATCTTCATTGAGCCTAGTTTGACAGTGTTTGAAACGTAGCCCAGTCGGCCTTCTTAATGTTGCATTCTGGAGTTGCGTCATTAATTGTAAATTTAGTATTTTCGAGGGAGATTGGAAAGTGATCACTGCTGTGAAGGTCATCAGCTATCTACCATTCATAGTCCAATAGTGAAGGAGAAGAAATTGTCAAATCGATGCACGTGTATCTACCCGTTCCTGGGTGTAAATATGTCGGTGTTTTGGTGTTATATAGACACAGATCGTGTCAAGAAATAAAGTCTTCAACTTTGTGACCTCTGTCACTTATATGATTTGAACCCCATAAAATGTTATGGGCATTAAAATCCCCAAATAAAACAAATGGCGCGGAAAGCTGTTGAACAAGATTGTCTAATTCGTTTGGTTGTCGTTGTTGTTGTTGTTGTTGTTGTTGTAGGGTTTAGCGCCATTTTTTAGCACACGATACGCTATACATGGCGGCCAGTATTAATGGTGGAGGAAGAACCCGGGAAATCCCCGGAAAGAACCACCGACCCTCGAGAAGCTAATGGCAAGCTTTCTCACATACCCATATTGGCCGAATCCGAGACTCGATCTCACGCAGACAGAGGTGAGATGTCAGTGATCCGTAACGGAGAGTGCTTTACACCACTCGGCCACTCGGGGCTCCTAATTCGTTTGGTACTAGGTTAGTGTTTGGTGGTAAGTAAATAGAGCAAAACGTAATCACTCGATGTAGAGAGACGCTTACAGCAATGGCATGCAAATTTGTCGTTCAAGGGATGACGCTATGAGGGACTCTGTTGTTTACAATAACAGAAACTCCTCCTGTGGCCCTGTCAACATTTTGGGAGTAGGTGTTAAACAGAGAGTAGTTTTTAAATATGATGTCCGTATCTTTCAAGAATGTTTCTTGAAGGCATAGTACTTCTGGATCATGTTTGTTTAAAAGTAGGAGGATATCATTGTAATTTGCTTTAAGTCCTCGACGATTCCATTGTATGATGGTGTTCTTCATTATCCTTTTAAATTGAAGATTGTGGACCTAGGTTAGAATTTTCGCGGAGGCAATTTGTGTGGTTATTTCTCTGGAGGAAGTACTGGGGTGAATTTTTTCTTTGTTGATTGATTGATTGATTGATTGTTTTTTTTTTTAACGGCGCATCAGCACTCTTAGGCTATTTAGCGCCAAACAAAGTGTTATTTGTATAATCTTTTAAAACTTATAAAAGGTTCTACATCGACCAGCGATATAAAAGAACAAATGGTTGAAATTAAAAACGGTAAGATGGTAACGGTGCAAAATAAAGCTTCCCGATCAACGGGAGATGTAAAAAAGATGAATAGGTATTAAAATGGGACGGAATGTATATTGCATAAAACTGCACAAGGTGATAGCATAAAAGTCAGAGTTTAGAGTAAATATTTACGGCTTTCAAGAACTCGATAATACGAGTGATGTTTATATTATCAAAAAGTTCTTTCATATCATGCACAACGTGATAACGATCGCGCGTAGGTTGTAGGTCAAAGCACTCTATCATAAAGTGCTTGACAGTGAATGGTTCATTGCAAGAAACGCACTCTGGTGGGTCTTCACCTTTTAGTATGTGGGTGTGGGTGATATAAGTATGACCAATTCGGATTCTTGCAATGACTACCTCCTCCCTACGAATGGTTCTGTAGGAAGGAGTCCATTCTCCTAGAGTTGGTTTGATTGCATGAAGTTTGTTATTTACAGCATCATTCCATGATGCCTGCCACTTCTGACGTAAGAACTTTCTGATACAAGGTTTAAAATCTGTATATGGTATTTTAAAATCAGATGGTTCTTGAGAAAGGGCCATTTTAGCAGCGCGATCTGCTTTTTCGTTACCTTTAATACCAATGTGGCTAGGTAACCAACAGTATATTATATTGTGGGAGACACTCAGCTCGGAATTTTTGACGAGTATGTTTTTCAATAATGGGTTCTCCAGTTTTCTATTGTGTAGTGACTGAAGTACTGATAGCGAGTCGGAGAAGATGATACAGTTTGAAATACGATTCTTTTCTATATGTTGCAGAGCAAGGTCTATTGCTCTGATTTCGGCTGTAAAAATTGATGCTCCATTTGGTAAGCGAACTTGCGTTGTGTGATTTCCACAAACAAAAGCTGCAGCAGCCTTTTCCTCATCCTTTGATCCATCAGTGTAAATTCTGGTGTAGTTTTTAAATTCGGTGAGGAGTTCATGGTTAGAGTTGTGGAAGATAGAAGGGTTTGTTTCGGATTTTTTTCCATCGTGTAGCGTAAAACGTACTTTTGGTTGTTTAATTAGCCAGGGTGGTGTTTCGGAGATGGATGTTTTCTGAATTTTTGAAAGATCTATATTTGTAGTGTCAAGGCTGGATGATATTCTAATGCCAAAGGAAGGTATGGCGTTTGGTTTATTTTCGTATAAAGTTTTGTATTTGGGTTGAAAAACAGCCGAAAAAGCAGGATTCAGAGGGTTTGATTTTAATTTGAGAGCATACTGTGCTGAAAGCATTTCTCTACGATGCGATAACGGTGGTTCATTCGCCTCAGCTAGAAGGCTTTCACACGGGGATGTTTTAAATGCTCCCAGAGCCAGTCTTATTCCCTGATGATGAATTGGATCAAGCATTTTAAGATACGATTTTCTGGCAGAACCATACACAACGCAACCATAGTCTAGTTTGGAGCGAATAAACGTTCTATATAAATTCAGGATGACTTTTCTATCAGCACCCCAGTCAGTGTGTGCTACTACTTTAAGTAGGTCAAGTGCTTTTAAGCATTTGGCTTTCAAGTTTTTTAGGTGTGGAATAAAGGTCAGTTTTCTGTCAAAGATAATACCCAAAAATTTTGTTTCCTCAACAACTGGAATAGGTGTTCCGTCCAGCGTGAGGTGAGGTTCATCGTGGTGTCGTCGTAATTGACAGAAATGCATACATACCGTTTTTGATTTCGAGAATTTGAAACCGTTCGTATTAGCCCAATTTTGAATCTTGTTGATATTTTGCTGTAGTTGTCTTTCAATTGTATGCATGTGCTTTGACCGATAACATATGAGAAAATCATCAACATATAGTGAGCAATCCACACCAGGAGTCAAACACTTGGTGATGTTATTAATTTTGATATTGAAAAGTGTCACAGATAAAATACTGCCCTGGGGCACACCCATCTCTTGCTCGTGCAAATCTGAGAGAGTACAGCCCACTCGTACCTTGAATTCTCTGTCGGAGAGGAAGTTGGATATGAAAGAGGGCAGACGGCCTTTTAGACCTAGATCGTGCAGGTCTTTTAGTATCCCGTACTTCCATGTTGTGTCATAGGCCTTTTCTAAATCAAAGAAAACCGCTACTAAATGTTCTTTCTTGATAAATGCATCGCGAATGAATGTTTCTAGTCTAACCAGATGATCGTTGGTGCTCCGTCCATAACGAAAGCCACTTTGGAAAGGAGATATTAAATTGTTAGTTTCCAGGTACCATACAAGCCGAGAATTGATCATTCGTTCCATTGTTTTGCACATGCAGCTTGTGAGTGCAATAGGTCGATAGTTGGTAGGATCTTCACTATCTTTACCGGGTTTGGGAACTGGTATTACTGTTGCTTCTTTCCATATTTTAGGTAGGTTACCAGTAATCCATAAATCATTGAAGAGTTTTAAAAGAGATGTTAAAGATGATTCTGGAAGATGTTTTAAAAACTGGTAATGTATTTTGTCAGGCCCAGCGGAAGTATCATGGGCCTTGTCTAAAGCCTCCATAAGTTCTGATAGTGAAAACAGCTGGTTGTAGCTTTCCGAGTTGTTGGATGTGAATTTTAAACGTGACTTTTCTTTTTGAGTTTTCAATTTTTGGAAGGCTTCGGAATAATTAGATGATGACGAATTTTTAGAGAATGTATCAGCAAGAACATTTGCTATGTCACGTTTTGAGCTAAGATTGTTATTGTTCACTTTTAGATGTCGGAAAGAATTGTGTTTTCTCTTTCCGTTTATTTTTCGGATCGTGTCCCAAACTTTCTTAATTGAGGAACGAGAGTTTAAAGAGGAAACATATTTCATCCATGATGCTCGTTTACTTTCTTTGATTGTGCGGCGAGCTTTGGCCCGGAGAATACGATATTTACTTAAATTCTCGGGCGTCGGATGATTGTTAAATTTTTTCAAGGCTTCTCGGCGTTGCCGTATGGCTTCCTTACATTCCTTAGTGAGCCAAGGTTTTAGGGTTCTTTTACAGTTTGCTGAGGACTTGGGGATAGATTCTTCTGCAATGTCGGTTAAAATAGATGTAAAATGCTGAATGGGGTCGTTAACATTGAAAACTGTATCCTCATTCAGCCTGGTTTTACAGAGTGTTTCGAATTTGGCCCAGTCGGCCTTCTTTAAATTCCATTGTGGAATTACTTCATCAATTGTAGAGTTATGATTTACAAGGGAGACTGGGAAGTGATCGCTGCTGTGAAGGTCATCAGCGACCTTCCATTCATAGTCCAAAAGCAGCGAAGGAGAACAAATTGTCAAATCGATGCATGTGTATGTACCCGTGCCTGGGTGTAAATATGTAGGTGTTTTGGTATTATATAGACACAGATCGTGTCTAGAAATAAAGTCTTCAACTTTGTGACCTCTGCCACTTACATGATTCGATCCCCATAAAATGTTATGGGCATTAAACTCCCCGAGTAAAACAAAGGGTGCGGGAAGCTGTTGAACAAGATTATCGAGTTCGTTTGGTACTAGGTTAGTGTTTGGTGGTAAATAAATAGAGCAAAATGTAATCACTCGATGTAGAGTGACGCTTACAGCAATGGCTTGTAAATTGGTGTTTAAAGTAATGAAACTATGAGGAGCTCTGTTGTTCACAATAACAGAAACTCCTCCTGATGCCCTGTCAACATTTGGAGAGCAGGTGTTAAACAGGGAGTAGTTTTTAAATGTGATATTGTCTGTATCTTTCAAGAAGGTTTCTTGAAGGCATAGTACCGCAGGATCATGTTCGTTTAAAAGCAGGAGAATATCATTGTAATTTGCTTTAAGTCCTCGACAATTCCATTGTATGATAGTGTTTTTCATTATAAATTTAAATTAAAGATTGTGGAGCTAGGTTAGACCTTTCGCAGAGGGAATTTGTTTTGTTATTTCTCTGGAGGAAGTACGGGGGTGAATTTTTTGTTTGTAGGTCTGGAGTTCCCTTGGGCGCATGGAGCAGATTCTTCTGCATCCATGCTCTCGATGTCTCCAAACCTGTTATAAAGTTTGATGGGGTCATCTGACCCCTTTTGTTGCCTGTTTCCGTGAGATTTTTTATTCTTTGGTGATGTAGGTTGTTGGGTATTATTAAATGTAGTCTGAGTAGATGCCGTGTTTTTCTGTGCTTGGTAATGGGGGGTGTTTGAATTTGGTGTTGAATCGGGTGCTTCTGTTTGTGTTTGAGCGTCCTTCGTTGTTTTAGGATTGCTCTTCACTACAGTGGAGAAGGATGGGCCAGGATGGGCTGTTTTTGCCTGTACAATTTTTCTGGCTTCTGGATAGGGAATATTATTTGTGTATTTTACCCTCTGAATTTCCTTCTCCTGTTTCCAGGTATCGCAATCCTTGGAATTTGCGTGGTGCTCTTTTCCGCAGTTGACACAATGCGGAGTTGCTCTACAATCAGATTCCTGATGAGCATTGTCTCCGCATCGGCCACATATTTGGCTCTTGGAGCAGCGGTCTTCGTGATGGCCGTATTTTTGACACTTATAACACCGAAGGGGGTTGGGAATGTAAATCTCTACCTTTACTTGCAAAAAGCCAACTTTCACCACTTTGGGTACAGTTGGCCTGTTGAAGGTGAGTACAATGGTGTTGGTGTCCTGCAGATTGTTATTACGTTTAATACGTATTCGTCGGACTGCAGTGACACCTTCATCTTTCATTCCTTCGATGATGTCAGCGTCGGTGACTCCAGCCAAGTCACGGCAGCGAATCACGCCTTTGGACGTATTCAGTGTGGTGTGAGCGAATGAGGTTACTGGGATATCAAAGAACGTTTTCATTTTCCTGATATTGTCTGATTGACCTCGTCGCTCACACTCAATAAGAAGACAACCCGATTTCAACTTTTTAACACTTTTAGGTGTGCCAATCGATCCTGTGATAGTCTTTTCGATGACAAATGGAGATAGTGCGGCAAGCGGTTTCGTGGCATCTTTTGACTGTATGACCATGAAGCGTGGAAATGACTCCACACTACATGGTTCATCGTCAGACTCTGATAAGGGTTTCGATCTTTTATTTTGATTTCTTTTTGGAATTATCCATGATGGCTAGATTAAAAATTCAGCACCCGTGCTCCCCACCCACCAAGGAGCCCAACAAGGGGACACTTTTCAAGTGTCAGGGATACACAGATGCCATACTCAGTTGATAAAATTACCTTTGAATGACCCTGAAGTCGCCAATTTCTAAGGTCGGTAAAATTACCCCCCGATTGACCCGTTAAGCCACCGCCTTCTAGGAAGCCTTCTAAGACTTGGAAAAGTGAAATATAAAGGAAAAGAATATAGGGGCAACGGTGGTATCAAGAGAGATACAAGGAGAGAGAGAAAGAAGGTGAGAAAGTTAATAAAGACCTCCTAGGGCTCGGCGTGACCAGCCGATTTGTCGGAACCGGGCCCATCCCGACCACCCGTCTAAGAGAAGTAGAGGCCAAAGTAGTGTGTTGCAGGGAACTGCTCAACTACCAGGATCCTTTCCTCCCCCGACACGGGACGCAACCCACGGCAAACAGGTTGCCTCTACTTAGTCGCCTTTTACGACACGTAGCGAGGCACGTCGGGCCAATTCTACAACCCCGGACCCGCAGGGGGATTTTTCTTTGTAGGTCTGGAGCTACCTTGAGCGCACAAAGCAGTTTCTTCTGCATCCATGCTCTCAATGTCTCCAAACCTGTTATAGAGTTTGATGGGGTCATCTGACCCCTTTTGTTGTCTATTTCCGTGAGATTTTTTTACTTTTTGGTGATTTCGGTGGTTGGGTATTATTAAATGTAGTCTGAGTAGATGCTGTGTTTTTCTGTGCTTGGTAATGGGGGGTGTTTGAGGTTGGTGTTGAATCGGGTGTTTCTCTTTGTGTTTGAGCGTCCTTTGTTTTTTTCGGATTGTTCTTCACTGCAGTGGAGAAGGATGGGCCAGGATGGGCTGTTTTCGTCTGAACGAGTGTTCTGGGTTCTGGATAGGTATGTTAGATGTATATTTTACCCTCTGAATTTCCTTCTCCTGTTTCCAGGTATCACAATCCTTCGAACTGGGTTGGTGCTCCTTTGCACAGTTGACACAATGCGGAGTTGCTCTACAATCAGATTCCTGATGAAAATTGTCTCCGCATCGGCCACATATTTGGCTTTTTGAGCAGCGGTCTTCGTGATGGCCATATTTCTGACACTTATAGCATCGAAGGGGGTTTGGGATGTAAATCTCGACCTTTACTTGCAAAAAGCGAACTTTTACCACTTTGGGCATAGTTGGCCTGTTGAAGGTGAGTACAATGGTGTTGGTGTCCTCCAGATTGTTATTACGTCTAATACGTATTCTTCGGACTGCAATGACACCTTCATTTTTCATTCCTTCAATGATGTCTGCGTCGGTGACTCCAGCCAGGTCACGACAGCGAATCACGCCTTTGGACGTATTGAGTGTGGTGTAAGCGAATGAGGTCACTGAGATATCAAAGAAAGTTTTCATTTTCTTGATATTGTCTGTTTGACCTCGTCGCTCACACTCAACAAGAAGATAAACCGATTTCATCTTTTTAACACTTTTAGGTCTGCCAATCAATCCTGTGATAGTCTTTTCGATGACAAATGGAGATAGTGCGGCAAGCGGTGTTGTGGCATCTTTAGACTGTATGACCATGAAGCGTGGAAATGACTCCACACTACATGGTTCGTCATCAGATAGAGATTTCGATCTTTTATTTTGATTTGTTTTGGAATTTTCCATGTTGGCTTAATTAAAATTCAGCACCCGTGCTCCCCACCCACCAAGGAGCCCAACAAGGGGACACTTTTCAAGTGCCAGGGATACACAGATGCCATACTCAGTTGATAAAATTACCTTTGATTGACCTTCAAGTCGCCAATTTCTAAGGTCGGTAAAATTACCTCCCGATGGACCCGTTAAGCCACCGCCTTCTAGGAAGTCTTCTAAGACCTGGAAAAGGGAGAGATAAAGGAATAGTCTATAGGGGCAACGGTGGTATCAAGAGAGATACAAGGAGAAAGATAAAGAAGGTGAGAGAGCAAATAAAGACTTCCTAGGGCTCGGCGTGACCAGCCGATTTGTCGGAACCGGGCCCATCCCGACCACCCGTCTAAGACAAGTAGAGGCCAAAGTAGTGTATTGCATCGGAAAGCCTCTGCTCAACTACCAGGATCCTTTCCTCCCCCGACACGGGACGCAACCCACGACAAACAGGTTGCCTCTACTTAGTCGCCTTTTACGACACGTAGCGAGGCACGTCGGGCCAATTCTATAACCCCGGGCCCGCAGGGGGAGGTTGGTGTTTATTGGTATGTAAATAGAACAAAAGGTAATGACTCTATGTAGAGTGACGCTTACAGCAATGGCTTGTAAATTTGTGTTTACAGGGATGATGCTATGAGGGGCTCTGTTGTTCACAATAACAGAGACTCCTCCTCAGCCCCTGTTAACATTTTGAGAGTAGTTGTTTAACAGGGAGTAGTTTTTAAGTGTGACGTTATCCGTATCTTTCAATAATGTGTCCTGAAGACATAGTACTGCAGGATCATTACTTTAAGTAGGTCAAGTGCTTTTAAGCATTTAGCTTTCAAGTTCTTTAGGTGTGGAATAAAAGTCAGTTTTCTCTCAAAGATAATAGGTAAAAATTTTGTTTCCTCAACAACTGGAATAGGTGTTCCGTCCAGCGTGAGGTGAGGTTCTTCGTGGTATCGTCGTAACTGACAGAAATGCATGCATACCGTTTTTGATTTTGAGAATTTGAAGCCGTTCGTACTAGCCCAATTATGAATCTTGTTTATATTTTGCTGTAGTTGTCTTTCAATTGTATGCATGTGCTTTGATCGATAACATATGAGAAAATCATCAACATATAGTGAGCAATCCACACCAGGAGTCAAACACTTGGTGATGTTATTAATTTTGATATTGAAAAGTGTCACTGTTAAAATACTGCCCTGGGGCACACCCATCTCTTGCTCGTGCAAATCTGAGAGAGTAGAGCCCACTCGTACCTTGAATTCTCTGTCTGAGAGGAAGTTGGATATGAAAGAGGGCAGACGGCCTTTTAGACCTAGATCGTGCAGGTCTTTTAGTATCCCGTACTTCCATGTTGTGTCATAGGCCTTTTCTAAATCAAAGAAAACTGCTACTAAATGTTCTTTCTTGATAAATGCATAGCGAATGAATGTTTCTAGTCTAACCAGATGATCGTTGGTGCTCCGTCCATAACGAAAGCCACTTTGGAAAGGAGATATTAAATTGTTAGTTTCCAGGTACCATACAAGCCGAGAATTGATCATTCGTTCCATTGTTTTGCACATGCAGCTTGTGAGAGCAATAGGTCGATAGTTGGTAGGTACTTCGCTATCTTTACCGGGTTTGAGAACTGGTATTACTGTTACTTCTTTCCATATCTTAGGTAGATTACCAGTAATCCATAAATCATTGAAGAGTTTCAAAGAGATGTTAAAGATGATTCTGGTTGATTGATTGATTTATTTATTTTTAACGGCGCATCGGCACTGTTAGGCTATTTAGCGCCAAACAAAGTGTTATTTCTATAATGTTTTAAAACTTATAAAAGGTCCTATATCGACCAGCGATATAAAAGAACAAATGGTTGAAATTAAAAAACGGTAAGATGATAACGGTGCAAAATAAAGGTTCCCGCTCAACGGGAGATGTAAAAATGATGAATAGGTATTAAAATGGGACGGTATATATATTGCATAAAACTGCACAAGGTGATAGCATAAAAGTCAGAGTTTAGAGTAAATATTTACGGCTTTCAAGAACTCTATAATACGAGTGATGTTTATATTATCAAAAAGTTCTTTCATGTCATGCACAATGTAATAACGATCGCGCGTTGGTTGTAGGTCAAAGTTGATTGATTGATTGTTTGTTTTTTAACGGCGCATCAGCACTTTTAGGCTATTTAGCGCCAAACAAAGTGTTACTTGTATAATCTTTTAAAACTTATAAAAGGTTCTATATCGACCAGCGATATAAAACAGCAAATGGTTGAAATTAAAAACGGTAAGATGGTAACGGTGCAAAATAAAGCTTCCCGATCAACGGGAGATGTAAAAAAGATGAATAGGTATTAAAATGGGACGGTATATATATTGCATAAAACTGCACAAGGTGATAGCATAAAAGTCAGAGTTTAGAGTAAATATTTACGGCTTTCAAGAACTCGATAATACGAGTGATGTTTATATTATCAAAAAGTTCTTTCATGTCATGCACAACGTAATAACGATCGCGCGTAGGTTGTAGGTCAAAGCACTCTATCATAAAGTGCTTGACAGTGAATGGTTCATTGCAAGAAACGCACTCTGGTGGGTCTTCACCTTTTAGTATGTGGGTGTGGGTGATACAAGTATGACCAATTCGGATTCTTGCAATGACTACCTCCTCCCTACGAATGGTTCTGTAGGAAGGAGTCCATTCTCCTAGAGTTGGTTTGATTGCATGAAGTTTGTTATTTACAGCATCATTCCATGATGCCTGCCACTTCTGACGTAAGAACTTTCTGATACAAGGTTTAAAATCAGTATATGGTATTTTAAAATCAGATGGTTCTTGAGATAGGGCCATTTTAGCAGCGCGATCTGCTTTTTCGTTACCTTTAATACCAATGTGGCTAGGTAACCAACAGTATATTATATTGTGGGAGACACTCAGCTCGGTATTTTTTACGAGTATGTTTTTCAATAATGGGTTCTCCAGTTTTCTATTGTGTAGTGACTGGAGTACTGATAGCGAGTCGGAGAAGATGATACTGTTTAAAATACGGTTCTTTTCTATATGTTGCAGAGCAAGGTCTATTCCTCTGATTTCAGCTGTAAAAATTGATGCTCCATTTGGTAAGCGAACTTGCGTTGTGTGATTTCCACAAACAAAAGCTGCAGCAGCCTTTTCCTCATCCTTTGATCCATCAGTGTAAATTCTGGTGTAGTTTTTAAATTCGGTGAGGAGTTCATGGTAAGAGTTGTGGAAGATAGAAGGGTTTGTTTCAGATTTTTTTCCATCGTGTAGCGTAAAACGTACTTTTGGTTGTTTAATTAGCCAGGGTGGTGTTTCGGAGATGGATGTTTTCTGAATTTTTGAAAGATCTATATTTGTATTGTCAAGGCTGGATGATATTCTAATGCCAAAGGAAGGTATGGCGTTTGGTTTATTTTCGTATAAAGTTTTGTATTTGGGTTGAAAAACAGCCGAAAAAGCAGGATTCAGAGGGTTTGATTTTAATTTGAGAGCATACTGTGCGGAAAGCATTTCTCTACGATGCGATAACGGTGGTTCATTCGCCTCAGCTAGAAGGCTTTCACACGGGGATGTTTTAAATGCTCCCAGAGCCAGTCTTATTCCCTGATGATGAATTGGATCAAGCATTTTAAGATACGATTTTCTGGCAGAACCATACACAGCGCAACCATAGTCTAGTTTGGAGCGAATAAACGTTCTATATAAATTCAGGATGACTTTTCTATCAGCACCCCAGTCAGTGTGCGCTACTACTTTAAGTAGGTCAAGTGCTTTTAAGCATTTGGCTTTCAAGGTTTTTAGGTGTGGAATAAAAGTCAGTTTTCTGTCAAAGATAATACCCAAAAATTTTGTTTCCTCAACAACTGGAATAGGTGTTCCGTCCAGCGTGAGTTTAGGTTCATCGTGGTGTCGTCGTAATTGACAGAAATGCATACATACCGTTTTTGATTTCGAGAATTTGAAACCGTTCGTACTAGCCCAATTATGAATCTTGTTGATATTTTGCTGTAGTTGTCTTTCAATTGTATGCATGTGCTTTGACCGATAACATATGAGAAAATCATCAACATATAGTGAGCAATCCACACCAGGAGTCAAACACTTGGTGATGTTATTAATTTTGATATTGAAAAGTGTCACAGATAAAATACTGCCCTGGGGCACACCCATCTCTTGCTCGTGCAAATCTGAGAGAGTACAGCCCACTCGTACCTTGAATTCTCTGTCTGAGAGGAAGTTGGATATGAAAGAGGGCAGACGGCCTTTTAGACCCAGCGGATGTATCATGGGCCTTATCTAAAGCCTCCCTAAGCTCCGATAGTGAGAACAATTGATTATAACTTTCCGAGTTGTTGGATGTGAATTTTAAACGTGACTTTTCTTTTTGAGTTTTAAGTTTTCGGAAGGCTTCTGAATAATTAGATGATGAGGAATTTTTGGAGAAACTGTCAGCAAGAATATTTGCAATGTCACGTTTTGAACTAAAGTTGTTATTGTTCAGTGTCAGATGTCGGAGAGGGTTTTGATTTCTCTTTCCGTTTATTTTGCGTATAGTGTCCCAAACTTTTTTAACAGAGGAACGAGAGTTTAAAGAAGAAACATACTTCTTCCATGATGCTCTTTTACTTTCTTTGATTATGCGGCGAGCTTTGGCCCGGGCAATGCGATATATATTTAAGTTTTCGGGCGTCGGTTGATTATTAAATTTCCTTAATGCTTCTCGGCGCAGTTTAATGGCTTCTTTACATTCCTTAGTGACCCAAGGTTTTTGGGTTCTTTTACAATATGGCGAGGACTTGGGAACGGATTCTTCTGCAATCTCTATTAAAATAGATGTAAAATGCTGAATGGTGTCGTCAACATTGAAAACTGTATCCTCATTCAGCCTAGTTATTCATTTAAACACCAATTTACAAGCCATTGCTGCACCCTATATGATTTGATCCCCATAAAATGTTATGGGCATTAAAATCCCCGAGTAAAACAAAGGGTGCGGGAAGCTGTTGAACAAGATTGTCGAGTTCGTTTGGTACTAGGTTAGTGTTTGGTGGTAAATAAATAGAGCAAAATGTAATCACTCGATGTAGAGTGACGCTTACAGCAATGGCTTGTAAATTGGTGTTGAAATGAATGAAGCTATGAGGAGCTCTGTTGTTTACAATAACAGAAACTCCTCCTGATGCCCTATCAACATTTGGAGAGCAGGTGTTAAACAGGGAGTAGTTTTTAAATGTGATATTGTCTGTATCTTTCAAGAATGTTTCTTGAAGGCATAGTACCGCAGGATCATGCTCGTTTAAAAGCAGGAGAAGATCATTGTAATTTGCTTTAAGTCCTCGACAATTCCATTGTATGATAGTGTTTTTCATTATAAATTTAAATTAAAGATTGTGGAGCTAGGTTAGACCTTTCGCAGAGGGAATTTGATTTGTTATTTCTCTGGAGGAAGTACGGGGGTGAATTTTTTGTTTGTAGGTCTGGAGTTCCCTTGGGCGCATGGAGCAGATTCTTCTGCATCCATGCTCTCGATGTCTCCAAACCTGTTATAAAGTTTGATGGGGTCATCTGACCCCTTTTGTTGCCTGTTTCCGTGAGATTTTTTACTCTTTGGTGATTTAGGTTGTTGGGTATTATTAAATGTAGTCTGAGTAGATGCCGTGTTTTTCTGTGCTTGGTAATGGGGGGTGTTTGAATTTGGTGTTGAATCGGGTGCTTCTGTTTGTGTTTGAGCGTCCTTCGTTGTTTTAGGATTGCTCTTCACTACAGTGGAGAAGGATGGGCCAGGATGGGCTGTTTTTGCCTGTACAATTTTTCTGGCTTCTGGATAGGGAATATTATTTGTGTATTTTACCCTCTGAATTTCCTTCTCCTGTTTCCAGGTATCGCAATCCTTGGAATTTGCGTGGTGCTCTTTTCCGCAGTTGACACAATGCGGAGTTGCTCTACAATCAGATTCCTGATGAGCATTGTCTCCGCATCGGCCACATATTTGGCTCTTGGAACAGCGGTCTTCGTGATGGCCGTACTTTTGACACTTATAACACGGTGGTATCAAGAGAGATACAAGGAGAAAGATAAAGAAGGTGAGAGAGCAAATAAAGACTTTCTAGGGCTCGGCGTGACCAGCCGATTTGTCGGAACTGAGCCCATCCCGACCACCCGTCTAAGAGAAGTAGAGGCCAAAGTAGTGTATTGCAGGGAAAGCCACTGCTCAACTACCAGGATCCTGTCCTCCCCCGACACGGGACGCAACCCACGGCAAACAGGTTGCCTCTACTTAGTCGCCTTTTACGACACGTAGCGAGGCACGTCGGGCCAATTCTACAACCCCGGACCCGCAGGGGTAAAAGATGATTCTGGAAGATGTTTTAAAAACTGGTAATGTATTTCGTCACGCCCAGCGGAAGTATCATGGGCCTTGTCTAAAGCCTCCATAAGTTCTGATAGTGAAAAGAGTTGGTTGTAACTTTCCGAGTTGTTGGATGTGAATTTTAAACGTGACCTTTCTTTTTGAGTTTTCAATTTTTGGAAGGCTTCGGAATACTTAGATGATGAGGAATTTTTAGAGAATGTATCAGCAAGAACATTTGCTATGTCACGTTTTGAGCTTAAATTTTTATTGTTCAGTTTCAGATGTCAGAAAGAATTGTGTTTTCTCTTTCCGTTTATTTTGCGGATCGTGTCCCAAACTTTCTTAATTTAGGAACGAGAGTTTAAAGTGGAAACATATTTCTTCCATGATGCTCGTTTACTCTCTTTGATTGTGCGGCGACCTTTGGCCCGGAGAATACGATATTTACTTAAATTCTCGGGCGTCGGATGATTGTTAAATTTTTTCAAGGCTTCTCGGCGTTGCGGTATGGCTTCCTTACATTCCTTAGTGACCCAAGGTTTTAGGGTTCTTTTACAGTTTGTTGAGGACTTGGGGATAGATTCTTCTGCAATGTCGGTTGAAATAGATGTAAAATGTTGAATGGGATCGTTAACATTGAAAACTGGATCCTCATTCAGCCTAGTTTTACAGAGTGTTTCAAACTTGGCCCAGTCGGCCTTCTTTAAATTCCATTGTGGAATTACTTCATTAGTTGCAGAGTTATGGTTTACAAGGGAGATTGGGAAGTGATCGCTGCTGTGAAGGTCATCAGCGACCTTCCATTCATAGTCCAAAAGCAGCGAAGGAGAACAAATTGTCAAATCGATGCATGTGTATGTACCCGTGCCTGGGTGTAAATATGTCGGTGTTTTGGTATTATATAGACACAGATCGTGTCTAGAAATAGTCTTCCACTTTATGACCTCTGTCACTTATATGATTTAATCCCCATAAAATGTTATGGGCATTAAAATCCCCGAGTAAAACAAAGGGTGCGGGAAGCTGTTGAACAAGATTGTCGAGTTCGTTTGGTACTAGGTTAGTGTTTGGTGGTAAGTAAATAGAGCAAAATGTAATCACTCGATGTAGAGTGACGCTTACAGCAATGGCTTGTAAATTGGTGTTTACAGGGATGACGCTATGAGGGGCACTGTTGTTCACAATAACAGAGACTCCTCCTAAGGCCCTGTCAACATTTTGACAGTAGTTGTTAAACAGGGAGTAGTTTTTAAGTGTGATGTTATCTGTATTTTTCAAAAATGTTTCCTGAAGACATAGTACTGCAGGATCATGTTCGTTTATAAGCAGAAGAATATCATGGTAGTTTGCTTTAAGTCTTCTATAGTTCCATTGTAAAATGGTGTTCTTCATTACAACTTTATATTGAAGATTCTGGAGCTAGGTTAGACCTTTCGCGGAGGCAATCTGTTTGGTTATTTATCTGGAGGAAGTACGGAGGTGTATTTTTTGTTATTAGGTCTGGAGCTACCTTGAGGACATGGAGCAGATTCTTCTGCATCCATGTCCTCTAAGTCTCCAAACATGTTATATATTTTGATGGGATCATGTGACCCCTTTTTTGTCTGTTTCCATCAGATTTGGTTTTGTTTTTTGGTGATTTCGGTTGTTGGGTATTGCTGAAAGTAGTTTGTGTAGATGTACGGTCGAAGGAAGGTAATGTGACATATCGTATACTGTAATGTTAAAAGAATACTCAAAGCATATGTTAAAACGTAATGAAAATGATATGAATGTTTTGCTTCACAAACTATTAACTAGACTGCACGACATTACTTCCTTTGAGCCATCTACTTGGCGTTATTAACACCAATGCATAACTTGCGAACCTTTCAAATGTTATAAAGATGTCACGGTCCATTTATAAATTGCGGTGAAGAGTTCGATTCCTAAATAGAAAACTTCACCATTATAGGTAATTTTGTACCGAAATGTATGTTTCTCTCGAAACAGCTGCTGTGACAAGGATATATATTGCTGGTGCTGGCAGTGTTCCTTAATTGGAGTAATGTCAATAACTACAAAAGTTGTAAGTTGTTTTCCCCTGAGGTCCCGTTAAAAGGATAATTGCGACATTTTAAGATCAAGACCACCTCAGTACGCATCTTTTCCCAGGATTAATATGATATCGTTGTGACGATTTATATAAATGTTAATAGTACGCCGAATTTAATAACATTAGATAGTTTAAGACAATTGATACATAAAAAAAATTTTCTCTTTCTTTATTTGTAGTTGTTAACATGTTCGCATCTTGTCTGACTTACTGTGCCTGTTTCCATACTTAAACGTTTTGCCATGTGCGCTGTATTTCGTACACATACTATTTGAAAGTGCGTATAATGTTACATGTTAATTCTGAAATCCAGATTTAGATGTATTCCTTTTAAAAGTTCATATACTTTATGAGAGAATCTGTATTTTAGACACTCATAACATTCATTGTCCAAAGATATGTTTGTTTGGCATTTGAAGACATCTGATATCAGACAGGAGTAGTGATATGGTCCACTATAGGGCAAATTAGAAATATATAGGCAAAACAGCCTGGGCCACTATAGGGCGACAATTTGTAGGGCATATGAGAACAAAGAAGGAAAAACACCCTGGGCCACTATAGGGCACAAATGGGAATGGAACATGGGAAATAGTGGGTCTGTTTAAAGTGGAGTTTGTATAGCGTCTGACGTCACGGTACGGGAAATTGGTAGCAATGTAGAAACTAGGGAAGGTGACGTCATAGGACTGAGTAAAGAGCGGGGTACACAGAGATAACACAGACATGAAACAAATACTGATACAACATTTAAAAAATAATTATGTTTTTTTGGGGGGGTAGGCAAGAAAGTCAATTTCTTTTCGAGGCAAATGAGGGGCCCTGAAAAGGGTCTTTGGCCTCTTCTGTTTCTTCTTCTACTTTCTCCATTTGTTCCACCATCTTCTAATTTTTCTAATATTCCATTCTTGTTTACATCTGTCTCTGGCATCCAGACAGGATGGCCTATTGCTCTGAATTTTTCCTGGACTTTAATCCATTTGTTGTTCAGCCTCTCAAAATCTTCTTTTTTCTTTATATTGTATCTTTCCTTTCTCTCTTCAGTCCAGGTTTCTTTGATCTTCTTGACTTCTTCTGTCATCACTTTCCTCAACAGTTCTGCTTTCTTACGCTGACCTACTCCCCACTTTACAAAAGACCACTCACTCCATTCAAAGATATCTTCTTCGAAGCACCTGACTCTCGTGACATGATCAATGGCCACCTTCAATGTTCCCACTCTCACATAGGGAGGGTGAATGAAGCCTCAATATCTTTCCTTCTTCCTCTATTATTCCCTGGACAAGATCCATGGTTACCTTAAGGATGGTTACTTGACTTGTCACAAACAGCGCAAATGACTAACGCTTGAGTTTTCATCTGTGAAGCACGGACGTGAAGGAACACATCCCATACTTTTCTCTTCTCATATCATCTACTATCCACACATAGGTGAGGAGACAAATAACTGACCGAAATATACTATCCACACACGCCGAGAAGCATAACAAACCCAAAATCAACTATCCACACACGTGAAGCGAAAAAAGATAACCATAATATACTATCTACACACGCCAAGAAACAAAAACATAACAAAAATATACTATCGACACACGACGAGAAGCATAACAAACCCAAAATATACTATCGACACACTGGAAAAAGCAAAATCAAACACAAAATATACTATCCACACACGCGAAATAGAAAAAACAATTATACCATCCACACAAACGGGAAGGTGAAAAAACGACACACTTTACTATCTACACAAACGTACATGAGCGCTTACAAAACCCAATAATTTACTATCCACACAAACGTACGTGATTGATTGATTGATTGATTGTTTTTTTTTAACGGCGCATCAGCACTCTTAGGCTATTTAGCGCCAAACAAAGTGTTACTTGTATAATCTTTTAAAACTTATAAAAGGTTCTGCATCGACCAGCGATATAAAAGAACAAATGGTTGAAATTAAAAACGGTAAGATGGTAACGGTGCAAAATAAAGCTTCCCGATCAACGGGAGATGTAAAAAAGATGAATAGGTATTAAAATGGGACGGAATGTATATTGCATAAAACTGCACAAGGTGATAGCATAAAAGTCAGAGTTTAGAGTAAATATTTACGGCTTTCAAGAACTCGATAATACGAGTGATGTTTATATTATCAAAAAGTTCTTTCATATCATGCACAACGTAATAACGATCGCGCGTAGGTTGTAGGTCAAAGCACTCTATCATAAAGTGCTTGACAGTGAATGGTTCATTGCAAGAAACGCACTCTGGTGGGTCTTCACCTTTTAGTATGTGGGTGTGGGTGATAAAAGTATGACCAATTCGGATTCTTGCAATGACTACCTCCTCCCTACGAATGGTTCTGTAGGAAGGAGTCCATTCTCCTAGAGTTGGTTTGATTGCATGAAGTTTGTTATTTACAGCATCATTCCATGATGCCTGCCACTTCTGACGTAAGAACTTTCTGATACAAGGTTTAAAATCTGTATATGGTATTTTAAAATCAGATGGTTCTTGAGAAAGGGCCATTTTTGCACCGCGATCTGCTTTTTCGTTACCTTTAATACCAATGTGGCTAGGTAACCAACAGTATATTATATTGTGGGAGACACTCAGCTCGGTATTTTTTACGAGTATGTTTTTCAATAATGGGTTCTCCAGTTTTCTATTGTGTAGTGACTGAAGTACTGATAGCGAGTCGGAGAAGATGATACAGTTTGAAATACGATTCTTTTCTATATGTTGCAGAGCAAGGTCTATTGCTCTGATTTCGGCTGTAAAAATTGATGCTCCATTTGGTAAGCGAACTTGCGTTGTGTGATTTCCACAAACAAAGGCTGCAGCAGCCTTTTCCTCATCCTTTGATCCATCAGTGTAAATTCTCGTGTAGTTTTTAAATTCGGTGAGGAGTTCATGGTAAGAGTTGTGGAAGATAGAAGGGTTTGTTTCGGATTTTTTTCCATCGTGTAGCGTAAAACGTACTTTTGGTTGTTTAATTAGCCAGGGTGGTGTTTCGGAGATGGATGTTTTCTGAATTTTTGAAAGATCTATATTTGTAGTGTCAAGGCTGGATGATATTCTAATGCCAAAGGAAGGTATGGCGTTTGGTTTATTTTCGTATAAAGTTTTGTATTTGGGTTGAAAAACAGCCGAAAAAGCAGGATTCAGAGGGTTTGATTTTAATTTGAGAGCATACTGTGCTGAAAGCATTTCTCTACGATGCGATAACGGTGGTTCATTTGCCTCAGCTAGAAGGCTTTCACACGGGGATGTTTTAAATGCTCCCAGAGCCAGTCTTATTCCCTGATGATGAATTGGATCAAGCATTTTAAGATACGATTTTCTGGCAGAACCATACACAACGCAACCATAGTCTAGTTTGGAGCGAATAAACGTTCTATATAAATTCAGGATGACTTTTCTATCAGCACCCCAGTCAGTGTGTGCTACTACTTTAAGTAGGTCAAGTGCTTTTAAGCATTTGGCTTTCAAGTTTTTTAGGTGTGGAATAAAGGTCAGTTTTCTGTCAAAGATAATACCCAAAAATTTTGTTTCCTCCACAACTGGAATAGGTGTTCCGTCCAGCGTGAGTTTAGGTTCATCGTGGTGTCGTCGTAATTGACAGAAATGCATACATACAGTTTTTGATTTCGAGAATTTGAAACCGTTCGTACTAGACCAATTTTGAATCTTGTTGATATTTTGCTGTAGTTGTCTTTCAATTGTATGCATGTGCTTTGACCGATAACATATGAGAAAATCATCAACATATAGTGAGCAATCCACACCAGGAGTCAAACACTTGGTGATGTTATTAATTTTGATATTGAAAAGTGTCACAGATAAAATACTGCCCTGGGGCACACCCATCTCTTGCTCGTGCAAATCTGAGAGAGTACAGCCCACTCGTACCTTGAATTCTCTGTCGGAGAGGAAGTTGGATATGAAAGAGGGCAGACGGCCTTTTAGACCTAGATCGTGCAGGTCTTTTAGTATCCCGTACTTCCATGTTGTGTCATAGGCCTTTTCTAAATCAAAGAAAACCGCTACTAAATGTTCTTTCTTGATAAATGCATCGCGAATGAATGTTTCTAGTCTAACCAGATGATCGTTGGTGCTCCGTCCATAACGAAAGCCACTTTGGAAAGGAGATATTAAATTGTTAGTTTCCAGGTACCATACAAGCCGAGAATTGATCATTCGTTCCATTGTTTTGCACATGCAGCTTGTGAGTGCAATAGGTCGATAGTTGGTAGGATCTTCACTATCTTTACCGGGTTTGGGAACTGGTATTACTGTTGCTTCTTTCCATATTTTAGGTAGGTTACCAGTAATCCATAAATCATTGAAGAGTTTTAAAAGAGATGTTAAAGATGATTCTGGAAGATGTTTTAAAAACTGGTAATGTATTTTGTCAGGCCCAGCGGAAGTATCATGGGCCTTGTCTAAAGCCTCCATAAGTTCTGATAGTGAAAACAGCTGGTTGTAGCTTTCCGAGTTGTTGGATGTGAATTTTAAACGTGACTTTTCTTTTTGAGTTTTCAATTTTTGGAAGGCTTCGGAATAATTAGATGATGACGAATTTTTAGAGAATGTATCAGCAAGAACATTTGCTATGTCACGTTTTGAGCTAAGATTGTTATTGTTCACTTTTAGATGTCGGAAAGAATTGTGTTTTCTCTTTCCGTTTATTTTTCGGATCGTGTCCCAAACTTTCTTAATTGAGGAACGAGAGTTTAAAGAGGAAACATATTTCATCCATGATGCTCGTTTACTTTCTTTGATTGTGCGGCGAGCTTTGGCCCGGAGAATACGATATTTACTTAAATTCTCGGGCGTCGGATGATTGTTAAATTTTTTCAAGGCTTCTCGGCGTTGCCGTATGGCTTCCTTACATTCCTTAGTGAGCCAAGGTTTTAGGGTTCTTTTACAGTTTGCTGAGGACTTGGGGATAGATTCTTCTGCAATGTCGGTTAAAATAGATGTAAAATGCTGAATGGGGTCGTTAACATTGAAAACTGTATCCTCATTCAGCCTGGTTTTACAGAATGTTTCGAATTTGGCCCAGTCGGCCTTCTTTAAATTCCATTGTGGAATTACTTCATCAATTGTAGAGTTATGATTTACAAGGGAGATTGGGAAGTGATCGCTGCTGTGAAGGTCATCAGCGACCTTCCATTCATAGTCCAAAAGCAGCGAAGGAGAACAAATTGTCAAATCGATGCATGTGTATGTACCCGTGCCTGGGTGTAAATATGTAGGTGTTTTGGTATTATATAGACACAGATCGTGTCTAGAAATAAAGTCTTCAACTTTGTGACCTCTGTCACTTACATGATTCGATCCCCATAAAATGTTATGGGCATTAAAATCCCCGAGTAAAACAAAGGGTGCGGGAAGCTGTTGAACAAGATTATCGAGTTCGTTTGGTACTAGGTTAGTGTTTGGTGGTAAATAAATAGAGCAAAATGTAATCACTCGATGTAGAGTGACGCTTACAGCAATGGCTTGTAAATTGGTGTTTAAAGTAATGAAACTATGAGGAGCTCTGTTGTTCACAATAACAGAAACTCCTCCTGATGCCCTGTCAACATTTGGAGAGCAGGTGTTAAACAGGGAGTAGTTTTTAAATGTGATATTGTCTGTATCTTTCAAGAAGGTTTCTTGAAGGCATAGTACCGCAGGATCATGTTCGTTTAAAAGCAGGAGAATATCATTGTAATTTGCTTTAAGTCCTCGACAATTCCATTGTATGATAGTGTTTTTCATTATAAATTTAAATTAAAGATTGTGGAGCTAGGTTAGACCTTTCGCAGACGGAATTTGTTTTGTTATTTCTCTGGAGGAAGTACGGGGGTGAATTTTTTGTTTGTAGGTCTGGAGTTCCCTTGGGCGCATGGAGCAGATTCTTCTGCATCCATGCTCTCGATGTCTCCAAACCTGTTATAAAGTTTGATGGGGTCATCTGACCCCTTTTGTTGCCTGTTTCCGTGAGATTTTTTACTCTTTGGTGATTTAGGTTGTTGGGTATTATTAAATGTAGTCTGAGTAGATGCCGTGTTTTTCTGTGCTTGGTAATGGGGGGTGTTTGAATTTGGTGTTGAATCGGGTGCTTCTGTTTGTGTTTGAGCGTCCTTCGTTGTTTTAGGATTGCTCTTCACTACAGTGGAGAAGGATGGGCCAGGATGGGCTGTTTTTGCCTGTACAATTTTTCTGGCTTCTGGATAGGGAATATTATTTGTGTATTTTACCCTCTGAATTTCCTTCTCCTGTTTCCAGGTATCGCAATCCTTGGAATTTGCGTGGTGCTCTTTTCCGCAGTTGACACAATGCGGAGTTGCTCTACAATCAGATTCCTGATGAGCATTGTCTCCGCATCGGCCACATATTTGGCTCTTGGAGCAGCGGTCTTCGTGATGGCCGTATTTTTGACACTTATAACACCGAAGGGGGTTGGGAATGTAAATCTCTACCTTTACTTGCAAAAAGCCAACTTTCACCACTTTGGGTACAGTTGGCCTGTTGAAGGTGAGTACAATGGTGTTGGTGTCCTCCAGATTGTTATTACGTTTAATACGTATTCGTCGGACTGCAGTGACACCTTCATCTTTCATTCCTTCGATGATGTCAGCGTCGGTGACTCCAGCCAAGTCACGGCAGCGAATCACGCCTTTGGACGTATTCAGTGTGGTGTGAGCGAATGAGGTTACTGGGATATCAAAGAACGTTTTCATTTTCCTGATATTGTCTGATTGACCTCGTCGCTCACACTCAATAAGAAGACAACCCGATTTCAACTTTTTAACACTTTTAGGTGTGCCAATCGATCCTGTGATAGTCTTTTCGATGACAAATGGAGATAGTGCGGCAAGCGGTTTCGTGGCATCTTTTGACTGTATGACCATGAAGCGTGGAAATGACTCCACACTACATGGTTCATCGTCAGACTCTGATAAGGGTTTCGATCTTTTATTTTGATTTCTTTTTGGAATTATCCATGATGGCTAGATTAAAAATTCAGCACCCGTGCTCCCCACCCACCAAGGAGCCCAACAAGGGGACACTTTTCAAGTGTCAGGGATACACAGATGCCATACTCAGTTGATAAAATTACCTTTGAATGACCCTGAAGTCGCCAATTTCTAAGGTCGGTAAAATTACCCCCCGATTGACCCGTTAAGCCACCGCCTTCTAGGAAGCCTTCTAAGACTTGGAAAAGTGAAATATAAAGGAAAAGAATATAGGGGCAACGGTGGTATCAAGAGAGATACAAGGAGAGAGAGAAAGAAGGTGAGAAAGTTAATAAAGACCTCCTAGGGCTCGGCGTGACCAGCCGATTTGTCGGAACCGGGCCCATCCCGACCACCCGTCTAAGAGAAGTAGAGGCCAAAGTAGTGTGTTGCAGGGAACTGCTCAACTACCAGGATCCTTTCCTCCCCCGACACGGGACGCAACCCACGGCAAACAGGTTGCCTCTACTTAGTCGCCTTTTACGACACGTAGCGAGGCACGTCGGGCCAATTCTACAACCCCGGACCCGCAGGGGGATTTTTCTTTGTAGGTCTGGAGCTACCTTGAGCGCACAAAGCAGTTTCTTCTGCATCCATGCTCTCAATGGCTCCAAACCTGTTATAGAGTTTGATGGGGTCATCTGACCCCTTTTGTTGTCTATTTCCGTGAGATTTTTTTACTTTTTGGTGATTTCGGTGGTTGGGTATTATTAAATGTAGTCTGAGTAGATGCTGTGTTTTTCTGTGCTTGGTAATGGGGGGTGTTTGAGGTTGGTGTTGAATCGGGTGTTTCTCTTTGTGTTTGAGCGTCCTTTGTTTTTTTCGGATTGTTCTTCACTGCAGTGGAGAAGGATGGGCCAGGATGGGCTGTTTTCGTCTGAACGAGTGTTCTGGGTTCTGGATAGGTATGTTAGATGTATATTTTACCCTCTGAATTTCCTTCTCCTGTTTCCAGGTATCACAATCCTTCGAACTGGGTTGGTGCTCCTTTGCACAGTTGACACAATGCGGAGTTGCTCTACAATCAGATTCCTGATGAAAATTGTCTCCGCATCGGCCACATATTTGGCTTTTTGAGCAGCGGTCTTCGTGATGGCCATATTTCTGACACTTATAGCATCGAAGGGGGTTTGGGATGTAAATCTCGACCTTTACTTGCAAAAAGCGAACTTTTACCACTTTGGGCATAGTTGGCCTGTTGAAGGTGAGTACAATGGTGTTGGTGTCCTCCAGATTGTTATTACGTCTAATACGTATTCTTCGGACTGCAATGACACCTTCATTTTTCATTCCTTCAATGATGTCTGCGTCGGTGACTCCAGCCAGGTCACGACAGCGAATCACGCCTTTGGACGTATTGAGTGTGGTGTAAGCGAATGAGGTCACTGAGATATCAAAGAAAGTTTTCATTTTCTTGATATTGTCTGTTTGACCTCGTCGCTCACACTCAACAAGAAGATAAACCGATTTCATCTTTTTAACACTTTTAGGTCTGCCAATCAATCCTGTGATAGTCTTTTCGATGACAAATGGAGATAGTGCGGCAAGCGGTGTTGTGGCATCTTTAGACTGTATGACCATGAAGCGTGGAAATGACTCCACACTACATGGTTCGTCATCAGATAGAGATTTCGATCTTTTATTTTGATTTGTTTTGGAATTTTCCATGTTGGCTTAATTAAAATTCAGCACCCGTGCTCCCCACCCACCAAGGAGCCCAACAAGGGGACACTTTTCAAGTGCCAGGGATACACAGATGCCATACTCAGTTGATAAAATTACCTTTGATTGACCTTCAAGTCGCCAATTTCTAAGGTCGGTAAAATTACCTCCCGATGGACCCGTTAAGCCACCGCCTTCTAGGAAGTCTTCTAAGACCTGGAAAAGGGAGAGATAAAGGAATAGTCTATAGGGGCAACGGTGGTATCAAGAGAGATACAAGGAGAAAGATAAAGAAGGTGAGAGAGCAAATAAAGACTTCCTAGGGCTCGGCGTGACCAGCCGATTTGTCGGAACCGGGCCCATCCCGACCACCCGTCTAAGACAAGTAGAGGCCAAAGTAGTGTATTGCATCGGAAAGCCTCTGCTCAACTACCAGGATCCTTTCCTCCCCCGACACGGGACGCAACCCACGACAAACAGGTTGCCTCTACTTAGTCGCCTTTTACGACACGTAGCGAGGCACGTCGGGCCAATTCTATAACCCCGGGCCCGCAGGGGGAGGTTGGTGTTTATTGGTATGTAAATAGAACAAAAGGTAATGACTCTATGTAGAGTGACGCTTACAGCAATGGCTTGTAAATTTGTGTTTACAGGGATGATGCTATGAGGGGCTCTGTTGTTCACAATAACAGAGACTCCTCCTCAGCCCCTGTTAACATTTTGAGAGTAGTTGTTTAACAGGGAGTAGTTTTTAAGTGTGACGTTATCCGTATCTTTCAATAATGTGTCCTGAAGACATAGTACTGCAGGATCATTACTTTAAGTAGGTCAAGTGCTTTTAAGCATTTAGCTTTCAAGTTCTTTAGGTGTGGAATAAAAGTCAGTTTTCTCTCAAAGATAATAGGTAAAAATTTTGTTTCCTCAACAACTGGAATAGGTGTTCCGTCCAGCGTGAGGTGAGGTTCTTCGTGGTATCGTCGTAACTGACAGAAATGCATGCATACCGTTTTTGATTTTGAGAATTTGAAGCCGTTCGTACTAGCCCAATTATGAATCTTGTTTATATTTTGCTGTAGTTGTCTTTCAATTGTATGCATGTGCTTTGATCGATAACATATGAGAAAATCATCAACATATAGTGAGCAATCCACACCAGGAGTCAAACACTTGGTGATGTTATTAATTTTGATATTGAAAAGTGTCACTGTTAAAATACTGCCCTGGGGCACACCCATCTCTTGCTCGTGCAAATCTGAGAGAGTAGAGCCCACTCGTACCTTGAATTCTCTGTCTGAGAGGAAGTTGGATATGAAAGAGGGCAGACGGCCTTTTAGACCTAGATCGTGCAGGTCTTTTAGTATCCCGTACTTCCATGTTGTGTCATAGGCCTTTTCTAAATCAAAGAAAACTGCTACTAAATGTTCTTTCTTGATAAATGCATAGCGAATGAATGTTTCTAGTCTAACCAGATGATCGTTGGTGCTCCGTCCATAACGAAAGCCACTTTGGAAAGGAGATATTAAATTGTTAGTTTCCAGGTACCATACAAGCCGAGAATTGATCATTCGTTCCATTGTTTTGCACATGCAGCTTGTGAGAGCAATAGGTCGATAGTTGGTAGGTACTTCGCTATCTTTACCGGGTTTGAGAACTGGTATTACTGTTACTTCTTTCCATATCTTAGGTAGATTACCAGTAATCCATAAATCATTGAAGAGTTTCAAAGAGATGTTAAAGATGATTCTGGTTGATTGATTGATTTATTTATTTTTAACGGCGCATCGGCACTGTTAGGCTATTTAGCGCCAAACAAAGTGTTATTTCTATAATGTTTTAAAACTTATAAAAGGTCCTATATCGACCAGCGATATAAAAGAACAAATGGTTGAAATTAAAAAACGGTAAGATGATAACGGTGCAAAATAAAGGTTCCCGCTCAACGGGAGATGTAAAAATGATGAATAGGTATTAAAATGGGACGGTATATATATTGCATAAAACTGCACAAGGTGATAGCATAAAAGTCAGAGTTTAGAGTAAATATTTACGGCTTTCAAGAACTCTATAATACGAGTGATGTTTATATTATCAAAAAGTTCTTTCATGTCATGCACAATGTAATAACGATCGCGCGTTGGTTGTAGGTCAAAGTTGATTGATTGATTGTTTGTTTTTTAACGGCGCATCAGCACTTTTAGGCTATTTAGCGCCAAACAAAGTGTTACTTGTATAATCTTTTAAAACTTATAAAAGGTTCTATATCGACCAGCGATATAAAACAACAAATGGTTGAAATTAAAAACGGTAAGATGGTAACGGTGCAAAATAAAGCTTCCCGATCAACGGGAGATGTAAAAAAGATGAATAGGTATTAAAATGGGACGGTATATATATTGCATAAAACTGCACAAGGTGATAGCATAAAAGTCAGAGTTTAGAGTAAATATTTACGGCTTTCAAGAACTCGATAATACGAGTGATGTTTATATTATCAAAAAGTTCTTTCATGTCATGCACAACGTAATAACGATCGCGCGTAGGTTGTAGGTCAAAGCACTCTATCATAAAGTGCTTGACAGTGAATGGTTCATTGCAAGAAACGCACTCTGGTGGGTCTTCACCTTTTAGTATGTGGGTGTGGGTGATACAAGTATGACCAATTCGGATTCTTGCAATGACTACCTCCTCCCTACGAATGGTTCTGTAGGAAGGAGTCCATTCTCCTAGAGTTGGTTTGATTGCATGAAGTTTGTTATTTACAGCATCATTCCATGATGCCTGCCACTTCTGACGTAAGAACTTTCTGATACAAGGTTTAAAATCAGTATATGGTATTTTAAAATCAGATGGTTCTTGAGATAGGGCCATTTTAGCAGCGCGATCTGCTTTTTCGTTACCTTTAATACCAATGTGGCTAGGTAACCAACAGTATATTATATTGTGGGAGACACTCAGCTCGGTATTTTTTACGAGTATGTTTTTCAATAATGGGTTCTCCAGTTTTCTATTGTGTAGTGACTGGAGTACTGATAGCGAGTCGGAGAAGATGATACTGTTTAAAATACGGTTCTTTTCTATATGTTGCAGAGCAAGGTCTATTCCTCTGATTTCAGCTGTAAAAATTGATGCTCCATTTGGTAAGCGAACTTGCGTTGTGTGATTTCCACAAACAAAAGCTGCAGCAGCCTTTTCCTCATCCTTTGATCCATCAGTGTAAATTCTGGTGTAGTTTTTAAATTCGGTGAGGAGTTCATGGTAAGAGTTGTGGAAGATAGAAGGGTTTGTTTCAGATTTTTTTCCATCGTGTAGCGTAAAACGTACTTTTGGTTGTTTAATTAGCCAGGGTGGTGTTTCGGAGATGGATGTTTTCTGAATTTTTGAAAGATCTATATTTGTATTGTCAAGGCTGGATGATATTCTAATGCCAAAGGAAGGTATGGCGTTTGGTTTATTTTCGTATAAAGTTTTGTATTTGGGTTGAAAAACAGCCGAAAAAGCAGGATTCAGAGGGTTTGATTTTAATTTGAGAGCATACTGTGCGGAAAGCATTTCTCTACGATGCGATAACGGTGGTTCATTCGCCTCAGCTAGAAGGCTTTCACACGGGGATGTTTTAAATGCTCCCAGAGCCAGTCTTATTCCCTGATGATGAATTGGATCAAGCATTTTAAGATACGATTTTCTGGCAGAACCATACACAGCGCAACCATAGTCTAGTTTGGAGCGAATAAACGTTCTATATAAATTCAGGATGACTTTTCTATCAGCACCCCAGTCAGTGTGCGCTACTACTTTAAGTAGGTCAAGTGCTTTTAAGCATTTGGCTTTCAAGGTTTTTAGGTGTGGAATAAAAGTCAGTTTTCTGTCAAAGATAATACCCAAAAATTTTGTTTCCTCAACAACTGGAATAGGTGTTCCGTCCAGCGTGAGTTTAGGTTCATCGTGGTGTCGTCGTAATTGACAGAAATGCATACATACCGTTTTTGATTTCGAGAATTTGAAACCGTTCGTACTAGCCCAATTATGAATCTTGTTGATATTTTGCTGTAGTTGTCTTTCAATTGTATGCATGTGCTTTGACCGATAACATATGAGAAAATCATCAACATATAGTGAGCAATCCACACCAGGAGTCAAACACTTGGTGATGTTATTAATTTTGATATTGAAAAGTGTCACAGATAAAATACTGCCCTGGGGCACACCCATCTCTTGCTCGTGCAAATCTGAGAGAGTACAGCCCACTCGTACCTTGAATTCTCTGTCTGAGAGGAAGTTGGATATGAAAGAGGGCAGACGGCCTTTTAGACCCAGCGGATGTATCATGGGCCTTATCTAAAGCCTCCCTAAGCTCCGATAGTGAGAACAATTGATTATAACTTTCCGAGTTGTTGGATGTGAATTTTAAACGTGACTTTTCTTTTTGAGTTTTAAGTTTTCGGAAGGCTTCTGAATAATTAGATGATGAGGAATTTTTGGAGAAACTGTCAGCAAGAATATTTGCAATGTCACGTTTTGAACTAAAGTTGTTATTGTTCAGTGTCAGATGTCGGAGAGGGTTTTGCTTTCTCTTTCCGTTTATTTTGCGTATAGTGTCCCAAACTTTTTTAACAGAGGAACGAGAGTTTAAAGAAGAAACATACTTCTTCCATGATGCTCTTTTACTTTCTTTGATTATGCGGCGAGCTTTGGCCCGGGCAATGCGATATATATTTAAGTTTTCGGGCGTCGGTTGATTATTAAATTTCCTTAATGCTTCTCGGCGCAGTTTAATGGCTTCTTTACATTCCTTAGTGACCCAAGGTTTTTGGGTTCTTTTACAATATGGCGAGGACTTGGGAACGGATTCTTCTGCAATCTCTATTAAAATAGATGTAAAATGCTGAATGGTGTCGTCAACATTGAAAACTGTATCCTCATTCAGCCTAGTTATTCATTTAAACACCAATTTACAAGCCATTGCTGCACCCTATATGATTTGATCCCCATAAAATGTTATGGGCATTAAAATCCCCGAGTAAAACAAAGGGTGCGGGAAGCTGTTGAACAAGATTGTCGAGTTCGTTTGGTACTAGGTTAGTGTTTGGTGGTAAATAAATAGAGCAAAATGTAATCACTCGATGTAGAGTGACGCTTACAGCAATGGCTTGTAAATTGGTGTTGAAATGAATGAAGCTATGAGGAGCTCTGTTGTTTACAATAACAGAAACTCCTCCTGATGCCCTATCAACATTTGGAGAGCAGGTGTTAAACAGGGAGTAGTTTTTAAATGTGATATTGTCTGTATCTTTCAAGAATGTTTCTTGAAGGCATAGTACCGCAGGATCATGCTCGTTTAAAAGCAGGAGAAGATCATTGTAATTTGCTTTAAGTCCTCGACAATTCCATTGTATGATAGTGTTTTTCATTATAAATTTAAATTAAAGATTGTGGAGCTAGGTTAGACCTTTCGCAGAGGGAATTTGATTTGTTATTTCTCTGGAGGAAGTACGGGGGTGAATTTTTTGTTTGTAGGTCTGGAGTTCCCTTGGGCGCATGGAGCAGATTCTTCTGCATCCATGCTCTCGATGTCTCCAAACCTGTTATAAAGTTTGATGGGGTCATCTGACCCCTTTTGTTGCCTGTTTCCGTGAGATTTTTTACTCTTTGGTGATTTAGGTTGTTGGGTATTATTAAATGTAGTCTGAGTAGATGCCGTGTTTTTCTGTGCTTGGTAATGGGGGGTGTTTGAATTTGGTGTTGAATCGGGTGCTTCTGTTTGTGTTTGAGCGTCCTTCGTTGTTTTAGGATTGCTCTTCACTACAGTGGAGAAGGATGGGCCAGGATGGGCTGTTTTTGCCTGTACAATTTTTCTGGCTTCTGGATAGGGAATATTATTTGTGTATTTTACCCTCTGAATTTCCTTCTCCTGTTTCCAGGTATCGCAATCCTTGGAATTTGCGTGGTGCTCTTTTCCGCAGTTGACACAATGCGGAGTTGCTCTACAATCAGATTCCTGATGAGCATTGTCTCCGCATCGGCCACATATTTGGCTCTTGGAACAGCGGTCTTCGTGATGGCCGTACTTTTGACACTTATAACACGGTGGTATCAAGAGAGATACAAGGAGAAAGATAAAGAAGGTGAGAGAGCAAATAAAGACTTTCTAGGGCTCGGCGTGACCAGCCGATTTGTCGGAACTGAGCCCATCCCGACCACCCGTCTAAGAGAAGTAGAGGCCAAAGTAGTGTATTGCAGGGAAAGCCACTGCTCAACTACCAGGATCCTGTCCTCCCCCGACACGGGACGCAACCCACGGCAAACAGGTTGCCTCTACTTAGTCGCCTTTTACGACACGTAGCGAGGCACGTCGGGCCAATTCTACAACCCCGGACCCGCAGGGGTAAAAGATGATTCTGGAAGATGTTTTAAAAACTGGTAATGTATTTCGTCACGCCCAGCGGAAGTATCATGGGCCTTGTCTAAAGCCTCCATAAGTTCTGATAGTGAAAAGAGTTGGTTGTAACTTTCCGAGTTGTTGGATGTGAATTTTAAACGTGACCTTTCTTTTTGAGTTTTCAATTTTTGGAAGGCTTCGGAATACTTAGATGATGAGGAATTTTTAGAGAATGTATCAGCAAGAACATTTGCTATGTCACGTTTTGAGCTTAAATTTTTATTGTTCAGTTTCAGATGTCAGAAAGAATTGTGTTTTCTCTTTCCGTTTATTTTGCGGATCGTGTCCCAAACTTTCTTAATTTAGGAACGAGAGTTTAAAGTGGAAACATATTTCTTCCATGATGCTCGTTTACTCTCTTTGATTGTGCGGCGACCTTTGGCCCGGAGAATACGATATTTACTTAAATTCTCGGGCGTCGGATGATTGTTAAATTTTTTCAAGGCTTCTCGGCGTTGCGGTATGGCTTCCTTACATTCCTTAGTGACCCAAGGTTTTAGGGTTCTTTTACAGTTTGTTGAGGACTTGGGGATAGATTCTTCTGCAATGTCGGTTGAAATAGATGTAAAATGTTGAATGGGATCGTTAACATTGAAAACTGGATCCTCATTCAGCCTAGTTTTACAGAGTGTTTCAAACTTGGCCCAGTCGGCCTTCTTTAAATTCCATTGTGGAATTACTTCATTAGTTGCAGAGTTATGGTTTACAAGGGAGATTGGGAAGTGATCGCTGCTGTGAAGGTCATCAGCGACCTTCCATTCATAGTCCAAAAGCAGCGAAGGAGAACAAATTGTCAAATCGATGCATGTGTATGTACCCGTGCCTGGGTGTAAATATGTCGGTGTTTTGGTATTATATAGACACAGATCGTGTCTAGAAATAGTCTTCCACTTTATGACCTCTGTCACTTATATGATTTAATCCCCATAAAATGTTATGGGCATTAAAATCCCCGAGTAAAACAAAGGGTGCGGGAAGCTGTTGAACAAGATTGTCGAGTTCGTTTGGTACTAGGTTAGTGTTTGGTGGTAAGTAAATAGAGCAAAATGTAATCACTCGATGTAGAGTGACGCTTACAGCAATGGCTTGTAAATTGGTGTTTACAGGGATGACGCTATGAGGGGCACTGTTGTTCACAATAACAGAGACTCCTCCTAAGGCCCTGTCAACATTTTGACAGTAGTTGTTAAACAGGGAGTAGTTTTTAAGTGTGATGTTATCTGTATTTTTCAAAAATGTTTCCTGAAGACATAGTACTGCAGGATCATGTTCGTTTATAAGCAGAAGAATATCATGGTAGTTTGCTTTAAGTCTTCTATAGTTCCATTGTAAAATGGTGTTCTTCATTACAACTTTATATTGAAGATTCTGGAGCTAGGTTAGACCTTTCGCGGAGGCAATCTGTTTGGTTATTTATCTGGAGGAAGTACGGAGGTGTATTTTTTGTTATTAGGTCTGGAGCTACCTTGAGGACATGGAGCAGATTCTTCTGCATCCATGTCCTCTAAGTCTCCAAACATGTTATATATTTTGATGGGATCATGTGACCCCTTTTTTGTCTGTTTCCATCAGATTTGGTTTTGTTTTTTGGTGATTTCGGTTGTTGGGTATTGCTGAAAGTAGTTTGTGTAGATGTACGGTCGAAGGAAGGTAATGTGACATATCGTATACTGTAATGTTAAAAGAATACTCAAAGCATATGTTAAAACGTAATGAAAATGATATGAATGTTTTGCTTCACAAACTATTAACTAGACTGCACGACATTACTTCCTTTGAGCCATCTACTTGGCGTTTTTAACACCAATGCATAACTTGCGAACCTTTCAAATGTTATAAAGATGTCACGGTCCATTTATAAATTGCGGTGAAGAGTTCGATTCCTAAATAGAAAACTTCACCATTATAGGTAATTTTGTACCGAAATGTATGTTTCTCTCGAAACAGCTGCTGTGACAAGGATATATATTGCTGGTGCTGGCAGTGTTCCTTAATTGGAGTAATGTCAATAACTACAAAAGTTGTAAGTTGTTTTCCCCTGAGGTCCCGTTAAAAGGATAATTGCGACATTTTAAGATCAAGACCACCTCAGCACGCATCTTTTCCCAGGATTAATATGATATCGTTGTGACGATTTATATAAATGTTAATAGTACGCCGAATTTAATAACATTAGATAGTTTAAGACAATTGATACATAAAAAAAATTTTCTCTTTCTTTATTTGTAGTTGTTAACATGTTCGCATCTTGTCTGACTTACTGTGCCTGTTTCCATACTTAAACGTTTTGCCATGTGCGCTGTATTTCGTACACATACTATTTGAAAGTGCGTATAATGTTACATGTTAATTCTGAAATCCAGATTTAGATGTATTCCTTTTAAAAGTTCATATACTTTATGAGAGAATCTGTATTTTAGACACTCATAACATTCATTGTCCAAAGATATGTTTGTTTGGCATTTGAAGACATCTGATATCAGACAGGAGTAGTGATATGGTCCACTATAGGGCAAATTAGAAATATATAGGCAAAACAGCCTGGGCCACTATAGGGCGACAATTTGTAGGGCATATGAGAACAAAGAAGGAAAAACACCCTGGGCCACTATAGGGCACAAATGGGAATGGAACATGGGAAATAGTGGGTCTGTTTAAAGTGGAGTTTGTATAGCGTCTGACGTCACGGTACGGGAAATTGGTAGCAATGTAGAAACTAGGGAAGGTGACGTCATAGGACTGAGTAAAGAGCGGGGTACACAGAGATAACACAGACATGAAACAAATACTGATACAACATTTAAAAAATAATTATGTTTTTTTGGGGGGGTAGGCAAGAAAGTCAATTTCTTTTCGAGGCAAATGAGGGGCCCTGAAAAGGGTCTTTGGCCTCTTCTGTTTCTTCTTCTACTTTCTCCATTTGTTCCACCATCTTCTAATTTTTCTAATATTCCATTCTTGTTTACATCTGTCTCTGGCATCCAGACAGGATGGCCTATTGCTCTGAATTTTTCCTGGACTTTAATCCATTTGTTGTTCAGCCTCTCAAAATCTTCTTTTTTCTTTATATTGTATCTTTCCTTTCTCTCTTCAGTCCAGGTTTCTTTGATCTTCTTGACTTCTTCTGTCATCACTTTCCTCAACAGTTCTGCTTTCTTACGCTGACCTACTCCCCACTTTACAAAAGACCACTCACTCCATTCAAAGATATCTTCTTCGAAGCACCTGACTCTCGTGACATGATCAATGGCCACCTTCAATGTTCCCACTCTCACATAGGGAGGGTGAATGAAGCCTCAATATCTTTCCTTCTTCCTCTATTATTCCCTGGACAAGATCCATGGTTACCTTAAGGATGGTTACTTGACTTGTCACAAACAGCGCAAATGACTAACGCTTGAGTTTTCATCTGTGAAGCACGGACGTGAAGGAACACATCCCATACTTTTCTCTTCTCATATCATCTACTATCCACACATAGGTGAGGAGACAAATAACTGACCGAAATATACTATCCACACACGCCGAGAAGCATAACAAACCCAAAATCAACTATCCACACACGTGAAGCGAAAAAAGATAACCATAATATACTATCTACACACGCCAAGAAACAAAAACATAACAAAAATATACTATCGACACACGACGAGAAGCATAACAAACCCAAAATATACTATCGACACACTGGAAAAAGCAAAATCAAACACAAAATATACTATCCACACACGCGAAATAGAAAAAACAATTATACCATCCACACAAACGGGAAGGTGAAAAAACGACACACTTTACTATCTACACAAACGTACATGAGCGCTTACAAAACCCAATAATTTACTATCCACTCAAACGTACGTGATTGATTGATTGATTGATTGTTTTTTTTTAACGGCGCATCAGCACTCTTAGGCTATTTAGCGCCAAACAAAGTGTTACTTGTATAATCTTTTAAAACTTATAAAAGGTTCTGCATCGACCAGCGATATAAAAGAACAAATGGTTGAAATTAAAAACGGTAAGATGGTAACGGTGCAAAATAAAGCTTCCCGATCAACGGGAGATGTAAAAAAGATGAATAGGTATTAAAATGGGACGGAATGTATATTGCATAAAACTGCACAAGGTGATAGCATAAAAGTCAGAGTTTAGAGTAAATATTTACGGCTTTCAAGAACTCGATAATACGAGTGATGTTTATATTATCAAAAAGTTCTTTCATATCATGCACAACGTAATAACGATCGCGCGTAGGTTGTAGGTCAAAGCACTCTATCATAAAGTGCTTGACAGTGAATGGTTCATTGCAAGAAACGCACTCTGGTGGGTCTTCACCTTTTAGTATGTGGGTGTGGGTGATAAAAGTATGACCAATTCGGATTCTTGCAATGACTACCTCCTCCCTACGAATGGTTCTGTAGGAAGGAGTCCATTCTCCTAGAGTTGGTTTGATTGCATGAAGTTTGTTATTTACAGCATCATTCCATGATGCCTGCCACTTCTGACGTAAGAACTTTCTGATACAAGGTTTAAAATCTGTATATGGTATTTTAAAATCAGATGGTTCTTGAGAAAGGGCCATTTTTGCACCGCGATCTGCTTTTTCGTTACCTTTAATACCAATGTGGCTAGGTAACCAACAGTATATTATATTGTGGGAGACACTCAGCTCGGTATTTTTTACGAGTATGTTTTTCAATAATGGGTTCTCCAGTTTTCTATTGTGTAGTGACTGAAGTACTGATAGCGAGTCGGAGAAGATGATACAGTTTGAAATACGATTCTTTTCTATATGTTGCAGAGCAAGGTCTATTGCTCTGATTTCGGCTGTAAAAATTGATGCTCCATTTGGTAAGCGAACTTGCGTTGTGTGATTTCCACAAACAAAGGCTGCAGCAGCCTTTTCCTCATCCTTTGATCCATCAGTGTAAATTCTCGTGTAGTTTTTAAATTCGGTGAGGAGTTCATGGTAAGAGTTGTGGAAGATAGAAGGGTTTGTTTCGGATTTTTTTCCATCGTGTAGCGTAAAACGTACTTTTGGTTGTTTAATTAGCCAGGGTGGTGTTTCGGAGATGGATGTTTTCTGAATTTTTGAAAGATCTATATTTGTAGTGTCAAGGCTGGATGATATTCTAATGCCAAAGGAAGGTATGGCGTTTGGTTTATTTTCGTATAAAGTTTTGTATTTGGGTTGAAAAACAGCCGAAAAAGCAGGATTCAGAGGGTTTGATTTTAATTTGAGAGCATACTGTGCTGAAAGCATTTCTCTACGATGCGATAACGGTGGTTCATTTGCCTCAGCTAGAAGGCTTTCACACGGGGATGTTTTAAATGCTCCCAGAGCCAGTCTTATTCCCTGATGATGAATTGGATCAAGCATTTTAAGATACGATTTTCTGGCAGAACCATACACAACGCAACCATAGTCTAGTTTGGAGCGAATAAACGTTCTATATAAATTCAGGATGACTTTTCTATCAGCACCCCAGTCAGTGTGTGCTACTACTTTAAGTAGGTCAAGTGCTTTTAAGCATTTGGCTTTCAAGTTTTTTAGGTGTGGAATAAAGGTCAGTTTTCTGTCAAAGATAATACCCAAAAATTTTGTTTCCTCAACAACTGGAATAGGTGTTCCGTCCAGCGTGAGTTTAGGTTCATCGTGGTGTCGTCGTAATTGACAGAAATGCATACATACAGTTTTTGATTTCGAGAATTTGAAACCGTTCGTACTAGACCAATTTTGAATCTTGTTGATATTTTGCTGTAGTTGTCTTTCAATTGTATGCATGTGCTTTGACCGATAACATATGAGAAAATCATCAACATATAGTGAGCAATCCACACCAGGAGTCAAACACTTGGTGATGTTATTAATTTTGATATTGAAAAGTGTCACAGATAAAATACTGCCCTGGGGCACACCCATCTCTTGCTCGTGCAAATCTGAGAGAGTACAGCCCACTCGTACCTTGAATTCTCTGTCGGAGAGGAAGTTGGATATGAAAGAGGGCAGACGGCCTTTTAGACCTAGATCGTGCAGGTCTTTTAGTATCCCGTACTTCCATGTTGTGTCATAGGCCTTTTCTAAATCAAAGAAAACCGCTACTAAATGTTCTTTCTTGATAAATGCATCGCGAATGAATGTTTCTAGTCTAACCAGATGATCGTTGGTGCTCCGTCCATAACGAAAGCCACTTTGGAAAGGAGATATTAAATTGTTAGTTTCCAGGTACCATACAAGCCGAGAATTGATCATTCGTTCCATTGTTTTGCACATGCAGCTTGTGAGTGCAATAGGTCGATAGTTGGTAGGATCTTCACTATCTTTACCGGGTTTGGGAACTGGTATTACTGTTGCTTCTTTCCATATTTTAGGTAGGTTACCAGTAATCCATAAATCATTGAAGAGTTTTAAAAGAGATGTTAAAGATGATTCTGGAAGATGTTTTAAAAACTGGTAATGTATTTTGTCAGGCCCAGCGGAAGTATCATGGGCCTTGTCTAAAGCCTCCATAAGTTCTGATAGTGAAAACAGCTGGTTGTAGCTTTCCGAGTTGTTGGATGTGAATTTTAAACGTGACTTTTCTTTTTGAGTTTTCAATTTTTGGAAGGCTTCGGAATAATTAGATGATGACGAATTTTTAGAGAATGTATCAGCAAGAACATTTGCTATGTCACGTTTTGAGCTAAGATTGTTATTGTTCACTTTTAGATGTCGGAAAGAATTGTGTTTTCTCTTTCCGTTTATTTTTCGGATCGTGTCCCAAACTTTCTTAATTGAGGAACGAGAGTTTAAAGAGGAAACATATTTCATCCATGATGCTCGTTTACTTTCTTTGATTGTGCGGCGAGCTTTGGCCCGGAGAATACGATATTTACTTAAATTCTCGGGCGTCGGATGATTGTTAAATTTTTTCAAGGCTTCTCGGCGTTGCCGTATGGCTTCCTTACATTCCTTAGTGAGCCAAGGTTTTAGGGTTCTTTTACAGTTTGCTGAGGACTTGGGGATAGATTCTTCTGCAATGTCGGTTAAAATAGATGTAAAATGCTGAATGGGGTCGTTAACATTGAAAACTGTATCCTCATTCAGCCTGGTTTTACAGAATGTTTCGAATTTGGCCCAGTCGGCCTTCTTTAAATTCCATTGTGGAATTACTTCATCAATTGTAGAGTTATGATTTACAAGGGAGATTGGGAAGTGATCGCTGCTGTGAAGGTCATCAGCGACCTTCCATTCATAGTCCAAAAGCAGCGAAGGAGAACAAATTGTCAAATCGATGCATGTGTATGTACCCGTGCCTGGGTGTAAATATGTAGGTGTTTTGGTATTACATAGACACAGATCGTGTCTAGAAATAAAGTCTTCAACTTTGTGACCTCTGTCACTTACATGATTCGATCCCCATAAAATGTTATGGGCATTAAAATCCCCGAGTAAAACAAAGGGTGCGGGAAGCTGTTGAACAAGATTATCGAGTTCGTTTGGTACTAGGTTAGTGTTTGGTGGTAAATAAATAGAGCAAAATGTAATCACTCGATGTAGAGTGACGCTTACAGCAATGGCTTGTAAATTGGTGTTTAAAGTAATGAAACTATGAGGAGCTCTGTTGTTCACAATAACAGAAACTCCTCCTGATGCCCTGTCAACATTTGGAGAGCAGGTGTTAAACAGGGAGTAGTTTTTAAATGTGATATTGTCTGTATCTTTCAAGAAGGTTTCTTGAAGGCATAGTACCGCAGGATCATGTTCGTTTAAAAGCAGGAGAATATCATTGTAATTTGCTTTAAGTCCTCGACAATTCCATTGTATGATAGTGTTTTTCATTATAAATTTAAATTAAAGATTGTGGAGCTAGGTTAGACCTTTCGCAGACGGAATTTGTTTTGTTATTTCTCTGGAGGAAGTACGGGGGTGAATTTTTTGTTTGTAGGTCTGGAGTTCCCTTGGGCGCATGGAGCAGATTCTTCTGCATCCATGCTCTCGATGTCTCCAAACCTGTTATAAAGTTTGATGGGGTCATCTGACCCCTTTTGTTGCCTGTTTCCGTGAGATTTTTTATTCTTTGGTGATTTAGGTTGTTGGGTATTATTAAATGTAGTCTGAGTAGATGCCGTGTTTTTCTGTGCTTGGTAATGGGGGGTGTTTGAATTTGGTGTTGAATCGGGTGCTTCTGTTTGTGTTTGAGCGTCCTTCGTTGTTTTAGGATTGCTCTTCACTACAGTGGAGAAGGATGGGCCAGGATGGGCTGTTTTTGCCTGTACAATTTTTCTGGCTTCTGGATAGGGAATATTATTTGTGTATTTTACCCTCTGAATTTCCTTCTCCTGTTTCCAGGTATCGCAATCCTTGGAATTTGCGTGGTGCTCTTTTCCGCAGTTGACACAATGCGGAGTTGCTCTACAATCAGATTCCTGATGAGCATTGTCTCCGCATCGGCCACATATTTGGCTCTTGGAGCAGCGGTCTTCGTGATGGCCGTATTTTTGACACTTATAACACCGAAGGGGGTTGGGAATGTAAATCTCTACCTTTACTTGCAAAAAGCCAACTTTCACCACTTTGGGTACAGTTGGCCTGTTGAAGGTGAGTACAATTGTGTTGGTGTCCTCCAGATTGTTATTACGTTTAATACGTATTCGTCGGACTGCAGTGACACCTTCATCTTTCATTCCTTCGATGATGTCAGCGTCGGTGACTCCAGCCAAGTCACGGCAGCGAATCACGCCTTTGGACGTATTCAGTGTGGTGTGAGCGAATGAGGTTACTGGGATATCAAAGAACGTTTTCATTTTCCTGATATTGTCTGATTGACCTCGTCGCTCACACTCAATAAGAAGACAACCCGATTTCAACTTTTTAACACTTTTAGGTGTGCCAATCGATCCTGTGATAGTCTTTTCGATGACAAATGGAGATAGTGCGGCAAGCGGTTTCGTGGCATCTTTTGACTGTATGACCATGAAGCGTGGAAATGACTCCACACTACATGGTTCATCGTCAGACTCTGATAAGGGTTTCGATCTTTTATTTTGATTTCTTTTTGGAATTATCCATGATGGCTAGATTAAAAATTCAGCACCCGTGCTCCCCACCCACCAAGGAGCCCAACAAGGGGACACTTTTCAAGTGTCAGGGATACACAGATGCCATACTCAGTTGATAAAATTACCTTTGAATGACCCTGAAGTCGCCAATTTCTAAGGTCGGTAAAATTACCCCCCGATTGACCCGTTAAGCCACCGCCTTCTAGGAAGCCTTCTAAGACTTGGAAAAGTGAAATATAAAGGAAAAGAATATAGGGGCAACGGTGGTATCAAGAGAGATACAAGGAGAGAGAGAAAGAAGGTGAGAAAGTTAATAAAGACCTCCTAGGGCTCGGCGTGACCAGCCGATTTGTCGGAACCGGGCCCATCCCGACCACCCGTCTAAGAGAAGTAGAGGCCAAAGTAGTGTGTTGCAGGGAACTGCTCAACTACCAGGATCCTTTCCTCCCCCGACACGGGACGCAACCCACGGCAAACAGGTTGCCTCTACTTAGTCGCCTTTTACGACACGTAGCGAGGCACGTCGGGCCAATTCTACAACCCCGGACCCGCAGGGGGATTTTTCTTTGTAGGTCTGGAGCTACCTTGAGCGCACAAAGCAGTTTCTTCTGCATCCATGCTCTCAATGTCTCCAAACCTGTTATAGAGTTTGATGGGGTCATCTGACCCCTTTTGTTGTCTATTTCCGTGAGATTTTTTTACTTTTTGGTGATTTCGGTGGTTGGGTATTATTAAATGTAGTCTGAGTAGATGCTGTGTTTTTCTGTGCTTGGTAATGGGGGGTGTTTGAGGTTGGTGTTGAATCGGGTGTTTCTCTTTGTGTTTGAGCGTCCTTTGTTTTTTTCGGATTGTTCTTCACTGCAGTGGAGAAGGATGGGCCAGGATGGGCTGTTTTCGTCTGAACGAGTGTTCTGGGTTCTGGATAGGTATGTTAGATGTATATTTTACCCTCTGAATTTCCTTCTCCTGTTTCCAGGTATCACAATCCTTCGAACTGGGTTGGTGCTCCTTTGCACAGTTGACACAATGCGGAGTTGCTCTACAATCAGATTCCTGATGAAAATTGTCTCCGCATCGGCCACATATTTGGCTTTTTGAGCAGCGGTCTTCGTGATGGCCATATTTCTGACACTTATAGCATCGAAGGGGGTTTGGGATGTAAATCTCGACCTTTACTTGCAAAAAGCGAACTTTTACCACTTTGGGCATAGTTGGCCTGTTGAAGGTGAGTACAATGGTGTTGGTGTCCTCCAGATTGTTATTACGTCTAATACGTATTCTTCGGACTGCAATGACACCTTCATTTTTCATTCCTTCAATGATGTCTGCGTCGGTGACTCCAGCCAGGTCACGACAGCGAATCACGCCTTTGGACGTATTGAGTGTGGTGTAAGCGAATGAGGTCACTGAGATATCAAAGAAAGTTTTCATTTTCTTGATATTGTCTGTTTGACCTCGTCGCTCACACTCAACAAGAAGATAAACCGATTTCATCTTTTTAACACTTTTAGGTCTGCCAATCAATCCTGTGATAGTCTTTTCGATGACAAATGGAGATAGTGCGGCAAGCGGTGTTGTGGCATCTTTAGACTGTATGACCATGAAGCGTGGAAATGACTCCACACTACATGGTTCGTCATCAGATAGAGATTTCGATCTTTTATTTTGATTTGTTTTGGAATTTTCCATGTTGGCTTAATTAAAATTCAGCACCCGTGCTCCCCACCCACCAAGGAGCCCAACAAGGGGACACTTTTCAAGTGCCAGGGATACACAGATGCCATACTCAGTTGATAAAATTACCTTTGATTGACCTTCAAGTCGCCAATTTCTAAGGTCGGTAAAATTACCTCCCGATGGACCCGTTAAGCCACCGCCTTCTAGGAAGTCTTCTAAGACCTGGAAAAGGGAGAGATAAAGGAATAGTCTATAGGGGCAACGGTGGTATCAAGAGAGATACAAGGAGAAAGATAAAGAAGGTGAGAGAGCAAATAAAGACTTCCTAGGGCTCGGCGTGACCAGCCGATTTGTCGGAACCGGGCCCATCCCGACCACCCGTCTAAGACAAGTAGAGGCCAAAGTAGTGTATTGCATCGGAAAGCCTCTGCTCAACTACCAGGATCCTTTCCTCCCCCGACACGGGACGCAACCCACGACAAACAGGTTGCCTCTACTTAGTCGCCTTTTACGACACGTAGCGAGGCACGTCGGGCCAATTCTATAACCCCGGGCCCGCAGGGGGAGGTTGGTGTTTATTGGTATGTAAATAGAACAAAAGGTAATGACTCTATGTAGAGTGACGCTTACAGCAATGGCTTGTAAATTTGTGTTTACAGGGATGATGCTATGAGGGGCTCTGTTGTTCACAATAACAGAGACTCCTCCTCAGCCCCTGTTAACATTTTGAGAGTAGTTGTTTAACAGGGAGTAGTTTTTAAGTGTGACGTTATCCGTATCTTTCAATAATGTGTCCTGAAGACATAGTACTGCAGGATCATTACTTTAAGTAGGTCAAGTGCTTTTAAGCATTTAGCTTTCAAGTTCTTTAGGTGTGGAATAAAAGTCAGTTTTCTCTCAAAGATAATAGGTAAAAATTTTGTTTCCTCAACAACTGGAATAGGTGTTCCGTCCAGCGTGAGGTGAGGTTCTTCGTGGTATCGTCGTAACTGACAGAAATGCATGCATACCGTTTTTGATTTTGAGAATTTGAAGCCGTTCGTACTAGCCCAATTATGAATCTTGTTTATATTTTGCTGTAGTTGTCTTTCAATTGTATGCATGTGCTTTGATCGATAACATATGAGAAAATCATCAACATATAGTGAGCAATCCACACCAGGAGTCAAACACTTGGTGATGTTATTAATTTTGATATTGAAAAGTGTCACTGTTAAAATACTGCCCTGGGGCACACCCATCTCTTGCTCGTGCAAATCTGAGAGAGTAGAGCCCACTCGTACCTTGAATTCTCTGTCTGAGAGGAAGTTGGATATGAAAGAGGGCAGACGGCCTTTTAGACCTAGATCGTGCAGGTCTTTTAGTATCCCGTACTTCCATGTTGTGTCATAGGCCTTTTCTAAATCAAAGAAAACTGCTACTAAATGTTCTTTCTTGATAAATGCATAGCGAATGAATGTTTCTAGTCTAACCAGATGATCGTTGGTGCTCCGTCCATAACGAAAGCCACTTTGGAAAGGAGATATTAAATTGTTAGTTTCCAGGTACCATACAAGCCGAGAATTGATCATTCGTTCCATTGTTTTGCACATGCAGCTTGTGAGAGCAATAGGTCGATAGTTGGTAGGTACTTCGCTATCTTTACCGGGTTTGAGAACTGGTATTACTGTTACTTCTTTCCATATCTTAGGTAGATTACCAGTAATCCATAAATCATTGAAGAGTTTCAAAGAGATGTTAAAGATGATTCTGGTTGATTGATTGATTTATTTATTTTTAACGGCGCATCGGCACTGTTAGGCTATTTAGCGCCAAACAAAGTGTTATTTCTATAATGTTTTAAAACTTATAAAAGGTCCTATATCGACCAGCGATATAAAAGAACAAATGGTTGAAATTAAAAAACGGTAAGATGATAACGGTGCAAAATAAAGGTTCCCGCTCAACGGGAGATGTAAAAATGATGAATAGGTATTAAAATGGGACGGTATATATATTGCATAAAACTGCACAAGGTGATAGCATAAAAGTCAGAGTTTAGAGTAAATATTTACGGCTTTCAAGAACTCTATAATACGAGTGATGTTTATATTATCAAAAAGTTCTTTCATGTCATGCACAATGTAATAACGATCGCGCGTTGGTTGTAGGTCAAAGTTGATTGATTGATTGTTTGTTTTTTAACGGCGCATCAGCACTTTTAGGCTATTTAGCGCCAAACAAAGTGTTACTTGTATAATCTTTTAAAACTTATAAAAGGTTCTATATCGACCAGCGATATAAAACAACAAATGGTTGAAATTAAAAACGGTAAGATGGTAACGGTGCAAAATAAAGCTTCCCGATCAACGGGAGATGTAAAAAAGATGAATAGGTATTAAAATGGGACGGTATATATATTGCATAAAACTGCACAAGGTGATAGCATAAAAGTCAGAGTTTAGAGTAAATATTTACGGCTTTCAAGAACTCGATAATACGAGTGATGTTTATATTATCAAAAAGTTCTTTCATGTCATGCACAACGTAATAACGATCGCGCGTAGGTTGTAGGTCAAAGCACTCTATCATAAAGTGCTTGACAGTGAATGGTTCATTGCAAGAAACGCACTCTGGTGGGTCTTCACCTTTTAGTATGTGGGTGTGGGTGATACAAGTATGACCAATTCGGATTCTTGCAATGACTACCTCCTCCCTACGAATGGTTCTGTAGGAAGGAGTCCATTCTCCTAGAGTTGGTTTGATTGCATGAAGTTTGTTATTTACAGCATCATTCCATGATGCCTGCCACTTCTGACGTAAGAACTTTCTGATACAAGGTTTAAAATCAGTATATGGTATTTTAAAATCAGATGGTTCTTGAGATAGGGCCATTTTAGCAGCGCGATCTGCTTTTTCGTTACCTTTAATACCAATGTGGCTAGGTAACCAACAGTATATTATATTGTGGGAGACACTCAGCTCGGTATTTTTTACGAGTATGTTTTTCAATAATGGGTTCTCCAGTTTTCTATTGTGTAGTGACTGGAGTACTGATAGCGAGTCGGAGAAGATGATACTGTTTAAAATACGGTTCTTTTCTATATGTTGCAGAGCAAGGTCTATTCCTCTGATTTCAGCTGTAAAAATTGATGCTCCATTTGGTAAGCGAACTTGCGTTGTGTGATTTCCACAAACAAAAGCTGCAGCAGCCTTTTCCTCATCCTTTGATCCATCAGTGTAAATTCTGGTGTAGTTTTTAAATTCGGTGAGGAGTTCATGGTAAGAGTTGTGGAAGATAGAAGGGTTTGTTTCAGATTTTTTTCCATCGTGTAGCGTAAAACGTACTTTTGGTTGTTTAATTAGCCAGGGTGGTGTTTCGGAGATGGATGTTTTCTGAATTTTTGAAAGATCTATATTTGTATTGTCAAGGCTGGATGATATTCTAATGCCAAAGGAAGGTATGGCGTTTGGTTTATTTTCGTATAAAGTTTTGTATTTGGGTTGAAAAACAGCCGAAAAAGCAGGATTCAGAGGGTTTGATTTTAATTTGAGAGCATACTGTGCGGAAAGCATTTCTCTACGATGCGATAACGGTGGTTCATTCGCCTCAGCTAGAAGGCTTTCACACGGGGATGTTTTAAATGCTCCCAGAGCCAGTCTTATTCCCTGATGATGAATTGGATCAAGCATTTTAAGATACGATTTTCTGGCAGAACCATACACAGCGCAACCATAGTCTAGTTTGGAGCGAATAAACGTTCTATATAAATTCAGGATGACTTTTCTATCAGCACCCCAGTCAGTGTGCGCTACTACTTTAAGTAGGTCAAGTGCTTTTAAGCATTTGGCTTTCAAGGTTTTTAGGTGTGGAATAAAAGTCAGTTTTCTGTCAAAGATAATACCCAAAAATTTTGTTTCCTCAACAACTGGAATAGGTGTTCCGTCCAGCGTGAGTTTAGGTTCATCGTGGTGTCGTCGTAATTGACAGAAATGCATACATACCGTTTTTGATTTCGAGAATTTGAAACCGTTCGTACTAGCCCAATTATGAATCTTGTTGATATTTTGCTGTAGTTGTCTTTCAATTGTATGCATGTGCTTTGACCGATAACATATGAGAAAATCATCAACATATAGTGAGCAATCCACACCAGGAGTCAAACACTTGGTGATGTTATTAATTTTGATATTGAAAAGTGTCACAGATAAAATACTGCCCTGGGGCACACCCATCTCTTGCTCGTGCAAATCTGAGAGAGTACAGCCCACTCGTACCTTGAATTCTCTGTCTGAGAGGAAGTTGGATATGAAAGAGGGCAGACGGCCTTTTAGACCCAGCGGATGTATCATGGGCCTTATCTAAAGCCTCCCTAAGCTCCGATAGTGAGAACAATTGATTATAACTTTCCGAGTTGTTGGATGTGAATTTTAAACGTGACTTTTCTTTTTGAGTTTTAAGTTTTCGGAAGGCTTCTGAATAATTAGATGATGAGGAATTTTTGGAGAAACTGTCAGCAAGAATATTTGCAATGTCACGTTTTGAACTAAAGTTGTTATTGTTCAGTGTCAGATGTCGGAGAGGGTTTTGCTTTCTCTTTCCGTTTATTTTGCGTATAGTGTCCCAAACTTTTTTAACAGAGGAACGAGAGTTTAAAGAAGAAACATACTTCTTCCATGATGCTCTTTTACTTTCTTTGATTATGCGGCGAGCTTTGGCCCGGGCAATGCGATATATATTTAAGTTTTCGGGCGTCGGTTGATTATTAAATTTCCTTAATGCTTCTCGGCGCAGTTTAATGGCTTCTTTACATTCCTTAGTGACCCAAGGTTTTTGGGTTCTTTTACAATATGGCGAGGACTTGGGAACGGATTCTTCTGCAATCTCTATTAAAATAGATGTAAAATGCTGAATGGTGTCGTCAACATTGAAAACTGTATCCTCATTCAGCCTAGTTATTCATTTAAACACCAATTTACAAGCCATTGCTGCACCCTATATGATTTGATCCCCATAAAATGTTATGGGCATTAAAATCCCCGAGTAAAACAAAGGGTGCGGGAAGCTGTTGAACAAGATTGTCGAGTTCGTTTGGTACTAGGTTAGTGTTTGGTGGTAAATAAATAGAGCAAAATGTAATCACTCGATGTAGAGTGACGCTTACAGCAATGGCTTGTAAATTGGTGTTGAAATGAATGAAGCTATGAGGAGCTCTGTTGTTTACAATAACAGAAACTCCTCCTGATGCCCTATCAACATTTGGAGAGCAGGTGTTAAACAGGGAGTAGTTTTTAAATGTGATATTGTCTGTATCTTTCAAGAATGTTTCTTGAAGGCATAGTACCGCAGGATCATGCTCGTTTAAAAGCAGGAGAAGATCATTGTAATTTGCTTTAAGTCCTCGACAATTCCATTGTATGATAGTGTTTTTCATTATAAATTTAAATTAAAGATTGTGGAGCTAGGTTAGACCTTTCGCAGAGGGAATTTGATTTGTTATTTCTCTGGAGGAAGTACGGGGGTGAATTTTTTGTTTGTAGGTCTGGAGTTCCCTTGGGCGCATGGAGCAGATTCTTCTGCATCCATGCTCTCGATGTCTCCAAACCTGTTATAAAGTTTGATGGGGTCATCTGACCCCTTTTGTTGCCTGTTTCCGTGAGATTTTTTACTCTTTGGTGATTTAGGTTGTTGGGTATTATTAAATGTAGTCTGAGTAGATGCCGTGTTTTTCTGTGCTTGGTAATGGGGGGTGTTTGAATTTGGTGTTGAATCGGGTGCTTCTGTTTGTGTTTGAGCGTCCTTCGTTGTTTTAGGATTGCTCTTCACTACAGTGGAGAAGGATGGGCCAGGATGGGCTGTTTTTGCCTGTACAATTTTTCTGGCTTCTGGATAGGGAATATTATTTGTGTATTTTACCCTCTGAATTTCCTTCTCCTGTTTCCAGGTATCGCAATCCTTGGAATTTGCGTGGTGCTCTTTTCCGCAGTTGACACAATGCGGAGTTGCTCTACAATCAGATTCCTGATGAGCATTGTCTCCGCATCGGCCACATATTTGGCTCTTGGAACAGCGGTCTTCGTGATGGCCGTACTTTTGACACTTATAACACGGTGGTATCAAGAGAGATACAAGGAGAAAGATAAAGAAGGTGAGAGAGCAAATAAAGACTTTCTAGGGCTCGGCGTGACCAGCCGATTTGTCGGAACTGAGCCCATCCCGACCACCCGTCTAAGAGAAGTAGAGGCCAAAGTAGTGTATTGCAGGGAAAGCCACTGCTCAACTACCAGGATCCTGTCCTCCCCCGACACGGGACGCAACCCACGGCAAACAGGTTGCCTCTACTTAGTCGCCTTTTACGACACGTAGCGAGGCACGTCGGGCCAATTCTACAACCCCGGACCCGCAGGGGTAAAAGATGATTCTGGAAGATGTTTTAAAAACTGGTAATGTATTTCGTCACGCCCAGCGGAAGTATCATGGGCCTTGTCTAAAGCCTCCATAAGTTCTGATAGTGAAAAGAGTTGGTTGTAACTTTCCGAGTTGTTGGATGTGAATTTTAAACGTGACCTTTCTTTTTGAGTTTTCAATTTTTGGAAGGCTTCGGAATACTTAGATGATGAGGAATTTTTAGAGAATGTATCAGCAAGAACATTTGCTATGTCACGTTTTGAGCTTAAATTTTTATTGTTCAGTTTCAGATGTCAGAAAGAATTGTGTTTTCTCTTTCCGTTTATTTTGCGGATCGTGTCCCAAACTTTCTTAATTTAGGAACGAGAGTTTAAAGTGGAAACATATTTCTTCCATGATGCTCGTTTACTCTCTTTGATTGTGCGGCGACCTTTGGCCCGGAGAATACGATATTTACTTAAATTCTCGGGCGTCGGATGATTGTTAAATTTTTTCAAGGCTTCTCGGCGTTGCGGTATGGCTTCCTTACATTCCTTAGTGACCCAAGGTTTTAGGGTTCTTTTACAGTTTGTTGAGGACTTGGGGATAGATTCTTCTGCAATGTCGGTTGAAATAGATGTAAAATGTTGAATGGGATCGTTAACATTGAAAACTGGATCCTCATTCAGCCTAGTTTTACAGAGTGTTTCAAACTTGGCCCAGTCGGCCTTCTTTAAATTCCATTGTGGAATTACTTCATTAGTTGCAGAGTTATGGTTTACAAGGGAGATTGGGAAGTGATCGCTGCTGTGAAGGTCATCAGCGACCTTCCATTCATAGTCCAAAAGCAGCGAAGGAGAACAAATTGTCAAATCGATGCATGTGTATGTACCCGTGCCTGGGTGTAAATATGTCGGTGTTTTGGTATTATATAGACACAGATCGTGTCTAGAAATAGTCTTCCACTTTATGACCTCTGTCACTTATATGATTTAATCCCCATAAAATGTTATGGGCATTAAAATCCCCGAGTAAAACAAAGGGTGCGGGAAGCTGTTGAACAAGATTGTCGAGTTCGTTTGGTACTAGGTTAGTGTTTGGTGGTAAGTAAATAGAGCAAAATGTAATCACTCGATGTAGAGTGACGCTTACAGCAATGGCTTGTAAATTGGTGTTTACAGGGATGACGCTATGAGGGGCACTGTTGTTCACAATAACAGAGACTCCTCCTAAGGCCCTGTCAACATTTTGACAGTAGTTGTTAAACAGGGAGTAGTTTTTAAGTGTGATGTTATCTGTATTTTTCAAAAATGTTTCCTGAAGACATAGTACTGCAGGATCATGTTCGTTTATAAGCAGAAGAATATCATGGTAGTTTGCTTTAAGTCTTCTATAGTTCCATTGTAAAATGGTGTTCTTCATTACAACTTTATATTGAAGATTCTGGAGCTAGGTTAGACCTTTCGCGGAGGCAATCTGTTTGGTTATTTATCTGGAGGAAGTACGGAGGTGTATTTTTTGTTATTAGGTCTGGAGCTACCTTGAGGACATGGAGCAGATTCTTCTGCATCCATGTCCTCTAAGTCTCCAAACATGTTATATATTTTGATGGGATCATGTGACCCCTTTTTTGTCTGTTTCCATCAGATTTGGTTTTGTTTTTTGGTGATTTCGGTTGTTGGGTATTGCTGAAAGTAGTTTGTGTAGATGTACGGTCGAAGGAAGGTAATGTGACATATCGTATACTGTAATGTTAAAAGAATACTCAAAGCATATGTTAAAACGTAATGAAAATGATATGAATGTTTTGCTTCACAAACTATTAACTAGACTGCACGACATTACTTCCTTTGAGCCATCTACTTGGCGTTATTAACACCAATGCATAACTTGCGAACCTTTCAAATGTTATAAAGATGTCACGGTCCATTTATAAATTGCGGTGAAGAGTTCGATTCCTAAATAGAAAACTTCACCATTATAGGTAATTTTGTACCGAAATGTATGTTTCTCTCGAAACAGCTGCTGTGACAAGGATATATATTGCTGGTGCTGGCAGTGTTCCTTAATTGGAGTAATGTCAATAACTACAAAAGTTGTAAGTTGTTTTCCCCTGAGGTCCCGTTAAAAGGATAATTGCGACATTTTAAGATCAAGACCACCTCAGTACGCATCTTTTCCCAGGATTAATATGATATCGTTGTGACGATTTATATAAATGTTAATAGTACGCCGAATTTAATAACATTAGATAGTTTAAGACAATTGATACATAAAAAAAATTTTCTCTTTCTTTATTTGTAGTTGTTAACATGTTCGCATCTTGTCTGACTTACTGTGCCTGTTTCCATACTTAAACGTTTTGCCATGTGCGCTGTATTTCGTACACATACTATTTGAAAGTGCGTATAATGTTACATGTTAATTCTGAAATCCAGATTTAGATGTATTCCTTTTAAAAGTTCATATACTTTATGAGAGAATCTGTATTTTAGACACTCATAACATTCATTGTCCAAAGATATGTTTGTTTGGCATTTGAAGACATCTGATATCAGACAGGAGTAGTGATATGGTCCACTATAGGGCAAATTAGAAATATATAGGCAAAACAGCCTGGGCCACTATAGGGCGACAATTTGTAGGGCATATGAGAACAAAGAAGGAAAAACACCCTGGGCCACTATAGGGCACAAATGGGAATGGAACATGGGAAATAGTGGGTCTGTTTAAAGTGGAGTTTGTATAGCGTCTGACGTCACGGTACGGGAAATTGGTAGCAATGTAGAAACTAGGGAAGGTGACGTCATAGGACTGAGTAAAGAGCGGGGTACACAGAGATAACACAGACATGAAACAAATACTGATACAACATTTAAAAAATAATTATGTTTTTTTGGGGGGGTAGGCAAGAAAGTCAATTTCTTTTCGAGGCAAATGAGGGGCCCTGAAAAGGGTCTTTGGCCTCTTCTGTTTCTTCTTCTACTTTCTCCATTTGTTCCACCATCTTCTAATTTTTCTAATATTCCATTCTTGTTTACATCTGTCTCTGGCATCCAGACAGGATGGCCTATTGCTCTGAATTTTTCCTGGACTTTAATCCATTTGTTGTTCAGCCTCTCAAAATCTTCTTTTTTCTTTATATTGTATCTTTCCTTTCTCTCTTCAGTCCAGGTTTCTTTGATCTTCTTGACTTCTTCTGTCATCACTTTCCTCAACAGTTCTGCTTTCTTACGCTGACCTACTCCCCACTTTACAAAAGACCACTCACTCCATTCAAAGATATCTTCTTCGAAGCACCTGACTCTCGTGACATGATCAATGGCCACCTTCAATGTTCCCACTCTCACATAGGGAGGGTGAATGAAGCCTCAATATCTTTCCTTCTTCCTCTATTATTCCCTGGACAAGATCCATGGTTACCTTAAGGATGGTTACTTGACTTGTCACAAACAGCGCAAATGACTAACGCTTGAGTTTTCATCTGTGAAGCACGGACGTGAAGGAACACATCCCATACTTTTCTCTTCTCATATCATCTACTATCCACACATAGGTGAGGAGACAAATAACTGACCGAAATATACTATCCACACACGCCGAGAAGCATAACAAACCCAAAATCAACTATCCACACACGTGAAGCGAAAAAAGATAACCATAATATACTATCTACACACGCCAAGAAACAAAAACATAACAAAAATATACTATCGACACACGACGAGAAGCATAACAAACCCAAAATATACTATCGACACACTGGAAAAAGCAAAATCAAACACAAAATATACTATCCACACACGCGAAATAGAAAAAACAATTATACCATCCACACAAACGGGAAGGTGAAAAAACGACACACTTTACTATCTACACAAACGTACATGAGCGCTTACAAAACCCAATAATTTACTATCCACTCAAACGTACGTGATTGATTGATTGATTGATTGTTTTTTTTTAACGGCGCATCAGCACTCTTAGGCTATTTAGCGCCAAACAAAGTGTTACTTGTATAATCTTTTAAAACTTATAAAAGGTTCTGCATCGACCAGCGATATAAAAGAACAAATGGTTGAAATTAAAAACGGTAAGATGGTAACGGTGCAAAATAAAGCTTCCCGATCAACGGGAGATGTAAAAAAGATGAATAGGTATTAAAATGGGACGGAATGTATATTGCATAAAACTGCACAAGGTGATAGCATAAAAGTCAGAGTTTAGAGTAAATATTTACGGCTTTCAAGAACTCGATAATACGAGTGATGTTTATATTATCAAAAAGTTCTTTCATATCATGCACAACGTAATAACGATCGCGCGTAGGTTGTAGGTCAAAGCACTCTATCATAAAGTGCTTGACAGTGAATGGTTCATTGCAAGAAACGCACTCTGGTGGGTCTTCACCTTTTAGTATGTGGGTGTGGGTGATAAAAGTATGACCAATTCGGATTCTTGCAATGACTACCTCCTCCCTACGAATGGTTCTGTAGGAAGGAGTCCATTCTCCTAGAGTTGGTTTGATTGCATGAAGTTTGTTATTTACAGCATCATTCCATGATGCCTGCCACTTCTGACGTAAGAACTTTCTGATACAAGGTTTAAAATCTGTATATGGTATTTTAAAATCAGATGGTTCTTGAGAAAGGGCCATTTTTGCACCGCGATCTGCTTTTTCGTTACCTTTAATACCAATGTGGCTAGGTAACCAACAGTATATTATATTGTGGGAGACACTCAGCTCGGTATTTTTTACGAGTATGTTTTTCAATAATGGGTTCTCCAGTTTTCTATTGTGTAGTGACTGAAGTACTGATAGCGAGTCGGAGAAGATGATACAGTTTGAAATACGATTCTTTTCTATATGTTGCAGAGCAAGGTCTATTGCTCTGATTTCGGCTGTAAAAATTGATGCTCCATTTGGTAAGCGAACTTGCGTTGTGTGATTTCCACAAACAAAGGCTGCAGCAGCCTTTTCCTCATCCTTTGATCCATCAGTGTAAATTCTCGTGTAGTTTTTAAATTCGGTGAGGAGTTCATGGTAAGAGTTGTGGAAGATAGAAGGGTTTGTTTCGGATTTTTTTCCATCGTGTAGCGTAAAACGTACTTTTGGTTGTTTAATTAGCCAGGGTGGTGTTTCGGAGATGGATGTTTTCTGAATTTTTGAAAGATCTATATTTGTAGTGTCAAGGCTGGATGATATTCTAATGCCAAAGGAAGGTATGGCGTTTGGTTTATTTTCGTATAAAGTTTTGTATTTGGGTTGAAAAACAGCCGAAAAAGCAGGATTCAGAGGGTTTGATTTTAATTTGAGAGCATACTGTGCTGAAAGCATTTCTCTACGATGCGATAACGGTGGTTCATTTGCCTCAGCTAGAAGGCTTTCACACGGGGATGTTTTAAATGCTCCCAGAGCCAGTCTTATTCCCTGATGATGAATTGGATCAAGCATTTTAAGATACGATTTTCTGGCAGAACCATACACAACGCAACCATAGTCTAGTTTGGAGCGAATAAACGTTCTATATAAATTCAGGATGACTTTTCTATCAGCACCCCAGTCAGTGTGTGCTACTACTTTAAGTAGGTCAAGTGCTTTTAAGCATTTGGCTTTCAAGTTTTTTAGGTGTGGAATAAAGGTCAGTTTTCTGTCAAAGATAATACCCAAAAATTTTGTTTCCTCAACAACTGGAATAGGTGTTCCGTCCAGCGTGAGTTTAGGTTCATCGTGGTGTCGTCGTAATTGACAGAAATGCATACATACAGTTTTTGATTTCGAGAATTTGAAACCGTTCGTACTAGACCAATTTTGAATCTTGTTGATATTTTGCTGTAGTTGTCTTTCAATTGTATGCATGTGCTTTGACCGATAACATATGAGAAAATCATCAACATATAGTGAGCAATCCACACCAGGAGTCAAACACTTGGTGATGTTATTAATTTTGATATTGAAAAGTGTCACAGATAAAATACTGCCCTGGGGCACACCCATCTCTTGCTCGTGCAAATCTGAGAGAGTACAGCCCACTCGTACCTTGAATTCTCTGTCGGAGAGGAAGTTGGATATGAAAGAGGGCAGACGGCCTTTTAGACCTAGATCGTGCAGGTCTTTTAGTATCCCGTACTTCCATGTTGTGTCATAGGCCTTTTCTAAATCAAAGAAAACCGCTACTAAATGTTCTTTCTTGATAAATGCATCGCGAATGAATGTTTCTAGTCTAACCAGATGATCGTTGGTGCTCCGTCCATAACGAAAGCCACTTTGGAAAGGAGATATTAAATTGTTAGTTTCCAGGTACCATACAAGCCGAGAATTGATCATTCGTTCCATTGTTTTGCACATGCAGCTTGTGAGTGCAATAGGTCGATAGTTGGTAGGATCTTCACTATCTTTACCGGGTTTGGGAACTGGTATTACTGTTGCTTCTTTCCATATTTTAGGTAGGTTACCAGTAATCCATAAATCATTGAAGAGTTTTAAAAGAGATGTTAAAGATGATTCTGGAAGATGTTTTAAAAACTGGTAATGTATTTTGTCAGGCCCAGCGGAAGTATCATGGGCCTTGTCTAAAGCCTCCATAAGTTCTGATAGTGAAAACAGCTGGTTGTAGCTTTCCGAGTTGTTGGATGTGAATTTTAAACGTGACTTTTCTTTTTGAGTTTTCAATTTTTGGAAGGCTTCGGAATAATTAGATGATGACGAATTTTTAGAGAATGTATCAGCAAGAACATTTGCTATGTCACGTTTTGAGCTAAGATTGTTATTGTTCACTTTTAGATGTCGGAAAGAATTGTGTTTTCTCTTTCCGTTTATTTTTCGGATCGTGTCCCAAACTTTCTTAATTGAGGAACGAGAGTTTAAAGAGGAAACATATTTCATCCATGATGCTCGTTTACTTTCTTTGATTGTGCGGCGAGCTTTGGCCCGGAGAATACGATATTTACTTAAATTCTCGGGCGTCGGATGATTGTTAAATTTTTTCAAGGCTTCTCGGCGTTGCCGTATGGCTTCCTTACATTCCTTAGTGAGCCAAGGTTTTAGGGTTCTTTTACAGTTTGCTGAGGACTTGGGGATAGATTCTTCTGCAATGTCGGTTAAAATAGATGTAAAATGCTGAATGGGGTCGTTAACATTGAAAACTGTATCCTCATTCAGCCTGGTTTACAGAATGTTTCGAATTTGGCCCAGTCGGCCTTCTTTAAATTCCATTGTGGAATTACTTCATCAATTGTAGAGTTATGATTTACAAGGGAGATTGGGAAGTGATCGCTGCTGTGAAGGTCATCAGCGACCTTCCATTCATAGTCCAAAAGCAGCGAAGGAGAACAAATTGTCAAATCGATGCATGTGTATGTACCCGTGCCTGGGTGTAAATATGTAGGTGTTTTGGTATTATATAGACACAGATCGTGTCTAGAAATAAAGTCTTCAACTTTGTGACCTCTGTCACTTACATGATTCGATCCCCATAAAATGTTATGGGCATTAAAATCCCCGAGTAAAACAAAGGGTGCGGGAAGCTGTTGAACAAGATTATCGAGTTCGTTTGGTACTAGGTTAGTGTTTGGTGGTAAATAAATAGAGCAAAATGTAATCACTCGATGTAGAGTGACGCTTACAGCAATGGCTTGTAAATTGGTGTTTAAAGTAATGAAACTATGAGGAGCTCTGTTGTTCACAATAACAGAAACTCCTCCTGATGCCCTGTCAACATTTGGAGAGCAGGTGTTAAACAGGGAGTAGTTTTTAAATGTGATATTGTCTGTATCTTTCAAGAAGGTTTCTTGAAGGCATAGTACCGCAGGATCATGTTCGTTTAAAAGCAGGAGAATATCATTGTAATTTGCTTTAAGTCCTCGACAATTCCATTGTATGATAGTGTTTTTCATTATAAATTTAAATTAAAGATTGTGGAGCTAGGTTAGACCTTTCGCAGACGGAATTTGTTTTGTTATTTCTCTGGAGGAAGTACGGGGGTGAATTTTTTGTTTGTAGGTCTGGAGTTCCCTTGGGCGCATGGAGCAGATTCTTCTGCATCCATGCTCTCGATGTCTCCAAACCTGTTATAAAGTTTGATGGGGTCATCTGACCCCTTTTGTTGCCTGTTTCCGTGAGATTTTTTATTCTTTGGTGATTTAGGTTGTTGGGTATTATTAAATGTAGTCTGAGTAGATGCCGTGTTTTTCTGTGCTTGGTAATGGGGGGTGTTTGAATTTGGTGTTGAATCGGGTGCTTCTGTTTGTGTTTGAGCGTCCTTCGTTGTTTTAGGATTGCTCTTCACTACAGTGGAGAAGGATGGGCCAGGATGGGCTGTTTTTGCCTGTACAATTTTTCTGGCTTCTGGATAGGGAATATTATTTGTGTATTTTACCCTCTGAATTTCCTTCTCCTGTTTCCAGGTATCGCAATCCTTGGAATTTGCGTGGTGCTCTTTTCCGCAGTTGACACAATGCGGAGTTGCTCTACAATCAGATTCCTGATGAGCATTGTCTCCGCATCGGCCACATATTTGGCTCTTGGAGCAGCGGTCTTCGTGATGGCCGTATTTTTGACACTTATAACACCGAAGGGGGTTGGGAATGTAAATCTCTACCTTTACTTGCAAAAAGCCAACTTTCACCACTTTGGGTACAGTTGGCCTGTTGAAGGTGAGTACAATGGTGTTGGTGTCCTGCAGATTGTTATTACGTTTAATACGTATTCGTCGGACTGCAGTGACACCTTCATCTTTCATTCCTTCGATGATGTCAGCGTCGGTGACTCCAGCCAAGTCACGGCAGCGAATCACGCCTTTGGACGTATTCAGTGTGGTGTGAGCGAATGAGGTTACTGGGATATCAAAGAACGTTTTCATTTTCCTGATATTGTCTGATTGACCTCGTCGCTCACACTCAATAAGAAGACAACCCGATTTCAACTTTTTAACACTTTTAGGTGTGCCAATCGATCCTGTGATAGTCTTTTCGATGACAAATGGAGATAGTGCGGCAAGCGGTTTCGTGGCATCTTTTGACTGTATGACCATGAAGCGTGGAAATGACTCCACACTACATGGTTCATCGTCAGACTCTGATAAGGGTTTCGATCTTTTATTTTGATTTTTTTTGGAATTATCCATGATGGCTAGATTAAAAATTCAGCACCCGTGCTCCCCACCCACCAAGGAGCCCAACAAGGGGACACTTTTCAAGTGTCAGGGATACACAGATGCCATACTCAGTTGATAAAATTACCTTTGAATGACCCTGAAGTCGCCAATTTCTAAGGTCGGTAAAATTACCCCCCGATTGACCCGTTAAGCCACCGCCTTCTAGGAAGCCTTCTAAGACTTGGAAAAGTGAAACATAAAGGAAAAGAATATAGGGGCAACGGTGGTATCAAGAGAGATACAAGGAGAGAGAGAAAGAAGGTGAGAAAGTTAATAAAGACCTCCTAGGGCTCGGCGTGACCAGCCGATTTGTCGGAACCGGGCCCATCCCGACCACCCGTCTAAGAGAAGTAGAGGCCAAAGTAGTGTGTTGCAGGGAACTGCTCAACTACCAGGATCCTTTCCTCCCCCGACACGGGACGCAACCCACGGCAAACAGGTTGCCTCTACTTAGTCGCCTTTTACGACACGTAGCGAGGCACGTCGGGCCAATTCTACAACCCCGGACCCGCAGGGGGACAAACGTACGTGAGCTCTTACAGATACAAACACACACAATCACACACCAGGAAAGGAGTAAGTGTTTATATTCACACTACTCCAAATTTTCACCTTTTGGCAACTTGAATAGTTTCTTTTCTAGAGTATTGTGGTAGCCCTGAAAAGGGCTGGTTTTTAACTTCGATTCTCTCCTAGTGTTTGGGGCCAGCGCGTATCCAGCTCCAACTCCCAATTCCAGTCCTCTGTAACAGGTACTCTGAAGACTCTGTTCTTCCCTTCTTGAGATAGGACTTACATTATACATAGGCCTCAATAAGAGTATTATATCCTTCTCCTTATCCCGCTCTTTCGTCTTCATTTATTCCTTCTCCTTAGCTAATTCCTCTAAGAGTCGCATGGCACTCTCCAGATACCACTGACGTTCAACTAATTTACTTGTCCTCCTGCTCATTCTTTGCACTTGTCTCGTTGACAATGGGTAGCCAGACTTACTTAGTTGGATTAAAGTGATTTTCGCGCCATTGGAGCATGTATCACTGTTTAATGCACGCACAGCGTGCCATTTAATTACTCCTGGGAGAAGGATGTAGAGCCACATCCCCCAGGCTTTTATGTGTTCATGGAACACTTATTAATTAGGCCGTCAGATAGAAGTACTATTTAGTTCCTAGCGATCTGGATGTATGGCCGAGGTGAGTGGGATTGGACCCAGCCGCACTCATTGCTAAGGTTGCATTGCTTTGCTGATTGAGACGAGTGGGATAGGACCCAACGCGCCCCGTATATTTGGCTATGTGGGCGTGCACTGCACGCGTGATGTTTGATGTCCGGTCGTGGTAGAGGAGGAACAGTAGCCAGACTGACGACCTTTTCCTATAAATACTTTAAGCACGGACGTGAAAGAAAACATCCCCTTACACTCAAAACTTACATTATCCTTATTATCACCAGAAAAACGCGCGGACCTAAAAGAAACATTCACTCACTTTTTACTCACAATCACTCATTAAATATTTTTTTGATAAGCGACAGAAACGAATGGCTTAAACTCACACTTTCTAACCAAGATAAAAAATCGTGCTTATAAACGCATTTCTAATTTGTTCTAACTGACTAACATATCATAGGCAATTGAATTATTTCTTTTCTAGATTATTGGGTAGCCCTGAACAGGGCTGTTTTTGTGTGAACGAGGAGCTATGGCAATCTGTTATGTTCTAAGATTGCAACCTCCTCTGGTGGTAGACTTTCTCGCAGGATAAGGTCTGCGTCTTCGGAAAGAGAAGGGAAACTCTTTGGTGTCGACATGACAGTCGACAAAGCCTCTGTCAGGTTCATGCTGCTGTTGCTTTCTCTGCTGTTTCTGAAGTCTGTACTTCTCCGTCCATTTTTCTTTTTCCCTGTTAATTTCCTCTCTAAAGAGCTCTTCTATCAGGTCTTCAGTGACTTTTAACATTCTGACATTCTCTATCTCTTCAGGCTTAGGTATCAGGCTTTGCCTGACACGATGCAAAAATAAGTAGGCTTCGTTCAGCTTGGCTAATCTTGAGCACATCTTCGTAGGAGGATGAGTCGACAATGGATGGTCAGACTGGAGACTGTCCCGTTTTATGGTAAAAGCGCGTACGCGAACGAAAACATCCCTACATGGTTTCGAGTCGGAACGCTAAAATAGTTTATCTGAGGGATAGAGAGAAGTCAAAGAGCATGGTTCATGATACACATGGCAAACAAACGACAAACGCATTTTTTTCAAACGACAATATTTTTATTCAAATAACTTACAAATAACAATTAACAAATTTCTTAAAAATTAACCATTTAATAAACTAACAAACATTTTTTCAATAACTATCTATTCTGGACAAGGTTGACAACGTTGTGAATTAAATTGTGATTTCCACTGTTGGAAGTCATTGGGCCATTGATGTACACTACGTTTCCTAGCTAGAGACAAAAGATAACCATAATGGTTACAAAACCATCGATCTACTTTCTCATAGTTTCTAGAAGAATGACGATCAAAATAAGTCACAAAATGTTCTAAAGAATATCCCAGACTGCGATGATGCAGAAAATACACACAATATTGTCCACACACAAATGAATATGTGCCTTGTAATTTCACATTATTGAATCGTGTTGTCTGAGCAGTTTTTCTCATAAAGTCAATGATATCGTCTTCCAAAGGGGGCAATCCATACGAATCGAAATATTCCACACATCCTTCTTGAGGAAAGTAAACGGCTACCCATTGGGTTCCTGGGAGATGACTCGTCCGTGTTGATTACATAAGCTTGGTGGTCTTGAGGTTTGCGATGAGGTAGTTCATTTTTTGCACACACGACCGGATTCCAAGAAACAGTGTACGAACTGTGGTTCAAAAGGTAATAAAGTTCTCAGGTATCCATTTTTGTGTTGTTGTTTTTTTCTTCACAGGTGATAAGTGATCAATTCGATCGTGACTTTTTGCTTAAAAATGTCTGACAAGTAACCGTTTGTAAAGAGGGATAAGTCTTTCATGGATTCTAATAGTCTAGAATGACTTCTCTCAAAATGTTGATTTCTATGGTATTGTCGAATTCGGCATACAAGATGACGTTCACTGTCTCCTCCAGCCCTTTTTAGAACTTAAGTTCCACTCGACTATGGCCTGATTTTATCGGGTTGAAATGTCCCTCGTCGTTGCCTTGGTCTGGAATGAAATCAAAAGCCCACAAAGCGTAGCCTCCATCCTATTCTTCGTATGTAATGACATGACCGGTGTTGGTTCCCAACAGTCCCGTGGCTTCGAACAGGGACAAGTACAATCTCAAGTAATTCTTGTCAAAGTCAAGTTCGAAATGCCGGTTACACAAGGTCTTGTCATCGCGACTGACTTCGAGTTTGGATACATCAAAGTGATGAAAGTTGAAAGGATGTTTTTCCAAAGCTCCGTTGAAGGGTGCATTCTCGACGATACCAAGGATTAAACGTTTGGATAACTGTCATTGGCACAGATGATCTTCGATCATGGATCGCTGTCCAGCGGGTATAGTGAAGGTTTTCACTTCCACGCGTCGTATCGGATAATTGGCGTTCGTTCTTCTCAAAATGTGACTAATGTCGTTTCCCACTTTAGGTAACACTTCCACACGGCGTACGTAGAGTCTGGCTTGTTCGATTTTGGTTTGGTAAGTGGCATCTTGTGCAGCCATCAAATGAAAAGCGACACTGCTACGATTCAGTCTCAGCGGATATCCACAACGTTCAGGAAATACTTCTCTTGCAACCACATGCCTAAATGCAAACAATCCATCATTTCTAAATGTTTGTCTGGATCTTTTTGTTTCGTCGATGTTCAAATCCATCATTGTCATCCCTTATTCTGTCGAACTCGTCCGCATCGTCTGGTTTCCATAGCACGCAGGCATCGAGATGAGTGTCCTTAGCGTCTATTACGTACGTCAACATATTTTCCAGGTAGGTACGGTAAGGGTAAGTATCCATGCTGCTACTGACTAGTTTGTTATTCAAGTACAAGTCCACTCTACTGAACAAGAATGCATGAAAATATTGACGGGGGCTGCTACATCATCGTCCTTGTTATCGGGACCATCTGCGCTCGTGTCGATCACTTTCAAGTACAGGAAATTGCTATTGACATCGATGTAATCCTCGGGCTGTCCTTTGATTTTAAACTCGATGGGAGCGGAATCCGTCAGAGAGGAGACGGGATGAAATTCGACAAATTGGGATTCTTGCATTGTCATCATGGTGGGGGGGCACGGCACACAGATCTAGTTCCGACATGGAACAGTCGCATGACTCTCGGTGCATCATATTTCTGTTTCTCAATAATTTAATAATCAAAAACGTCTAAGCCTCGGACAGTTCTTTTTTAGATTTAGAAGTGTGAAGTCTTGTGAAGGGGTATTTTCTTCGTCGTCTCTTTCTGCCTTGTCCTTGCTGTGGTGTCAGGGAAGCAGGAATGCCTGATGCAGCAGCGTGCAGGGCATTTATAGGCGTTTCTTGTCGGCCCAAAATATCTTTGCCCGTTTGCAACAAGACATATTTGCCTGCTCTCAAGAATGCCTCTAAGTAGCAGAAAAATCGGGCTGTCGCTATGGGAGAACACTGTTTTTTGTTTCTTGAGCCAAGACGGCAAGACACGTGTCCCACTAGGATTACCGGCAGCAAATAAGCAGGCACCCATTCTAATGCACATAGAGTATGGTGTGCAGTTGCCAGATCACGACTGTGTTATTGCTAAACGCCACAAACTGATCCCATCAGTCTATACTGCATGTGTTATAAAACCAGGGGCTGTATCATATTCAAGGCCGACTGCTATCTTCTTTCGCAGAGGGAAGCATGACAGTAACACAGCAATGACACGCGCTGCTGATTTGAAAGAACTCAAACAACTTCCTGCTTTTCAGCCCGTTATGTGTATCAATGGATCAGTGAAGCCGATTCTGGTCATAACAGCAGATGGCAGTCCGGATGAGAACCCTCGATTTCCGAAAACACTGGCCGCAGCCTATCGAGCCTTCCATTACAACAACCTGTATGCGATCTTCCTTGCGTGCCATGCGCCACGGCACTCTGCCTACAACACCGTGGAATGACGCATAGCTCCACTGTCACGCGACCAATCAGGATTGATCCTGCCTCACAATCATTATGGATCTCATTTGGACAGCAATGGCAAGACTTGTGATGTAGAGTTGTAAAGGGCCAATTTCCAGAAGGCCAGTGAAGTGCTGGTAGAAATCTGGAGCTCAACGGTTATTGATGGATTTGATGTAGTAGCATCTTTTGTATCATGTGATGCAGGAAAACTGGACATCAGTCCACCGTCAGATGAGTGGTGAAGTAGGCACATTCAACAGTCGCAGTATTGCTTGCTTATTTTGATGTGCAACAGCGAATCATCCTGTGGTCAGCGTCGCACTAACTACAGTGATATATTCCCTGGATGATTTTTACCTCCACCTGTTCCACACTACAGCATAAAGGGATTACCTATGCACCAGTTGGCAGCAACAGTGGAACGTTTGGATCACTTTATCAACTTCTGGCTCTTTTACATATGCAGCCTTCACACGACTTCCTGAGGATGCCATTTGATTTCTACTGTCTGTTGGTGACTGCTGATCTTGAGACGCGCGTTTGTAGTCAGTGTGTCCTGTCCTTTCCATCTCAGGCTAAGCCCAATCATGCCCGTATTCACAGGCATGCAGCAGTGAGCACACAAGCTGAAGTGGCAGACGTCGGCGCTGTGGAGCCTGAATCTGTTGGGCGTTATTCTATCAAATGCATCATCAACTTCCGCAACTGAAAGCAGTGATAATGGTCTGCCGGTTATTCGCAACTTATTTGACTGGCTTCAATCAGCGTTTGTTGAAGTGGAGTAAGACATTGACAGTCTATCGAATTTAGCTTTGTGTGAGATAACAACTTTAGTTAAATGTTCTGAATAAAGACTTTCTTAAAGAAAGAACTTTGTTAACTTTTTTCTTTGTTTTGAGCTACATGTTGTGATTAGATCTGTGAGCATTGTATCTTGAGAGCAGAAGTTATTACACTGCCAAGCTATAGAGCAGTGCATAATGCTAGATGGGGACGTGTGCAGCCAGGGGCCAAGCCACGTGCGGACAAGGGGAAGGGGTAGGTAAACAGGTTTTATCTGCGAACGTTCTTTATGGACAACCCCTAACCCGTCAGATGCTGCGAACACGATGCAAGCACTTGCTTACCAGACAGCTAATGTTTGTGCCTGCCTCTTGTACAGACCAACTTCAACCACTAGGCTTGACAGTAAATAAAGAGTACAAAGAATTAAAGTCACACTTTGACGAGTGGTATCCTAAACAGGTCATGGACGCCTTTACGGATAAAAAGATGTTACTGGTGACGATCAGTGCACATTATTAGCAAACCTTGCAACCTCATTATTCAAAGCCAGTTGACGCTGAATGGATAATTGCAGCTCACGCGACAATGAGTGAAAGATCGGACCTAATTATCCGTGGTTTTGAAAAAGCTGGACCCAATTCAGCACTGTGGGGATTATTTACACGAGAAGCATTTGTGAGTACCATGAGACTTGATTGACACGATGTTGATAGTGACTTTGTCCAAACATACGTGAAGTGTGAGCTTTAATAATCTGCTGTAATTAGTGTATATACTTATTTTCATTAGTAATAGTTTCAGGAAATAGTTATAGTATTTTACAGGATTGTTGGTCTTTTGGATGAAAAATGCATGGATAAAATGAAATGTGCTTTCAGAAGGTTTTAAATGTTTCAATAACAGTTGTACTAAAATGAAGGATCGATCCGAATAATTATTAAAATTAATTTTCGTATACTGTTATCTTGTATTATTTTTTCTTTCATTTTTGCAGTATTACTATTATTTGAATACCTTAAGATTTTTCTCTTCTTTTCTCTCTATCCTTACCTCACATTGCGATTTAAGGCAGTGAGTGTAAATTTACAGCTATCGGATACCTTTAGCGAACGTGTGCATTGAAAAAATATAAAATGATTTTATAATTCTGGTTTCAAGAGGTTAAAATAAAAAATAAAACAAGCACGTGAAAGCTAATATTTAATTACCAGATTACGGCACTGACTTTTGATTTATAAAATACTATTATCTGTGTTAATCTCTGGGAATGAAACACTAAGAAAACCGGGGGAGGGTCATCATTCTACGTGGCTCATTTATTGTTGACGATTTAAATTCGTGGTTCGGGGTAACAACGAAAACCACGAAAATTGATGATACTACAGTATATCGGTTTTTAGTTACAATTTTTAATTTATGTGTATTTTTCTTGCTATCAGTAGGAGAGTGCCGCTGCCCCTGCAAGTACACGGTCGTATAATTTTTCACTGTGGTTGATACCCTGCAAACGGCAGAATTTTCCCTGCCAAGCACAGAATTCGGCAGAGTTCCGCGGAAGGTATCAAAGGCTTGTCAGCATCTCTACCGGGGACCTGTTTGAGTTTCCGAGGATCACGTTAAGAGCTCCGTATGTTTAGACAGAGCGTGAGAAAATCTTTACTAGGGAAGTGTGCAAAGAAAAGGCAACTGTTTTGTTTATTATTTTCCGCGAATCAGAATTCGTAGTTATTTCACGATATCTATGGAAATAAATGCAAAGAAAACTGTTTTCTTGTATAGTAAATTTTGGACAGCTCTACACCAAGTTGTGAAATCTACATTTGCGTACTAAAACTTTTATAGTCATTTATTCACTCATTGTTATGTTTTAAATCAGCAATTTCAGCTTAAATATCTGCTTATCAGTTAAATAGTATTCCGATGGTATTTTCATGATCCTGTGAGATCAAGTATTTATTGCAGACCTTGTTCAAATGTTTATTACAATTCAGTAGAAATAAGATATCAAATAATAATAATAAAAGCCTGTTTGACTATTGAGCAAATGAGTGTTTTTCAAGCTCTTTACAATTGATATTTGTTATATTTTAAAGCTGTTGAGTGTTTCTCAAGGCTTTGTGCATATCCTGTTAGTTATTTTTGTTACAGCCATTGACTGTTTCTCAAGGTTCTATTTGACATTAACCTATACGAAGTCAATGAAAAGTTAGTCAATGTTTCAAAGTCTGTAAGTAAACAATAATTATTAGAATAACATCTGAACACTAAACTTTGTAATTTTAATATTAACTTCTATCATAAAAGCTGTTCCTTAAATTACTTATGTTTGTCCAACTGCACAAAACCACTGTGATATAAAATCAATGAGTTATTATTTGGAAGTGATGCACCTAATATTTGAGTCTTGACATTTTAATACCATACAAGTCCGTGACCTAATAAACCAGATGAAACTTAAATCCGAGTATGCATGTCATCACTAGTCCCATCCTCATTGTAAACATTCCCCACTTCATCAGAGAATCAGAGACCTCTTGGAGTTACGGTCCATGTTCAACTGGGCCTTTATTCTAAGGAGAGTTTGTCAGCCATAAAGAACATAGTGCGTCATTAAGTGGTCACCGGAAGTTTAACGGTCAACCCTACCCCGTAAGAATACTTATAATGATAATCATAATTGATAAAAGAAACATGTTAACCGACAATGTTTTGTCATTTCATACAATATCAAATCGTGATTTCCATTTATTTGTCCAGTATCAGACACGGAAAATATCAGTTTGTCTTTTGCTCTCCAGAAGCTTGCTTGAAAACATTTTGGAAAGATGTTTTCTGTTCAGCTGTATGGCAGCTGTAATGCATTCTGCTTGCTATTGATGCAGCCCATTGTATTTATGAGTGGGGAGAAGAATTCAGGGACGAGTACCAGCTATTGGCCGAACTAAGAAGCATATTGAAAGTGCCCGTTATGGTACTTACTTCAACAAGAGATGCGAAGGTGAAAACATGTATCTTAAACTTCCTACAACTCCATGAAACTGACACAGAGATTGTGTTCAAACCTCCCGATGGTCCCAACATATCTATTTAAATCATTAAAATGGAGAATCGTGATTACAAGGAAAACCTGTTGTGGATTTTGAAACATATAAAAGAAAAAGGGGCTCGATCAAAGAGAGCAATCATTTATTGCAGAACTATTGACACTGGCCGAAGTGTTTGTCACTATCAATGTCACGGAATGGTGCAAATGTTATTCATTAAATACATGTATTCGGGTTTCGTTTCTTCGCTGTACAACGATACCCGAGGGTGATTATGTATATGGTCTATTGTATTTCGAAATCTTGAGTACGATTCGTCCTATGCCACACGTGCAAGGTGCTTTCGATACGACAAAACGAAAAGTCTAAACGTATAAATACTTTACTGTATGTAAAGGGTCTTTACAATACTAATGGTTTTGTCAGCAAGCGGCCTGCTTAAAGGATTCGCACAACTCCAGCTGTAGGGGTAGGTAATTTTTCGGTCTTAAGTGATAACTAGTGTATTACCATATTTACCTTTGCATGTTTGTTATATAGTTTTCTTTATACAGCAAAATGCGTGCTTTTTTATTCTTGTTGCAACGTAGTACAGGATTTATACTGGTAATGTAAAGCTACATTTTTTTTTAAGAATTGTTTACTATAGTCTTATCGAGCAGGATTAGGTTTACTATTGAACCTGTCATTTTGTAATTGCCATAATAATATAATCTTTATAACTTACCATGTATGACGTCCTTACGTTATTATGTCTGTATCAAGTTTAGTACACTGTATCGGGTATATTTTCAGCTGAGAGTAGGAATATCCGGGGTGCCCGGTGTTTGTCTGAGGGTAGGAATATCTGGGGTGTCCGGTGTTGTCTGAGTGTAGAAACGTCCGTTTGTCCGGAGCGTTTAAGGTGCCGGAGTGTCTAATGTCAAGAGTGACTAAGGTGACCCAGCTGTAGAGCCGTCAAAGGACGAGGGTGTCCGGAGGGTCTAATGTTCCGAGTGATCATAGTATTCCGAGGGTCCGGAGTCTGTGGCAGTTGTGAAATTGATTCGTAGGAGCTGTGGAGTGGATATGGTGCGCGGGTAACGGAGTGTATCTCCATACATGTATTTTATTAGCTGTAGGCTAATTTTGGGTTAGTAAGACCCAGTGTATCATTCAGGACTGGACAGATAGATGGTATATCCGTTCTTGTGTTTAGCAACATAATTTCGCTACCTGAGCGAATACATTTCTACTATGAGTAAAAAGCTTACATCGTTTACTATTTGAGTCAACTATATTCATCTTTCCATTATTGAATCATTTGTGAATCATTTTTCCTGTGTTTTTTTTTTTGTTTTTGTTACTTAACTAATTTATTCGTATTTTTATTTCCATCTTTGAATCTGTGCGTTTTATGTTAAATAAATCCAATATTTGGATTATAAATACGCACACATCTTCATAATCTACTGCTCATATAAATCACCACACTAAACCATATATATATATGTGTCGTCAAAACGCGTTCTGCTGTCAATCCGAAGTATCCCACCCGGTTATCTTGTTACAATCAAAGACTATCATTATGCCTATATCGATCAAAAGGAAGATTCACAACATCTACTAATAGAAATGTTTCATATAAATACCCATCAATTAACCAAGAACATAATTATTTCTAATTTTAGACGGAACAATGGCAGCATTCCTTGCATTAGGTACGGGTATGCATATGCGAGATGTTGATCTTGTCCTGGATTTAGTGTCCGCAAGACTTCCTGGCAGAAAGCGGGACGTTGTGTTAGGATTGTAGAAATGGCATTAGTGTTTTTCTGTATAACAAATTTAAAGCTTCCATGAAAACAAGCAAAGACATCGCGACAGTGGTCACCAATGTCGAAAAGAAGTGAAAGCAAATATTGCAACATCTGTCTATAGCACACAAAGATGCGAATGAGCCAATACCAATATGCAAAGGATGTGAGGATGTACTGTGTCAATGTAGTTCATATAAATGATGTTGCGTGTGTATTAAAAATGCGTTTTGAGTGCACCAATTTCTCTGTGCGTAATTTCCGTCAGTAGATATTAAAACTCGGAATATGTTTTCAATTAGTGAAAGTGGGCGTTGATGTTGCGCTCCAGATTACTCGTAAGCAGTTTATCATGACCAGTGGTTTCATTTGTTCAAGTATTATGTTCATCAGTCATTTTTATTCTTTTGAAAATTCTTTCCGAGAAAAACTACATTTTCGATTAAACCACTGAAAAAATGACTTCACATCTGAAACAAGCAAAATCATTCATTTTTTAAAATATGAACGAATATTGTTTCGTTTCTGTTTCATTGACTTAATCTTACTCAATTACACTCAATAAATCTACACAGATGCATTTGTATGTATTAAACATGCCACCATTAGCTAAAGAGAAAACACGCAAAATTGTCAGGTGCAAATACATTTCAATTTCAGTATTTCTATATGTATACATGTTATTTATTTATCTACATACCTATTTAAATATATATCATAAATATAAAGTTAGAAGAAACAAATACATGTTTAACGATACAATACCTTTCTTCAAGAGGTATACGGATTCGGTATGGTTATGTCTATAGTGCCCATTTGAACAGTAAGCAACGTTTCGTTTCGTTCAAGAAACATATCCCGACTTGAACCTTTGAACATACTTCGGCATACATCGACTACTACTGTCGCATTTCAAAAAATTCAAATCTATATCAACGGAACAGGAAAATGCCTCCATTTGCTAGTGTCAGAGTTTGATTTCACCAGGATAAAGACAGCACAGTTAAGTGTATTAATTACACATAAATTAGTGGAAGAGTGTCGATATAGGCTGTCAAGTGCGAGATATCCCTGAAACTTTTGACTACTCGTTCCGATGTCAATCGACGTCGGAACACGCTATATACAAGACCGTTATTTGGAAGTAAGACGCAGCACTAAAACATAAATAATATGTGATGCGTCTTACATACCAAGACTACGTCTTTTACATGTCCCACACATTCTGCACAAATCATATGGCGAATAGCTTTTTTCACTCTTAAGCCCCATCCCAGCATATATAGCTGGTTAGGACTTTAGAGTGACACCCTGTTATTCTCTAAAAGTGTGTTGTGGTGTGGGTTTCGATTTGTATCCCTTTGAGGTCTGCAAGTGTTTTTGTTCAGAAAAAAAAATGCAATAAATAAAAAATTTGCAAGGTTGATTTCTTTTTCATCCATCATATTATTAGAGTTTTTATTTATCCCATAAGGAAGATTAATGGTATAATATCTTCCCTTCGTCCGTGTTGACAGTGTGCCTGATTTTTTACCAAGTTAGCTTCGGATTTTAGGTTGTACTATTACCCCAACGGCTACTTTACCCTGGGCTAATTTCCTTCCCTTTTCCTAATATTATTTGTTATTTGTAGTGAATTTGCCAGAGTTATATGTCCGTTTTTGTGATGTATTTTCCTTTTTTAAATGTTTTTGTATGTGTATGTTGATATCGGACAGCATAACTAGATCAAATTTACGAGTTTTGTTACTATCTAAAATTGTCCCAAAGTAATAAATGTTTGTGTTTGTATTTTGTTTTTTGTGTGCATGTAGTGCGTCTGTAACATATATACCTTAATGCATATAAGGGTTAAAATTGTTTACACTCAGAGTGATGGAAGGTATTGTTATTTTTAGCTTTAATCAATTGTGTCTAGGCACAAGATTGTTTGTCAATTAGGATAGGAATTTCTTCATTATGGGAGCATACATGAAGGAAACCAATTATATTAAGTTTTAATTGAATATGCCGCAGCATATGGTTGAATTATGTTAGAATTCTTCTTAATATGGGTCTGATGTTAAACATCTGATTCTTCTAGGATTAAAATTCTCTTGGTTCTGAATTTAGAACTTATATGGGTGATTCCATGTGCAGATTCCTTATAGGGAGTCAAAATGTTGACCTTCTGCATGAAACCAACAAATTGTTTTATTGTATTGTATTCATGTTAGGGCTAACAAGACAAACGGATTGAAATGAAGATAAGCGCGGACGTGATTGAAAACATTCAATCACGTATTTTTTCCTGTATTTTCTATTTATTTCAATATTTTGGCATAGTTTCGGCAAATTGAAAGTTATTCGATTGATTATTCCTTATAAATTATTAAAACACATAGTTGTGACTTGTCTAATCAGAATTTTTTGGTTTGTTTGTTTCAGCACTTTCTACCATGTAGTGCCATAGCACTTCCAATCATGGTATGTAACCCTGTTTGTAGTTGGCTGATTCAAAGCTGTGTTATTGTACTTGGTGTTCGTTTGAAGGCAAGATGTATATTTCGTCGTTGGTTTTAGTTTTATCGCCAGATTGAGCCGTTGTTCAAATTTACCATTTATATGTCGACAGCCCAATGGCATTGTGATTACGATGGATGGGCGCCCTGGGGCGAAGTTAGTAAATTTTCTTGTGCGGCCAACTATATATACTAAATCCTGTGCCAGATGTGATTTTTATTAAGTTGGGGGAGAATGACACGGGTTCAGAAGCCCAATTTATTGGTGAATCAGCTATTGCAGTCAAGTCGGTAATATCTTGAAAATGGCGTAAAATTTGTGTTAATTAGTTCATTATTGCCACGTTTTCGTCCTCGAGGACTGTCCCATTCGCAGTATGGGCGACGAGTCTGTCAGATGAATTCAGAATTGTAGTGTTGGCTGCAAGTAGCCGTATAATCTATTGTCGGATGGATTGGTTCCGGAGTATCTACATGGATGTGGATGGAGCTCATTTAAATTTTCAGGGATGCAGGTGGTTTTCTACCAGACTTTTGTCATTAGTTCAAAGACATGTACATTTAAATTGAATTTCGTTTTAAAATTTGGAATATTTGCTATGATGGAGGGTCCAAGGACATAATCTTTATTAACACTATCTGCTTGAACTCTACACCATACGTTTTGATTCTTTTTCTGTGATTTTAAATCTCCAAAGTTAAATTGTGTCAAATTTACTGAATAGGAAATCGGGTTGTATGGCGAATAGCAGCCCTTTAAAGTGCACTGGATCCAGCATGGGATCACGCGTCAGGGACCGATTAAGATAAATGCAATAAACTTACAACGAAGTGTATAGGCCTTTTCCATAAGGGTTATCGTCTCCCCCTAGTAGGAACTCTTCAGTGCATCTTTTGCGCATGCGTTAGATGTCGCTTCAACTTCCGTGGGCTACCCATTCATCAGCTGTCAAAGAATGCCTCTGGCAAAAACCCGCAAGTACTGTTGCATTTGTAGCAATTTCAGAGGGTTTTTTTATTTTATTTTTAACGGCGCATCAGCACTGTTAGGCTATTTAGCGCCAAACAAAATGTTATTTGTATAAATCTTTTAAAAAATTATAAAAGGTTCTATATCGACCAGCGATATAAAAGAACAAATGGTTGAAATTAAAAACGGTAAGATGGTAACGGTGCAAAATAAAGCTTCCCGATCAACGGGAGATGTAAATGTTCTATGTCAATGAAAAAAGATGAAAAGGTATTAAAATGGGACGGTATATATATTGCATAAAACGCAATGTCAGAGGGAAGGAAGTAGATGGGAAAACAATATCATTACACAGATTTCCTGCAAGATGTAAACTACGTAGAGTTTGGCTTCAGCGGTCACGGCTAGTAGGGAAAGATTTCACTTACACAGCTAACAGTCAAATGTGTTCCGATCATTTTGTGAATAGAAGTGGGCCGACAAAATAGCATCCAGTGCCTTCAGTTTTCCCAAACAAGGTGTTTCAAACGTCGGTAAGTGGCTACATTGAGTACTATTATGCTCCATCCATTTTAAAAGAGATGTTATTCTGTGGTTTTTAATCAGCTGTAATCAATAGCATTGTGTATGCTTTTTAATAAATAGTCATATTCTATATTTAACTTATTAAGTGTACTCCTCTCTGTGATGTGTTACATACAGATGTTCAGAGATAACAAAAGTTATGCATTTGTGTGTAGTCTGCTACTGCACTGTAGTTTAATTTGATGTTGTAATGACCTTTACCAACTGTTGTATTGTCTTGAAATCTGCTGTTGCCATTTGCACTGTAATGTCCACAAGTACACAGTTACACAATAAATATGGACTGTCTACCCATCCAGTGCTTAAAGAGAATGCTGTTACTTACACCAGCACCAACTTTTAATATGTGCATGCTACACATGTATATGTAAATATTAATTAACTGTTATAAAAATTATGTTTATATTTGTATAACTATTTAATTTCAGAATCTGGAGAGTGAAACCTTGGAACTTGCCAATAGTGACTTTCAACTAAATGAAGATATGGAACAAGGTGACATTGATGAACAACAGAGTGATGACGAGGACGATTTAAATGATATTTCAGAACCATTTATTGCAAAAACTGAATCACCTCTGCACATCTCTATACATTTACATGATTATTGTGGACCAATAAATTTAAATGATATTGCCGCCAGTCATATTAAAAACCAATCAACACAAACCAATACCCAACTGAGGATAGATGTTTCTACAGTGTGATTTTAATGAAATGTCACCTGAACATGGCACACCTGTTAACAAAGTGACAACTGTAGATTGCGGGATACAGGTTAATTCCCCCGTTTTAACATTTGAGGATATTGAACATGATGACCAAAAATTTCTATTTTATACCGGAGTTCCAAATTCAGCTATTTTCAAGTCATTATTTGATGAAATTAAGGATGATGCTACAAGTCAGACAGGTCGTTATGGTGCTACAAATGGAAAGGGACGTCCAAGACACTTGCGTCTGATAGATAAATTCTTTCTTGTCTTGATGCGATTGAGACTAGGCTTGTTACTGGAAGATTTAGCAGATCGATTTAACATTGGAACGTCGACATGTGGAATGATTTTTAACAAGTGGATTGATTATTTGTATATACAGTTAGATTTTCGAATCCAATGGCCATCAAGACGTGCTGTTGATGACCATATGCGACTTTGTTTCAAGGAAAAATATCCAAATTGTAGGGTGATAATTGACTGTACAGAGCTACGCACAGAAACGCCTAGTTCCTTACAACACAAATCTTTGATGTACAGTGATTACAAATCACATATGACATGGAAAGAGCTAATAGGAATTAGTCCAGCAGGGGTTGTGATATTTGTATCAGATTTGTGGGCAGGGAGTGCAAGTGACAAATTACTAAAGACAGTGCCCTGGTTGACATGTGTGAACCTGAAGATGCCATTATGGCAGACAAAGGATTCCTTATTTCAGACATCACAACCCCAAAAGGTGTCCATCTCATCATCCCTCCATTTAAACAAAAGAAAAAACAGTTCTCCAAAAGAGAAGCGCAACAAACACGAACAATTGCAAATCTTCGTATCCATGTTGAGAGACAGATGGAAAGAATAAAAAATTAATATTCTTAAAACTTATGTCACAGCAAGTAACAAAGATATGGAAGATATGTACACGATTAAAAATGTACAGCCACCACTTTGCAAAGCATATTAGTATTATATTTAATTTACATGTATTATAGCAATCTGTTATGATCATATGCATGACATTACTTTCAAAATTTTTGTGGCAATAATTTTGATTTTTAAAAACACCTGCCTATATAACAACACAAACTCATTTAGTAAACATGTCAACTGCAGTTTTAATAAAAAAAACATTAAACTCTTCAGTCCATATTGTTGTGTAACTTTTTATTCCAATCTCATTGAGTCGATAAATTACTTGAAATGTCACCGTATGTCATTAATTTGACAATCACTTTATTTCTCTTTCTCGTCATCACTGACCGACTAGTAGAGAGGAACACCTCTAAGCACACGTGTTGTGTGTACATTGCAGGAATAATTCCTTTCAAATAGAAAGAATTTAGTTTTTCTACCATAATATTCCAGAATTCTAGATTGAATGGAATGCGTTGAATAGATGGTGGTTGCTTCAAAGTCCAAACCACAAAATCACACCAATCCTTGCCCGTAATGGCCATTTGTCCTTGCACTTGAAAATAATATGCATGCTTCCTTTTTAAGATTGCACTGCCATGGAGGTCTAATGTACAAAAGAAATCTGAATCTTGAGTACATTCACTTGGAGATTTAAATTTCCATTTGTCGGATTCTGGACACTTTATTTAGAGTAACCCTGAGGAATCTTGACAACAAGGATCATGAACAACTCCATCTGGACTTGCACCTAAATGAGGAAAAAGTGTGTTAACATAAAGCCCACACGGTGTCACATGAAGATCTGGATGAGATTGTGTCATGATACTTATATAAGTTCTCCGGGCTACAGGTTCATGATCCCTACCCCATTTGACATACTTGTTATCAAATTGATTGATTGATTGTTTATTTTTTAACGGCGCATCAGCACTTTTAGGCTATTTAGCGCCAAACAAAGTGCTATTTCTATAATCTTTTAAAACTTATAAAAGGTCCTATATCGACCAGCGATATAAAAGAACAAATGGTTGAAATTAAAAACGGTAAGATGGTAACGGTGCAAAATAAAGCTTCCCGATCAACGGGAGATGTAAAAAGATGAATAGGTATTAAAATGGGACGGTATATATATTGCATAAAACTGCACAAGGTGATAGCATAAAAGTCAGAGTTTAGAGTAAATATTTACGGCTTTCAAGAACTCGATAATACGAGTGATATTTATATTATCAAAAAGTTCTTTCATGTCATGCACAACGTAATAACGATCGCGCGTAGGTTGTAGGTCAAAGCACTCTATCATAAAGTGCTTGACAGTGAATGGTTCATTGCAAGAAACGCACTCTGGTGGGTCTTCACCTTTTAGTATGTGGGTGTGGGTGATATAAGTATGACCAATTCGGATTCTTGCAATGACTACCTCCTCCCTACGAATGGTTCTGTAGGAAGGAGTCCATTCTCCTAGAGTTGGTTTGATTGCATGAAGTTTGTTATTCACAGCATCATTCCATGATGCCTGCCACTTCTGACGTAAGAACTTTCTGATACAAGGTTTAAAATCAGTATATGTTATTTTAAAATCAGATGGTTCTTGAGAAAGGGCCATTTTAGTAGCGCGATCTGCTGTTTAGTTACCTTTAATACCAATGTGGCTAGGTAACCAACAGTATATTATATTGTGGGAGACACTCAGCTCGGTATTTTTTACGAGTATGTTTTTCAATAATGGGTTCTCCAGTTTTCTATTGTGTAGCGACTGGAGTACTGATAGAGAGTCGGAGAAGATGATACTGTTTAAAATACGGTTCTTTTCTATATGTTGCAGAGCAAGGTCTATTGCTCTGATTTCGGCTGTAAAAATTGATGCTCCATTTGGTAACCGAACTTGCGTTGTGTGATTTCCACAAACAAAGGCTGCAGCAGCCTTTTCCTCATCCTTTGATCCATCAGTGTAAATTCTGGTGTAGTTTTTAAATTCGGTGAGAAGTTCATGGTAAGAGTTGTGGAAGATAGAAGGGTTTGTTTCGGATTTTTTTCCATCGTGTAGCGTAAAACGTACTTTTGGTTGTTTAATTAGCCAGGGTGGTGTTTCAGAGATGGATGTTTTCTGAATTTTAGAAAGATCTATATTTGTAGTGTTAAGGCTGGATGATATTCTAATGCCAAAGGAAGGTATGGCGTTTGGTTTATTTTCGTATAAAGTTTTGTATTTGGGTTGAAAAACAGCCGAAAAAGCAGGATTCAGAGGGTTTGATTTTAATTTGAGAGCATACTGTGCGGAAAGCATTTCTCTACGATGCGATAACGGTGGTTCATTCGCCTCAGCTAGAAGGCTTTCACACGGGGATGTTTTAAATGCTCCCAGAGCCAGTCTTATTCCCTGATGATGAATTGGATCAAGCATTTTAAGATACGATTTTCTGGCTGAACCATACACAACGCAACCATAGTCCAGTTTGGAGCGAATAAACGTTCTGTTTAAATTTAAGATGACTTTTCTATCAGCACCCCAGTCAGTGTGCGCTACTACTTTAAGTAGGTTAAGTGCTTTTAAGCATTTAGCTTTTAAGTTCTTTAGGTGTGGAATAAAGGTCAGTTTTCTGTCAAAGATTATACCTAAAAATTTGGTTTCCTCAACAACTGGAATAGGTGTTCCATCCAGTGTGAGGTTCGGTTCATCGTGATGTTTTCGTAACTGACAGAAATGCATGCATACCGTTTTTGATTTCGAGAATTTGAAACCGTTTGCATTGGCCCAATTTTGAATTTTGTTTATATTTTGCTGCAGTTGTCTTTCAGTTGTATGCATGTGCTTTGACCGATAACATATTAGAAAATCATCAACGTATAATGAGCAATCCACACCAGGAGTCAAACACTTGGTGATGCTATTAATTTTTATGTTAAAGAGCGTCACAGATAAAATACTGCCCTGGGGCACACCCATCTCTTGTTCGTGCAGATCTGAGAGGGTAGAGCCCACTCGTACTTTGAATTCTCTGTCGGAGAGAAAGTTGGATATGAAATAGGGCAGACGGCCTTTTAGACCTAGATCGTTCAGGTCATTTAGTATCCCATACTTCCATGTCGTGTCATAGGCCTTTTCTAAATCAAAGAAAACCGCTACTAAATGTTCTTTCTTAATAAATGCATCGCGAATGAATGTTTCTAGTCTAACCAGATGATCATTGGTGCTCCGGCCATATCGAAAGCCACTTTGGAAAGGAGATATTAAATTGTTAGTTTCCAAATACCAGACAAGCCGAGAATTGATCATTCGTTCCATTGTTTTGCACACACAGCTTGTGAGTGCAATTGGTCGATAGCTGTTGGGGTCTTCGCTATCTTTACCGGGTTTGGGGACTGGTATTACAGTTGCTTCTTTCCAGATTTTTGGTACATTACCAGTAATCCATAAATCATTGAAGAGTTTCAAAAGAGATGTTAATGATGATTCTGGAAGGTGTTTCAGAAACTGGTAATGTATCTCGTCAGGCCCAGCGGATGTATCATGGGCCTTGTCTAAAGCCTCCCTAAGCTCTGATAGTGAGAACAATTGATTATAACTTTCCGAGTTGTTGGATGTGAATTTTAAACGTTACTTTTCTTTTTGAGTTTTAAGTTTTCGGAAGGCTTCTGAATAATTAGATGATGAGGAATTTTTCGAGAAACTGTCAGCAAGAATATTTGCAATGTCACGTTTTGAACTAAAGTTGTTATTGTTCAGTGTCAGATGTCGGAGAGGGTTTTGCTTTCTCTTTCCGTTTATTTTGCGTATAGTGTCCCAAACTTTTTTAACAGAGGAACGAGAGTTTAAAGAAGAAACATACTTCTTCCATGATGCTCTTTTACTTTCTTTGATTATGCGGCGAGCTTTGGCCCGGGCAATGCGATATATATTTAAGTTTTCGGGCGTCGGTTGATTATTAAATTTCCTTAATGCTTCTCGGCGTAGTTTAATGGCTTCCTTACATTCCTTAGTGACCCAAGGTTTTTGGGTTCTTTTACAATATGGCAAGGACTTGGGAACGGATTCTTCTGTAATCTCTATTAAAATAGATGTAAAATGCTGAATGGTGTCGTCAACATTGAAAATTGTATCCTCATTCAGCCTAGTTTTACAGAGTGTTTCGAACTTGGCCCAGTCGGCCTTCTTTAAATTCCATTGTGGAATTACTTCATCGACTGTAGAGTTAAGATTTACAAGAAAGATTGGGAAGTGATCGCTGCTGTGAAGGTCATCAGCGACCTTCCATTCATAGTCCAAAAGCAGAGAAGGAGAACAAATTGTCAAATCGATGCTTGTGTATGTACCCGTGCCTGGGTGTAAATATGTAGGTGTTTTGGTATTATATAGACACAGATCGTGTCTAGAAATAAAGTCTTCAACTTTGTGACCTCTGTCACTTATATGATTTGATCCCCATAAAATGTTATGGGCATTAAAATCCCCGAGTAAAACAAAGGGTGCGGGAAGCTGTTGAACAAGATTGTCGAGTTCGTTTGGTACTAGGTTAGTCTTTGGTGGTAAATAAATAGAGCAAAATGTAATCACTCGATGTAGAGTGACGCTTACAGCAATGGCTTGTAAATTGGTGTTTAAATGAATGAAGCTATGAGGAGCTCTGTTGTTTACAATAACAGAAACTCCTCCTGATGCCCTATCAACATTTGGAGAGCAGGTGTTAAACAGGGAGTAGTTTTTAAATGTGATATTGTCCGTATCTTTCAAGAATGTTTCTTGAAGGCATAGTACCGCAGGATCATGTTCGTTTAAAAGCAGGAGAAGATCATGGTAGTTGGTTTTAAGTCCTCTACAGTTCCATTGTAAAATGGTGTTCTTCATTACAACTTTATATTTAAGATTCTGGAGCTAGGTTAGACCTTTCGCGGAGACAATCTGTTTGGTTATTTATCTGGAGGAAGTACGGGGGTGTATTTTTTGTTGTTAGGTCTGGAGCTACCTTGAGTACATGGAGCAGATTCTTCTGCATCCATGTCCTCCAAGTCTCCAAACCTATTGTGCAGCTTTATGGGGTCATGAGACCCCTTTTGCTGCCTATTTGTTTGTGACTTTTTCTTGCTATTTGGTGATCTTGGTGGTGGAGTATTGTTGAATGTCGTTTGTGTCGATGTTGAGTTTTTCTGGGGTTTGTAGTGCGGGATGTTCGAGTCGGAATGGGATTCAGGAGGGTTTGTTTGAGTTTGAGCGTCTTTCATTGCTTTTTGGCTGCTCTTCACTACAGTTGAGAAGGATGGGCCGGGGAGTGATCTAGCTTGAACAAGCTTCCTGGCCTCTGGATAGGGGATGTTGGACGTGTATTTAACCCTCTGGATTTCCTTCTCCTGTTTCCATGTGTCGCAGTCCTTTGAACTAGCATGGTGTTCTTTGCCGCAGTTGACGCAATGCGGAGTGGCTTTGCACTCTGATTCCCGATGGGAGGGATCGCCGCATCGGCCGCATATTTGACTTCTAGAGCATCTGTCTTCATGATGACCGTATTTTTGACATTTGTAACATCGGAGGGGATTTGGTATGTATACCTCAACCTTAACTTGTAGGAATCCAACCTTGACCACTTTAGGTACTGTTGGCTTATTAAAGGTGAGTATAATAGTGTTGGTGTCCTGCAGATTGTTGTTTCGTTTGATACGAATTCTGCGGACTGCAGTGACACCTTCATTTTTCATACCCTCGACGATTTCTTTGTCGGTGACTCCTGCTAGGTCACGGCAACGAATGACGCCTTTTGATGTGTTAAGTGTAGAGTGGGCGAAACAGTTTACTGAAATATCGTGAAAGGTCCTAATTTTTAGGATATTTTCAGTGTGTGCTTTGCGCTCACACTCTACAAGTAGGCCGCCTGATTTTAGTTTTTTTTTACACTTTTCGGCTTGCCAACTAATCCAAGTATAGTCTTTTCGACTATAAATGGCGATAGTGCAGCAAGTGGTTTAGCCTCGTCTTTCGATTGGATGACCATGAAGCGAGGAAAGGATTCCACACTACATGGCTCATCATCCGACTCTGACCCTGTTTTGGTACGTTTGTGTTGGTTTTTTTTGGAATTATCCATGATGGCTTGAATAAAATTTCAGCACCCGTGCTCCCCACCCACCAAGGAGCCCAACAAGGGGACACTTTTCAAGTGTCAGGGATACACAGATGCCATACTCAGTTGATAAAATTACCTTTGAATGACCCTGAAGTCGCCAATTTCTAAGGTCGGTAAAATTACCCCCCGATTGACCCGTTAAGCCACCGCCTTCTAGGAAGTCTTCTAAGACTTGGAAAAGGGAAAGATTAAGGAAGAGAATTTAGGGGCAACGGTGGTATCAAGAGAGATACAAGGAGACAGATAAAGAAGGTGAGAGAGTAAATAAAGACCTCCTAGGGCTCGGCGTGACCAGCCGATTTGTCGGAACCGGGCCCATCCCGACCACCCGTCTAAGAGAAGTAGAGGCCAAAGTAGTGTGTTGCAGGGAAAGCCTCTGCTCAACTACCAGGATCCTTTCCTCCTCCGACACGGGACGCAACCCACGGCAAACAGGTTGCCTCTACTTAGTCGCCTTTTACGACACGTAGCGAGGCACGTCGGGCCAATTCTGCAACCCCGGACCCGCAGGGGGACCTCCTTAGGAAAAGTTCAAAGAAGGACTGGTGGGTTTTTACCAGTTTTTGCCCAAGGAAGACTTTCCTAATGTCAAAACTTTTGCATCAAGGTACCTTTCAATCTTTGGAACAACATACCTGTGTGAACAAACATTTTCAAGAATGAAATACGTGAAGAACAATTTGAAAACAAACTTGTCCGATGATAATCTCAGGTCACTGTTGATGTTAGGGACATCAAATCTAAAGCCAGAAATGTCTGCTATTTTGGCATCCAGGAAACAATTTCACCATTCCCACTAATACAGGTGTTCATGTGTAGTGTATCAATGTGTTATTAAATAATAACTGAATAAAATAATATTAAATAAATAATTAAAAACAACATCCATGTTTTGATTCTTTTTTATTTGGACCTCGAGTGTGTAGTCGGCCCCCGAACTGCTGTTTGATAGTTAATGCGGCCCTCGGGCTGAAAAGTTTGGAGACTCCTGCTGTAGGAGAAAAGCTTGTTCCGCTTCCTTTTGTCGTTGTATAAATTTCTCCAATTCTTCTTTCTGCCTCTGTCTAAAATTCTCCACTTGCGGCAATGAAGGAGGAGACGAAGGTTCCGGAACAAATTCTTGCGAGGTAAGAAAATCCACAAAATCCCAATGTACCTCTTCTGAAAGTAAGTTCCCTTGGGCGGTGTCCACTGCTGGTGCACCCCAGTGAATCGTTTTCTGAGTTTCCGTCATGTTGAATCACTGTCGCATAGATTGACTGCACACAATCGTTAGCGAATCTATATAGACCACGTGACGTCACAGACTGCTCTCTTCGGATTGGATGCGGGCTGACTGAATTTTGTCACGCGTGTTTGGATTGGTCAATGAACTCAATCCGTTTCAATCCTGCCTCTCCCTATAAATAAGCGCAGTTCAGCGCAATCACTCACCTGTTCTCGGAGCCTCAAGATGTGGACCGACGTTCAATCTTCCACCCTTGTGTCAACAATGATGTTCAGGACGGACATACCCATGTATGTCCGATCCAAGTGGACTGTTGTCGATAGGACAGATACTAGTCTATGGATGAGAAGAGTTTACATAGAAAGACAAGGATGCCTCAAGAGGGTACTTGTGTATGGACTTGCAGTTAGAAGGAGTTTAAGAAGAAGAAGATGTGACACATGCCATCTATGTTAATATTAACATAAAACCAAAGGCCCTTTTCAGGGCCACACACATTTTTCGAAAAGAGATTGACTTTCCATTGCCTACCCTTTTTTCTTTACAAAAAAAATTAAAAAAATAGGGTCCCAACCCTATTCCATTTCCCCTTGAGGCTCAACAGACCCAAACGTCTTTTTCTTCCAATGTTAAATTTCCATTGACGCTAATCTTATCCAGGGTTTTTTGCCCATGTTAAATTTCCCTTGACGCTAAAGTGACCCAGGGTGGTTAATGTTAAATTTCCATTGACGCCAAAGTGACCCAGGGTGTTTTTTTAATGCTAATTCCCCTTGACGCTAAGGTGACCCCATTCACTACTGTTGAAGGTAAGGATAATGGTGTTGGTGTCCTGCAGGTTATTATTACGTTTGATGCGTATTCGACGGACTGCAGTGACACCTTCACTTTTCATTCCTTCAATGATATCTGCGTCGGTGACTCCAGCCAAGTCACGACAGCGAATCACGCCTTTGGACGTATTCAGTGTGGTGTGAGCGAATGAAGGAGTATTGAAAATACAAGATACAAAAAACTATATTTAACGAGAGTAGTCCAGAAAACATTAAATACACAAGTGTGATGTTTTACCCCAACCCCTTGTATTATACATGTATTTATAAGTCTGTAAGTGGAGCCAGGTAAGCTTTGTTTTTCCAAGTACCTAAGTTGGCTGATCCTCTTACGTAACCCAGTCTTTGTTTGAGCTCTTGAGTGGAAATCTGGCGGGAATGTTTGTACATGGGAACACGTGACGTAGACAACTTCAAAGAGCCGGAAGCCGACAATGGTAGGCTGGACAGTACATGGGGACACACAGACTGACATTTTTATGATTGACAGTTCGATCAAATGACCAGAGTCCGTCGCCATCCAATCGGGATGCGTTGTAGGTGGGACTTGATTCGAGAAACTGGCATAAGACTTGTACAAGCCTGAAATTCGTCAGTTGGTGTTTAAGAGTCGCAGTGACACACACTCCGTTAGCCATTCGTAAAAATTGGCGGAATTTAGGAAATTCATGAAATAGCTTCGATCAGGAAGCTTTCGGGGGACGAAAGAATTTCAGAGAATTTCGGGGGACGAGAGAAGTTCAGAGAATTTCGGGTGACGGTGAGAGATACCGAGTGAATTTCGGGTGACCTCAAGGGATACCGTCAAGGGTTCCGGATACTAGAAGAGGAACCGGAAGTCAAGATAACGGCAAGGAACAAGGATTATAGAAGAGGTTTGATTGATTGATTGATTGTTTGTTTTTTTACGGCGCATCAGCGCTTTTAGGCTATTTAGCGCCAAACAAAGTGTTACTTTTATAATCTTTTAAAACTTATAAAAAGGTTCTATATCGACCAGCGATATAAAAGAACAAATGGTTGAAATTAAAAACGGTAAGATGGTAACGGTGCAAAGTAAAGCTTCCCGATCAACGGGAGATGTAAAAAAGATGAATAGGTATTAAAATGGGACGGTATATATATTGCATAAAACTGCACAAAGTGATAGCATAAAAGTCAGAGTTTAGAGTAAATATTTACGGCTTTCAAGAACTCGATAATACGAGTGATGTTTATATTATCAAAAAGTTCTTTCATGTCATGCACAACGTAATAACGATCGCGCGTAGGTTGTAGGTCAAAGCACTCTATCATAAAGTGCTTGACAGTGAATGGTTCATTGCAAGAAACGCACTCTGGTGGGTCTTCACCTTTTAGTATGTGGGTGTGGGTGATATAAGTATGACCAATTCGGATTCTTGCAATGACTACCTCCTCCCTACGAATGCTTCTGTAGGAAGGAGTCCATTCTCCTAGAGTTGGTTTGATTGCATGAAGTTTGTTATTTACAGCATCATTCCATGATGCCTGCCACTTCTGACGTAAGAACTTTCTGATACAAGGTTTAAAATCAGTATATGGTATTTTAAAATTAGATGGTTCTTGAGAAAGGGCCATTTTAGCAGCGCGATCTGCTTTTTCGTTACCTTTAATACCAATGTGGCTAGGTAACCAACAGTATATTATATTGTGGGAGACACTCAGCTCGGTATTTTTTACAAGTATGTTTTTCAATAATGGGTTCTCCAGTTTTCTATTGTGTAGTGACTGAAGTACTGATAGCGAGTCGGAGAAGATGATACAGTTTGAAATACGGTTCTTTTCTATATGTTGCAGAGCAAGGTCTATTGCTCTGATTTCGGCTGTAAAACTTGATGCTCCATTTGGTAAGCGAACTTGCGTTGTGTGATTTCCACAAGCAAAGGCTGCAGCAGCCTTTTCCTCATCCTTTGATCCATCAGTGTAAATTCTGGTGTAGTTTTTAAATTCGATGAGGAGTTCATGGTAAGAGTTGTGGAAGATAGAAGGGTTTGTTTCGGATTTATTTCCATCGTGTAGCGTAAAACGTACTTTTGGTTGTTTAATTAGCCAGGGTGGTGTTTCAGAGATGGATGTTTTCTGAATTTTTGAAAGATCTATATTTGTAGTGTCAAGGCTGGATGATATTCTAATGCCAAAGGAAGGTATGGCGTTTGGTTTATTTTCGTATAAAGTTTTGTATTTGGGTTGAAAAACAGCCGAAAAAGCAGGATTCAGAGGGTTTGATTTTAATTTGAGAGCATACTGTGCGGAAAGCATTTCTCTACGATGCGATAACGGTGGTTCATTCGCCTCAGCTAGAAGGCTTTCACACGGGGATGTTTTAAATGCTCCCAGAGCCAGTCTTATTCCCTGATGATGAATTGGATCAAGCATTTTAAGATACGATTTTCTGGCAGAACCATACACAACGCAACTATAGAAGAGGAAGCGGAAGTGGAGATCACGAAAGGAGAGAAAGACAAGGGAACAAAGAGATTTAGATGAGTAGCACTCAAGAAGGGAAAAATCTCCTCACACTGTGAACTTAAATGATGATCAAAGGGATCATTGGGTGAAAGAGAGACATTGATTACTTTAAATTCTTTTAAATTTCATTTATTAAATTGTTATTGTTTAAATTTCATCTTTGTATTTCTTTTAATTTAACTGTCGGCATTGCTGACTGGGGGCTCGTAGCCATAAATATATTTAGTCAATAAATAATATAGTGTCCAGAATTAACCTTCTGAATAAGGACCAGGGGAACTTCTCATAACTCGTTAAAGTCTATAAGAAGAACCCCACCCCTAGACAACCAGGACACCCCCACAACAAGGTCCCGACATGTTTAGTATTTGTTTTGACTCACTTTTTAAGCAGTGTGCTTCTTTTTCCATTCTTGGGCAGTTTGATTGATTGATTGATTGTTTATTTTTTAACGGCGCATCAGCACTTTTAGGCTATTTAGCGCCAAACAAAGTGTTATTTATATAATCTTTTAAAACTTATAAAAGGTCCTATATCGACCAGCGATATAAAAGAACAAATGGTTGAAATTGAAAACGGTAAGATGGTAACGGTGCAAAATAAAGCTTCCCGATCAACGGGAGATGTAAAAAAGATGAATAGGTATTAAAATGGGACGGTATATATATTGCATAAAACTGCACAAGGTGATAGCATAAAAGTCAGAGTTTAGAGTAAATATTTACGGCTTTCAAGAACTCGATAATACGAGTGATATTTATATTATCAAAAAGTTCTTTCATGTCATGCACAACGTAATAACGATCGCGCGTAGGTTGTAGGTCAAAGCACTCTATCATAAACTGCTTGACAGTGAATGGTTCATTGCAAGAAACGCACTCTGGTGGGTCTTCACCTTTTAGTATGTGGGTGTGATTGATTGATTGATTGATTTATTTTTAACGGCGCATCGGCACTGTTAGGCTATTTAGCGCCAAACAAAGTGTTATTTCTATAATCTTTTAAAACTTATAAAAGGTCCTATATCGACCAGCGATATAAAAGAACAAATGGTAGAAATTAAAAAACGGTAAGATGATAACGGTGCAAAAAAAGCTTCCCGATCAACGGGAGATGTAAAAAGGATGAATAGGTATTAAAATGGGACGGTATGTATATTGCATAAAACTGCACAAGGTGATAGCATAAAAGTCAGAGTTTAGAGTAAATATTTACGGCTTTCAAGAACTCGATAATACGAGTGATGTTTATATTATCAAAAAGTTCTTTCATGTCATGCACAACGTAATAACGATCGCGCGTAGGTTGTAGGTCAAAGCACTCTATCATAAAGTGCTTGACAGTGAATGGTTCATTGCAAGAAACGCACTCTGGAGGGTCTTCACCTTTTAGTATGTGGGTGTGGGTGATATAAGTATGACCAATTCGGATTCTTGCAATGACTACCTCCTCCCTACGAATGCTTCTGTAGGAAGGAGTCCATTCTCCTAGAGTTGGTTTGATTGCATGAAGTTTGTTATTTACAGCATCATTCCATGATGCCTGCCACTTCTGACGTAAGAACTTTCTGATACAAGGTTTAAAATCAGTATATGGTATTTTAAAATCAGATGGTTCTTGAGAAAGGGCCATTTTAGCAGCGCGATCTGCTTTTTCGTTACCTTTAATACCAATGTGGCTAGGTAACCAACAGTATATTATATTGTGGGAGACACTCAGCTCGGTATTTTTTACGAGTATGTTTTTCAATAATGGGTTCTCCAGTTTTCTATTGTGTAGTGACTGGAGTACTGATAGAGAGTCGGAGAAGATGATACTGTTTAAAATACGGTCCTTTTCTATATGTTGCAGAGCAAGGTCTATTGCTCTGATTTCGGCTGTAAAACTTGATGCTCCATTTGGTAAGCGAACTTGCGTTGTGTGATTTCCACAAACAAAGGCTGCAGCAGCCTTTTCCTCATCCTTTGATCCATCAGTGTAAATTCTGGTGTAGTTTTTAAATTCGGTGAGAAGTTCATGGTAAGAGTTGTGGAAGATAGAAGGGTTTGTTTCGGATTTTTTTCCATCGTGTAGCGTAAAACGTACTTTTGGTTGTTTAATTAGCCAGGGTGGTGTTTCAGAGATGGATGTTTTCTGAATTTTAGAAAGATCTATATTTGTAGTGTCAAGGCTGGATGATATTCTAATGCCAAAGGAAGGTATGGCGTTTGGTTTATTTTCGTATAAAGTTTTGTATTTGGGTTGAAAAACAGCCGAAAAAGCAGGATTCAGAGGGTTTGATTTTAATTTGAGAGCATACTGTGCGGAAAGCATTTCTCTACGATGCGATAACGGTGGTTCATTCGCCTCAGCTAGAAGGCTTTCACACGGGGATGTTTTAAATGCTCCCAGAGCCAGTCTTATTCCCTGATGATGAATTGGATCAAGCATTTTAAGATACGATTTTCTGGCTGAACCATACACAACGCAACCATAGTCCAGTTTGGAGCGAATAAACGTTCTGTTTAAATTTAAGATGACTTTTCTATCAGCACCCCAGTCAGTGTGCGCTACTACTTTAAGTAGGTTAAGTACTTTTAAGCATTTAGCTTTTAAGTTCTTTAGGTGTGGAATAAAGGTCAGTTTTCTGTCAAAGATTATACCTAAAAATTTGGTTTCCTCAACAACTGGAATAGGTGTTCCATCCAGTGTGAGGTTCGGTTCATCGTGATGTTTTCGTAACTGACAGAAATGCATGCATACCGTTTTTGATTTCGAGAATTTGAAACCGTTTGCATTGGCCCAATTTTGAATTTTGTTTATATTTTGCTGCAGTTGTCTTTCAGTTGTATGCCTGTGCTTTGACCGATAACATATTAGAAAATCATCAACGTATAATGAGCAATCCACACCAGGAGTCAAACACTTGGTGATGCTATTAATTTTTATGTTAAAGAGCGTCACAGATAAAATACTGCCCTGGGGCACACCCATCTCTTGTTCGTGCAGATCTGAGAGGGTAGAGCCCACTCGTACTTTGAATTCTCTGTCGGAGAGAAAGTTGGATATGAAATAGGGCAGACGGCCTTTTAGACCTAGATCGTTCAGGTCATTTAGTATCCCATACTTCCATGTCGTGTCATAGGCCTTTTCTAAATCAAAGAAAACCGCTACTAAATGTTCTTTCTTAATAAATGCATCGCGAATGAATGTTTCTAGTCTAACCAGATGATCATTGGTGCTCCGGCCATATCGAAAGACACTTTGGAAAGGAGATATTAAATTGTTAGTTTCCAAATACCAGACAAGCCGAGAATTGATCATTCGTTCCATTGTTTTGCACACACAGCTTGTGAGTGCAATTGGTCGATAGCTGTTGGGGTCTTCGCTATCTTTACCGGGTTTGGGGACTGGTATTACAGTTGCTTCTTTCCAGATTTTTGGTACATTACCAGTAATCCATAAATCATTGAAGAGTTTCAAAAGAGATGTTAATGATGATTCTGGAAGGTGTTTCAGAAACTGGTAATGTATCTCGTCAGGCCCAGCGGATGTATCATGGGCCTTGTCTAAAGCCTCCCTAAGCTCTGATAGTGAGAACAATTGATTATAACTTTCCGAGTTGTTGGATGTGAATTTTAAACGTTACTTTTCTTTTTGAGTTTTAAGTTTTCGGAAGGCTTCTGAATAATTAGATGATGAGGAATTTTTCGAGAAACTGTCAGCAAGAATATTTGCAATGTCACGTTTTGAACTAAAGTTGTTATTGTTCAGTGTCAGATGTCGGAGAGGGTTTTGCTTTCTCTTTCCGTTTATTTTGCGTATAGTGTCCCAAACTTTTTTAACAGAGGAACGAGAGTTTAAAGAAGAAACATACTTCTTCCATGATGCTCTTTTACTTTCTTTGATTATGCGGCGAGCTTTGGCCCGGGCAATGCGATATATATTTAAGTTTTCGGGCGTCGGTTGATTATTAAATTTCCTTAATGCTTCTCGGCGTAGTTTAATGGCTTCCTTACATTCCTTAGTGACCCAAGGTTTTTGGGTTCTTTTACAATATGGCAAGGACTTGGGAACGGATTCTTCTGTAATCTCTATTAAAATAGATGTAAAATGCTGAATGGTGTCGTCAACATTGAAAATTGTATCCTCATTCAGCCTAGTTTTACAGAGTGTTTCGAACTTGGCCCAGTCGGCCTTCTTTAAATTCCATTGTGGAATTACTTCATCGACTGTAGAGTTAAGATTTACAAGAAAGATTGGGAAGTGATCGCTGCTGTGAAGGTCATCAGCGACCTTCCATTCATAGTCCAAAAGCAGAGAAGGAGAACAAATTGTCAAATCGATGCTTGTGTATGTACCCGTGCCTGGGTGTAAATATGTAGGTGTTTTGGTATTATATAGACACAGATCGTGTCTAGAAATAAAGTCTTCAACTTTGTGACCTCTGTCACTTATATGATTTGATCCCCATAAAATGTTATGGGCATTAAAATCCCCGAGTAAAACAAAGGGTGCGGGAAGCTGTTGAACAAGATTGTCGAGTTCGTTTGGTACTAGGTTAGTCTTTGGTGGTAAATAAATAGAGCAAAATGTAATCACTCGATGTAGAGTGACGCTTACAGCAATGGCTTGTAAATTGGTGTTTAAATGAATGAAGCTATGAGGAGCTCTGTTGTTTACAATAACAGAAACTCCTCCTGATGCCCTATCAACATTTGGAGAGCAGGTGTTAAACAGGGAGTAGTTTTTAAATGTGATATTGTCCGTATCTTTCAAGAATGTTTCTTGAAGGCATAGTACCGCAGGATCATGTTCGTTTAAAAGCAGGAGAAGATCATGGTAGTTGGTTTTAAGTCCTCTACAGTTCCATTGTAAAATGGTGTTCTTCATTACAACTTTATATTTAAGATTCTGGAGCTAGGTTAGACCTTTCGCGGAAACAATCTGTTTGGTTATTTATCTGGAGGAAGTACGGGGGTGTATTTTTTGTTGTTAGGTCTGGAGCTACCTTGAGTACATGGAGCAGATTCTTCTGCATCCATGTCCTCCAAGTCTCCAAACCTATTGTGCAGCTTTATGGGGTCATGAGACCCCTTTTGCTGCCTATTTGTTTGTGACTTTTTCTTGCTATTTGGTGATCTTGGTGGTGGAGTATTGTTGAATGTCGTTTGTGTCGATGTTGAGTTTTTCTGGGGTTTGTAGTGCGGGATGTTCGAGTCGGAATGGGATTCAGGAGGGTTTGTTTGAGTTTGAGCGTCTTTCATTGCTTTTTGGCTGCTCTTCACTACAGTTGAGAAGGATGGGCCGGGGAGTGATCTAGCTTGAACAAGCTTCCTGGCCTCTGGATAGGGGATGTTGGACGTGTATTTAACCCTCTGGATTTCCTTCTCCTGTTTCCATGTGTCGCAGTCCTTTATACTAGCATGGTGTTCTTTGCCGCAGTTGACGCAATGCGGAGTGGCTTTGCACTCTGATTCCCGATGGGAGGGATCGCCGCATCGGCCGCATATTTGACTTCTAGAGCATCTGTCTTCATGATGACCGTATTTTTGACATTTGTAACATCGGAGGGGATTTGGTATGTATACCTCAACCTTAACTTGTAGGAATCCAACCTTGACCACTTTAGGTACTGTTGGCTTATTAAAGGTGAGTATAATAGTGTTGGTGTCCTGCAGATTGTTGTTTCGTTTGATACGAATTCTGCGGACTGCAGTGACACCTTCATTTTTCATACCCTCGACGATTTCTTTGTCGGTGACTCCTGCTAGGTCACGGCAACGAATGACGCCTTTTGATGTGTTAAGTGTAGAGTGGGCGAAACAGTTTACTGAAATATCGTGAAAGGTCTTAATTTTTAGGATATTTTCAGTGTGTGCTTTGCGCTCACACTCTACAAGTAGGCCGCCTGATTTTAGTTTTTTTACACTTTTCGGCTTGCCAACTAATCCAAGTATAGTCTTTTCGACTATAAATGGCGATAGTGCAGCAAGTGGTTTAGCCTCGTCTTTCGATTGGATGACCATGAAGCGAGGAAAGGATTCCACACTACATGGCTCATCATCCGACTCTGACCCTGTTTTGGTACGTTTGTGTTGGTTTTTTTTGGAATTATCCATGATGGCTTGAATAAAATTTCAGCACCCGTGCTCCCCACCCACCAAGGAGCCCAACAAGGGGACACTTTTCAAGTGTCAGGGATACACAGATGCCATACTCAGTTGATAAAATTACCTTTGAATGACCCTGAAGTCGCCAATTTCTAAGGTCGGTAAAATTACCCCCCGATTGACCCGTTAAGCCACCGCCTTCTAGGAAGTCTTCTAAGACTTGGAAAAGGGAAAGATAAAGGAAGAGAATTTAGGGGCAACGGTGGTATCAAGAGAGATACAAGGAGACAGATAAAGAAGGTGAGAGAGTAAATAAAGACCTCCTAGGGCTCGGCGTGACCAGCCGATTTGTCGGAACCGGGCCCATCCCGACCACCCGTCTAAGAGAAGTAGAGGCCAAAGTAGTGTGTTGCAGGGAAAGCCTCTGCTCAACTACCAGGATCCTTTCCTCCTCCGACACGGGACGCAACCCACGGCAAACAGGTTGCCTCTACTTAGTCGCCTTTTACGACACGTAGCGAGGCACGTCGGGCCAATTCTACAACCCCGGACCCGCAGGGGGACCTCCTTAGGAAAAGTTCAAAGAAGGACTGGTGGGTTTTTACCAGTTTTTGCCCAAGGAAGACTTTCCTAATGTCAAAACTTTTGCATCAAGGTACCTTTCAATCTTTGGAACAACATACCTGTGTGAACAAACATTTTCAAGAATGAAATACGTGAAGAACAATTTGAAAACAAACTTGTCCGATGATAATCTCAGGTCACTGTTGATGTTAGGGACATCAAATCTAAAGCCAGAAATGTCTGCTATTTTGGCATCCAGGAAACAATTTCACCATTCCCACTAATACAGGTGTTCATGTGTAGTGTATCAATGTGTTATTAAATAATAACTGAATAAAATAATATTAAATAAATAATTAAAAACAACATCCATGTTTTGATTCTTTTTTATTTGGACCTCGAGTGTGTAGTCGGCCCCCGAACTGCTGTTTGATAGTTAATGCGGCCCTCGGGCTGAAAAGTTTGGAGACTCCTGCTGTAGGAGAAAAGCTTGTTCCGCTTCCTTTTGTCGTTGTATAAATTTCTCCAATTCTTCTTTCTGCCTCTGTCTAAAATTCTCCACTTGCGGCAATGAAGGAGGAGACGAAGGTTCCGGAACAAATTCTTGCGAGGTAAGAAAATCCACAAAATCCCAATGTACCTCTTCTGAAAGTAAGTTCCCTTGGGCGGTGTCCACTGCTGGTGCACCCCAGTGAATCGTTTTCTGAGTTTCCGTCATGTTGAATCACTGTCGCATAGATTGACTGCACACAATCGTTAGCGAATCTATATAGACCACGTGACGTCACAGACTGCTCTCTTCGGATTGGATGCGGGCTGACTGAATTTTGTCACGCGTGTTTGGATTGGTCAATGAACTCAATCCGTTTCAATCCTGCCTCTCCCTATAAATAAGCGCAGTTCAGCGCAATCACTCACCTGTTCTCGGAGCCTCAAGATGTGGACCGACGTTCAATCTTCCACCCTTGTGTCAACAATGATGTTCAGGACGGACATACCCATGTATGTCCGATCCAAGTGGACTGTTGTCGATAGGACAGATACTAGTCTATGGATGAGAAGAGTTTACATAGAAAGACAAGGATGCCTCAAGAGGGTACTTGTGTATGGACTTGCAGTTAGAAGGAGTTTAAGAAGAAGAAGATGTGACACATGCCATCTATGTTAATATTAACATAAAACCAAAGGCCCTTTTCAGGGCCACACACATTTTTCGAAAAGAGATTGACTTTCCATTGCCTACCCTTTTTTCTTTACAAAAAAAATTAAAAAAATAGGGTCCCAACCCTATTCCATTTCCCCTTGAGGCTCAACAGACCCAAACGTCTTTTTCTTCCAATGTTAAATTTCCATTGACGCTAATCTTATCCAGGGTTTTTTGCCCATGTTAAATTTCCCTTGACGCTAAAGTGACCCAGGGTGGTTAATGTTAAATTTCCATTGACGCCAAAGTGACCCAGGGTGTTTTTTTAATGCTAATTCCCCTTGACGCTAAGGTGACCCCATTCACTACTGTTGAAGGTAAGGATAATGGTGTTGGTGTCCTGCAGGTTATTATTACGTTTGATGCGTATTCGACGGACTGCAGTGACACCTTCACTTTTCATTCCTTCAATGATATCTGCGTCGGTGACTCCAGCCAAGTCACGACAGCGAATCACGCCTTTGGACGTATTCAGTGTGGTGTGAGCGAATGAAGGAGTATTGAAAATACAAGATACAAAAAACTATATTTAACGAGAGTAGTCCAGAAAACATTAAATACACAAGTGTGATGTTTTACCCCAACCCCTTGTATTATACATGTATTTATAAGTCTGTAAGTGGAGCCAGGTAAGCTTTGTTTTTCCAAGTACCTAAGTTGGCTGATCCTCTTACGTAACCCAGTCTTTGTTTGAGCTCTTGAGTGGAAATCTGGCGGGAATGTTTGTACATGGGAACACGTGACGTAGACAACTTCAAAGAGCCGGAAGCCGACAATGGTAGGCTGGACAGTACATGGGGACACACAGACTGACATTTTTATGATTGACAGTTCGATCAAATGACCAGAATCCGTCGCCATCCAATCGGGATGCGTTGTAGGTGGGACTTGATTCGAGAAACTGGCATAAGACTTGTACAAGCCTGAAATTCGTCAGTTGGTGTTTAAGAGTCGCAGTGACACACACTCCGTTAGCCATTCGTAAAAATTGGCGGAATTTAGGAAATTCATGAAATAGCTTCGATCAGGAAGCTTTCGGGGGACGAAAGAATTTCAGAGAATTTCGGGGGACGAGAGAAGTTCAGAGAATTTCGGGTGACGGTGAGAGATACCGAGTGAATTTCGGGTGACCTCAAGGGATACCGTCAAGGGTTCCGGATACTAGAAGAGGAACCGGAAGTCAAGATAACGGCAAGGAACAAGGATTATAGAAGAGGTTTGATTGATTGATTGATTGTTTGTTTTTTTACGGCGCATCAGCGCTTTTAGGCTATTTAGCGCCAAACAAAGTGTTACTTTTATAATCTTTTAAAACTTATAAAAAGGTTCTATATCGACCAGCGATATAAAAGAACAAATGGTTGAAATTAAAAACGGTAAGATGGTAACGGTGCAAAGTAAAGCTTCCCGATCAACGGGAGATGTAAAAAAGATGAATAGGTATTAAAATGGGACGGTATATATATTGCATAAAACTGCACAAAGTGATAGCATAAAAGTCAGAGTTTAGAGTAAATATTTACGGCTTTCAAGAACTCGATAATACGAGTGATGTTTATATTATCAAAAAGTTCTTTCATGTCATGCACAACGTAATAACGATCGCGCGTAGGTTGTAGGTCAAAGCACTCTATCATAAAGTGCTTGACAGTGAATGGTTCATTGCAAGAAACGCACTCTGGTGGGTCTTCACCTTTTAGTATGTGGGTGTGGGTGATATAAGTATGACCAATTCGGATTCTTGCAATGACTACCTCCTCCCTACGAATGCTTCTGTAGGAAGGAGTCCATTCTCCTAGAGTTGGTTTGATTGCATGAAGTTTGTTATTTACAGCATCATTCCATGATGCCTGCCACTTCTGACGTAAGAACTTTCTGATACAAGGTTTAAAATCAGTATATGGTATTTTAAAATTAGATGGTTCTTGAGAAAGGGCCATTTTAGCAGCGCGATCTGCTTTTTCGTTACCTTTAATACCAATGTGGCTAGGTAACCAACAGTATATTATATTGTGGGAGACACTCAGCTCGGTATTTTTTACAAGTATGTTTTTCAATAATGGGTTCTCCAGTTTTCTATTGTGTAGTGACTGAAGTACTGATAGCGAGTCGGAGAAGATGATACAGTTTGAAATACGGTTCTTTTCTATATGTTGCAGAGCAAGGTCTATTGCTCTGATTTCGGCTGTAAAACTTGATGCTCCATTTGGTAAGCGAACTTGCGTTGTGTGATTTCCACAAGCAAAGGCTGCAGCAGCCTTTTCCTCATCCTTTGATCCATCAGTGTAAATTCTGGTGTAGTTTTTAAATTCGGTGAGGAGTTCATGGTAAGAGTTGTGGAAGATAGAAGGGTTTGTTTCGGATTTTTTTCCATCGTGTAGCGTAAAACGTACTTTTGGTTGTTTAATTAGCCAGGGTGGTGTTTCAGAGATGGATGTTTTCTGAATTTTTGAAAGATCTATATTTGTAGTGTCAAGGCTGGATGATATTCTAATGCCAAAGGAAGGTATGGCGTTTGGTTTATTTTCGTATAAAGTTTTGTATTTGGGTTGAAAAACAGCCGAAAAAGCAGGATTCAGAGGGTTTGATTTTAATTTGAGAGCATACTGTGCGGAAAGCATTTCTCTACGATGCGATAACGGTGGTTCATTCGCCTCAGCTAGAAGGCTTTCACACGGGGATGTTTTAAATGCTCCCAGAGCCAGTCTTATTCCCTGATGATGAATTGGATCAAGCATTTTAAGATACGATTTTCTGGCAGAACCATACACAACGCAACTATAGAAGAGGAAGCGGAAGTGGAGATCACGAAAGGAGAGAAAGACAAGGGAACAAAGAGATTTAGATGAGTAGCACTCAAGAAGGGAAAAATCTCCTCACACTGTGAACTTAAATGATGATCAAAGGGATCATTGGGTGAAAGAGAGACATTGATTACTTTAAATTCTTTTAAATTTCATTTATTAAATTGTTATTGTTTAAATTTCATCTTTGTATTTCTTTTAATTTAACTGTCGGCATTGCTGACTGGGGGCTCGTAGCCATAAATATATTTAGTCAATAAATAATATAGTGTCCAGAATTAACCTTCTGAATAAGGACCAGGGGAACTTCTCATAACTCGTTAAAGTCTATAAGAAGAACCCCACCCCTAGACAACCAGGACACCCCCACAACAAGGTCCCGACATGTTTAGTATTTGTTTTGACTCACTTTTTAAGCAGTGTGCTTCTTTTTCCATTCTTGGGCAGTTTGATTGATTGATTGATTGTTTATTTTTTAACGGCGCATCAGCACTTTTAGGCTATTTAGCGCCAAACAAAGTGTTATTTATATAATCTTTTAAAACTTATAAAAGGTCCTATATCGACCAGCGATATAAAAGAACAAATGGTTGAAATTGAAAACGGTAAGATGGTAACGGTGCAAAATAAAGCTTCCCGATCAACGGGAGATGTAAAAAAGATGAATAGGTATTAAAATGGGACGGTATATATATTGCATAAAACTGCACAAGGTGATAGCATAAAAGTCAGAGTTTAGAGTAAATATTTACGGCTTTCAAGAACTCGATAATACGAGTGATATTTATATTATCAAAAAGTTCTTTCATGTCATGCACAACGTAATAACGATCGCGCGTAGGTTGTAGGTCAAAGCACTCTATCATAAAGTGCTTGACAGTGAATGGTTCATTGCAAGAAACGCACTCTGGTGGGTCTTCACCTTTTAGTATGTGGGTGTGGGTGATATAAGTATGACCAATTCGGATTCTTGCAATGACTACCTCCTCCCTACGAATGCTTCTGTAGGAAGGAGTCCATTCTCCTAGAGTTGGCTTGATTGCATGAAGTTTGTTATTTACAGCATCATTCCATGATGCCTGCCACTTCTGACGTAAGAACTTTCTGATACAAGGTTTAAAATCAGTATATGGTATTTTAAAATCAGATGGTTCTTGAGAAAGGGCCATTTTAGCAGCGCGATCTGCTTTATCGTTACCTTTAATACCAATGTGGCTAGGTAACCAACAGTATATTATATTGTGGGAGACACTCAGCTCGGTATTTTTTACGAGTATGTTTTTCAATAATGGGTTCTCCAGTTTTCTATTGTGTAGTGACTGGAGTACTGATAGAGAGTCGGAGAAGATGATACTGTTTAAAATACGGTCCTTTTCTATATGTTGCAGAGCAAGGTCTATTGCTCTGATTTCGGCTGTAAAACTTGATGCTCCATTTGGTAAGCGAACTTGCGTTGTGTGATTTCCACAAACAAAGGCTGCAGCAGCCTTTTCCTCATCCTTTGATCCATCAGTGTAAATTCTGGTGTAGTTTTTAAATTCGGTGAGAAGTTCATGGTAAGAGTTGTGGAAGATAGAAGGGTTTGTTTCGGATTTTTTTCCATCGTGTAGCGTAAAACGTACTTTTGGTTGTTTAATTAGCCAGGGTGGTGTTTCAGAGATGGATGTTTTCTGAATTTTAGAAAGATCTATATTTGTAGTGTCAAGGCTGGATGATATTCTAATGCCAAAGGAAGGTATGGCGTTTGGTTTATTTTCGTATAAAGTTTTGTATTTGGGTTGAAAAACAGCCGAAAAAGCAGGATTCAGAGGGTTTGATTTTAATTTGAGAGCATACTGTGCGGAAAGCATTTCTCTACGATGCGATAACGGTGGTTCATTCGCCTCAGCTAGAAGGCTTTCACACGGGGATGTTTTAAATGCTCCCAGAGCCAGTCTTATTCCCTGATGATGAATTGGATCAAGCATTTTAAGATACGATTTTCTGGCTGAACCATACACAACGCAACCATAGTCCAGTTTGGAGCGAATAAACGTTCTGTTTAAATTTAAGATGACTTTTCTATCAGCACCCCAGTCAGTGTGCGCTACTACTTTAAGTAGGTTAAGTACTTTTAAGCATTTAGCTTTTAAGTTCTTTAGGTGTGGAATAAAGGTCAGTTTTCTGTCAAAGATTATACCTAAAAATTTGGTTTCCTCAACAACTGGAATAGGTGTTCCATCCAGTGTGAGGTTCGGTTCATCGTGATGTTTTCGTAACTGACAGAAATGCATGCATACCGTTTTTGATTTCGAGAATTTGAAACCGTTTGCATTGGCCCAATTTTGAATTTTGTTTATATTTTGCTGCAGTTGTCTTTCAGTTGTATGCCTGTGCTTTGACCGATAACATATTAGAAAATCATCAACGTATAATGAGCAATCCACACCAGGAGTCAAACACTTGGTGATGCTATTAATTTTTATGTTAAAGAGCGTCACAGATAAAATACTGCCCTGGGGCACACCCATCTCTTGTTCGTGCAGATCTGAGAGGGTAGAGCCCACTCGTACTTTGAATTCTCTGTCGGAGAGAAAGTTGGATATGAAATAGGGCAGACGGCCTTTTAGACCTAGATCGTTCAGGTTATTTAGTATCCCATACTTCCATGTCGTGTCATAGGCCTTTTCTAAATCAAAGAAAACCGCTACTAAATGTTCTTTCTTAATAAATGCATCGCGAATGAATGTTTCTAGTCTAACCAGATGATCATTGGTGCTCCGGCCATATCGAAAGCCACTTTGGAAAGGAAATATTAAATTGTTAGTTTCCAAATACCAGACAAGCCGAGAATTGATCATTCGTTCCATTGTTTTGCACACACAGCTTGTGAGTGCAATTGGTCGATAGCTGTTGGGGTCTTCGCTATCTTTACCGGGTTTGGGGACTGGTATTACAGTTGCTTCTTTCCAGATTTTTGGTACATTACCAGTAATCCATAAATCATTGAAGAGTTTCAAAAGAGATGTTAATGATGATTCTGGAAGGTGTTTCAGAAACTGGTAATGTATCTCGTCAGGCCCAGCGGATGTATCATGGGCCTTGTCTAAAGCCTCCCTAAGCTCTGATAGTGAGAACAATTGATTATAACTTTCCGAGTTGTTGGATGTGAATTTTAAACGTGACTTTTCTTTTTGAGTTTTAAGTTTTCGGAAGGCTTCTGAATAATTAGATGATGAGGAATTTTTCGAGAAACTGTCAGCAAGAATATTTGCAATGTCACGTTTTGAACTAAAGTTGTTATTGTTCAGTGTCAGATGTCGGAGAGGGTTTTGCTTTCTCTTTCCGTTTATTTTGCGTATAGTGTCCCAAACTTTTTTAACAGAGGAACGAGAGTTTAAAGAAGAAACATACTTCTTCCATGATGCTCTTTTACTTTCTTTGATTATGCGGCGAGCTTTGGCCCGGGCAATGCGATATATATTTAAGTTTTCGGGCGTCGGTTGATTATTAAATTTCCTTAATGCTTCTCGGCGTAGTTTAATGGCTTCCTTACATTCCTTAGTGACCCAAGGTTTTTGGGTTCTTTTACAATATGGCGAGGACTTGGGAACGGATTCTTCTGTAATCTCTATTAAAATAGATGTAAAATGCTGAATGGTGTCGTCAACATTGAAAATTGTATCCTCATTCAGCCTAGTTTTACAGAGTGTTTCGAACTTGGCCCAGTCGGCCTTCTTTAAATTCCATTGTGGAATTACTTCATCGACTGTAGAGTTAAGATTTACAAGAAAGATTGGGAAGTGATCGCTGCTGTGAAGGTCATCAGCGACCTTCCATTCATAGTCCAAAAGCAGAGAAGGAGAACAAATTGTCAAATCGATGCTTGTGTATGTACCCGTGCCTGGGTGTAAATATGTAGGTGTTTTGGTATTATATAGACACAGATCGTGTCTAGAAATAAAGTCTTCAACTTTGTGACCTCTGTCACTTATATGATTTGATCCCCATAAAATGTTATGGGCATTAAAATCCCCGAGTAAAACAAAGGGTGCGGGAAGCTGTTGAACAAGATTGTCGAGTTCGTTTGGTACTAGGTTAGTCTTTGGTGGTAAATAAATAGAGCAAAATGTAATCACTCGATGTAGAGTGACGCTTACAGCAATGGCTTGTAAATTGGTGTTTAAATGAATGAAGCTATGAGGAGCTCTGTTGTTTACAATAACAGAAACTCCTCCTGATGCCCTATCAACATTTGGAGAGCAGGTGTTAAACAGGGAGTAGTTTTTAAATGTGATATTGTCCGTATCTTTCAAGAATGTTTCTTGAAGGCATAGTACCGCAGGATCATGTTCGTTTAAAAGCAGGAGAAGATCATGGTAGTTGGTTTTAAGTCCTCTACAGTTCCATTGTAAAATGGTGTTCTTCATTACAACTTTATATTTAAGATTCTGGAGCTAGGTTAGACCTTTCGCGGAGACAATCTGTTTGGTTATTTATCTGGAGGAAGTACGGGGGTGTATTTTTTGTTGTTAGGTCTGGAGCTACCTTGAGTACATGGAGCAGATTCTTCTGCATCCATGTCCTCCAAGTCTCCAAACCTATTGTGCAGCTTTATGGGGTCATGAGACCCCTTTTGCTGCCTATTTGTTTGTGACTTTTTCTTACTATTTGGTGATCTTGGTGGTGGAGTATTGTTGAATGTCGTTTGTGTCGATGTTGAGTTTTTCTGGGGTTTGTAGTGCGGGATGTTCGAGTCGGAATGGGATTCAGGAGGGTTTGTTTGAGTTTGAGCGTCTTTCATTGCTTTTTGGCTGCTCTTCACTACAGTTGAGAAGAATGGGCCGGGGAGTGATCTAGCTTGAACAAGCTTCCTGGCCTCTGGATAGGGGATGTTGGACGTGTATTTAACCCTCTGGATTTCCTTCTCCTGTTTCCATGTGTCGCAGTCCTTTGAACTAGCATGGTGTTCTTTGCCGCAGTTGACGCAATGCGGAGTGGCTTTGCACTCTGATTCCCGATGGGAGGGATCGCCGCATCGGCCGCATATTTGACTTCTAGAGCATCTGTCTTCATGATGACCGTATTTTTGACATTTGTAACATCGGAGGGGATTTGGTATGTATACCTCAACCTTAACTTGTAGGAATCCAACCTTGACCACTTTAGGTACTGTTGGCTTATTAAAGGTGAGTATAATAGTGTTGGTGTCCTGCAGATTGTTGTTTCGTTTGATACGAATTCTGCGGACTGCAGTGACACCTTCATTTTTCATACCCTCGACGATTTCTTTGTCGGTGACTCCTGCTAGGTCACGGCAACGAATGACGCCTTTTGATGTGTTAAGTGTAGAGTGGGCGAAACAGTTTACTGAAATATCGTGAAAGGTCTTAATTTTTAGGATATTTTCAGTGTGTGCTTTGCGCTCACACTCTACAAGTAGGCCGCCTGATTTTAGTTTTTTTTACACTTTTCGGCTTGCCAACTAATCCAAGTATAGTCTTTTCGACTATAAATGGCGATAGTGCAGCAAGTGGTTTAGCCTCGTCTTTCGATTGGATGACCATGAAGCGAGGAAAGGATTCCACACTACATGGCTCATCATCCGACTCTGACCCTGTTTTGGTACGTTTGTGTTGGTTTTTTTTGGAATTATCCATGATGGCTTGAATAAAATTTCAGCACCCGTGCTCCCCACCCACCAAGGAGCCCAACAAGGGGACACTTTTCAAGTGTCAGGGATACACAGATGCCATACTCAGTTGATAAAATTACCTTTGAATGACCCTGAAGTCGCCAATTTCTAAGGTCGGTAAAATTACCCCCCGATTGACCCGTTAAGCCACCGCCTTCTAGGAAGTCTTCTAAGACTTGGAAAAGGGAAAGATAAAGGAAGAGAATTTAGGGGCAACGGTGGTATCAAGAGAGATACAAGGAGACAGATAAAGAAGGTGAGAGAGTAAATAAAGACCTCCTAGGGCTCGGCGTGACCAGCCGATTTGTCGGAACCGGGCCCATCCCGACCACCCGTCTAAGAGAAGTAGAGGCCAAAGTAGTGTGTTGCAGGGAAAGCCTCTGCTCAACTACCAGGATCCTTTCCTCCTCCGACACGGGACGCAACCCACGGCAAACAGGTTGCCTCTACTTAGTCGCCTTTTACGACACGTAGCGAGGCACGTCGGGCCAATTCTACAACCCCGGACCCGCAGGGGGACCTCCTTAGGAAAAGTTCAAAGAAGGACTGGTGGGTTTTTACCAGTTTTTGCCCAAGGAAGACTTTCCTAATGTCAAAACTTTTGCATCAAGGTACCTTTCAATCTTTGGAACAACATACCTGTGTGAACAAACATTTTCAAGAATGAAATACGTGAAGAACAATTTGAAAACAAACTTGTCCGATGATAATCTCAGGTCACTGTTGATGTTAGGGACATCAAATCTAAAGCCAGAAATGTCTGCTATTTTGGCATCCAGGAAACAATTTCACCATTCCCACTAATACAGGTGTTCATGTGTAGTGTATCAATGTGTTATTAAATAATAACTGAATAAAATAATATTAAATAAATAATTAAAAACAACATCCATGTTTTGATTCTTTTTTATTTGGACCTCGAGTGTGTAGTCGGCCCCCGAACTGCTGTTTGATAGTTAATGCGGCCCTGGGGCTGAAAAGTTTGGAGACTCCTGCTGTAGGAGAAAAGCTTGTTCCGCTTCCTTTTGTCGTTGTATAAATTTCTCCAATTCTTCTTTCTGCCTCTGTCTAAAATTCTCCACTTGCGGCAATGAAGGAGGAGACGAAGGTTCCGGAACAAATTCTTGCGAGGTAAGAAAATCCACAAAATCCCAATGTACCTCTTCTGAAAGTAAGTTCCCTTGGGCGGTGTCCACTGCTGGTGCACCCCAGTGAATCGTTTTCTGAGTTTCCGTCATGTTGAATCACTGTCGCATAGATTGACTGCACACAATCGTTAGCGAATCTATATAGACCACGTGACGTCACAGACTGCTCTCTTCGGATTGGATGCGGGCTGACTGAATTTTGTCACGCGTGTTTGGATTGGTCAATGAACTCAATCCGTTTCAATCCTGCCTCTCCCTATAAATAAGCGCAGTTCAGCGCAATCACTCACCTGTTCTCGGAGCCTCAAGATGTGGACCGACGTTCAATCTTCCACCCTTGTGTCAACAATGATGTTCAGGACGGACATACCCATGTATGTCCGATCCAAGTGGACTGTTGTCGATAGGACAGATACTAGTCTATGGATGAGAAGAGTTTACATAGAAAGACAAGGATGCCTCAAGAGGGTACTTGTGTATGGACTTGCAGTTAGAAGGAGTTTAAGAAGAAGAAGATGTGACACATGCCATCTATGTTAATATTAACATAAAACCAAAGGCCCTTTTCAGGGCCACACACATTTTTCGAAAAGAGATTGACTTTCCATTGCCTACCCTTTTTTCTTTACAAAAAAAATTAAAAAAATAGGGTCCCAACCCTATTCCATTTCCCCTTGAGGCTCAACAGACCCAAACGTCTTTTTCTTCCAATGTTAAATTTCCATTGACGCTAATCTTATCCAGGGTTTTTTGCCCATGTTAAATTTCCCTTGACGCTAAAGTGACCCAGGGTGGTTAATGTTAAATTTCCATTGACGCCAAAGTGACCCAGGGTGTTTTTTTAATGCTAATTCCCCTTGACGCTAAGGTGACCCCATTCACTACTGTTGAAGGTAAGGATAATGGTGTTGGTGTCCTGCAGGTTATTATTACGTTTGATGCGTATTCGACGGACTGCAGTGACACCTTCACTTTTCATTCCTTCAATGATATCTGCGTCGGTGACTCCAGCCAAGTCACGACAGCGAATCACGCCTTTGGACGTATTCAGTGTGGTGTGAGCGAATGAAGGAGTATTGAAAATACAAGATACAAAAAACTATATTTAACGAGAGTAGTCCAGAAAACATTAAATACACAAGTGTGATGTTTTACCCCAACCCCTTGTATTATACATGTATTTATAAGTCTGTAAGTGGAGCCAGGTAAGCTTTGTTTTTCCAAGTACCTAAGTTGGCTGATCCTCTTACGTAACCCAGTCTTTGTTTGAGCTCTTGAGTGGAAATCTGGCGGGAATGTTTGTACATGGGAACACGTGACGTAGACAACTTCAAAGAGCCGGAAGCCGACAATGGTAGGCTGGACAGTACATGGGGACACACAGACTGACATTTTTATGATTGACAGTTCGATCAAATGACCAGAGTCCGTCGCCATCCAATCGGGATGCGTTGTAGGTGGGACTTGATTCGAGAAACTGGCATAAGACTTGTACAAGCCTGAAATTCGTCAGTTGGTGTTTAAGAGTCGCAGTGACACACACTCCGTTAGCCATTCGTAAAAATTGGCGGAATTTAGGAAATTCATGAAATAGCTTCGATCAGGAAGCTTTCGGGGGACGAAAGAATTTCAGAGAATTTCGGGGGACGAGAGAAGTTCAGAGAATTTCGGGTGACGGTGAGAGATACCGAGTGAATTTCGGGTGACCTCAAGGGATACCGTCAAGGGTTCCGGATACTAGAAGAGGAACCGGAAGTCAAGATAACGGCAAGGAACAAGGATTATAGAAGAGGTTTGATTGATTGATTGATTGTTTGTTTTTTTACGGCGCATCAGCGCTTTTAGGCTATTTAGCGCCAAACAAAGTGTTACTTTTATAATCTTTTAAAACTTATAAAAAGGTTCTATATCGACCAGCGATATAAAAGAACAAATGGTTGAAATTAAAAACGGTAAGATGGTAACGGTGCAAAGTAAAGCTTCCCGATCAACGGGAGATGTAAAAAAGATGAATAGGTATTAAAATGGGACGGTATATATATTGCATAAAACTGCACAAAGTGATAGCATAAAAGTCAGAGTTTAGAGTAAATATTTACGGCTTTCAAGAACTCGATAATACGAGTGATGTTTATATTATCAAAAAGTTCTTTCATGTCATGCACAACGTAATAACGATCGCGCGTAGGTTGTAGGTCAAAGCACTCTATCATAAAGTGCTTGACAGTGAATGGTTCATTGCAAGAAACGCACTCTGGTGGGTCTTCACCTTTTAGTATGTGGGTGTGGGTGATATAAGTATGACCAATTCGGATTCTTGCAATGACTACCTCCTCCCTACGAATGCTTCTGTAGGAAGGAGTCCATTCTCCTAGAGTTGGTTTGATTGCATGAAGTTTGTTATTTACAGCATCATTCCATGATGCCTGCCACTTCTGACGTAAGAACTTTCTGATACAAGGTTTAAAATCAGTATATGGTATTTTAAAATTAGATGGTTCTTGAGAAAGGGCCATTTTAGCAGCGCGATCTGCTTTTTCGTTACCTTTAATACCAATGTGGCTAGGTAACCAACAGTATATTATATTGTGGGAGACACTCAGCTCGGTATTTTTTACAAGTATGTTTTTCAATAATGGGTTCTCCAGTTTTCTATTGTGTAGTGACTGAAGTACTGATAGCGAGTCGGAGAAGATGATACAGTTTGAAATACGGTTCTTTTCTATATGTTGCAGAGCAAGGTCTATTGCTCTGATTTCGGCTGTAAAACTTGATGCTCCATTTGGTAAGCGAACTTGCGTTGTGTGATTTCCACAAGCAAAGGCTGCAGCAGCCTTTTCCTCATCCTTTGATCCATCAGTGTAAATTCTGGTGTAGTTTTTAAATTCGGTGAGGAGTTCATGGTAAGAGTTGTGGAAGATAGAAGGGTTTGCTTCGGATTTTTTTCCATCGTGTAGCGTAAAACGTACTTTTGGTTGTTTAATTAGCCAGGGTGGTGTTTCAGAGATGGATGTTTTCTGAATTTTTGAAAGATCTATATTTGTAGTGTCAAGGCTGGATGATATTCTAATGCCAAAGGAAGGTATGGCGTTTGGTTTATTTTCGTATAAAGTTTTGTATTTGGGTTGAAAAACAGCCGAAAAAGCAGGATTCAGAGGGTTTGATTTTAATTTGAGAGCATACTGTGCGGAAAGCATTTCTCTACGATGCGATAACGGTGGTTCATTCGCCTCAGCTAGAAGGCTTTCACACGGGGATGTTTTAAATGCTCCCAGAGCCAGTCTTATTCCCTGATGATGAATTGGATCAAGCATTTTAAGATACGATTTTCTGGCAGAACCATACACAACGCAACTATAGAAGAGGAAGCGGAAGTGGAGATCACGAAAGGAGAGAAAGACAAGGGAACAAAGAGATTTAGATGAGTAGCACTCAAGAAGGGAAAAATCTCCTCACACTGTGAACTTAAATGATGATCAAAGGGATCATTGGGTGAAAGAGAGACATTGATTACTTTAAATTCTTTTAAATTTCATTTATTAAATTGTTATTGTTTAAATTTCATCTTTGTATTTCTTTTAATTTAACTGTCGGCATTGCTGACTGGGGGCTCGTAGCCATAAATATATTTAGTCAATAAATAATATAGTGTCCAGAATTAACCTTCTGAATAAGGACCAGGGGAACTTCTCATAACTCGTTAAAGTCTATAAGAAGAACCCCACCCCTAGACAACCAGGACACCCCCACAACAAGGTCCCGACATGTTTAGTATTTGTTTTGACTCACTTTTTAAGCAGTGTGCTTCTTTTTCCATTCTTGGGCAGTTTGATTGATTGATTGATTGTTTATTTTTTAACGGCGCATCAGCACTTTTAGGCTATTTAGCGCCAAACAAAGTGTTATTTATATAATCTTTTAAAACTTATAAAAGGTCCTATATCGACCAGCGATATAAAAGAACAAATGGTTGAAATTGAAAACGGTAAGATGGTAACGGTGCAAAATAAAGCTTCCCGATCAACGGGAGATGTAAAAAAGATGAATAGGTATTAAAATGGGACGGTATATATATTGCATAAAACTGCACAAGGTGATAGCATAAAAGTCAGAGTTTAGAGTAAATATTTACGGCTTTCAAGAACTCGATAATACGAGTGATATTTATATTATCAAAAAGTTCTTTCATGTCATGCACAACGTAATAACGATCGCGCGTAGGTTGTAGGTCAAAGCACTCTATCATAAAGTGCTTGACAGTGAATGGTTCATTGCAAGAAACGCACTCTGGTGGGTCTTCACCTTTTAGTATGTGGGTGTGGGTGATATAAGTATGACCAATTCGGATTCTTGCAATGACTACCTCCTCCCTACGAATGCTTCTGTAGGAAGGAGTCCATTCTCCTAGAGTTGGCTTGATTGCATGAAGTTTGTTATTTACAGCATCATTCCATGATGCCTGCCACTTCTGACGTAAGAACTTTCTGATACAAGGTTTAAAATCAGTATATGGTATTTTAAAATCAGATGGTTCTTGAGAAAGGGCCATTTTAGCAGCGCGATCTGCTTTATCGTTACCTTTAATACCAATGTGGCTAGGTAACCAACAGTATATTATATTGTGGGAGACACTCAGCTCGGTATTTTTTACGAGTATGTTTTTCAATAATGGGTTCTCCAGTTTTCTATTGTGTAGTGACTGGAGTACTGATAGAGAGTCGGAGAAGATGATACTGTTTAAAATACGGTCCTTTTCTATATGTTGCAGAGCAAGGTCTATTGCTCTGATTTCGGCTGTAAAACTTGATGCTCCATTTGGTAAGCGAACTTGCGTTGTGTGATTTCCACAAACAAAGGCTGCAGCAGCCTTTTCCTCATCCTTTGATCCATCAGTGTAAATTCTGGTGTAGTTTTTAAATTCGGTGAGAAGTTCATGGTAAGAGTTGTGGAAGATAGAAGGGTTTGTTTCGGATTTTTTTCCATCGTGTAGCGTAAAACGTACTTTTGGTTGTTTAATTAGCCAGGGTGGTGTTTCAGAGATGGATGTTTTCTGAATTTTAGAAAGATCTATATTTGTAGTGTCAAGGCTGGATGATATTCTAATGCCAAAGGAAGGTATGGCGTTTGGTTTATTTTCGTATAAAGTTTTGTATTTGGGTTGAAAAACAGCCGAAAAAGCAGGATTCAGAGGGTTTGATTTTAATTTGAGAGCATACTGTGCGGAAAGCATTTCTCTACGATGCGATAACGGTGGTTCATTCGCCTCAGCTAGAAGGCTTTCACACGGGGATGTTTTAAATGCTCCCAGAGCCAGTCTTATTCCCTGATGATGAATTGGATCAAGCATTTTAAGATACGATTTTCTGGCTGAACCATACACAACGCAACCATAGTCCAGTTTGGAGCGAATAAACGTTCTGTTTAAATTTAAGATGACTTTTCTATCAGCACCCCAGTCAGTGTGCGCTACTACTTTAAGTAGGTTAAGTACTTTTAAGCATTTAGCTTTTAAGTTCTTTAGGTGTGGAATAAAGGTCAGTTTTCTGTCAAAGATTATACCTAAAAATTTGGTTTCCTCAACAACTGGAATAGGTGTTCCATCCAGTGTGAGGTTCGGTTCATCGTGATGTTTTCGTAACTGACAGAAATGCATGCATACCGTTTTTGATTTCGAGAATTTGAAACCGTTTGCATTGGCCCAATTTTGAATTTTGTTTATATTTTGCTGCAGTTGTCTTTCAGTTGTATGCCTGTGCTTTGACCGATAACATATTAGAAAATCATCAACGTATAATGAGCAATCCACACCAGGAGTCAAACACTTGGTGATGCTATTAATTTTTATGTTAAAGAGCGTCACAGATAAAATACTGCCCTGGGGCACACCCATCTCTTGTTCGTGCAGATCTGAGAGGGTAGAGCCCACTCGTACTTTGAATTCTCTGTCGGAGAGAAAGTTGGATATGAAATAGGGCAGACGGCCTTTTAGACCTAGATCGTTCAGGTCATTTAGTATCCCATACTTCCATGTCGTGTCATAGGCCTTTTCTAAATCAAAGAAAACCGCTACTAAATGTTCTTTCTTAATAAATGCATCGCGAATGAATGTTTCTAGTCTAACCAGATGATCATTGGTGCTCCGGCCATATCGAAAGCCACTTTGGAAAGGAAATATTAAATTGTTAGTTTCCAAATACCAGACAAGCCGAGAATTGATCATTCGTTCCATTGTTTTGCACACACAGCTTGTGAGTGCAATTGGTCGATAGCTGTTGGGGTCTTCGCTATCTTTACCGGGTTTGGGGACTGGTATTACAGTTGCTTCTTTCCAGATTTTTGGTACATTACCAGTAATCCATAAATCATTGAAGAGTTTCAAAAGAGATGTTAATGATGATTCTGGAAGGTGTTTCAGAAACTGGTAATGTATCTCGTCAGGCCCAGCGGATGTATCATGGGCCTTGTCTAAAGCCTCCCTAAGCTCTGATAGTGAGAACAATTGATTATAACTTTCCGAGTTGTTGGATGTGAATTTTAAACGTGACTTTTCTTTTTGAGTTTTAAGTTTTCGGAAGGCTTCTGAATAATTAGATGATGAGGAATTTTTCGAGAAACTGTCAGCAAGAATATTTGCAATGTCACGTTTTGAACTAAAGTTGTTATTGTTCAGTGTCAGATGTCGGAGAGGGTTTTGCTTTCTCTTTCCGTTTATTTTGCGTATAGTGTCCCAAACTTTTTTAACAGAGGAACGAGAGTTTAAAGAAGAAACATACTTCTTCCATGATGCTCTTTTACTTTCTTTGATTATGCGGCGAGCTTTGGCCCGGGCAATGCGATATATATTTAAGTTTTCGGGCGTCGGTTGATTATTAAATTTCCTTAATGCTTCTCGGCGTAGTTTAATGGCTTCCTTACATTCCTTAGTGACCCAAGGTTTTTGGGTTCTTTTACAATATGGCGAGGACTTGGGAACGGATTCTTCTGTAATCTCTATTAAAATAGATGTAAAATGCTGAATGGTGTCGTCAACATTGAAAATTGTATCCTCATTCAGCCTAGTTTTACAGAGTGTTTCGAACTTGGCCCAGTCGGCCTTCTTTAAATTCCATTGTGGAATTACTTCATCGACTGTAGAGTTAAGATTTACAAGAAAGATTGGGAAGTGATCGCTGCTGTGAAGGTCATCAGCGACCTTCCATTCATAGTCCAAAAGCAGAGAAGGAGAACAAATTGTCAAATCGATGCTTGTGTATGTACCCGTGCCTGGGTGTAAATATGTAGGTGTTTTGGTATTATATAGACACAGATCGTGTCTAGAAATAAAGTCTTCAACTTTGTGACCTCTGTCACTTATATGATTTGATCCCCATAAAATGTTATGGGCATTAAAATCCCCGAGTAAAACAAAGGGTGCGGGAAGCTGTTGAACAAGATTGTCGAGTTCGTTTGGTACTAGGTTAGTCTTTGGTGGTAAATAAATAGAGCAAAATGTAATCACTCGATGTAGAGTGACGCTTACAGCAATGGCTTGTAAATTGGTGTTTAAATGAATGAAGCTATGAGGAGCTCTGTTGTTTACAATAACAGAAACTCCTCCTGATGCCCTATCAACATTTGGAGAGCAGGTGTTAAACAGGGAGTAGTTTTTAAATGTGATATTGTCCGTATCTTTCAAGAATGTTTCTTGAAGGCATAGTACCGCAGGATCATGTTCGTTTAAAAGCAGGAGAAGATCATGGTAGTTGGTTTTAAGTCCTCTACAGTTCCATTGTAAAATGGTGTTCTTCATTACAACTTTATATTTAAGATTCTGGAGCTAGGTTAGACCTTTCGCGGAGACAATCTGTTTGGTTATTTATCTGGAGGAAGTACGGGGGTGTATTTTTTGTTGTTAGGTCTGGAGCTACCTTGAGTACATGGAGCAGATTCTTCTGCATCCATGTCCTCCAAGTCTCCAAACCTATTGTGCAGCTTTATGGGGTCATGAGACCCCTTTTGCTGCCTATTTGTTTGTGACTTTTTCTTACTATTTGGTGATCTTGGTGGTGGAGTATTGTTGAATGTCGTTTGTGTCGATGTTGAGTTTTTCTGGGGTTTGTAGTGCGGGATGTTCGAGTCGGAATGGGATTCAGGAGGGTTTGTTTGAGTTTGAGCGTCTTTCATTGCTTTTTGGCTGCTCTTCACTACAGTTGAGAAGAATGGGCCGGGGAGTGATCTAGCTTGAACAAGCTTCCTGGCCTCTGGATAGGGGATGTTGGACGTGTATTTAACCCTCTGGATTTCCTTCTCCTGTTTCCATGTGTCGCAGTCCTTTGAACTAGCATGGTGTTCTTTGCCGCAGTTGACGCAATGCGGAGTGGCTTTGCACTCTGATTCCCGATGGGAGGGATCGCCGCATCGGCCGCATATTTGACTTCTAGAGCATCTGTCTTCATGATGACCGTATTTTTGACATTTGTAACATCGGAGGGGATTTGGTATGTATACCTCAACCTTAACTTGTAGGAATCCAACCTTGACCACTTTAGGTACTGTTGGCTTATTAAAGGTGAGTATAATAGTGTTGGTGTCCTGCAGATTGTTGTTTCGTTTGATACGAATTCTGCGGACTGCAGTGACACCTTCATTTTTCATACCCTCGACGATTTCTTTGTCGGTGACTCCTGCTAGGTCACGGCAACGAATGACGCCTTTTGATGTGTTAAGTGTAGAGTGGGCGAAACAGTTTACTGAAATATCGTGAAAGGTCTTAATTTTTAGGATATTTTCAGTGTGTGCTTTGCGCTCACACTCTACAAGTAGGCCGCCTGATTTTAGTTTTTTTTACACTTTTCGGCTTGCCAACTAATCCAAGTATAGTCTTTTCGACTATAAATGGCGATAGTGCAGCAAGTGGTTTAGCCTCGTCTTTCGATTGGATGACCATGAAGCGAGGAAAGGATTCCACACTACATGGCTCATCATCCGACTCTGACCCTGTTTTGGTACGTTTGTGTTGGTTTTTTTTGGAATTATCCATGATGGCTTGAATAAAATTTCAGCACCCGTGCTCCCCACCCACCAAGGAGCCCAACAAGGGGACACTTTTCAAGTGTCAGGGATACACAGATGCCATACTCAGTTGATAAAATTACCTTTGAATGACCCTGAAGTCGCCAATTTCTAAGGTCGGTAAAATTACCCCCCGATTGACCCGTTAAGCCACCGCCTTCTAGGAAGTCTTCTAAGACTTGGAAAAGGGAAAGATAAAGGAAGAGAATTTAGGGGCAACGGTGGTATCAAGAGAGATACAAGGAGACAGATAAAGAAGGTGAGAGAGTAAATAAAGACCTCCTAGGGCTCGGCGTGACCAGCCGATTTGTCGGAACCGGGCCCATCCCGACCACCCGTCTAAGAGAAGTAGAGGCCAAAGTAGTGTGTTGCAGGGAAAGCCTCTGCTCAACTACCAGGATCCTTTCCTCCTCCGACACGGGACGCAACCCACGGCAAACAGGTTGCCTCTACTTAGTCGCCTTTTACGACACGTAGCGAGGCACGTCGGGCCAATTCTACAACCCCGGACCCGCAGGGGGACCTCCTTAGGAAAAGTTCAAAGAAGGACTGGTGGGTTTTTACCAGTTTTTGCCCAAGGAAGACTTTCCTAATGTCAAAACTTTTGCATCAAGGTACCTTTCAATCTTTGGAACAACATACCTGTGTGAACAAACATTTTCAAGAATGAAATACGTGAAGAACAATTTGAAAACAAACTTGTCCGATGATAATCTCAGGTCACTGTTGATGTTAGGGACATCAAATCTAAAGCCAGAAATGTCTGCTATTTTGGCATCCAGGAAACAATTTCACCATTCCCACTAATACAGGTGTTCATGTGTAGTGTATCAATGTGTTATTAAATAATAACTGAATAAAATAATATTAAATAAATAATTAAAAACAACATCCATGTTTTGATTCTTTTTTATTTGGACCTCGAGTGTGTAGTCGGCCCCCGAACTGCTGTTTGATAGTTAATGCGGCCCTGGGGCTGAAAAGTTTGGAGACTCCTGCTGTAGGAGAAAAGCTTGTTCCGCTTCCTTTTGTCGTTGTATAAATTTCTCCAATTCTTCTTTCTGCCTCTGTCTAAAATTCTCCACTTGCGGCAATGAAGGAGGAGACGAAGGTTCCGGAACAAATTCTTGCGAGGTAAGAAAATCCACAAAATCCCAATGTACCTCTTCTGAAAGTAAGTTCCCTTGGGCGGTGTCCACTGCTGGTGCACCCCAGTGAATCGTTTTCTGAGTTTCCGTCATGTTGAATCACTGTCGCATAGATTGACTGCACACAATCGTTAGCGAATCTATATAGACCACGTGACGTCACAGACTGCTCTCTTCGGATTGGATGCGGGCTGACTGAATTTTGTCACGCGTGTTTGGATTGGTCAATGAACTCAATCCGTTTCAATCCTGCCTCTCCCTATAAATAAGCGCAGTTCAGCGCAATCACTCACCTGTTCTCGGAGCCTCAAGATGTGGACCGACGTTCAATCTTCCACCCTTGTGTCAACAATGATGTTCAGGACGGACATACCCATGTATGTCCGATCCAAGTGGACTGTTGTCGATAGGACAGATACTAGTCTATGGATGAGAAGAGTTTACATAGAAAGACAAGGATGCCTCAAGAGGGTACTTGTGTATGGACTTGCAGTTAGAAGGAGTTTAAGAAGAAGAAGATGTGACACATGCCATCTATGTTAATATTAACATAAAACCAAAGGCCCTTTTCAGGGCCACACACATTTTTCGAAAAGAGATTGACTTTCCATTGCCTACCCTTTTTTCTTTACAAAAAAAATTAAAAAAATAGGGTCCCAACCCTATTCCATTTCCCCTTGAGGCTCAACAGACCCAAACGTCTTTTTCTTCCAATGTTAAATTTCCATTGACGCTAATCTTATCCAGGGTTTTTTGCCCATGTTAAATTTCCCTTGACGCTAAAGTGACCCAGGGTGGTTAATGTTAAATTTCCATTGACGCCAAAGTGACCCAGGGTGTTTTTTTAATGCTAATTCCCCTTGACGCTAAGGTGACCCCATTCACTACTGTTGAAGGTAAGGATAATGGTGTTGGTGTCCTGCAGGTTATTATTACGTTTGATGCGTATTCGACGGACTGCAGTGACACCTTCACTTTTCATTCCTTCAATGATATCTGCGTCGGTGACTCCAGCCAAGTCACGACAGCGAATCACGCCTTTGGACGTATTCAGTGTGGTGTGAGCGAATGAAGGAGTATTGAAAATACAAGATACAAAAAACTATATTTAACGAGAGTAGTCCAGAAAACATTAAATACACAAGTGTGATGTTTTACCCCAACCCCTTGTATTATACATGTATTTATAAGTCTGTAAGTGGAGCCAGGTAAGCTTTGTTTTTCCAAGTACCTAAGTTGGCTGATCCTCTTACGTAACCCAGTCTTTGTTTGAGCTCTTGAGTGGAAATCTGGCGGGAATGTTTGTACATGGGAACACGTGACGTAGACAACTTCAAAGAGCCGGAAGCCGACAATGGTAGGCTGGACAGTACATGGGGACACACAGACTGACATTTTTATGATTGACAGTTCGATCAAATGACCAGAGTCCGTCGCCATCCAATCGGGATGCGTTGTAGGTGGGACTTGATTCGAGAAACTGGCATAAGACTTGTACAAGCCTGAAATTCGTCAGTTGGTGTTTAAGAGTCGCAGTGACACACACTCCGTTAGCCATTCGTAAAAATTGGCGGAATTTAGGAAATTCATGAAATAGCTTCGATCAGGAAGCTTTCGGGGGACGAAAGAATTTCAGAGAATTTCGGGGGACGAGAGAAGTTCAGAGAATTTCGGGTGACGGTGAGAGATACCGAGTGAATTTCGGGTGACCTCAAGGGATACCGTCAAGGGTTCCGGATACTAGAAGAGGAACCGGAAGTCAAGATAACGGCAAGGAACAAGGATTATAGAAGAGGTTTGATTGATTGATTGATTGTTTGTTTTTTTACGGCGCATCAGCGCTTTTAGGCTATTTAGCGCCAAACAAAGTGTTACTTTTATAATCTTTTAAAACTTATAAAAAGGTTCTATATCGACCAGCGATATAAAAGAACAAATGGTTGAAATTAAAAACGGTAAGATGGTAACGGTGCAAAGTAAAGCTTCCCGATCAACGGGAGATGTAAAAAAGATGAATAGGTATTAAAATGGGACGGTATATATATTGCATAAAACTGCACAAAGTGATAGCATAAAAGTCAGAGTTTAGAGTAAATATTTACGGCTTTCAAGAACTCGATAATACGAGTGATGTTTATATTATCAAAAAGTTCTTTCATGTCATGCACAACGTAATAACGATCGCGCGTAGGTTGTAGGTCAAAGCACTCTATCATAAAGTGCTTGACAGTGAATGGTTCATTGCAAGAAACGCACTCTGGTGGGTCTTCACCTTTTAGTATGTGGGTGTGGGTGATATAAGTATGACCAATTCGGATTCTTGCAATGACTACCTCCTCCCTACGAATGCTTCTGTAGGAAGGAGTCCATTCTCCTAGAGTTGGTTTGATTGCATGAAGTTTGTTATTTACAGCATCATTCCATGATGCCTGCCACTTCTGACGTAAGAACTTTCTGATACAAGGTTTAAAATCAGTATATGGTATTTTAAAATTAGATGGTTCTTGAGAAAGGGCCATTTTAGCAGCGCGATCTGCTTTTTCGTTACCTTTAATACCAATGTGGCTAGGTAACCAACAGTATATTATATTGTGGGAGACACTCAGCTCGGTATTTTTTACAAGTATGTTTTTCAATAATGGGTTCTCCAGTTTTCTATTGTGTAGTGACTGAAGTACTGATAGCGAGTCGGAGAAGATGATACAGTTTGAAATACGGTTCTTTTCTATATGTTGCAGAGCAAGGTCTATTGCTCTGATTTCGGCTGTAAAACTTGATGCTCCATTTGGTAAGCGAACTTGCGTTGTGTGATTTCCACAAGCAAAGGCTGCAGCAGCCTTTTCCTCATCCTTTGATCCATCAGTGTAAATTCTGGTGTAGTTTTTAAATTCGGTGAGGAGTTCATGGTAAGAGTTGTGGAAGATAGAAGGGTTTGTTTCGGATTTTTTTCCATCGTGTAGCGTAAAACGTACTTTTGGTTGTTTAATTAGCCAGGGTGGTGTTTCAGAGATGGATGTTTTCTGAATTTTTGAAAGATCTATATTTGTAGTGTCAAGGCTGGATGATATTCTAATGCCAAAGGAAGGTATGGCGTTTGGTTTATTTTCGTATAAAGTTTTGTATTTGGGTTGAAAAACAGCCGAAAAAGCAGGATTCAGAGGGTTTGATTTTAATTTGAGAGCATACTGTGCGGAAAGCATTTCTCTACGATGCGATAACGGTGGTTCATTCGCCTCAGCTAGAAGGCTTTCACACGGGGATGTTTTAAATGCTCCCAGAGCCAGTCTTATTCCCTGATGATGAATTGGATCAAGCATTTTAAGATACGATTTTCTGGCAGAACCATACACAACGCAACTATAGAAGAGGAAGCGGAAGTGGAGATCACGAAAGGAGAGAAAGACAAGGGAACAAAGAGATTTAGATGAGTAGCACTCAAGAAGGGAAAAATCTCCTCACACTGTGAACTTAAATGATGATCAAAGGGATCATTGGGTGAAAGAGAGACATTGATTACTTTAAATTCTTTTAAATTTCATTTATTAAATTGTTATTGTTTAAATTTCATCTTTGTATTTCTTTTAATTTAACTGTCGGCATTGCTGACTGGGGGCTCGTAGCCATAAATATATTTAGTCAATAAATAATATAGTGTCCAGAATTAACCTTCTGAATAAGGACCAGGGGAACTTCTCATAACTCGTTAAAGTCTATAAGAAGAACCCCACCCCTAGACAACCAGGACACCCCCACAACAAGGTCCCGACATGTTTAGTATTTGTTTTGACTCACTTTTTAAGCAGTGTGCTTCTTTTTCCATTCTTGGGCAGTTTGATTGATTGATTGATTGTTTATTTTTTAACGGCGCATCAGCACTTTTAGGCTATTTAGCGCCAAACAAAGTGTTATTTATATAATCTTTTAAAACTTATAAAAGGTCCTATATCGACCAGCGATATAAAAGAACAAATGGTTGAAATTGAAAACGGTAAGATGGTAACGGTGCAAAATAAAGCTTCCCGATCAACGGGAGATGTAAAAAAGATGAATAGGTATTAAAATGGGACGGTATATATATTGCATAAAACTGCACAAGGTGATAGCATAAAAGTCAGAGTTTAGAGTAAATATTTACGGCTTTCAAGAACTCGATAATACGAGTGATATTTATATTATCAAAAAGTTCTTTCATGTCATGCACAACGTAATAACGATCGCGCGTAGGTTGTAGGTCAAAGCACTCTATCATAAAGTGCTTGACAGTGAATGGTTCATTGCAAGAAACGCACTCTGGTGGGTCTTCACCTTTTAGTATGTGGGTGTGGGTGATATAAGTATGACCAATTCGGATTCTTGCAATGACTACCTCCTCCCTACGAATGCTTCTGTAGGAAGGAGTCCATTCTCCTAGAGTTGGCTTGATTGCATGAAGTTTGTTATTTACAGCATCATTCCATGATGCCTGCCACTTCTGACGTAAGAACTTTCTGATACAAGGTTTAAAATCAGTATATGGTATTTTAAAATCAGATGGTTCTTGAGAAAGGGCCATTTTAGCAGCGCGATCTGCTTTATCGTTACCTTTAATACCAATGTGGCTAGGTAACCAACAGTATATTATATTGTGGGAGACACTCAGCTCGGTATTTTTTACGAGTATGTTTTTCAATAATGGGTTCTCCAGTTTTCTATTGTGTAGTGACTGGAGTACTGATAGAGAGTCGGAGAAGATGATACTGTTTAAAATACGGTCCTTTTCTATATGTTGCAGAGCAAGGTCTATTGCTCTGATTTCGGCTGTAAAACTTGATGCTCCATTTGGTAAGCGAACTTGCGTTGTGTGATTTCCACAAACAAAGGCTGCAGCAGCCTTTTCCTCATCCTTTGATCCATCAGTGTAAATTCTGGTGTAGTTTTTAAATTCGGTGAGAAGTTCATGGTAAGAGTTGTGGAAGATAGAAGGGTTTGTTTCGGATTTTTTTCCATCGTGTAGCGTAAAACGTACTTTTGGTTGTTTAATTAGCCAGGGTGGTGTTTCAGAGATGGATGTTTTCTGAATTTTAGAAAGATCTATATTTGTAGTGTCAAGGCTGGATGATATTCTAATGCCAAAGGAAGGTATGGCGTTTGGTTTATTTTCGTATAAAGTTTTGTATTTGGGTTGAAAAACAGCCGAAAAAGCAGGATTCAGAGGGTTTGATTTTAATTTGAGAGCATACTGTGCGGAAAGCATTTCTCTACGATGCGATAACGGTGGTTCATTCGCCTCAGCTAGAAGGCTTTCACACGGGGATGTTTTAAATGCTCCCAGAGCCAGTCTTATTCCCTGATGATGAATTGGATCAAGCATTTTAAGATACGATTTTCTGGCTGAACCATACACAACGCAACCATAGTCCAGTTTGGAGCGAATAAACGTTCTGTTTAAATTTAAGATGACTTTTCTATCAGCACCCCAGTCAGTGTGCGCTACTACTTTAAGTAGGTTAAGTACTTTTAAGCATTTAGCTTTTAAGTTCTTTAGGTGTGGAATAAAGGTCAGTTTTCTGTCAAAGATTATACCTAAAAATTTGGTTTCCTCAACAACTGGAATAGGTGTTCCATCCAGTGTGAGGTTCGGTTCATCGTGATGTTTTCGTAACTGACAGAAATGCATGCATACCGTTTTTGATTTCGAGAATTTGAAACCGTTTGCATTGGCCCAATTTTGAATTTTGTTTATATTTTGCTGCAGTTGTCTTTCAGTTGTATGCCTGTGCTTTGACCGATAACATATTAGAAAATCATCAACGTATAATGAGCAATCCACACCAGGAGTCAAACACTTGGTGATGCTATTAATTTTTATGTTAAAGAGCGTCACAGATAAAATACTGCCCTGGGGCACACCCATCTCTTGTTCGTGCAGATCTGAGAGGGTAGAGCCCACTCGTACTTTGAATTCTCTGTCGGAGAGAAAGTTGGATATGAAATAGGGCAGACGGCCTTTTAGACCTAGATCGTTCAGGTCATTTAGTATCCCATACTTCCATGTCGTGTCATAGGCCTTTTCTAAATCAAAGAAAACCGCTACTAAATGTTCTTTCTTAATAAATGCATCGCGAATGAATGTTTCTAGTCTAACCAGATGATCATTGGTGCTCCGGCCATATCGAAAGCCACTTTGGAAAGGAGATATTAAATTGTTAGTTTCCAAATACCAGACAAGCCGAGAATTGATCATTCGTTCCATTGTTTTGCACACACAGCTTGTGAGTGCAATTGGTCGATAGCTGTTGGGGTCTTCGCTATCTTTACCGGGTTTGGGGACTGGTATTACAGTTGCTTCTTTCCAGATTTTTGGTACATTACCAGTAATCCATAAATCATTGAAGAGTTTCAAAAAAGATGTTAATGATGATTCTGGAAGGTGTTTCAGAAACTGGTAATGTATCTCGTCAGGCCCAGCGGATGTATCATGGGCCTTGTCTAAAGCCTCCCTAAGCTCTGATAGTGAGAACAATTGATTATAACTTTCCGAGTTGTTGGATGTGAATTTTAAACGTTACTTTTCTTTTTGAGTTTTAAGTTTTCGGAAGGCTTCTGAATAATTAGATGATGAGGAATTTTTCGAGAAACTGTCAGCAAGAATATTTGCAATGTCACGTTTTGAACTAAAGTTGTTATTGTTCAGTGTCAGATGTCGGAGAGGGTTTTGCTTTCTCTTTCCGTTTATTTTGCGTATAGTGTCCCAAACTTTTTTAACAGAGGAACGAGAGTTTAAAGAAGAAACATACTTCTTCCATGATGCTCTTTTACTTTCTTTGATTATGCGGCGAGCTTTGGCCCGGGCAATGCGATATATATTTAAGTTTTCGGGCGTCGGTTGATTATTAAATTTCCTTAATGCTTCTCGGCGTAGTTTAATGGCTTCCTTACATTCCTTAGTGACCCAAGGTTTTTGGGTTCTTTTACAATATGGCGAGGACTTGGGAACGGATTCTTCTGTAATCTCTATTAAAATAGATGTAAAATGCTGAATGGTGTCGTCAACATTGAAAATTGTATCCTCATTCAGCCTAGTTTTACAGAGTGTTTCGAACTTGGCCCAGTCGGCCTTCTTTAAATTCCATTGTGGAATTACTTCATCGACTGTAGAGTTAAGATTTACAAGAAAGATTGGGAAGTGATCGCTGCTGTGAAGGTCATCAGCGACCTTCCATTCATAGTCCAAAAGCAGAGAAGGAGAACAAATTGTCAAATCGATGCTTGTGTATGTACCCGTGCCTGGGTGTAAATATGTAGGTGTTTTGGTATTATATAGACACAGATCGTGTCTAGAAATAAAGTCTTCAACTTTGTGACCTCTGTCACTTATATGATTTGATCCCCATAAAATGTTATGGGCATTAAAATCCCCGAGTAAAACAAAGGGTGCGGGAAGCTGTTGAACAAGATTGTCGAGTTCGTTTGGTACTAGGTTAGTCTTTGGTGGTAAATAAATAGAGCAAAATGTAATCACTCGATGTAGAGTGACGCTTACAGCAATGGCTTGTAAATTGGTGTTTAAATGAATGAAGCTATGAGGAGCTCTGTTGTTTACAATAACAGAAACTCCTCCTGATGCCCTATCAACATTTGGAGAGCAGGTGTTAAACAGGGAGTAGTTTTTAAATGTGATATTGTCCGTATCTTTCAAGAATGTTTCTTGAAGGCATAGTACCGCAGGATCATGTTCGTTTAAAAGCAGGAGAAGATCATGGTAGTTGGTTTTAAGTCCTCTACAGTTCCATTGTAAAATGGTGTTCTTCATTACAACTTTATATTTAAGATTCTGGAGCTAGGTTAGACCTTTCGCGGAGACAATCTGTTTGGTTATTTATCTGGAGGAAGTACGGGGGTGTATTTTTTGTTGTTAGGTCTGGAGCTACCTTGAGTACATGGAGCAGATTCTTCTGCATCCATGTCCTCCAAGTCTCCAAACCTATTGTGCAGCTTTATGGGGTCATGAGACCCCTTTTGCTGCCTATTTGTTTGTGACTTTTTCTTGCTATTTGGTGATCTTGGTGGTGGAGTATTGTTGAATGTCGTTTGTGTCGATGTTGAGTTTTTCTGGGGTTTGTAGTGCGGGATGTTCGAGTCGGAATGGGATTCAGGAGGGTTTGTTTGAGTTTGAGCGTCTTTCATTGCTTTTTGGCTGCTCTTCACTACAGTTGAGAAGGATGGGCCGGGGAGTGATCTAGCTTGAACAAGCTTCCTGGCCTCTGGATAGGGGATGTTGGACGTGTATTTAACCCTCTGGATTTCCTTCTCCTGTTTCCATGTGTCGCAGTCCTTTGAACTAGCATGGTGTTCTTTGCCGCAGTTGACGCAATGCGGAGTGGCTTTGCACTCTGATTCCCGATGGGAGGGATCGCCGCATCGGCCGCATATTTGACTTCTAGAGCATCTGTCTTCATGATGACCGTATTTTTGACATTTGTAACATCGGAGGGGATTTGGTATGTATACCTCAACCTTAACTTGTAGGAATCCAACCTTGACCACTTTAGGTACTGTTGGCTTATTAAAGGTGAGTATAATAGTGTTGGTGTCCTGCAGATTGTTGTTTCGTTTGATACGAATTCTGCGGACTGCAGTGACACCTTCATTTTTCATACCCTCGACGATTTCTTTGTCGGTGACTCCTGCTAGGTCACGGCAACGAATGACGCCTTTTGATGTGTTAAGTGTAGAGTGGGCGAAACAGTTTACTGAAATATCGTGAAAGGTCTTAATTTTTAGGATATTTTCAGTGTGTGCTTTGCGCTCACACTCTACAAGTAGGCCGCCTGATTTTAGTTTTTTTACACTTTTCGGCTTGCCAACTAATCCAAGTATAGTCTTTTCGACTATAAATGGCGATAGTGCAGCAAGTGGTTTAGCCTCGTCTTTCGATTGGATGACCATGAAGCGAGGAAAGGATTCCACACTACATGGCTCATCATCCGACTCTGACCCTGTTTTGGTACGTTTGTGTTGGTTTTTTTTGGAATTATCCATGATGGCTTGAATAAAATTTCAGCACCCGTGCTCCCCACCCACCAAGGAGCCCAACAAGGGGACACTTTTCAAGTGTCAGGGATACACAGATGCCATACTCAGTTGATAAAATTACCTTTGAATGACCCTGAAGTCGCCAATTTCTAAGGTCGGTAAAATTACCCCCCGATTGACCCGTTAAGCCACCGCCTTCTAGGAAGTCTTCTAAGACTTGGAAAAGGGAAAGATAAAGGAAGAGAATTTAGGGGCAACGGTGGTATCAAGAGAGATACAAGGAGACAGATAAAGAAGGTGAGAGAGTAAATAAAGACCTCCTAGGGCTCGGCGTGACCAGCCGATTTGTCGGAACCGGGCCCATCCCGACCACCCGTCTAAGAGAAGTAGAGGCCAAAGTAGTGTGTTGCAGGGAAAGCCTCTGCTCAACTACCAGGATCCTTTCCTCCTCCGACACGGGACGCAACCCACGGCAAACAGGTTGCCTCTACTTAGTCGCCTTTTACGACACGTAGCGAGGCACGTCGGGCCAATTCTACAACCCCGGACCCGCAGGGGGACCTCCTTAGGAAAAGTTCAAAGAAGGACTGGTGGGTTTTTACCAGTTTTTGCCCAAGGAAGACTTTCCTAATGTCAAAACTTTTGCATCAAGGTACCTTTCAATCTTTGGAACAACATACCTGTGTGAACAAACATTTTCAAGAATGAAATACGTGAAGAACAATTTGAAAACAAACTTGTCCGATGATAATCTCAGGTCACTGTTGATGTTAGGGACATCAAATCTAAAGCCAGAAATGTCTGCTATTTTGGCATCCAGGAAACAATTTCACCATTCCCACTAATACAGGTGTTCATGTGTAGTGTATCAATGTGTTATTAAATAATAACTGAATAAAATAATATTAAATAAATAATTAAAAACAACATCCATGTTTTGATTCTTTTTTATTTGGACCTCGAGTGTGTAGTCGGCCCCCGAACTGCTGTTTGATAGTTAATGCGGCCCTCGGGCTGAAAAGTTTGGAGACTCCTGCTGTAGGAGAAAAGCTTGTTCCGCTTCCTTTTGTCGTTGTATAAATTTCTCCAATTCTTCTTTCCGCCTCTGTCTAAAATTCTCCACTTGCGGCAATGAAGGAGGAGACGAAGGTTCCGGAACAAATTCTTGCGAGGTAAGAAAATCCACAAAATCCCAATGTACCTCTTCTGAAAGTAAGTTCCCTTGGGCGGTGTCCACTGCTGGTGCACCCCAGTGAATCGTTTTCTGAGTTTCCGTCATGTTGAATCACTGTCGCATAGATTGACTGCACACAATCGTTAGCGAATCTATATAGACCACGTGACGTCACAGACTGCTCTCTTCGGATTGGATGCGGGCTGACTGAATTTTGTCACGCGTGTTTGGATTGGTCAATGAACTCAATCCGTTTCAATCCTGCCTCTCCCTATAAATAAGCGCAGTTCAGCGCAATCACTCACCTGTTCTCGGAGCCTCAAGATGTGGACCGACGTTCAATTTTCCACCCTTGTGTCAACAATGATGTTCAGGACGGACATACCCATGTATGTCCGATCCAAGTGGACTGTTGTCGATAGGACAGATACTAGTCTATGGATGAGAAGAGTTTACATAGAAAGACAAGGATGCCTCAAGAGGGTACTTGTGTATGGACTTGCAGTTAGAAGGAGTTTAAGAAGAAGAAGATGTGACACATGCCATCTATGTTAATATTAACATAAAACCAAAGGCCCTTTTCAGGGCCACACACATTTTTCGAAAAGAGATTGACTTTCCATTGCCTACCCTTTTTTCTTTACAAAAAAAATTAAAAAAATAGGGTCCCAACCCTATTCCATTTCCCCTTGAGGCTCAACAGACCCAAACGTCTTTTTCTTCCAATGTTAAATTTCCATTGACGCTAATCTTATCCAGGGTTTTTTGCCCATGTTAAATTTCCCTTGACGCTAAAGTGACCCAGGGTGGTTAATGTTAAATTTCCATTGACGCCAAAGTGACCCAGGGTGTTTTTTTAATGCTAATTCCCCTTGACGCTAAGGTGACCCCATTCACTACTGTTGAAGGTAAGGATAATGGTATTGGTGTCCTGCAGGTTATTATTACGTTTGATGCGTATTCGACGGACTGCAGTGACACCTTCACTTTTCATTCCTTCAATGATATCTGCGTCGGTGACTCCAGCCAAGTCACGACAGCGAATCACGCCTTTGGACGTATTCAGTGTGGTGTGAGCGAATGAAGGAGTATTGAAAATACAAGATACAAAAAACTATATTTAACGAGAGTAGTCCAGAAAACATTAAATACACAAGTGTGATGTTTTACCCCAACCCCTTGTATTATACATGTATTTATAAGTCTGTAAGTGGAGCCAGGTAAGCTTTGTTTTTCCAAGTACCTAAGTTGGCTGATCCTCTTACGTAACCCAGTCTTTGTTTGAGCTCTTGCGGGAATGTTTGTACATGGGAACACGTGACGTAGACAACTTCAAAGAGCCGGAAGCCGACAATGGTAGGCTGGACAGTACATGGGGACACACAGACTGACATTTTTATGATTGACAGTTCGATCAAATGACCAGAGTCCGTCGCCATCCAATCGGGATGCGTTGTAGGTGGGACTTGATTCGAGAAACTGGCATAAGACTTGTACAAGCCTGAAATTCGTCAGTTGGTGTTTAAGAGTCGCAGTGACACACACTCCGTTAGCCATTCGTAAAAATTGGCGGAATTTAGGAAATTCATGAAATAGCTTCGATCAGGAAGCTTTCGGGGGACGAAAGAATTTCAGAGAATTTCGGGGGACGAGAGAAGTTCAGAGAATTTCGGGTGACGGTGAGAGATACCGAGTGAATTTCGGGTGACCTCAAGGGATACCGTCAAGGGTTCCGGATACTAGAAGAGGAACCGGAAGTCAAGATAACGGCAAGGAACAAGGATTATAGAAGAGGTTTGATTGATTGATTGATTGTTTGTTTTTTTACGGCGCATCAGCGCTTTTAGGCTATTTAGCGCCAAACAAAGTGTTACTTTTATAATCTTTTAAAACTTATAAAAAGGTTCTATATCGACCAGCGATATAAAAGAACAAATGGTTGAAATTAAAAACGGTAAGATGGTAACGGTGCAAAGTAAAGCTTCCCGATCAACGGGAGATGTAAAAAAGATGAATAGGTATTAAAATGGGACGGTATATATATTGCATAAAACTGCACAAAGTGATAGCATAAAAGTCAGAGTTTAGAGTAAATATTTACGGCTTTCAAGAACTCGATAATACGAGTGATGTTTATATTATCAAAAAGTTCTTTCATGTCATGCACAACGTAATAACGATCGCGCGTAGGTTGTAGGTCAAAGCACTCTATCATAAAGTGCTTGACAGTGAATGGTTCATTGCAAGAAACGCACTCCGGTGGGTCTTCACCTTTTAGTATGTGGGTGTGGGTGATATAAGTATGACCAATTCGGATTCTTGCAATGACTACCTCCTCCCTACGAATGCTTCTGTAGGAAGGAGTCCATTCTCCTAGAGTTGGTTTGATTGCATGAAGTTTGTTATTTACAGCATCATTCCATGATGCCTGCCACTTCTGACGTAAGAACTTTCTGATACAAGGTTTAAAATCAGTATATGGTATTTTAAAATTAGATGGTTCTTGAGAAAGGGCCATTTTAGCAGCGCGATCTGCTTTTTCGTTACCTTTAATACCAATGTGGCTAGGTAACCAACAGTATATTATATTGTGGGAGACACTCAGCTCGGTATTTTTTACAAGTATGTTTTTCAATAATGGGTTCTCCAGTTTTCTATTGTGTAGTGACTGAAGTACTGATAGCGAGTCGGAGAAGATGATACAGTTTGAAATACGGTTCTTTTCTATATGTTGCAGAGCAAGGTCTATTGCTCTGATTTCGGCTGTAAAACTTGATGCTCCATTTGGTAAGCGAACTTGCGTTGTGTGATTTCCACAAGCAAAGGCTGCAGCAGCCTTTTCCTCATCCTTTGATCCATCAGTGTAAATTCTGGTGTAGTTTTTAAATTCGGTGAGGAGTTCATGGTAAGAGTTGTGGAAGATAGAAGGGTTTGTTTCGGATTTTTTTCCATCGTGTAGCGTAAAACGTACTTTTGGTTGTTTAATTAGCCAGGGTGGTGTTTCAGAGATGGATGTTTTCTGAATTTTTGAAAGATCTATATTTGTAGTGTCAAGGCTGGATGATATTCTAATGCCAAAGGAAGGTATGGCGTTTGGTTTATTTTCGTATAAAGTTTTGTATTTGGGTTGAAAAACAGCCGAAAAAGCAGGATTCAGAGGGTTTGATTTTAATTTGAGAGCATACTGTGCGGAAAGCATTTCTCTACGATGCGATAACGGTGGTTCATTCGCCTCAGCTAGAAGGCTTTCACACGGGGATGTTTTAAATGCTCCCAGAGCCAGTCTTATTCCCTGATGATGAATTGGATCAAGCATTTTAAAATACGATTTTCTGGCAGAACCATACACAACGCAACTATAGAAGAGGAAGCGGAAGTGGAGATCACGAAAGGAGAGAAAGACAAGGGAACAAAGAGATTTAGATGAGTAGCACTCAAGAAGGGAAAAATCTCCTCACACTGTGAACTTAAATGATGATCAAAGGGATCATTGGGTGAAAGAGAGACATTGATTACTTTAAATTCTTTTAAATTTCATTTATTAAATTGTTATTGTTTAAATTTCATCTTTGTATTTCTTTTAATTTAACTGTCGGCATTGCTGACTGGGGGCTCGTAGCCATAAATATATTTAGTCAATAAATAATATAGTGTCCAGAATTAACCTTCTGAATAAGGACCAGGGGAACTTCTCATAACTCGTTAAAGTCTATAAGAAGAACCCCACCCCTAGACAACCAGGACACCCCCACAACAAGGTCCCGACATGTTTAGTATTTGTTTTGACTCACTTTTTAAGCAGTGTGCTTCTTTTTCCATTCTTGGGCAGTTTGATTGATTGATTGATTGTTTATTTTTTAACGGCGCATCAGCACTTTTAGGCTATTTAGCGCCAAACAAAGTGTTATTTATATAATCTTTTAAAACTTATAAAAGGTCCTATATCGACCAGCGATATAAAAGAACAAATGGTTGAAATTGAAAACGGTAAGATGGTAACGGTGCAAAATAAAGCTTCCCGATCAACGGGAGATGTAAAAAAGATGAATAGGTATTAAAATGGGACGGTATATATATTGCATAAAACTGCACAAGGTGATAGCATAAAAGTCAGAGTTTAGAGTAAATATTTACGGCTTTCAAGAACTCGATAATACGAGTGATATTTATATTATCAAAAAGTTCTTTCATGTCATGCACAACGTAATAACGATCGCGCGTAGGTTGTAGGTCAAAGCACTCTATCATAAAGTGCTTGACAGTGAATGGTTCATTGCAAGAAACGCACTCTGGTGGGTCTTCACCTTTTAGTATGTGGGTGTGATTGATTGATTGATTGATTTATTTTTAACGGCGCATCGGCACTGTTAGGCTATTTAGCGCCAAACAAAGTGTTATTTCTATAATCTTTTAAAACTTATAAAAGGTCCTATATCGACCAGCGATATAAAAGAACAAATGGTAGAAATTAAAAAACGGTAAGATGATAACGGTGCAAAAAAAGCTTCCCGATCAACGGGAGATGTAAAAAGGATGAATAGGTATTAAAATGGGACGGTATGTATATTGCATAAAACTGCACAAGGTGATAGCATAAAAGTCAGAGTTTAGAGTAAATATTTACGGCTTTCAAGAACTCGATAATACGAGTGATGTTTATATTATCAAAAAGTTCTTTCATGTCATGCACAACGTAATAACGATCGCGCGTAGGTTGTAGGTCAAAGCACTCTATCATAAAGTGCTTGACAGTGAATGGTTCATTGCAAGAAACGCACTCTGGAGGGTCTTCACCTTTTAGTATGTGGGTGTGGGTGATATAAGTATGACCAATTCGGATTCTTGCAATGACTACCTCCTCCCTACGAATGGTTCTGTAGGAAGGAGTCCATTCTCCTAGAGTTGGCTTGATTGCATGAAGTTTGTTATTTACAGCATCATTCCATGATGCCTGCCACTTCTGACGTAAGAACTTTCTGATACAAGGTTTAAAATCAGTATATGGTATTTTAAAATCAGATGGTTCTTGAGAAAGGGCCATTTTAGCAGCGCGATCTGCTTTATCGTTACCTTTAATACCAATGTGGCTAGGTAACCAACAGTATATTATATTGTGGGAGACACTCAGCTCGGTATTTTTTACAAGTATGTTTTTCAATAATGGGTTCTCCAGTTTTCTATTGTGTAGTGACTGGAGTACTGATAGAGAGTCGGAGAAGATGATACTGTTTAAAATACGGTCCTTTTCTATATGTTGCAGAGCAAGGTCTATTGCTCTGATTTCGGCTGTAAAACTTGATGCTCCATTTGGTAAGCGAACTTGCGTTGTGTGATTTCCACAAACAAAGGCTGCAGCAGCCTTTTCCTCATCCTTTGATCCATCAGTGTAAATTCTGGTGTACTTTTTAAATTCGGTGAGAAGTTCATGGTAAGAGTTGTGGAAGATAGAAGGGTTTGTTTCGGATTTTTTTCCATCGTGTAGCGTAAAACGTACTTTTGGTTGTTTAATTAGCCAGGGTGGTGTTTCAGAGATGGATGTTTTCTGAATTTTAGAAAGATCTATATTTGTAGTGTCAAGGCTGGATGATATTCTAATGCCAAAGGAAGGTATGGCGTTTGGTTTATTTTCGTATAAAGTTTTGTATTTGGGTTGAAAAACAGCCGAAAAAGCAGGATTCAGAGGGTTTGATTTTAATTTGAGAGCATACTGTGCGGAAAGCATTTCTCTACGATGCGATAACGGTGGTTCATTCGCCTCAGCTAGAAGGCTTTCACACGGGGATGTTTTAAATGCTCCCAGAGCCAGTCTTATTCCCTGATGATGAATTGGATCAAGCATTTTAAGATACGATTTTCTGGCTGAACCATACACAACGCAACCATAGTCCAGTTTGGAGCGAATAAACGTTCTGTTTAAATTTAAGATGACTTTTCTATCAGCACCCCAGTCAGTGTGCGCTACTACTTTAAGTAGGTTAAGTGCTTTTAAGCATTTAGCTTTTAAGTTCTTTAGGTGTGGAATAAAGGTCAGTTTTCTGTCAAAGATTATACCTAAAAATTTGGTTTCCTCAACAACTGGAATAGGTGTTCCATCCAGTGTGAGGTTCGGTTCATCGTGATGTTTTCGTAACTGACAGAAATGCATGCATACCGTTTTTGATTTCGAGAATTTGAAACCGTTTGCATTGGCCCAATTTTGAATTTTGTTTATATTTTGCTGCAGTTGTCTTTCAGTTGTATGCATGTGCTTTGACCGATAACATATTAGAAAATCATCAACGTATAATGAGCAATCCACACCAGGAGTCAAACACTTGGTGATGCTATTAATTTTTATGTTAAAGAGCGTCACAGATAAAATACTGCCCTGGGGCACACCCATCTCTTGTTCGTGCAGATCTGAGAGGGTAGAGCCCACTCGTACTTTGAATTCTCTGTCGGAGAGAAAGTTGGATATGAAATAGGGCAGACGGCCTTTTAGACCTAGATCGTTCAGGTCATTTAGTATCCCATACTTCCATGTCGTGTCATAGGCCTTTTCTAAATCAAAGAAAACCGCTACTAAATGTTCTTTCTTAATAAATGCATCGCGAATGAATGTTTCTAGTCTAACCAGATGATCATTGGTGCTCCGGCCATATCGAAAGCCACTTTGGAAAGGAGATATTAAATTGTTAGTTTCCAAATACCAGACAAGCCGAGAATTGATCATTCGTTCCATTGTTTTGCACACACAGCTTGTGAGTGCAATTGGTCGATAGCTGTTGGGGTCTTCGCTATCTTTACCGGGTTTGGGGACTGGTATTACAGTTGCTTCTTTCCAGATTTTTGGTACATTACCAGTAATCCATAAATCATTGAAGAGTTTCAAAAAAGATGTTAATGATGATTCTGGAAGGTGTTTCAGAAACTGGTAATGTATCTCGTCAGGCCCAGCGGATGTATCATGGGCCTTGTCTAAAGCCTCCCTAAGCTCTGATAGTGAGAACAATTGATTATAACTTTCCGAGTTGTTGGATGTGAATTTTAAACGTGACTTTTCTTTTTGAGTTTTAAGTTTTCGGAAGGCTTCTGAATAATTAGATGATGAGGAATTTTTCGAGAAACTGTCAGCAAGAATATTTGCAATGTCACGTTTTGAACTAAAGTTGTTATTGTTCAGTGTCAGATGTCGGAGAGGGTTTTGCTTTCTCTTTCCGTTTATTTTGCGTATAGTGTCCCAAACTTTTTTAACAGAGGAACGAGAGTTTAAAGAAGAAACATACTTCTTCCATGATGCTCTTTTACTTTCTTTGATTATGCGGCGAGCTTTGGCCCGGGCAATGCGATATATATTTAAGTTTTCGGGCGTCGGTTGATTATTAAATTTCCTTAATGCTTCTCGGCGTAGTTTAATGGCTTCCTTACATTCCTTAGTGACCCAAGGTTTTTGGGTTCTTTTACAATATGGCGAGGACTTGGGAACGGATTCTTCTGTAATCTCTATTAAAATAGATGTAAAATGCTGAATGGTGTCGTCAACATTGAAAATTGTATCCTCATTCAGCCTAGTTTTACAGAGTGTTTCGAACTTGGCCCAGTCGGCCTTCTTTAAATTCCATTGTGGAATTACTTCATCGACTGTAGAGTTAAGATTTACAAGAAAGATTGGGAAGTGATCGCTGCTGTGAAGGTCATCAGCGACCTTCCATTCATAGTCCAAAAGCAGAGAAGGAGAACAAATTGTCAAATCGATGCTTGTGTATGTACCCGTGCCTGGGTGTAAATATGTAGGTGTTTTGGTATTATATAGACACAGATCGTGTCTAGAAATAAAGTCTTCAACTTTGTGACCTCTGTCACTTATATGATTTGATCCCCATAAAATGTTATGGGCATTAAAATCCCCGAGTAAAACAAAGGGTGCGGGAAGCTGTTGAACAAGATTGTCGAGTTCGTTTGGTACTAGGTTAGTGTTTGGTGGTAAATAAATAGAGCAAAATGTAATCACTCGATGTAGAGTGACGCTTACAGCAATGGCTTGTAAATTGGTGTTTAAATGAATGAAGCTATGAGGAGCTCTGTTGTTTACAATAACAGAAACTCCTCCTGATGCCCTATCAACATTTGGAGAGCAGGTGTTAAACAGGGAGTAGTTTTTAAATGTGATATTGTCCGTATCTTTCAAGAATGTTTCTTGAAGGCATAGTACCGCAGGATCATGTTCGTTTAAAAGCAGGAGAAGATCATGGTAGTTGGTTTTAAGTCCTCTACAGTTCCATTGTAAAATGGTGTTCTTCATTACAACTTTATATTTAAGATTCTGGAGCTAGGTTAGACCTTTCGCGGAGACAATCTGTTTGGTTATTTATCTGGAGGAAGTACGGGGGTGTATTTTTTGTTGTTAGGTCTGGAGCTACCTTGAGTACATGGAGCAGATTCTTCTGCATCCATGTCCTCCAAGTCTCCAAACCTATTGTGCAGCTTTATGGGGTCATGAGACCCCTTTTGCTGCCTATTTGTTTGTGACTTTTTCTTGCTATTTGGTGATCTTGGTGGTGGAGTATTGTTGAATGTCGTTTGTGTCGATGTTGAGTTTTTCTGGGGTTTGTAGTGCGGGATGTTCGAGTCGGAATGGGATTCAGGAGGGTTTGTTTGAGTTTGAGCGTCTTTCATTGCTTTTTGGCTGCTCTTCACTACAGTTGAGAAGGATGGGCCGGGGAGTGATCTAGCTTGAACAAGCTTCCTGGCCTCTGGATAGGGGATGTTGGACGTGTATTTAACCCTCTGGATTTCCTTCTCCTGTTTCCATGTGTCGCAGTCCTTTATACTAGCATGGTGTTCTTTGCCGCAGTTGACGCAATGCGGAGTGGCTTTGCACTCTGATTCCCGATGGGAGGGATCGCCGCATCGGCCGCATATTTGACTTCTAGAGCATCTGTCTTCATGATGACCGTATTTTTGACATTTGTAACATCGGAGGGGATTTGGTATGTATACCTCAACCTTAACTTGTAGGAATCCAACCTTGACCACTTTAGGTACTGTTGGCTTATTAAAGGTGAGTATAATAGTGTTGGTGTCCTGCAGATTGTTGTTTCGTTTGATACGAATTCTGCGGACTGCAGTGACACCTTCATTTTTCATACCCTCGACGATTTCTTTGTCGGTGACTCCTGCTAGGTCACGGCAACGAATGACGCCTTTTGATGTGTTAAGTGTAGAGTGGGCGAAACAGTTTACTGAAATATCGTGAAAGGTCCTAATTTTTAGGATATTTTCAGTGTGTGCTTTGCGCTCACACTCTACAAGTAGGCCGCCTGATTTTAGTTTTTTTACACTTTTCGGCTTGCCAACTAATCCAAGTATAGTCTTTTCGACTATAAATGGCGATAGTGCAGCAAGTGGTTTAGCCTCGTCTTTCGATTGGATGACCATGAAGCGAGGAAAGGATTCCACACTACATGGCTCATCATCCGACTCTGATCCTGTTTTGGTACGTTTGTGTTGGTTTTTTTTGGAATTATCCATGATGGCTTGAATAAAATTTCAGCACCCGTGCTCCCCACCCACCAAGGAGCCCAACAAGGGGACACTTTTCAAGTGTCAGGGATACACAGATGCCATACTCAGTTGATAAAATTACCTTTGAATGACCCTGAAGTCGCCAATTTCTAAGGTCGGTAAAATTACCCCCCGATTGACCCGTTAAGCCACCGCCTTCTAGGAAGTCTTCTAAGACTTGGAAAAGGGAAAGATAAAGGAAGAGAATTTAGGGGCAACGGTGGTATCAAGAGAGATACAAGGAGACAGATAAAGAAGGTGAGAGAGTAAATAAAGACCTCCTAGGGCTCGGCGTGACCAGCCGATTTGTCGGAACCGGGCCCATCCCGACCACCCGTCTAAGAGAAGTAGAGGCCAAAGTAGTGTGTTGCAGGGAAAGCCTCTGCTCAACTACCAGGATCCTTTCCTCCTCCGACACGGGACGCAACCCACGGCAAACAGGTTGCCTCTACTTAGTCGCCTTTTACGACACGTAGCGAGGCACGTCGGGCCAATTCTACAACCCCGGACCCGCAGGGGGACCTCCTTAGGAAAAGTTCAAAGAAGGACTGGTGGGTTTTTACCAGTTTTTGCCCAAGGAAGACTTTCCTAATGTCAAAACTTTTGCATCAAGGTACCTTTCAATCTTTGGAACAACATACCTGTGTGAACAAACATTTTCAAGAATGAAATACGTGAAGAACAATTTGAAAACAAACTTGTCCGATGATAATCTCAGGTCACTGTTGATGTTAGGGACATCAAATCTAAAGCCAGAAATGTCTGCTATTTTGGCATCCAGGAAACAATTTCACCATTCCCACTAATACAGGTGTTCATGTGTAGTGTATCAATGTGTTATTAAATAATAACTGAATAAAATAATATTAAATAAATAATTAAAAACAACATCCATGTTTTGATTCTTTTTTATTTGGACCTCGAGTGTGTAGTCGGCCCCCGAACTGCTGTTTGATAGTTAATGCGGCCCTGGGGCTGAAAAGTTTGGAGACTCCTGCTGTAGGAGAAAAGCTTGTTCCGCTTCCTTTTGTCGTTGTATAAATTTCTCCAATTCTTCTTTCTGCCTCTGTCTAAAATTCTCCACTTGCGGCAATGAAGGAGGAGACGAAGGTTCCGGAACAAATTCTTGCGAGGTAAGACAATCCACAAAATCCCAATGTACCTCTTCTGAAAGTAAGTTCCCTTGGGCGGTGTCCACTGCTGGTGCACCCCAGTGAATCGTTTTCTGAGTTTCCGTCATGTTGAATCACTGTCGCATAGATTGACTGCACACAATCGTTAGCGAATCTATATAGACCACGTGACGTCACAGACTGCTCTCTTCGGATTGGATGCGGGCTGACTGAATTTTGTCACGCGTGTTTGGATTGGTCAATGAACTCAATCCGTTTCAATCCTGCCTCTCCCTATAAATAAGCGCAGTTCAGCGCAATCACTCACCTGTTCTCGGAGCCTCAAGATGTGGACCGACGTTCAATCTTCCACCCTTGTGTCAACAATGATGTTCAGGACGGACATACCCATGTATGTCCGATCCAAGTGGACTGTTGTCGATAGGACAGATACTAGTCTATGGATGAGAAGAGTTTACATAGAAAGACAAGGATGCCTCAAGAGGGTACTTGTGTATGGACTTGCAGTTAGAAGGAGTTTAAGAAGAAGAAGATGTGACACATGCCATCTATGTTAATATTAACATAAAACCAAAGGCCCTTTTCAGGGCCACACACATTTTTCGAAAAGAGATTGACTTTCCATTGCCTACCCTTTTTTCTTTACAAAAAAAATTAAAAAAATAGGGTCCCAACCCTATTCCATTTCCCCTTGAGGCTCAACAGACCCAAACGTCTTTTTCTTCCAATGTTAAATTTCCATTGACGCTAATCTTATCCAGGGTTTTTTGCCCATGTTAAATTTCCCTTGACGCTAAAGTGACCCAGGGTGGTTAATGTTAAATTTCCATTGACGCCAAAGTGACCCAGGGTGTTTTTTTAATGCTAATTCCCCTTGACGCTAAGGTGACCCCATTCACTACTGTTGAAGGTAAGGATAATGGTGTTGGTGTCCTGCAGGTTATTATTACGTTTGATGCGTATTCGACGGACTGCAGTGACACCTTCACTTTTCATTCCTTCAATGATATCTGCGTCGGTGACTCCAGCCAAGTCACGACAGCGAATCACGCCTTTGGACGTATTCAGTGTGGTGTGAGCGAATGAAGGAGTATTGAAAATACAAGATACAAAAAACTATATTTAACGAGAGTAGTCCAGAAAACATTAAATACACAAGTGTGATGTTTTACCCCAACCCCTTGTATTATACATGTATTTATAAGTCTGTAAGTGGAGCCAGGTAAGCTTTGTTTTTCCAAGTACCTAAGTTGGCTGATCCTCTTACGTAACCCAGTCTTTGTTTGAGCTCTTGAGTGGAAATCTGGCGGGAATGTTTGTACCTGGGAACACGTGACGTAGACAACTTCAAAGAGCCGGAAGCCGACAATGGTAGGCTGGACAGTACATGGGGACACACAGACTGACATTTTTATGATTGACAGTTCGATCAAATGACCAGAGTCCGTCGCCATCCAATCGGGATGCGTTGTAGGTGGGACTTGATTCGAGAAACTGGCATAAGACTTGTACAAGCCTGAAATTCGTCAGTTGGTGTTTAAGAGTCGCAGTGACACACACTCCGTTAGCCATTCGTAAAAATTGGCGGAATTTAGGAAATTCATGAAATAGCTTCGATCAGGAAGCTTTCGGGGGACGAAAGAATTTCAGAGAATTTCGGGGGACGAGAGAAGTTCAGAGAATTTCGGGTGACGGTGAGAGATACCGAGTGAATTTCGGGTGACCTCAAGGGATACCGTCAAGGGTTCCGGATACTAGAAGAGGAACCGGAAGTCAAGATAACGGCAAGGAACAAGGATTATAGAAGAGGTTTGATTGATTGATTGATTGTTTGTTTTTTTACGGCGCATCAGCGCTTTTAAGCTATTTAGCGCCAAACAAAGTGTTACTTTTATAATCTTTTAAAACTTATAAAAAGGTTCTATATCGACCAGCGATATAAAAGAACAAATGGTTGAAATTAAAAACGGTAAGATGGTAACGGTGCAAAGTAAAGCTTCCCGATCAACGGGAGATGTAAAAAAGATGAATAGGTATTAAAATGGGACGGTATATATATTGCATAAAACTGCACAAAGTGATAGCATAAAAGTCAGAGTTTAGAGTAAATATTTACGGCTTTCAAGAACTCGATAATACGAGTGATGTTTATATTATCAAAAAGTTCTTTCATGTCATGCACAACGTAATAACGATCGCGCGTAGGTTGTAGGTCAAAGCACTCTATCATAAAGTGCTTGACAGTGAATGGTTCATTGCAAGAAACGCACTCTGGTGGGTCTTCACCTTTTAGTATGTGGGTGTGGGTGATATAAGTATGACCAATTCGGATTCTTGCAATGACTACCTCCTCCCTACGAATGCTTCTGTAGGAAGGAGTCCATTCTCCTAGAGTTGGCTTGATTGCATGAAGTTTGTTATTTACAGCATCATTCCATGATGCCTGCCACTTCTGACGTAAGAACTTTCTGATACAAGGTTTAAAATCAGTATATGGTATTTTAAAATTAGATGGTTCTTGAGAAAGGGCCATTTTAGCAGCGCGATCTGCTTTTTCGTTACCTTTAATACCAATGTGGCTAGGTAACCAACAGTATATTATATTGTGGGAGACACTCAGCTCGGTATTTTTTACAAGTATGTTTTTCAATAATGGGTTCTCCAGTTTTCTATTGTGTAGTGACTGAAGTACTGATAGCGAGTCGGAGAAGATGATACAGTTTGAAATACGGTTCTTTCCTATATGTTGCAGAGCAAGGTCTATTGCTCTGATTTCGGCTGTAAAACTTGATGCTCCATTTGGTAAGCGAACTTGCGTTGTGTGATTTCCACAAGCAAAGGCTGCAGCAGCCTTTTCCTCATCCTTTGATCCATCAGTGTAAATTCTGGTGTAGTTTTTAAATTCGGTGAGGAGTTCATGGTAAGAGTTGTGGAAGATAGAAGGGTTTGTTTCGGATTTTTTTCCATCGTGTAGCGTAAAACGTACTTTTGGTTGTTTAATTAGCCAGGGTGGTGTTTCAGAGATGGATGTTTTCTGAATTTTTGAAAGATCTATATTTGTAGTGTCAAGGCTGGATGATATTCTAATGCCAAAGGAAGGTATGGCGTTTGGTTTATTTTCGTATAAAGTTTTGTATTTGGGTTGAAAAACAGCCGAAAAAGCAGGATTCAGAGGGTTTGATTTTAATTTGAGAGCAAACTGTGCGGAAAGCATTTCTCTACGATGCGATAACGGTGGTTCATTCGCCTCAGCTAGAAGGCTTTCACACGGGGATGTTTTAAATGCTCCCAGAGCCAGTCTTATTCCCTGATGATGAATTGGATCAAGCATTTTAAGATACGATTTTCTGGCAGAACCATACACAACGCAACTATAGAAGAGGAAGCGGAAGTGGAGATCACGAAAGGAGAGAAAGACAAGGGAACAAAGAGATTTAGATGAGTAGCACTCAAGAAGGGAAAAATCTCCTCACACTGTGAACTTAAATGATGATCAAAGGGATCATTGGGTGAAAGAGAGACATTGATTACTTTAAATTCTTTTAAATTTCATTTATTAAATTGTTATTGTTTAAATTTCATCTTTGTATTTCTTTTAATTTAACTGTCGGCATTGCTGACTGGGGGCTCGTAGCCATAAATATATTTAGTCAATAAATAATATAGTGTCCAGAATTAACCTTCTGAATAAGGACCAGGGGAACTTCTCATAACTCGTTAAAGTCTATAAGAAGAACCCCACCCCTAGACAACCAGGACACCCCCACAACAAGGTCCCGACATGTTTAGTATTTGTTTTGACTCACTTTTTAAGCAGTGTGCTTCTTTTTCCATTCTTGGGCAGTTTGATTGATTGATTGATTGTTTATTTTTTAACGGCGCATCAGCACTTTTAGGCTATTTAGCGCCAAACAAAGTGTTATTTATATAATCTTTTAAAACTTATAAAAGGTCCTATATCGACCAGCGATATAAAAGAACAAATGGTTGAAATTGAAAACGGTAAGATGGTAACGGTGCAAAATAAAGCTTCCCGATCAACGGGAGATGTAAAAAAGATGAATAGGTATTAAAATGGGACGGTATATATATTGCATAAAACTGCACAAGGTGATAGCATAAAAGTCAGAGTTTAGAGTAAATATTTACGGCTTTCAAGAACTCGATAATACGAGTGATATTTATATTATCAAAAAGTTCTTTCATGTCATGCACAACGTAATAACGATCGCGCGTAGGTTGTAGGTCAAAGCACTCTATCATAAAGTGCTTGACAGTGAATGGTTCATTGCAAGAAACGCACTCTGGAGGGTCTTCACCTTTTAGTATGTGGGTGTGATTGATTGATTGATTGATTTATTTTTAACGGCGCATCGGCACTGTTAGGCTATTTAGCGCCAAACAAAGTGTTATTTCTATAATCTTTTAAAACTTATAAAAGGTCCTATATCGACCAGCGATATAAAAGAACAAATGGTAGAAATTAAAAAACGGTAAGATGATAACGGTGCAAAAAAAGCTTCCCGATCAACGGGAGATGTAAAAAGGATGAATAGGTATTAAAATGGGACGGTATGTATATTGCATAAAACTGCACAAGGTGATAGCATAAAAGTCAGAGTTTAGACTAAATATTTACGGCTTTCAAGAACTCGATAATACGAGTGATGTTTATATTAACAAAAAGTTCTTTCATGTCATGCACAACGTAATAACGATCGCGCGTAGGTTGTAGGTCAAAGCACTCTATCATAAAGTGCTTGACAGTGAATGGTTCATTGCAAGAAACGCACTCTGGAGGGTCTTCACCTTTTAGTATGTGGGTGTGGGTGATATAAGTATGACCAATTCGGATTCTTGCAATGACTACCTCCTCCCTACGAATGGTTCTGTAGGAAGGAGTCCATTCTCCTAGAGTTGGCTTGATTGCATGAAGTTTGTTATTTACAGCATCATTCCATGATGCCTGCCACTTCTGACGTAAGAACTTTCTGATACAAGGTTTAAAATCAGTATATGGTATTTTAAAATCAGATGGTTCTTGAGAAAGGGCCATTTTAGCAGCGCGATCTGCTTTATCGTTACCTTTAATACCAATGTGGCTAGGTAACCAACAGTATATTATATTGTGGGAGACACTCAGCTCGGTATTTTTTACGAGTATGTTTTTCAATAATGGGTTCTCCAGTTTTCTATTGTGTAGTGACTGGAGTACTGATAGAGAGTCGGAGAAGATGATACTGTTTAAAATACGGTCCTTTTCTATATGTTGCAGAGCAAGGTCTATTCCTCTGATTTCGGCTGTAAAACTTGATGCTCCATTTGGTAAGCGAACTTGCGTTGTGTGATTTCCACAAACAAAGGCTGCAGCAGCCTTTTCCTCATCCTTTGATCCATCAGTGTAAATTCTGGTGTAGTTTTTAAATTCGGTGAGAAGTTCATGGTAAGAGTTGTGGAAGATAGAAGGGTTTGTTTCGGATTTTTTTCCATCGTGTAGCGTAAAACGTACTTTTGGTTGTTTAATTAGCCAGGGTGGTGTTTCAGAGATGGATGTTTTCTGAATTTTAGAAAGATCTATATTTGTAGTGTCAAGGCTGGATGATATTCTAATGCCAAAGGAAGGTATGGCGTTTGGTTTATTTTCGTATAAAGTTTTGTATTTGGGTTGAAAAACAGCCGAAAAAGCAGGATTCAGAGGGTTTGATTTTAATTTGAGAGCATACTGTGCGGAAAGCATTTCTCTACGATGCGATAACGGTGGTTCATTCGCCTCAGCTAGAAGGCTTTCACACGGGGATGTTTTAAATGCTCCCAGAGCCAGTCTTATTCCCTGATGATGAATTGGATCAAGCATTTTAAGATACGATTTTCTGGCTGAACCATACACAACGCAACCATAGTCCAGTTTGGAGCGAATAAACGTTCTGTTTAAATTTAAGATGACTTTTCTATCAGCACCCCAGTCAGTGTGCGCTACTACTTTAAGTAGGTTAAGTGCTTTTAAGCATTTAGCTTTTAAGTTCTTTAGGTGTGGAATAAAGGTCAGTTTTCTGTCAAAGATTATACCTAAAAATTTGGTTTCCTCAACAACTGGAATAGGTGTTCCATCCAGTGTGAGGTTCGGTTCATCGTGATGTTTTCGTAACTGACAGAAATGCATGCATACCGTTTTTGATTTCGAGAATTTGAAACCGTTTGCATTGGACCAATTTTGAATTTTGTTTATATTTTGCTGCAGTTGTCTTTCAGTTGTATGCATGTGCTTTGACCGATAACATATTAGAAAATCATCAACGTATAATGAGCAATCCACACCAGGAGTCAAACACTTGGTGATGCTATTAATTTTTATGTTAAAGAGCGTCACAGATAAAATACTGCCCTGGGGCACACCCATCTCTTGTTCGTGCAGATCTGAGAGGGTAGAGCCCACTCGTACTTTGAATTCTCTGTCGGAGAGAAAGTTGGATATGAAATAGGGCAGACGGCCTTTTAGACCTAGATCGTTCAGGTCATTTAGTATCCCATACTTCCATGTCGTGTCATAGGCCTTTTCTAAATCAAAGAAAACCGCTACTAAATGTTCTTTCTTAATAAATGCATCGCGAATGAATGTTTCTAGTCTAACCAGATGATCATTGGTGCTCCGGCCATATCGAAAGCCACTTTGGAAAGGAGATATTAAATTGTTAGTTTCCAAATACCAGACAAGCCGAGAATTGATCATTCGTTCCATTGTTTTGCACACACAGCTTGTGAGTGCAATTGGTCGATAGCTGTTGGGGTCTTCGCTATCTTTACCGGGTTTGGGGACTGGTATTACAGTTGCTTCTTTCCAGATTTTTGGTACATTACCAGTAATCCATAAATCATTGAAGAGTTTCAAAAAAGATGTTAATGATGATTCTGGAAGGTGTTTCAGAAACTGGTAATGTATCTCGTCAGGCCCAGCGGATGTATCATGGGCCTTGTCTAAAGCCTCCCTAAGCTCTGATAGTGAGAACAATTGATTATAACTTTCCGAGTTGTTGGATGTGAATTTTAAACGTGACTTTTCTTTTTGAGTTTTAAGTTTTCGGAAGGCTTCTGAATAATTAGATGATGAGGAATTTTTCGAGAAACTGTCAGCAAGAATATTTGCAATGTCACGTTTTGAACTAAAGTTGTTATTGTTCAGTGTCAGATGTCGGAGAGGGTTTTGCTTTCTCTTTCCGTTTATTTTGCGTATAGTGTCCCAAACTTTTTTAACAGAGGAACGAGAGTTTAAAGAAGAAACATACTTCTTCCATGATGCTCTTTTACTTTCTTTGATTATGCGGCGAGCTTTGGCCCGGGCAATGCGATATATATTTAAGTTTTCGGGCGTCGGTTGATTATTAAATTTCCTTAATGCTTCTCGGCGTAGTTTAATGGCTTCCTTACATTCCTTAGTGACCCAAGGTTTTTGGGTTCTTTTACAATATGGCGAGGACTTGGGAACGGATTCTTCTGTAATCTCTATTAAAATAGATGTAAAATGCTGAATGGTGTCGTCAACATTGAAAATTGTATCCTCATTCAGCCTAGTTTTACAGAGTGTTTCGAACTTGGCCCAGTCGGCCTTCTTTAAATTCCATTGTGGAATTACTTCATCGACTGTAGAGTTAAGATTTACAAGAAAGATTGGGAAGTGATCGCTGCTGTGAAGGTCATCAGCGACCTTCCATTCATAGTCCAAAAGCAGAGAAGGAGAACAAATTGTCAAATCGATGCTTGTGTATGTACCCGTGCCTGGGTGTAAATATGTAGGTGTTTTGGTATTATATAGACACAGATCGTGTCTAGAAATAAAGTCTTCAACTTTGTGACCTCTGTCACTTATATGATTTGATCCCCATAAAATGTTATGGGCATTAAAATCCCCGAGTAAAACAAAGGGTGCGGGAAGCTGTTGAACAAGATTGTCGAGTTCGTTTGGTACTAGGTTAGTGTTTGGTGGTAAATAAATAGAGCAAAATGTAATCACTCGATGTAGAGTGACGCTTACAGCAATGGCTTGTAAATTGGTGTTTAAATGAATGAAGCTATGAGGAGCTCTGTTGTTTACAATAACAGAAACTCCTCCTGATGCCCTATCAACATTTGGAGAGCAGGTGTTAAACAGGGAGTAGTTTTTAAATGTGATATTGTCCGTATCTTTCAAGAATGTTTCTTGAAGGCATAGTACCGCAGGATCATGTTCGTTTAAAAGCAGGAGAAGATCATGGTAGTTGGTTTTAAGTCCTCTACAGTTCCATTGTAAAATGGTGTTCTTCATTACAACTTTATATTTAAGATTCTGGAGCTAGGTTAGACCTTTCGCGGAAACAATCTGTTTGGTTATTTATCTGGAGGAAGTACGGGGGTGTATTTTTTGTTGTTAGGTCTGGAGCTACCTTGAGTACATGGAGCAGATTCTTCTGCATCCATGTCCTCCAAGTCTCCAAACCTATTGTGCAGCTTTATGGGGTCATGAGACCCCTTTTGCTGCCTATTTGTTTGTGACTTTTTCTTGCTATTTGGTGATCTTGGTGGTGGAGTATTGTTGAATGTCGTTTGTGTCGATGTTGAGTTTTTCTGGGGTTTGTAGTGCGGGATGTTCGAGTCGGAATGGGATTCAGGAGGGTTTGTTTGAGTTTGAGCGTCTTTCATTGCTTTTTGGCTGCTCTTCACTACAGTTGAGAAGGATGGGCCGGGGAGTGATCTAGCTTGAACAAGCTTCCTGGCCTCTGGATAGGGGATGTTGGACGTGTATTTAACCCTCTGGATTTCCTTCTCCTGTTTCCATGTGTCGCAGTCCTTTATACTAGCATGGTGTTCTTTGCCGCAGTTGACGCAATGCGGAGTGGCTTTGCACTCTGATTCCCGATGGGAGGGATCGCCGCATCGGCCGCATATTTGACTTCTAGAGCATCTGTCTTCATGATGACCGTATTTTTGACATTTGTAACATCGGAGGGGATTTGGTATGTATACCTCAACCTTAACTTGTAGGAATCCAACCTTGACCACTTTAGGTACTGTTGGCTTATTAAAGGTGAGTATAATAGTGTTGGTGTCCTGCAGATTGTTGTTTCGTTTGATACGAATTCTGCGGACTGCAGTGACACCTTCATTTTTCATACCCTCGACGATTTCTTTGTCGGTGACTCCTGCTAGGTCACGGCAACGAATGACGCCTTTTGATGTGTTAAGTGTAGAGTGGGCGAAACAGTTTACTGAAATATCGTGAAAGGTCCTAATTTTTAGGATATTTTCAGTGTGTGCTTTGCGCTCACACTCTACAAGTAGGCCGCCTGATTTTAGTTTTTTTACACTTTTCGGCTTGCCAACTAATCCAAGTATAGTCTTTTCGACTATAAATGGCGATAGTGCAGCAAGTGGTTTAGCCTCGTCTTTCGATTGGATGACCATGAAGCGAGGAAAGGATTCCACACTACATGGCTCATCATCCGACTCTGATCCTGTTTTGGTACGTTTGTGTTGGTTTTTTTTGGAATTATCCATGATGGCTTGAATAAAATTTCAGCACCCGTGCTCCCCACCCACCAAGGAGCCCAACAAGGGGACACTTTTCAAGTGTCAGGGATACACAGATGCCATACTCAGTTGATAAAATTACCTTTGAATGACCCTGAAGTCGCCAATTTCTAAGGTCGGTAAAATTACCCCCCGATTGACCCGTTAAGCCACCGCCTTCTAGGAAGTCTTCTAAGACTTGGAAAAGGGAAAGATAAAGGAAGAGAATTTAGGGGCAACGGTGGTATCAAGAGAGATACAAGGAGACAGATAAAGAAGGTGAGAGAGTAAATAAAGACCTCCTAGGGCTCGGCGTGACCAGCCGATTTGTCGGAACCGGGCCCATCCCGACCACCCGTCTAAGAGAAGTAGAGGCCAAAGTAGTGTGTTGCAGGGAAAGCCTCTGCTCAACTACCAGGATCCTTTCCTCCTCCGACACGGGACGCAACCCACGGCAAACAGGTTGCCTCTACTTAGTCGCCTTTTACGACACGTAGCGAGGCACGTCGGGCCAATTCTACAACCCCGGACCCGCAGGGGGACCTCCTTAGGAAAAGTTCAAAGAAGGACTGGTGGGTTTTTACCAGTTTTTGCCCAAGGAAGACTTTCCTAATGTCAAAACTTTTGCATCAAGGTACCTTTCAATCTTTGGAACAACATACCTGTGTGAACAAACATTTTCAAGAATGAAATACGTGAAGAACAATTTGAAAACAAACTTGTCCGATGATAATCTAAGGTCACTGTTGATGTTAGGGACATCAAATCTAAAGCCAGAAATGTCTGCTATTTTGGCATCCAGGAAACAATTTCACCATTCCCACTAATACAGGTGTTCATGTGTAGTGTATCAATGTGTTATTAAATAATAACTGAATAAAATAATATTAAATAAATAATTAAAAACAACATCCATGTTTTGATTCTTTTTTATTTGGACCTCGAGTGTGTAGTCGGCCCCCGAACTGCTGTTTGATAGTTAATGCGGCCCTGGGGCTGAAAAGTTTGGAGACTCCTGCTGTAGGAGAAAAGCTTGTTCCGCTTCCTTTTGTCGTTGTATAAATTTCTCCAATTCTTCTTTCTGCCTCTGTCTAAAATTCTCCACTTGCGGCAATGAAGGAGGAGACGAAGGTTCCGGAACAAATTCTTGCGAGGTAAGACAATCCACAAAATCCCAATGTACCTCTTCTGAAAGTAAGTTCCCTTGGGCGGTGTCCACTGCTGGTGCACCCCAGTGAATCGTTTTCTGAGTTTCCGTCATGTTGAATCACTGTCGCATAGATTGACTGCACACAATCGTTAGCGAATCTATATAGACCACGTGACGTCACAGACTGCTCTCTTCGGATTGGATGCGGGCTGACTGAATTTTGTCACGCGTGTTTGGATTGGTCAATGAACTCAATCCGTTTCAATCCTGCCTCTCCCTATAAATAAGCGCAGTTCAGCGCAATCACTCACCTGTTCTCGGAGCCTCAAGATGTGGACCGACGTTCAATCTTCCACCCTTGTGTCAACAATGATGTTCAGGACGGACATACCCATGTATGTCCGATCCAAGTGGACTGTTGTCGATAGGACAGATACTAGTCTATGGATGAGAAGAGTTTACATAGAAAGACAAGGATGCCTCAAGAGGGTACTTGTGTATGGACTTGCAGTTAGAAGGAGTTTAAGAAGAAGAAGATGTGACACATGCCATCTATGTTAATATTAACATAAAACCAAAGGCCCTTTTCAGGGCCACACACATTTTTCGAAAAGAGATTGACTTTCCATTGCCTACCCTTTTTTCTTTACAAAAAAAATTAAAAAAATAGGGTCCCAACCCTATTCCATTTCCCCTTGAGGCTCAACAGACCCAAACGTCTTTTTCTTCCAATGTTAAATTTCCATTGACGCTAATCTTATCCAGGGTTTTTTGCCCATGTTAAATTTCCCTTGACGCTAAAGTGACCGAGGGTGGTTAATGTTAAATTTCCATTGACGCCAAAGTGACCCAGGGTGTCTTTTTAAAGCTAATTCCCCTTGACGCTAAGGTGACCCCATTCACTACTGTTGAAGGTAAGGATAATGGTGTTGGTGTCCTGCAGGTTATTATTACGTTTGATGCGTATTCGACGGACTGCAGTGACACCTTCACTTTTCATTCCTTCAATGATATCTGCGTCGGTGACTCCAGCCAAGTCACGACAGCGAATCACGCCTTTGGACGTATTCAGTGTGGTGTGAGCGAATGAAGGAGTATTGAAAATACAAGATACAAAAAACTATATTTAACGAGAGTAGTCCAGAAAACATTAAATACACAAGTGTGATGTTTTACCCCAACCCCTTGTATTATACATGTATTTATAAGTCTGTAAGTGGAGCCAGGTAAGCTTTGTTTTTCCAAGTACCTAAGTTGGCTGATCCTCTTACGTAACCCAGTCTTTGTTTGAGCTCTTGAGTGGAAATCTGGCGGGAATGTTTGTACCTGGGAACACGTGACGTAGACAACTTCAAAGAGCCGGAAGCCGACAATGGTAGGCTGGACAGTACATGGGGACACACAGACTGACATTTTTATGATTGACAGTTCGATCAAATGACCAGAGTCCGTCGCCATCCAATCGGGATGCGTTGTAGGTGGGACTTGATTCGAGAAACTGGCATAAGACTTGTACAAGCCTGAAATTCGTCAGTTGGTGTTTAAGAGTCGCAGTGACACACACTCCGTTAGCCATTCGTAAAAATTGGCGGAATTTAGGAAATTCATGAAATAGCTTCGATCAGGAAGCTTTCGGGGGACGAAAGAATTTCAGAGAATTTCGGGGGACGAGAGAAGTTCAGAGAATTTCGGGTGACGGTGAGAGATACCGAGTGAATTTCGGGTGACCTCAAGGGATACCGTCAAGGGTTCCGGATACTAGAAGAGGAACCGGAAGTCAAGATAACGGCAAGGAACAAGGATTATAGAAGAGGTTTGATTGATTGATTGATTGTTTGTTTTTTTACGGCGCATCAGCGCTTTTAAGCTATTTAGCGCCAAACAAAGTGTTACTTTTATAATCTTTTAAAACTTATAAAAAGGTTCTATATCGACCAGCGATATAAAAGAACAAATGGTTGAAATTAAAAACGGTAAGATGGTAACGGTGCAAAGTAAAGCTTCCCGATCAACGGGAGATGTAAAAAAGATGAATAGGTATTAAAATGGGACGGTATATATATTGCATAAAACTGCACAAAGTGATAGCATAAAAGTCAGAGTTTAGAGTAAATATTTACGGCTTTCAAGAACTCGATAATACGAGTGATGTTTATATTATCAAAAAGTTCTTTCATGTCATGCACAACGTAATAACGATCGCGCGTAGGTTGTAGGTCAAAGCACTCTATCATAAAGTGCTTGACAGTGAATGGTTCATTGCAAGAAACGCACTCTGGTGGGTCTTCACCTTTTAGTATGTGGGTGTGGGTGATATAAGTATGACCAATTCGGATTCTTGCAATGACTACCTCCTCCCTACGAATGCTTCTGTAGGAAGGAGTCCATTCTCCTAGAGTTGGTTTGATTGCATGAAGTTTGTTATTTACAGCATCATTCCATGATGCCTGCCACTTCTGACGTAAGAACTTTCTGATACAAGGTTTAAAATCAGTATATGGTATTTTAAAATTAGATGGTTCTTGAGAAAGGGCCATTTTAGCAGCGCGATCTGCTTTTTCGTTACCTTTAATACCAATGTGGCTAGGTAACCAACAGTATATTATATTGTGGGAGACACTCAGCTCGGTATTTTTTACAAGTATGTTTTTCAATAATGGGTTCTCCAGTTTTCTATTGTGTAGTGACTGAAGTACTGATAGCGAGTCGGAGAAGATGATACAGTTTGAAATACGGTTCTTTTCTATATGTTGCAGAGCAAGGTCTATTGCTCTGATTTCGGCTGTAAAACTTGATGCTCCATTTGGTAAGCGAACTTGCGTTGTGTGATTTCCACAAACAAAGGCTGCAGCAGCCTTTTCCTCATCCTTTGATCCATCAGTGTAAATTCTGGTGTAGTTTTTAAATTCGGTGAGGAGTTCATGGTAAGAGTTGTGGAAGATAGAAGGGTTTGTTTCGGATTTTTTTCCATCGTGTAGCGTAAAACGTACTTTTGGTTGTTTAATTAGCCAGGGTGGTGTTTCAGAGATGGATGTTTTCTGAATTTTTGAAAGATCTATATTTGTAGTGTCAAGGCTGGATGATATTCTAATGCCAAAGGAAGGTATGGCGTTTGGTTTATTTTCGTATAAAGTTTTGTATTTGGGTTGAAAAACAGCCGAAAAAGCAGGATTCAGAGGGTTTGATTTTAATTTGAGAGCAAACTGTGCGGAAAGCATTTCTCTACGATGCGATAACGGTGGTTCATTCGCCTCAGCTAGAAGGCTTTCACACGGGGATGTTTTAAATGCTCCCAGAGCCAGTCTTATTCCCTGATGATGAATTGGATCAAGCATTTTAAGATACGATTTTCTGGCAGAACCATACACAACGCAACTATAGAAGAGGAAGCGGAAGTGGAGATCACGAAAGGAGAGAAAGACAAGGGAACAAAGAGATTTAGATGAGTAGCACTCAAGAAGGGAAAAATCTCCTCACTCTGTGAACTTAAATGATGATCAAAGGGATCATTGGGTGAAAGAGAGACATTGATTACTTTAAATTCTTTTAAATTTCATTTATTAAATTGTTATTGTTTAAATTTCATCTTTGTATTTCTTTTAATTTAACTGTCGGCATTGCTGACTGGGGGCTCGTAGCCATAAATATATTTAGTCAATAAATAATATAGTGTCCAGAATTAACCTTCTGAATAAGGACCAGGGGAACTTCTCATAACTCGTTAAAGTCTATAAGAAGAACCCCACCCCTAGACAACCAGGACACCCCCACAACAAGGTCCCGACATGTTTAGTATTTGTTTTGACTCACTTTTTAAGCAGTGTGCTTCTTTTTCCATTCTTGGGCAGTTTGATTGATTGATTGATTGTTTATTTTTTAACGGCGCATCAGCACTTTTAGGCTATTTAGCGCCAAACAAAGTGTTATTTATATAATCTTTTAAAACTTATAAAAGGTCCTATATCGACCAGCGATATAAAAGAACAAATGGTTGAAATTGAAAACGGTAAGATGGTAACGGTGCAAAATAAAGCTTCCCGATCAACGGGAGATGTAAAAAAGATGAATAGGTATTAAAATGGGACGGTATATATATTGCATAAAACTGCACAAGGTGATAGCATAAAAGTCAGAGTTTAGAGTAAATATTTACGGCTTTCAAGAACTCGATAATACGAGTGATATTTATATTATCAAAAAGTTCTTTCATGTCATGCACAACGTAATAACGATCGCGCGTAGGTTGTAGGTCAAAGCACTCTATCATAAAGTGCTTGACAGTGAATGGTTCATTGCAAGAAACGCACTCTGGTGGGTCTTCACCTTTTAGTATGTGGGTGTGATTGATTGATTGATTGATTGATTTTTAACGGCGCATCGGCACTGTTAGGCTATTTAGCGCCAAACAAAGTGTTATTTCTATAATCTTTTAAAACTTATAAAAGGTCCTATATCGACCAGCGATATAAAAGAACAAATGGTAGAAATTAAAAAACGGTAAGATGATAACGGTGCAAAAAAAGCTTCCCGATCAACGGGAGATGTAAAAAGGATGAATAGGTATTAAAATGGGACGGTATGTATATTGCATAAAACTGCACAAGGTGATAGCATAAAAGTCAGAGTTTAGACTAAATATTTACGGCTTTCAAGAACTCGATAATACGAGTGATGTTTATATTAACAAAAAGTTCTTTCATGTCATGCACAACGTAATAACGATCGCGCGTAGGTTGTAGGTCAAAGCACTCTATCATAAAGTGCTTGACAGTGAATGGTTCATTGCAAGAAACGCACTCTGGTGGGTCTTCACCTTTTAGTATGTGGGTGTGGGTGATATAAGTATGACCAATTCGGATTCTTGCAATGACTACCTCCTCCCTACGAATGCTTCTGTAGGAAGGAGTCCATTCTCCTAGAGTTGGCTTGATTGCATGAAGTTTGTTATTTACAGCATCATTCCATGATGCCTGCCACTTCTGACGTAAGAACTTTCTGATACAAGGTTTAAAATCAGTATATGGTATTTTAAAATCAGATGGTTCTTGAGAAAGGGCCATTTTAGCAGCGCGATCTGCTTTATCGTTACCTTTAATACCAATGTGGCTAGGTAACCAACAGTATATTATATTGTGGGAGACACTCAGCTCGGTATTTTTTACGAGTATGTTTTTCAATAATGGGTTCTCCAGTTTTCTATTGTGTAGTGACTGGAGTACTGATAGAGAGTCGGAGAAGATGATACTGTTTAAAATACGGTCCTTTTCTATATGTTGCAGAGCAAGGTCTATTGCTCTGATTTCGGCTGTAAAACTTGATGCTCCATTTGGTAAGCGAACTTGCGTTGTGTGATTTCCACAAGCAAAGGCTGCAGCAGCCTTTTCCTCATCCTTTGATCCATCAGTGTAAATTCTGGTGTAGTTTTTAAATTCGGTGAGAAGTTCATGGTAAGAGTTGTGGAAGATAGAAGGGTTTGTTTCGGATTTTTTTCCATCGTGTAGCGTAAAACGTACTTTTGGTTGTTTAATTAGCCAGGGTGGTGTTTCAGAGATGGATGTTTTCTGAATTTTAGAAAGATCTATATTTGTAGTGTCAAGGCTGGATGATATTCTAATGCCAAAGGAAGGTATGGCGTTTGGTTTATTTTCGTATAAAGTTTTGTATTTGGGTTGAAAAACAGCCGAAAAAGCAGGATTCAGAGGGTTTGATTTTAATTTGAGAGCATACTGTGCGGAAAGCATTTCTCTACGATGCGATAACGGTGGTTCATTCGCCTCAGCTAGAAGGCTTTCACACGGGGATGTTTTAAATGCTCCCAGAGCCAGTCTTATTCCCTGATGATGAATTGGATCAAGCATTTTAAGATACGATTTTCTGGCTGAACCATACACAACGCAACCATAGTCCAGTTTGGAGCGAATAAACGTTCTGTTTAAATTTAAGATGACTTTTCTATCAGCACCCCAGTCAGTGTGCGCTACTACTTTAAGTAGGTTAAGTGCTTTTAAGCATTTAGCTTTTAAGTTCTTTAGGTGTGGAATAAAGGTCAGTTTTCTGTCAAAGATTATACCTAAAAATTTGGTTTCCTCAACAACTGGAATAGGTGTTCCATCCAGTGTGAGGTTCGGTTCATCGTGATGTTTTCGTAACTGACAGAAATGCATGCATACCGTTTTTGATTTCGAGAATTTGAAACCGTTTGCATTGGACCAATTTTGAATTTTGTTTATATTTTGCTGCAGTTGTCTTTCAGTTGTATGCATGTGCTTTGACCGATAACATATTAGAAAATCATCAACGTATAATGAGCAATCCACACCAGGAGTCAAACACTTGGTGATGCTATTAATTTTTATGTTAAAGAGCGTCACAGATAAAATACTGCCCTGGGGCACACCCATCTCTTGTTCGTGCAGATCTGAGAGGGTAGAGCCCACTCGTACTTTGAATTCTCTGTCGGAGAGAAAGTTGGATATGAAATAGGGCAGACGGCCTTTTAGACCTAGATCGTTCAGGTCATTTAGTATCCCATACTTCCATGTCGTGTCATAGGCCTTTTCTAAATCAAAGAAAACCGCTACTAAATGTTCTTTCTTAATAAATGCATCGCGAATGAATGTTTCTAGTCTAACCAGATGATCATTGGTGCTCCGGCCATATCGAAAGCCACTTTGGAAAGGAAATATTAAATTGTTAGTTTCCAAATACCAGACAAGCCGAGAATTGATCATTCGTTCCATTGTTTTGCACACACAGCTTGTGAGTGCAATTGGTCGATAGCTGTTGGGGTCTTCGCTATCTTTACCGGGTTTGGGGACTGGTATTACAGTTGCTTCTTTCCAGATTTTTGGTACATTACCAGTAATCCATAAATCATTGAAGAGTTTCAAAAAAGATGTTAATGATGATTCTGGAAGGTGTTTCAGAAACTGGTAATGTATCTCGTCAGGCCCAGCGGATGTATCATGGGCCTTGTCTAAAGCCTCCCTAAGCTCTGATAGTGAGAACAATTGATTATAACTTTCCGAGTTGTTGGATGTGAATTTTAAACGTGACTTTTCTTTTTGAGTTTTAAGTTTTCGGAAGGCTTCTGAATAATTAGATGATGAGGAATTTTTCGAGAAACTGTCAGCAAGAATATTTGCAATGTCACGTTTTGAACTAAAGTTGTTATTGTTCAGTGTCAGATGTCGGAGAGGGTTTTGCTTTCTCTTTCCGTTTATTTTGCGTATAGTGTCCCAAACTTTTTTAACAGAGGAACGAGAGTTTAAAGAAGAAACATACTTCTTCCATGATGCTCTTTTACTTTCTTTGATTATGCGGCGAGCTTTGGCCCGGGCAATGCGATATATATTTAAGTTTTCGGGCGTCGGTTGATTATTAAATTTCCTTAATGCTTCTCGGCGTAGTTTAATGGCTTCCTTACATTCCTTAGTGACCCAAGGTTTTTGGGTTCTTTTACAATATGGCGAGGACTTGGGAACGGATTCTTCTGTAATCTCTATTAAAATAGATGTAAAATGCTGAATGGTGTCGTCAACATTGAAAATTGTATCCTCATTCAGCCTAGTTTTACAGAGTGTTTCGAACTTGGCCCAGTCGGCCTTCTTTAAATTCCATTGTGGAATTACTTCATCGACTGTAGAGTTAAGATTTACAAGAAAGATTGGGAAGTGATCGCTGCTGTGAAGGTCATCAGCGACCTTCCATTCATAGTCCAAAAGCAGAGAAGGAGAACAAATTGTCAAATCGATGCTTGTGTATGTACCCGTGCCTGGGTGTAAATATGTAGGTGTTTTGGTATTATATAGACACAGATCGTGTCTAGAAATAAAGTCTTCAACTTTGTGACCTCTGTCACTTATATGATTTGATCCCCATAAAATGTTATGGGCATTAAAATCCCCGAGTAAAACAAAGGGTGCGGGAAGCTGTTGAACAAGATTGTCGAGTTCGTTTGGTACTAGGTTAGTCTTTGGTGGTAAATAAATAGAGCAAAATGTAATCACTCGATGTAGAGTGACGCTTACAGCAATGGCTTGTAAATTGGTGTTTAAATGAATGAAGCTATGAGGAGCTCTGTTGTTTACAATAACAGAAACTCCTCCTGATGCCCTATCAACATTTGGAGAGCAGGTGTTAAACAGGGAGTAGTTTTTAAATGTGATATTGTCCGTATCTTTCAAGAATGTTTCTTGAAGGCATAGTACCGCAGGATCATGTTCGTTTAAAAGCAGGAGAAGATCATGGTAGTTGGTTTTAAGTCCTCTACAGTTCCATTGTAAAATGGTGTTCTTCATTACAACTTTATATTTAAGATTCTGGAGCTAGGTTAGACCTTTCGCGGAGACAATCTGTTTGGTTATTTATCTGGAGGAAGTACGGGGGTGTATTTTTTGTTGTTAGGTCTGGAGCTACCTTGAGTACATGGAGCAGATTCTTCTGCATCCATGTCCTCCAAGTCTCCAAACCTATTGTGCAGCTTTATGGGGTCATGAGACCCCTTTTGCTGCCTATTTGTTTGTGACTTTTTCTTGCTATTTGGTGATCTTGGTGGTGGAGTATTGTTGAATGTCGTTTGTGTCGATGTTGAGTTTTTCTGGGGTTTGTAGTGCGGGATGTTCGAGTCGGAATGGGATTCAGGAGGGTTTGTTTGAGTTTGAGCGTCTTTCATTGCTTTTTGGCTGCTCTTCACTACAGTTGAGAAGGATGGGCCGGGGAGTGATCTAGCTTGAACAAGCTTCCTGGCCTCTGGATAGGGGATGTTGGACGTGTATTTAACCCTCTGGATTTCCTTCTCCTGTTTCCATGTGTCGCAGTCCTTTATACTAGCATGGTGTTCTTTGCCGCAGTTGACGCAATGCGGAGTGGCTTTGCACTCTGATTCCCGATGGGAGGGATCGCCGCATCGGCCGCATATTTGACTTCTAGAGCATCTGTCTTCATGATGACCGTATTTTTGACATTTGTAACATCGGAGGGGATTTGGTATGTATACCTCAACCTTAACTTGTAGGAATCCAACCTTGACCACTTTAGGTACTGTTGGCTTATTAAAGGTGAGTATAATAGTGTTGGTGTCCTGCAGATTGTTGTTTCGTTTGATACGAATTCTGCGGACTGCAGTGACACCTTCATTTTTCATACCCTCGACGATTTCTTTGTCGGTGACTCCTGCTAGGTCACGGCAACGAATGACGCCTTTTGATGTGTTAAGTGTAGAGTGGGCGAAACAGTTTACTGAAATATCGTGAAAGGTCCTAATTTTTAGGATATTTTCAGTGTGTGCTTTGCGCTCACACTCTACAAGTAGGCCGCCTGATTTTAGTTTTTTTACACTTTTCGGCTTGCCAACTAATCCAAGTATAGTCTTTTCGACTATAAATGGCGATAGTGCAGCAAGTGGTTTAGCCTCGTCTTTCGATTGGATGACCATGAAGCGAGGAAAGGATTCCACACTACATGGCTCATCATCCGACTCTGATCCTGTTTTGGTACGTTTGTGTTGGTTTTTTTTGGAATTATCCATGATGGCTTGAATAAAATTTCAGCACCCGTGCTCCCCACCCACCAAGGAGCCCAACAAGGGGACACTTTTCAAGTGTCAGGGATACACAGATGCCATACTCAGTTGATAAAATTACCTTTGAATGACCCTGAAGTCGCCAATTTCTAAGGTCGGTAAAATTACCCCCCGATTGACCCGTTAAGCCACCGCCTTCTAGGAAGTCTTCTAAGACTTGGAAAAGGGAAAGATAAAGGAAGAGAATTTAGGGGCAACGGTGGTATCAAGAGAGATACAAGGAGACAGATAAAGAAGGTGAGAGAGTAAATAAAGACCTCCTAGGGCTCGGCGTGACCAGCCGATTTGTCGGAACCGGGCCCATCCCGACCACCCGTCTAAGAGAAGTAGAGGCCAAAGTAGTGTGTTGCAGGGAAAGCCTCTGCTCAACTACCAGGATCCTTTCCTCCTCCGACACGGGACGCAACCCACGGCAAACAGGTTGCCTCTACTTAGTCGCCTTTTACGACACGTAGCGAGGCACGTCGGGCCAATTCTACAACCCCGGACCCGCAGGGGGACCTCCTTAGGAAAAGTTCAAAGAAGGACTGGTGGGTTTTTACCAGTTTTTGCCCAAGGAAGACTTTCCTAATGTCAAAACTTTTGCATCAAGGTACCTTTCAATCTTTGGAACAACATACCTGTGTGAACAAACATTTTCAAGAATGAAATACGTGAAGAACAATTTGAAAACAAACTTGTCCGATGATAATCTCAGGTCACTGTTGATGTTAGGGACATCAAATCTAAAGCCAGAAATGTCTGCTATTTTGGCATCCAGGAAACAATTTCACCATTCCCACTAATACAGGTGTTCATGTGTAGTGTATCAATGTGTTATTAAATAATAACTGAATAAAATAATATTAAATAAATAATTAAAAACAACATCCATGTTTTGATTCTTTTTTATTTGGACCTCGAGTGTGTAGTCGGCCCCCGAACTGCTGTTTGATAGTTAATGCGGCCCTGGGGCTGAAAAGTTTGGAGACTCCTGCTGTAGGAGAAAAGCTTGTTCCGCTTCCTTTTGTCGTTGTATAAATTTCTCCAATTCTTCTTTCTGCCTCTGTCTAAAATTCTCCACTTGCGGCAATGAAGGAGGAGACGAAGGTTCCGGAACAAATTCTTGCGAGGTAAGACAATCCACAAAATCCCAATGTACCTCTTCTGAAAGTAAGTTCCCTTGGGCGGTGTCCACTGCTGGTGCACCCCAGTGAATCGTTTTCTGAGTTTCCGTCATGTTGAATCACTGTCGCATAGATTGACTGCACACAATCGTTAGCGAATCTATATAGACCACGTGACGTCACAGACTGCTCTCTTCGGATTGGATGCGGGCTGACTGAATTTTGTCACGCGTGTTTGGATTGGTCAATGAACTCAATCCGTTTCAATCCTGCCTCTCCCTATAAATAAGCGCAGTTCAGCGCAATCACTCACCTGTTCTCGGAGCCTCAAGATGTGGACCGACGTTCAATCTTCCACCCTTGTGTCAACAATGATGTTCAGGACGGACATACCCATGTATGTCCGATCCAAGTGGACTGTTGTCGCTAGTCTATGGATGAGAAGAGTTTACATAGAAAGACAAGGATGCCTCAAGAGGGTACTTGTGTATGGACTTGCAGTTAGAAGGAGTTTAAGAAGAAGAAGATGTGACACATGCCATCTATGTTAATATTAACATAAAACCAAAGGCCCTTTTCAGGGCCACACACATTTTTCGAAAAGAGATTGACTTTCCATTGCCTACCCTTTTTTCTTTACAAAAAAAATTAAAAAAATAGGGTCCCAACCCTATTCCATTTCCCCTTGAGGCTCAACAGACCCAAACGTCTTTTTCTTCCAATGTTAAATTTCCATTGACGCTAATCTTATCCAGGGTTTTTTGCCCATGTTAAATTTCCCTTGACGCTAAAGTGACCCAGGGTGGTTAATGTTAAATTTCCATTGACGCCAAAGTGACCCAGGGTGTTTTTTTAATGCTAATTCCCCTTGACGCTAAGGTGACCCCATTCACTACTGTTGAAGGTAAGGATAATGGTGTTGGTGTCCTGCAGGTTATTATTACGTTTGATGCGTATTCGACGGACTGCAGTGACACCTTCACTTTTCATTCCTTCAATGATATCTGCGTCGGTGACTCCAGCCAAGTCATGACAGCGAATCACGCCTTTGGACGTATTCAGTGTGGTGTGAGCGAATGAAGGAGTATTGAAAATACAAGATACAAAAAACTATATTTAACGAGAGTAGTCCAGAAAACATTAAATACGCAAGGTCCCGACATGTTTAGTATTTGTTTTGACTCACCTTTTAAGCAGTGTGCTTCTTTTTCCATTCTTGGGCAGGCCTCGACATTCTAACCATCGCTGTATCTGAATATTAGAATGCTCATCTATATTCGGATGAACAAATTTCGCGCCTGGTACATCGTTTTCAGTAAGAACAATAATCACTTGTCGCCACTACGCTGGTTCGCAGTGTCCGAAAAGTCATTTTTAGAAACCGATGTCACTGTGTGTGACGTATCAAAGAGGTAAAAAGTACAATTGCCATTCAGAATTATTATACCAAGCACAGGCTAAATTAAAGTACTCTTTAGCACCCAAAGCCATTTCTAGAATGATTTATTGTATTTAAACGGCGTATCAGCACCGTTTTGCTATTTAGCGCCATACAAAATTTTATATGTATAATCTGTTAAAAATTATAAAAAAAGATTCACATCGACCGGATATATAAAAACCAGATAGTTAAAATTAAAACGATAAGATGGTAACGGTGAAAAATAAAGTTGGAGAAAGGAAAAATAAATGGGTATACAGTAGGTTTGTTTTTGGTCTGCCATGTTTGGCTTGATCAGATAAAGGTTGCATTTGTTTATTTTGAAAGAAGAATTGACGATTCCGCGTACCTACATATCCAAGTATATACGTATCCAACTATCCACACTAAGTTAGTGGGCCCAAGGAGGCGAGACAATACAATCTAGAGAAGAAAAAAGCGAACGCACCTAGCACAGCCACGGTGAAGTTGGAATTAACCGGAAATACGCAGCTGATGTAGTTGTACAAAGAGTCGATTGTTCACTCGATCCTAGGATGAACCAATTCTATCATTTAAAACAGATCTGCTATTTTTATAAGTATATTGTGTTTGGAATTCGGCGAATGATTTATTTCAAAAGAGAAGTGTATCTTCCAAATGCAACGTATTGTCACAGCTGCTTATATAATTGATTAAACTGTATTTCATGTACGGGGCTCGTGTTATGCTGTTCTATATATCTGCTCAGATTTCTATTCCACCTACAAGTTTCACTCTTTATTTTAATATTTACTCGACCAGGGCAATCAACGGTACAATCTTCCAAGCAGCCCTATAGTGTCATGGCCAAGGCACTCTGTATTTTCCTTCACAATATAGCATTAATCACGTTGCTGTGCAGTAAAACCACCAAACCCAAATCCTGATTTCAATTTAAAATTTGTCAGAATAGATGTACTAAACTACGAGTATTTAAAAAGTGAGCCACTGTAGCTTGGTGGTTGAGTGTCATTCTTGTAATCCCAGAGTCACAGATTCGGAACCCATCTAGGTCAGCTGCCTTGGTGTATCCTTGGGAAATGTACTTAGCTACCATTTCTTTCACATGATATCACCAATAACGTGTGTAATGTGCCATTAAAGCACAAAAGAAATCATCAATTTTCAAAATGGATGCCCTGCAAATTTAAATCAAATATATAAATTAAACATTTCAACTTTCTTCAGTAAATAAATTCAATTGATTTTATAACAACTTACATCTTTATTTCAGAATATGTGAATGCATGGTGTAGTAAATGTGAACTAGTAAACCGAAAGATGACCGATTTCAATGATGGTGTGACTGAAACCTTGAGCTATTCGCCAAGAAAATGGAGACGGAACTTGATAGCAGAATCACAAAACACAACTTTGTTCAGCAGAGATCTACATGGCTTCTTATTGTTATTTGTATACTGTTCTTCTATTTTGTCTGTCTTCATTGATTTATGAGTAAACTAGCTCAAATAATACGCTTCTGTTTGACGTGTAAAATACCAGCACTGCTATATGTATCATCATTTAAAGATATAAAAAGTTTCATAATGACCAGCGATATTTAAACCAAATAGTTGATACAATATTATGGGAGGTACTTAGTATTTTTTGACGAGAACATGGGTCAACAATGGTACTCCAGTTTTCTAGTGTAGTGACTGAAGTGCTGCTAGGCAGTCGTCGAAGATGCTGCTGTTTAAAATACTTTTGCTTTCGATATAATGCAGAGCAATATCTATTGCTCAGAATTTAGCTGAAAAAATTGATGTGCCATTTGGTAAGCGAACTTATGTTGTTTGATTTCTACTAACGAAGGCGGCAGCAGCCTTTTCCTCATCCTGTGATCCGTCGGTATAAATTCTTGTGTAGTTTTTAAATTCGGTGAGAAGTACACAAGTTTGTGGAAGATCGAAGGGTTTCTCTTGGTTGATTGATTGATTGTTTGTTTTTTAACGGCGCATCAGCACTTTTAGGCTATTTAGCGCCAAACAAAGTGTTACTTGTATAATCTTTTAAAACTTATAAAAGGTTCTATATCGACCAGCGATATAAAAGAACAAATGGTTGAAATTAAAAACGGTAAGATGGTAACGGTGCAAAATAAAGCTTCCCGATCAACGGGAGATGTAAAAAAGATGGATAGGTATTAAAATGGGACGGTATATATATTGCATAAAACTGCACAAGGTGATAGCATAAAAGTCAGAGTTTAGAGTAAATATTTACGGCTTTCAAGAACTCTATAATACGAGTGATGTTTATATTATCAAAAAGTTCTTTCATGTCATGCACAACGTAATAACGATCGCGCGTAGGTTGTAGGTCAAAGCACTCTATCATAAAGTGCTTGACAGTGAATGGTTCATTGCAAGAAACGCACTCTGGTGGGTCTTCACCTTTTAGTATGTGGGTGTGGGTGATATAAGTATGACCAATTCGGATTCTTGCAATGACTACCTCCTCCCTACGAATGGTTCTGTAGGAAGGAGTCCATTCTCCTAGAGTTGGTTTGATTGCATGAAGTTTGTTATTTACAGCATCATTCCATGATGCCTGCCACTTCTGACGTAAGAACTTTCTGATACAAGGTTTAAAATCAGTATATGGTATTTTAAAATCAGATGGTTCTTGAGAAAGGTTTCTCTTGGATTTTTTTACGCCATCGTGTAGCATACAAATTATCCCAAAAGTAGCCAAAGATAACAAATTGTCAAATCGATATTTAGTGCATGTACCCGTTCCTGGGTGTAAATATATCGTTGATTTGGTGTTATATAGACACAAATCCTGGCTAGAAATTAAATTTTCAACCTTTTTGCCCAAGTCGCTTCTGTAGTTTGATGGCCATAAAATGTGATGGGCATTAAAATCCCCAAATAGAACATATTGAGCGGGCAGTTGTTGAACAAGGTTGTCACTTGGTGCTAGGTTCGCATTTGGTCGTACATAAATAGAACAAAATGAAATCACTCGACGAAGTATGATACATACAGCTATGCCTTGTAAATTTGTGTTTAAGGGAATAACGCTATGAGGAACCCTATTATTTACAACAACGGAAACTCCTGAGGCCTGTCACCAGTTTTGCAGGTTTAAAAAAAAGTTTTAAAGTGTGATGGTGTCCGTTTTAAAAAGATCACGTTCGTTTAAAAGCAGAAGAATGTCATCGTAGTTAAAGTCCTCGTCAATTCCATTGATGCTATTCTTGATTGTGGATCTTTTTAGATCGGAGTGGATATAACTAGGTTAGATCTTTCGTGGATTAAAATTTGGGTCTATTTCTCTGGAGGAAGAAAGCGGTTACATTTTTGGGTCGTAGGTCTGGGGCCACTCTGAAGACATGTAGCAGTTTTTTCTGCATCCATATCGTCAAAGTTTCCAAACCTATTGCGCAGCTTTATAGAGTTATCAAACCCCTTTTGCTGCCTATTTGTTTGCTGTTTGGTTATTCTGGCGGTGGAGTGTTGTTAGAAGAGGATTCAGGTAGGTTTGTTTGGGTTTGGGCGTCTTGCGTTGCTTTTGGGTTATTTTTCACTACAATCGAGAATGTCGGGCCTTGGAGGGAAGTTCTAGCTTGTACAAACTTCCTGGTCTCTGTATAGGGGATGTCGGGGTTGAACTTAATCGTCTGTTATTTCCTTCTTTTTTTCCAGGTGTCGCAATCCTTTGAATTAGAAATGCGGAGTGGCTCTGCACTCATACTCCAGATGAGAAAGGTATCCGCATCGGCCACATACTTTGCTTCTGGAGCATCTGTCTTCATATATCTCAACCTTTACCTGTACAAATTTAACCATGACTACTTTAGGTACTGTTCGTCTGTTACGGTAAGTATGATGGTGTTAGTGTCCTGAAGATTGGTGTTTCGTTTGATATGAATTCTACAGACTACAATGACACCTTCCTTTTTCATCCCTTCGATTATTTTATTGTCGCCGACTCCAGCTAAATCACGGCAACGAATGGCACCCTTTGATGTGGTTAAGTGATGTGTGTGCGAAACGAGTTACTGGAATGTCACGAAAGGTCTTACGTTTTGGAATGTTCTCAGTATGTGCCATACTTTTCCTCTCCACAGACTATTCCATGTAAAGTATTTTCGCGATAGTGCGCCAAATCGTTTAGCGTGATCTCTGGACTGAATGACCATGAAGCAAGGTAAAGATTCCACGGCACACGAAGGTGTCAGGGTCACAACGACGAAGATTGATTGATTGATTGATTGATTGTTTATTTAACGGCGCATCAGCACTTTTAGGCTATTTAGCGCCAAACAAAGTGTTATTTGTATAATCTTTTAAAACTTATAAAAGGTTCTATATCGACCAGCGGTAAGATGGTAACGGTGCAAAATAAAGCTTCCCGATCAACGGGAGATGTAAAAAAGATGAATAGGTATTAAAATGGGACGGTATATGTATATTGCATAAAACTGCACAAGGTGATAGCATAAAAGTCAGAGTTTAGAGTAAATATTTACGGCTTTCAGGAACTCTATAATACGAGTGATGTTTATATTATCAAAAAGTTCTTTCATGTCATGCACAACGTAATAACGATCGCGCGTAGGTTGTAGGTCAAAGCACTCTATCATAAAGTGCTTGACAGTGAATGGTTCATTGCAAGAAACGCACTCTGGTGGGTCTTCACCTTTTAGTATGTGGGTGTGGGTGATATAAGTATGACCAATTCGGATTCTTGCAATGACTACCTCCTCCGTACGAATGGTTCTGTAGGAAGGAGTCCATTCTCCTAGAGATGGCTTGATTACATAAAGTTTGTTATTTATTCGCGGCATTATTCCATGATGCCTGCCACATCTGACGTAAGGACTTTCTTATACCAGGTTTAAAATCAGACGCTTCTCGAATAAGGGCCATTTTAGCAGTCTCGGATTCGAGAAATATCAGCTTCTGCAAAATCAATTGAGAGGTGCATAACTTATTTGGCTGAAAATTTAACAGTTAAACAAACGACTGGATTAAATCAAACTATTGTATTTAGTGTCGCTCTTGATGAAAGCGTAGATTTGAATGACTTGCCACGCCTAGCTGTAGTCGCACGATATTGTGAAAATAATCGTATTTGTGAAGAGTTGTGTTGCTTGTTAGCTATTCATGATACAACCAGAGGACATTCTGACTGCATTCGTAAGCTATTTCAAAAATCAGAACATCGAATTGAATAAATTACTGTGTAACTGATGGTGCTGCCGCAATGGTTGGCAAAAAGAAAGGATTCGTCACACTTCTTGAGAATCACGATGGACACCTGGGATGAGTTTTCACAGGGCGAGTTCTCCATGGGGCGAGTTCTTTGCTATTCCAACAAACGGGGAGGTATAGCCAGACTATATTATCTAACTAGCCTGAGCGCTTTCGACTCTTAACGAGTCTTTTTCAAAGGCAAATACAAAGCAGAGATAAGACGAACATATAAAACTTAAAAACCGTTGTTTGCAAAACTTTACATGGCTATTTTACCGGAATAAAACCATTAAATATATTATATTCGACTAGTTTATTTCAGCATAGTGCCGACCGCTCCGGTGGCCTAATGGCTGAGGCATAATATTAAACAAATGCCAATACAAGCATCGGATTCTCAGTGGCTCGTCTAGGAAGTTTACTGGCAAAGCCTCTTACTCACAAGACGCCGAGGGAAAAAATATAGAAAGGTAGGAGATAAAATAACGACTATAATTGTTTTAAATAGTCTTGCCAGTCCAGATTATTTTCTACTGATCTGCACCTTAACTGTCATCAAGAAACTTCCAGATGAAACTTATCTATCGCTGTCCACTGTTACAATTGTGGCCGAAATAGGCCACATAAAAAAAGAGCGGGTCTTATTTAATCATCACAAATTAGGGTAGTATGAATTTGTTTTATCACATGCACATATTGTGACATTACAGCATGCTACTTTCAATCCGGATTGTATTATATCACACCTTTAGGTTTATGTCCAAAAATATACTTTAACACAGATTTTGACCTGTGTACTTGGCGCATGTAAGTATTGACCTTTGAAAGGAATATATATGTATTTAGGTTCCATTGAAGTGAATAGCTTCATTTTAAATGCAATAGTCCCCCTCTTATAAGGCCACCCATAATGCAGCAGGGAAGTGTCCTTATAATTAGGGTGGCCTTTCTAGAGGGGGATGACAAATGCGAATAGTAAATACATATGAAGAAAGTCACAAGTACATTTAATTCTAACACATTTAATATTTTCATTAAAAAAACACATGCATGTTGTGAAATAAATGTAAAACAAACTGTGTCATCATTTTCAAAAGAATGCTATGAATAACCATTGATTTAGTTTTAAAACTGTCTTTATAATTATGTTACAGATCACATCATCCGTCACTTTGATGGTAACAGTCTATAATTTTAAAAAAAGTCTCGTCACAATTAAAAATAACCCTGCTGTCATATCCCCTGCATATTTTGTTTAGTCTTTTGTTACAATTTTCAACAACTTCATTATAAACATCAGCTGATTCTCCACTATGGACAGAACACTTAGTAGTGTGTCGCACTTGAAATCTGTGCAACCATCCGTTACTTGCGCTAAAGTCGTCATATCCCAATTCAACTGACAAAATTGTTGTTTTTTCTTGTCATCCAAATCAGGATATAAACGTCTCCTGGCTCGAACAATCTTCCGTTCTCCGTCCATTTCACCTTCCCACTTCTGCAGAATTGCTTCATTATCTTTCACAATATTGTTTATCTGAGTCTTCGCGACATTATAGTTTTCTGCAAGGATCCTCGACACACGCACACACACGTCAGTTGAATTACTTTCACTTTCTCTTCTAAATTTTTCTTTTCCTCGATGACATGTTGATCTTTTTGCAGTAAGTTATGTTGCCAACTACAATACTGATAAAACAATTTTGTATGCATCTAAACAAATTGCCGTGTTTTTAAAGGAAGTGATCATGTCACGTGATTCGTTAGTAGCAGTCTGGTACCCTATTGTCTTTATATATTTCTTTACACTGAGAGAAACCAAAACGTCTTTGATATGTACCATTAAAATCACTCAGATTTGACCTCGCGGCCGTTAGGATTCGTAATTTTTACAATTATTGTCAGTAGTAATAGCCACTAATTATCAAAGTGAACAAGCTCAAAGGAAACCATAAAGGCTATCAAACCATTTTCCTGCTGACTTTGGGTATTGTACAGCGATACTGACACTTCTCAGCTGTTACTATAATTGCAATCTTAACAATTATCAGTGACTAAACATGACATCTTATGATAACACAGCAGTAAGGCTAATTGGATTACATGTACTTACCCTTTTGTATGGATTAAAATTTTAGTCTTTCTCGGTTTTTATGGAATAAATTTGGCTTCTCGTGAGGCGTAAATGATATATTAACCTTAGTGGTACATGTACTTTACTCAACACTTCTTTCAGTAACGAAAACATGACATCGGGAAACAGAAATCGGATTACTTAACACAGGTTATGAATAAAATACTGGTTCTGGATACATATTCAAATAAAATGCGGCCGCTTGTGTGGGGTAAATTTTATATTATTGCCCTAATATGCTGGCCGCGTTAGCCGGGTGGCCTTTTGCGAGGGGTACTTTTGAACACAAACTCGTCGGTGCCAACGGATTCTGGCCGTAAGGAGCGGGTGACCGCTGGTCGGGGGGCCGTTAAAGAGGGGGACTACTTTGCATGTAGAACGAAATTCTAAAAAAATTACACGTTACCGAAATAATCAGTGTTGAACACATACATGCCCAGTATAAATATTGCTTTTTTATATATAAAAACGTTTTACAAATGTAATGCTTATCCACATAAAATATAACGCATACACAACTTCTCATATTTTTGCACCATTTCATCATAATTGATATCAAACATTCTAACACAGAAGGCCTTTCAGATTGTACGATGTGGTCTATGTGCCCTTGTACATGCCATTTTTTTCTCTCAAAAAGATAGAAATATATAAACAGCTGAATAAACTGAATTTTGACAGCATCCGATTATTTCAAATTTCTTTGCTAACTTGTAAAAATTAATATTAGGTATGCAAACAACTGAAGTGACAAATTTAAGTAGAAGTGGACAACTATTATGTGAATATGTCATATTTTTGCCTTGTCAGATTCCTGAAGATGTCTACTGTTGCTGACAAGTGTTCCAAGGTAGGTTTGTTTTAATACTTAATGTTCAATTTTAATCAGTATATAGGCCAAGTCTGTCTAGTGTCTCTTTATAAATTCATGCCATTAAACGTCTTCCTTTGAGAAAAAGTAATGATTTTTACTGCATTTTTACAACCCTAATGATTTTGTCATTTCCATGAACATTCTATTTATAACACCTTGTAACATATTTTATTGTTCAAAAGTTGTTGCATGAGATTTATTTTAAAAATAGGTCAGTATATGTATGGGTATCATGTTCTTAACATACGAGTGCAATAGAATTTTTTTTTCTTTTCAAAGATAGACTTTCAGTCAAGAATTGATTGTCAGGTAGGCTGGGTAAAATCCCTCACTAAAAGAGCTAGGGGGTGCTGAAAACAATTTGTAAATTTGCTGGAGATGATACATCCTTATATTTATAACATGGTTTTTTCTATGTATAATTTTTTTAAATAACTGAAAACAAAATATAATGCACTGATCAGCAATACGGTTTTCCCTTTTCCAAAACTTTGTTATGGTTATGGTTACATTTTTGGTCATTAAGTAATTACTGTAGAATGTCTTTAGCAAATGTCAACATTGGGGAAGTTTATTTAGCTGGATAAGGCAGGTGCTGTGTCAGTGAAGTTCCAATTTAACTGGAGAGAAAGGCAAATCGGACATTGGCTGAAGATGAAATGATTAGCGTTAAGGTGGGTGATCATTATGCAGATGTGGACTGTATATTTTCATTTCTGGTCTTCAGCGATACAATATTCTATTCTTTTAGTGAAAAATGGTCTGAGATTGCAGCATAAGATTAAATTCTGAATCGCACATAAAGTATACAGCTTAATGAACAAATACAAATGTGACTTTCAGTTAATAATAGCCGAGTACATCTATGAAGATTCTGTTTTGACAGATAATATGCATCATAAATTTGTTTCATTTTTAGCCTCTATAATACATATGTAGAACAGAGTGGTACAGAGATCCCGTCTCTCTTGACGGTACCGTACCATACGACCTTGACAAAATTCGTATGAGACGTCATGTTAAGAGGGAGACAATATCTCTACATGGAACTAGAATAAACAATTCAGAAATATCAACCATATTGGAACCGTTACAGAGAGAGAGAGAGATATATATTATTGTTTAATTGCTCAGAAATGTTGCAGTCATTAATTCTTCATAATTACTCAAAACAGAGGTGAGTGTAAGGCATCCCTGTCCAATGGATAATTATGTTTCAAAGTATTTGCTTTTATTCACCATTTTATCCTTTACATGCTTGAACCATATGCTTTGTTTGATTAAATTTATATGTAACACTTTACAAAATCATTTTCAGACTTTTATCTTAGGAGACATATATACTGCACCAGATGGTGAAGATGATGGATGGCTTTACAAGCACACATTAAAACATGAACATGCACATCAAGAATTGGATGACAGAATGAAAGTTTTTGCAGTGGCTGGATGGGATAATAGTACGAAGACTCTACAAGTAGGTTTTACTCCCAGAATATCGGTTGCATTTCGTTGTTCTATAAATAATTCTTTTGTAATACTATTATCAGTGTTGTCTCTGTTAATAAATGATGTCTCTTTTAATAATAAATTAGACGGACCTTATTATGGTGTACCCAGCTGTACTGATAATGAAATCGCTTATGTACAAGGCAAAATACAAAATGTTTTTAATTAGATCTGTCTTAAGTAATCAATTTATGGAATGTAAAAATTATGGCAACATGTGATAGGTATTTAATGGTTGTTGATGTCAACATAAATTTTGGTGTAAATGACAGTGATTGACATGTAAAAGAGACCTTCCTATTTTTAAAACACATATTCAAGATGTATGTTATATACACTGATTTATTCTCATATTATGCCATTAAATGTTACAGAAATGCATATATTTGTGCTCGAGAAGATAAGCAATAATGCAACGGATTGCATTGTTTTGCCTAACCACAGAACAATTTGGCCCTTCAGTGTGAAACCATCACGCTCAAACTGCCTCTCTGTTTTATCTACATTTGAAGATTCATTTTTCATTATAATTTCAAGTGAAGGGCGTATTTTATAATTTGTTCATTTTCTGCACCAAGTGATGATTGCGTGAAGCTCTTATAATGCTTGTAATTGCCACCACGATTATAGAATGCCAGATTTTTACACAGTGACAATGTACATATACTTGAAGGTACATTGTAATATTAGGCAGAAAAGTTACTTAGGTTATTTCTACCCAATTTACTGTTTACAAAATGAGTTATCAAGGTTTATTATATGATGTAGATTGTTCATTGTTAATTTTTAAATATTTTTATTTGATTTGAACTTTTAAAAAATTCAATGATTAAAATTTAGTCAGATTTGGTACTGCATTTGTGATAGGGTCCCCAAGTGTCCAAGTGGTCTTAAGTGCTCACCTTTACAGACCACTATTTTCTCACCTATCTGTATGGTTTTGAGTATTGTGCTCAATCTGTGTGATTATGTGAGAAAGACTACTTTCTCAGGGCTTGTGGTTCTTAATGGGGTTTTCCTGGATTCTTCCTCCATCAGTTATACTGGCAGCCATGTGTGTTCTATCTTGCACAGAGATATGGTGTTGAACACACAACGGCAACGCAGAGTGACACCTGTCAACAAGAATGGGTTAAAAGACTCAATAGTTTATGATGCGAAAAAAAAAAAAATACAAATCTGGTATGAAAACTTGTGTAGATTACAAGTTAAATACACATATAAATAAAGTCCATAACAGTGGTTAGAGCATTCGCCTCGTATGCCGGAAGTCGTGAGTTCGAGTCATACCAATGACTTACAAAAATGGTACTAACAGATGCCTTGCTTGGCGCTCAGCATTAAGAGGTTCGTGTTAGGACCGGTTGGCCTGGTGTACAGTGTTGCCACTCCTAGGTTTTTCCATCTAGATCTAGTTTTTTTTGGCACAATCTAGGTGTCTAGGTTTTTTCCGTTATAATCTAGGTTTTTTTTATCGAAATCACGATTTAATTTTTTAACAATTGTAAAATAGCTTCATCGTTTTCATTTAGTAGTTTCGAACTGTACAAATGATAAATTTTGCGCAGCTTCAAATTATATAATATTATTCACCTACATTTTAAGTGTTTGGACTATGACTACGTCGGCTTTTTACTATTTTGGGCTTCTTTTACTTCTAAGCCATGGCAACCGACTGGTTTGGCACTTTGGCGTGTGGGCCGTGTGGCAGTGGCCATTTTTATTTTAGTCAGAGAAGCGGACAAGTGGTTCAAGCGGAGTTTGTCATTTTGGCATTTGGTAAATTAGTGCTTCAAAGTATTAATCTTATTATCTTATTTCTTTTATTAACTTACTCGGTTACTCTACTATTACTGAATCAGATTCGGAATGCGGAGATTTGTGTCGGTGGTCCGGCGCCGAAAAAAAAGGCTTACTATAACCAAGCATTTAAAGATGAATGGTTGCAGGATCCAGAGTTGAAAGACTGGATTAAGCGTGACCCTAAGAACAAGTACGTGGTGTTCTGTAAAGTTTGTGATTCTAAACTCGTTAATGCAAACAAAAGCGGTCTAACTGTGCACAAAGGATCAACAAAGCACATGAAAAGCTTTGAGTCGAAGAAGAACATGATCACATTGACTACTTTTGTGAAAAAAGCCAGTAAAAGACTTGGACCATAAAGTTGGTGTGGCTGAAGTTCTGTTTTCAGCTTTCATGGCAGAACACAATACGCCATTTACACATGCAGACCACCTTGTTCAATGCATGAAATCTATGTTTCCCGATAGCACCATAGCGTCACGAATGGCCATGAAGCGAACCAAGACGTCATACGTGATTCAGGAGGGTATAGCATATAATCATCGTGCTGACATAGTTTCTGTCTGTCGCAATCAGCCATTTTCTGGTTTTATTGATGAAAGCACTGATATTTCAGTTTCTCAGGATTTGGCAATTTTAGTAAGACACTTTGACGCAAGTCAGAGTAGAATTGTCGACTCTTTGCTCGACATGATTTAAGTAGATGATGCCACAGGCCTTAGGCTATATACGTCTTTCAAGACACTTTTGGAAAAGAAGGAAATTCCTATAAAAACATTATTGGTTTTGCAAGTGACAACTGTGCTACGATGACCGGCGCTAAAAGTGGATTCCAAGCCCATTTGCTTAAAAGTATTCCAAATGTTTTCCTTATGGGATGTGTGTGCCACTCTTTTGCACTGTGTGCAAACCATGCAACAACTCAGCTGCCATCATGGTTGGAAGCATTTATAAAAAAAACGTGTGCTTTTATTTTTCGCGTAGCAGCAAGCGCAACCACATTTTTTCCTTCATACAAGAGATAGTGAAAACGGAATCACACCAAATTTTGAAATTATGCGAAACACGATGGCTGTCTCGTGCACAGGTTATCAATCGCATTTTAGAGCAATGGGATGCTCTGCTGCTTTACTTCCAGGCAGAAAGCTCGATTGATAAGAGTTGATGGAGCCAGTCAGATCTACCAAACCATGCATACTCCTAGCACAAAGCATATGCTACTTTTTCTGAGTTTCATCCTACGTAAAGTTAACATTATGAATTTAGAGTTTCAGTCAGAACATTTTAGACTGCACTTACTGCACTGTAGTATTTGTGATGAATATCGATCAATACTTGGAATGTTCATAAAAGAAAATGTCACCGGCTCAAGACAGCTATCTGACATTGACCCACTTGATGCAAATTTGTACAAAACACTCAGTTCTGTGGATGTCGGGGGAAGATGCACTGCGCAGCTGATCAAACAGCCGATAGGAGATAAAGATCCTCAGTTTCGGAGTGATGTCATAAAATTTCTAAAAGAACTATGTATTCAAATACGTAGCCGATTTCCTATCTCACAGGACAGTGTTCTTTCCAAACTGAAACTCCTTGATCCCAAATCTGTAACGGACTAACCATCAGGAACAGACAGACCGTCAATAGTTCCTCTCGCTTTGTACTTTCCACAATTGGCACCAGAAGAAGTCCTAGATGAACTTGAAGAACAGTGGAGGACACTCCACTTTGCTCGAGAAAGTATCAGTCATTTGGTTGGCTTGGAACCACCGTTTTTCTGGAATGGTCTGAGGCAAGTTCTGGATGGTAATCAGCAACAAAAATTTGGACTTCTATCTGACTTCATGTGTAAGCTGCTGGCGTTACCACACTCTTTAGCATGTGCTGAACGAATTTTTTCTCAACTGAATTTCATAAAGACAAAGCAGACAAATAGGCTACATTGTGACACTGTAGCCAACAGGCTGATAGCAAAAGAGGCCATTAGATATCAAAGCGCTTGCTGCTACAATTGGAAATCATCAGAGCTTGTCATCGAGGACGTTAAAGATGGACGGTGTCATAAACGATATTGCGAGAAACTGAAAAAATACAAACAGGAAAATCAAGTTGACTTTGCTGACTTGAGTGAGGACGAGTCTTTTTAAAATATTTGTCTACAAGGAATTTAATGTGTTCAGGTATGTTACTGTAGTAAGTATAGGCTACTGGGTGACTAATACGCAATTTTATGGAATTATTTAAAAGAAAATGTGTCGGCTGCAAAAAGATTTATTTGTGCATCTCTGTCTTTTTCTAGTCTTCTTGGTTTAAACCGCTAGGTTTCAATGTTCTAAGGCGGCATATCCAGTAAGATTCCTTTCCTCTCGTAGTTTCGGGTCTCAGTTTGGGGTTGTGATCAATTACAATAATTGTCATACCGCTGAAAGTGTGGTCACGGAAGGAGAAGTGTGTTCTGCGGCTGGACTTCTGTAGAGCTTCTTTGTCATCCAATCAGATCTATGAAGGTTGGTCCTTTTGTTTAGATTTTCAGTTTCTCCGATATACTGAAGGCTACAGATCTTACATGTGATGAGATAAATTACATTCTCTGTTTTGCACATTTTGCTTGGACCATGTATGTTCAGTTTCCTCTAGTCACTGTGCTAGAAAAAGTCATGGTCCATATCATATGCTGATAGATTTTGCACCTTTTATCGCCAGAGGGCCATATTGACTAGGATGGTCTTGGTTAGTGATTGGCATTAGCTTCGTCCTGACTTTGATGTCTTTGAGGTTTTTTGGTCTTGTGTAGGCTACTACAGGTTTGTTCGGGAGAATTAACTTTAGTGCATCACGCGATTCCACGATGGGTCAGTGTTTCCCGCTGATTTTACCTACTTTGGGGTTGTCTGGATGGTAGATCAAGATAAATGGTATCCTATCAACCTTTATTGCTCTCCATATTTTCGTAGGTCATTGCGGTTTGTTTGTTTTGCCCTATGGGTTGCTTCCGCAGTCAAGTCTTTGTCGTAGTCTCGGTAAATCAAATGTTTAGATAACTCTTCAAACCTCTTTTAAAATGTTTCATCGTGGGAGCAAATTCTGCGTATCCTAGTAAGGACATATTTCACACGTGAAGTGGATACATTGTATTGTCACTGGTGACAATGCAAAATGTTCACAATACGCGAGCAAAATATTTCCACAACTCTATTTAATAAACGGACATTTTCTTTTTATTATATATGTTCAAAGACATAAACCGTTGATTTGCATGGATTGTCTCCATTTTATACGAATGCAATTAATAACTGCATTACCGCATAGAGAGTAAGAAGTTCCTGAATTTTACAATAATTGTGGAACAACGACGTTTTACCAAATTTAGATTGGTTGGTTGATTGGTTTGTTAAATTAATGTCGATTTCGCCCGTTAGGATATGTTCGACGATTTTGCCCAGCAAATCTGGCTTTTCAGTTAATCCTGGCGGAAGGAATTAGTGCCTCATCCCCCAGGCATTTATGTGTTCAAGGAACACTTATTAATTTGGCCATCAGATCGTGAGACTAATTAGTCCCTAAAGACCTGAAATAGGGCCGTAATGAGTGTGAATGAACCCAACACGCACTCATGATTAAAAAGTTGGTATTCATTCATTGAACGCAACAGGTGTCAACCCAAGCAGTATGTAATGTCCACTACGATTGGTCGACAGCGATGACTTCACATTAGGATACCTGGTTTTTTGACCGGGGGGGGGGGAATGGTTCCACATTTCCGTCAATGTGCGATGTCCGAGAGAGGCAAGGAAGCAAGGAATCCGGCAAGCCGGCCATGGATGTCATGTATTCCCAGAAAAGCCAGCCCGTACTTATTTAAAATCTAGTCCAGTTATTCTAATGGACAGTAAAAAGTTACCAAATATGCAACTTTGTTTCCTCAACAACTGAAATAGGTGTTCCGTCCTTTTACAATAAGATTCTATCTTTTTGTAAAAGGTATCAGTGACCTGGTATTTCACATTCAGAAATTTCCATTCTAGAATGTCGGTATATATTGATTGAAAGATTATGTTAGTATGGAAAAGAAAATTAAAAACACTGGTTCCAGTGATGAAAATGATTTAGACAGGTCTCACAGTGTGACCGGCATTATGGATGTCATGAAATACAGGTGCAGCAAGCAGGTATGGTGTTATGCCCACTGCAGAGATTTGACCCTGGAGTGTAGTATAAAACATGAACAGCGCAATTAAGTGGTTGTGTTTGTGACTGTTAAGTGATTTAAATTAGTAGAAATGTGTAAATGACTACCTTAGAAATACTTGCGAACTATTTTGCTGGCATAATTATTTAATGTGCAAGCTTATCACATTACAATATAAAGTCTTCTCATGTAAATATATTATTGATATGACCAGCCATTTAAGAGTGGTAGCCATAACAATAACATCAAAATGGCCATTGTGGCAGCCATATTGGAAGTCAGATCATTTATGACCAACTAACATCATAAGAAGTCATTAAGTGAAAACCCCACAGAGAAAACCATTTATATGGGTGTAGTGATAACAAGATGGTCACATAGGACCAACCAAACATTACAAGAAGTCTTCTGTTAAAAACTCCATGGCAATGTTACCCTTTGTTCAAGAGGAGTAGTGATAAGATTGTCAACATGGCCACAATGGTGGCCATAATTGGCAAAATAATGGCACCATTTTCATTTAGACATCATAAAAAGTCTTTCAGTGAAAATCCCACTGATATGGCCATCCATTTAAGAAGTAATAATGAAGCCTTCGAGATGGCTGCTGTGGTTGCCATACTGGATATCACATGAGCATAATTTTCATTCTGGGCCAAGTATGTGGCTCTAACTCAGTAACTCTAACAAAACTCACATCTGTATGAACATCATAAAATGACCAAACTATTTCCAAAGTTTTAAGGCAATCCATAAATATCTGCGAGATTTGTTGCTTCACAAAGTCACATCATAGACTGCAACCAGGTTCAAAAAGGGCAATAACTCTGCCAAAAAAATGCATGTGACTTGTTGTCATGCATGTTTTCATATGATGGCCATAATATGTACAAATGTTCCCCATGATCCATCAAAACTGACAAGCTACATCCACAAGATTTTATCATACACTGCATTTTTCTGCAAGACAATTGAGAAATAATAAAATTACAGAAGCAAAGCGATTAATCAGTTTCATGATGAACACTGAGACTAATTACCCAAAACCTAGGTTTAAATGCAAAAATATTTTATGCTGTTTTATTGATGACACAAGAGGCCCTCAAAGTGACTGCAGGTCAACTGGCCAAAAAGAATTTGTAGAAATGAAGACAAAATCCAATTGTATCCTTTATTAATGGCTAAATATGAAAATCATCTTAAATATTCCCGACAAAGTACAAATTAGTTTTAAAAAAGTACTTTCTTATATTTTTTAATTGTCATATTCACAAGATAAATACAATATAAAAAATTTTTGTCATGGCCTTTGAGGTTCAACCTGACATCATTGATAGCAGTTCCTGAACTTGTATAAAGATAAACCTACGTTTGATTTAATCCATTATTCAAGTTTATTGGCGAAAATAATCACTTTTTCAAGTGACATGTTCGTTGAAGACCAATTTCATTGTGCAAGATATATTTTAGTGAAAACCCCACTTCACTTCCACCATTAGTAATACATGTATTGGTAAAATAATTTACTGTGTTGAAGAGATCAGCATCATTTCGTTCAGGACCTGATCTATACTGTAATAGTGTTTTAGTGAAAAGCCTATGTTGTAGCGATAAGATTTTCAAAATGTCCACCTATTAAGGCAAATATTCTGGAGCTTAGATTTTAATCAGCTTAATAACAGACAAATAACATATTGCAATAAATATTCTAGTAAAGATTTTCAAAATGGTCACCAAGGCAAACATACTGGAACTTTAGATTTTAATTAAAGCTGTACCGATGTCACTTTTTGGCGATTATGCCGATACCGCGTATAGCCTATTATTAAAATTGCCGATACCAATTATATGGACCAATTATTTCATTGTTATTTGTTTTATAACAATGACTGGTTCAGAAACATGAACCTATTAGTGTAATGCAAGCATGTATCCTGCTGTGTGAGTTATAACGAGGTTGTTTCTGCGGCAAATGAATTTGAACTTATATACAAAAACAAACAGAAACGGGATAATAAATACATTGCTATTTATAGAAAACAACGATCACACAAACATAAAACTTTAAAACTAACACAGATAAAACTTATGGTTTGCCAGTTCAAGATATAAATGAATGAAAATTTATTAAGCTAGTCTTTTAACTTACATTCAGTGATGCTGGTCGCCATTACTAGATTTCAATAAATGACTAAAAAAATGTTAATAACAATAATCCAATAATAATTAAAATTAATAATATACATGCTTTAAGACTAAAAGTTAGACGTTAATGTATGCTTGGCTGCAGCTAATACTGAAAGCCTAGTTGAATTAGGTTGTATTTAAGCAACAGTAACATTTCTCTCTTCTCGCCAAGTAACAATCCACGAAAATCTGAAAAAAATCTGGCATGTGTCACTAAACAGCTGCTCGCTCGGAAAGCTTAAAACTAGTGCGGACAAATATAGCTAATTTGGCCAAGTAGGGCAACTGAAACCTGTGAGCATTCCACAAGCTGTATATGTCTTCTCGTGGCAACAGAGGGCTGGTCAGATATCATTCAAGCATCGCGCCAACGTCGTCATCCACGTGGGTTGTATCGTTGACGGTATGGACAGGTTTATCACAGGTCACACAAAACAAATCCCAGAGACGCGGCGTTGATGGTCCAGTGGCGTATGTTTCAGTTTCAGTTTTTCTTTTTTTTTCTATTTGGGGTTCCTCCTGCTTGTCAGCTTACGCAACTTTGATGCATTCTTGGGATCTGGTCACAAGTAATTCTTCGCTGAATAGGCGATGTTTGAATCGTGGATCCAAGATGGTGGCCAAGACAAGCCTCTTGTTGCTGGCAACGTCAGCAAAGCGTGTTTTCAGTGACGTCAGTATATCACGGCACATTGTCTGAATACATTGACTCGCTTCATGCCCTCGAGCCAGCAACATTCGGAGCATTTTCAGCATAGGAAGAATGACGGAAACTGATGTTTGGCTATCACTTACTTCCTTGGTAATGTCCGCAAATGAGCCTAAAGTGTCCACAATATTGTTAATCAATACCCACTGTTGGGGTGTTAGACTAGGTAGGTCATTGAGAGTAGCGCAGGCACCCAAAACTTGTTTTTGTTCATATAACGATTGATTGATTGATTGTTTATTTTTTAACGGCGCATCAGCACTTTTAGGCTATTTAGCGCCAAACAAAGTGTTATTTGTATAATCTTTTAAAACTTATAAAAGGTCCTATATCGACCAGCGATATAAAAGAACAAATGGTTGAAATTAAAAACGGTAAGATGGTAACGGTGCAAAATAAAGCTTCCCGATCAACGGGAGATGTAAAAAAGATGAATAGGTATTAAAATGGGACGGTACATATATTGCATAAAACTGCACAAGGTGATAGCATAAAAGTCAGAGTTTAGAGTAAATATTTACGGCTTTCAAGAACTCGATAATACGAGTGATGTTTATATTATCAAAAAGTTCTTTCATGTCATGCACAATGTAATAACGATCGCACGTAGGTTGTAGGTCAAAGCACTCTATCATAAAGTGCTTGACAGTGAATGGTTCATTGCAAGAAACGCACTCTGGTGGTTCTTCACCTTTTAGTATGTGGATGTGGGTGATATAAGTATGACCAATTCGGATTCTTGCAATGACTACCTCCTCCCTACGAATGGTTCTGTAGGAAGGAGTCCATTCTCCTAGAGTTGGCTTGATTGCATGAAGTTTGTTATTTACAGCATCATTCCATGATGCCTGCCACTTCTGACGTAAGAACTTTCTGATACAAGGTTTAAAATCAGTATATGGTATTTTAAAATCAGATGGTTCTTGAGAAAGGGCCGTTTTAGCAGCGCGATCTGCTTTTTCGTTACCTTTAATACCAATGTGGCTAGGTAACCAGCAGTATATTATATTGTGGGAGACACTCAGCTCGGTATTTTTTACAAGTATGTTTTTCAATAATGGGTTCTCCAGTTTTCTATTGTGTAGCGACTGGAGTACTGATAGCGAGTCGGAGAAGATGATACTGTTTAAAATACGGTTCTTTTCTATATGTTGCAGAGCAAGGTCTATTGCTCTGATTTCGGCTGTAAAAATTGATGCTCCATTTGGTAAGCGAACTTGCGTTGTGTGATTTCCACAAACAAAGGCTGCAGCAGCCTTTTCCTCATCCTTTGATTCATCAGTGTAAATTCTGGTGTAGTTTTTAAATTCGGTGAGGAGTTCATGGTAAGAGTTGTGGAAGATAGAAGGGTTTGTTTCGGACTTTTTAACATCGTGTAGCGTAAAACGTACTTTTGGTTGTTTAATTAGCCAGGGTGGTGTTTCGGAGATGGATGTTTTCTGAATTTTTGAAAGATCTATATTTGTAGTGTCAAGGCTGGATGATATTCTAATGCCAAAGGAAGGTATGGCGTTTGGTTTATTTTCGTATAAAGTTTTGTATTTGGGTTGAAAAACAGCCGAAAAAGCAGGATTCAGAGGGTTTGATTTTAATTTCAGAGCATACTGTGCGGAAAGCATTTCTCTACGATGCGATAACGGTGGTTCATTCGCCTCAGCTAGAAGGCTTTCACACGGGGATGTTTTAAATGCTCCCAGAGCCAGTCTTATTCCCTGATGATGAACTGGATCAAGCATTTTAAGATACGATTTTCTGGCAGAACCATACACAACGCAACCATAGTCCAGTTTGGAGAGAATAAACGTTCTGTATAAATTTAGGATTACTTTTCTATCAGCACCCCAGTCAGTGTGCGCTACTACATTAAGTAGGTTAAGTGTTTTTAGTCATTTAGCTTTTAAGTTCTTTAGGTGTGGAATAAAGGTCAGTTTTCTGTCAAATATTATACCTAAAAATTTGGTTTCCTCAACAACTGGAATAGGTGTTCCATCCAGTGTGAGGTTCGGTTCATCGTGATGTTTTCGTAACTGACAGAAATGCATGCATACCGTTTTTGATTTCGAGAATTTGAAACCGTTTGCATTGGCCCAATTTTGAATTTTGTTTATATTTTGCACACCCATCTCTTGCTCGTGCAGATCTGAGAGGGTACAGCCCACTCGTACTTTGAATTCTCTGTCGGAGAGAAAGTGGATATGAAATAGGGAAGACGGCCTTTTAGACCTAGATCGTTCAGGTCATTTAGTATCCCGTACTTCCATGTCGTGTCATAGGCCTTTTCTAAATCAAAGAAAACCGCTACTAAATGTTCTTTCTTAATAAATGCATCGCGAATGAATGTTTCTAGTCTAACCAGATGATCACTGATGCTCCGGCCATATCGAAAGCCACTTTGGTTGATTGATTGATTGTTTGTTTTTAACGGCGCATCAGCACTTTTAGGCTATTTAGCGCCAAACAGTGTTACTTGTATAATCTTTCAAAACTTATAAAAGGTTCTATATCGACCAGCGATATAAAAGAACAAATGGTTGAAATTAAAAACGGTAAGATGGTAACGGTGCAAAATAAAGCTTCCCGATCAACGGGAGATGTAAAAAAGATGAATAGGTATTAAAATGGGACGGTATATATATTGCATAAAACTGCACAAGGTGATAGCATAAAAGTCAGAGTTTAGAGTAAATATTTACGGCTTTCAAGAACTCGATAATACGAGTGATGTTTATATTATCAAAAAGTTCTTTCATGTCATGCACAACGTAATAACGATCGCGCGTAGGTTGTAGGTCAAAGCACTCTATCATAAAGTGCTTGACAGTGAATGGTTCATTGCAAGAAACGCACTCTGGTGGGTCTTCACCTTTTAGTATGTGGGTGTGGGTGATATAAGTATGACCAATTCGGATTCTTGCAATGACTACCTCCTCCCTACGAATGCTTCTGTAGGAAGGAGTCCATTCTCCTAGAGTTGGTTTGATTGCATGAAGTTTGTTATTTACAGCATCATTCCATGATGCCTGCCACTTCTGACGTAAGAACTTTCTGATACAAGGTTTAAAATCAGTATATGGTATTTTAAAATCAGATGGTTCTTGAGAAAGGGCCGTTTTAGCAGCGCGATCTGCTTTTTCGTTACCTTTAATACCAATGTGGCTAGGTAACCAACAGTATATTATATTGTGGGAGACACTCAGCTCCGTATTTTTTACGAGTATGCTTTTCAATAATGGGTTCTCCAGTTTTCTATTGTGTAGTAAATGGAGTACTGATAGCGAGTCGGAGAAGATAATACTGTTTAAAATACAGTTCTTTTCTATATGTTGCAGAGCAAGGTCTATTGCTCTGATTTCGGCTGTAAAAATTGATGCTCCATTTGGTAAGCGAACTTGCGTTGTGTGATTTCCACAAACAAAGGCTGCAGCAGCCTTTTCCTCATCCTTTGATCCATCAGTGTAAATTCTGGTATAGTTTTTAAATTCGGTGAGGAGTTCATGGTAAGAGTTGTGGAAGATAGAAGGGTTTGTTTCGGACTTTTTCCCATCGTGTAGCGTAAAACGTACTTTTGGTTGTTTAATTAGCCAGGGTGGTGTTTCGGAGATGGATGTTTTCTGAATTTTTGAAAGATCTATATTTGCAGTGTCAAGGCTGGATGATATTCTAATGCCAAAGGAAGGTATGGCGTTTGGTTTATTTTCGTATAAAGTTTTGTATTTGGGTTGAAAAACAGCCGAAAAAGCAGGATTCAGAGGGTTTGATTTTAATTTCAGAGCATACTGTGCGGAAAGCATTTCTCTACGATGCGATAACGGTGGTTCATTCGCCTCAGTTAGAAGGCTTTCACAGGGGGATGTTTTAAATGCTCCCAGAGCCAGTCTTATTCCCTGATGATGAATTGGATCAAGCATTTTAAGATACGATTTTCTGGCAGAACCATACACAACGCAACCATAGTCTAGTTTGGAGCGAATAAACGTTCTGTATAAATTTAGGATGACTTTTCTATCAGCACCCCAGTCAGTGTGCGCTACTACTTTAAGTAGGTTAAGTGCTTTTAAGCATTTAGCTTTTAAGTTCTTTAGGTGTGGAATAAAGGTCAGTTTTCTGTCAAAGATTATACCTAAAAATTTGGTTTCCTCAACAACTGGAATAGGTGTTCCATCCAGTGTGAGGTTCGGTTCATCGTGATGTTTTCGTAACTGACAGAAATGCATGCATACCGTTTTTGATTTCGAGAATTTGAAACCGTTTGCATTGGCCCAATTTTGAATTTTGTTTATATTTTGCTGCAGTTGTCTTTCAATTGTATGCATGTGCTTTGACCGATAACATATTAGAAAATCATCAACGTATAACGAACAATCCACACCAGGAGTCAAACACTTGGTGATGCTATTAATTTTGATGTTAAAGAGCGTCACAGATAAAATACTGCCCTGGGGCACACCCATCTCTTGCTCGTGCAGATCTGAGAGGGTAGAGCCCACTCGTACTTTGAATTCTCTGTCGGAGAGAAAGTTGGATATGAAAGAGGGCAGACGGCCTTTTAGACCTAGATCGTTCAGGTCATTTAGTATCCCGTACTTCCATGTCGTGTCATAGGCCTTTTCTAAATCAAAGAAAACCGCTACTAAATGTTCTTTCTTAATAAATGCATCGCGAATGAATGTTTCTAGTCTAACCAGATGATCATTAGTGCTCCGGCCATATCGAAAGCCACTTTGGAAAGGAGATATTAAATTGTTAGTTTCCAAATACCAGACAAGCCGAGAATTGATCATTCGTTCCATTGTTTTGCACACACAGCTTGTGAGTGCAATTGGTCGATAGCTGTTGGGGTCTTCGCTATCTTTACCGGGTTTGGGGACTGGTATTACAGTTGCTTCTTTCCAGATGTTTGGTACATTACCAGTAATCCATAAATCATTGAAGAGTTTCAAAAGAGATGTTAAAGATGATTGTGGAAGGTGTTTCAAAAACTGGTAATGTATTTCGTCAGGCCCAGCGGAAGTATCATGGGCCTTATCTACAGCCTCCCTAAGCTCCGATAGTGAGAACAATTGATTATAACTTTTCGAGTTGTTGGATGTGAATTTTAAACGTGACTTTTCTTTTTGAGTTTTAAGTTTTCGGAAGGCTTCTGAATAATTAGATGATGAGGAATTTTTCGAGAAACTGTCAGCAAGTATATTTGCAATGTCACGTTTTGAACTAAAGTTGTTATTGTTCAGTGTCAGATGTCGGAGAGGGTTTTGCTTTCTCTTTCCGTTTATTTTGCGTATAGTGTCCCAAACTTTTTTAACAGAGGAACGAGAGTTTAAAGAAGAAACATACTTCTTCCATGATGCTCTTTTACTTTCTTTGATTATGCGGCGAGCTTTGGCCCGGGCAATGCGATATATATTTAAGTTTTTGGGCGTCGATTGATTATTAAATTTCCTTAATGCTTCTCGGCGTAGTTTAATGGCTTCCTTACATTCCTTAGTGACCCAAGGTTTTGGGGTTCTTTTACAATATGGCGAGGACTTGGGAACGGATTCTTCTGCAATCTCTATTAAAATAGATGTAAAATGCTGAATGGTGTCGTTAACATTGAAAACTGTATCCTCATTCAGCCTAGTTTTACAGAGTGTTTCGAATTTGGCCCAGTCGGCCTTCTTTAAATTCCATTGTGGAATTACTTCATCGACTGTAGAGTTAAGATTTACAAGAAAGATTGGGAAGTGATCGCTGCTGTGAAGGTAATCAGCGACCTTCCATTCATAGTCCAAAAGCAGAGAAGGAGAACAAATTGTCAAATCGATGCTTGTGTATGTACCCGTGCCTGGGTGTAAATATGTAGGTGTTTTGGTATTATATAGACACAGATCGTGTCTAGAAATAAAGTCTTCAACTTTGTGACCTCTGTCACTTATATGATTTGATCCCCATAAAATGTTATGGGCATTAAAATCCCCGAGTAAAACAAAGGGTGCGGGAAGCTGTTGAACAAGATTGTCGAGTTCGTTTGGTACTAGGTTAGTCTTTGGTGGTAAATAAATAGAGCAAAATGTAATCACTCGATGTAGAGTGACACTTACAGCAATGGCTTGTAAATTGGTGTTTAAATGAATGAAGCTATGAGGAGCTCTGTTTTTTACAATAACAGAAACTCCTCCTGATGCCCTATCAACATTTGGAGAGCAGGTGTTAAACAGGGAGTAGTTTTTAAATGTGATATTGTCCGTATCTTTCAAGAATGTTTCTTGAAGGGATAGTACCGAAGGATCATGTTCGTTTAAAAGCAGGAGAAGATCATGGTAGTTGGTTTTAAGTCCTCTACAGTTCCATTGTAAAATGGTGTTCTTCATTACAACTTTATATTGAAGATTCCGGAGCTAGGTTAGACCTTTCGCGGAGACAATCTGTTTGGTTATTTATCTGGAGGAAGTACGGGGGTGTATTTTTTGTTGTTAGGTCTGGAGCTACCTTGAGTACATGGAGCAGATTCTTCTGCATCCATGTCCTCCAAGTCTCCAAACCTATTGTGCAGCTTTATGGAGTCATCAGACCCCTTTTGCTGCCTATTTGTTTGTGACTTTTTCTTGCTATTTGGTGATCTTGGTGGTGGAGTATTGTTGAATGTCGTTTGTGTCGATGTTGAGTTTTTCTGGGGTTTGTAGTGCGGGATGTTCGAGTCGGAATGGGATTCAGGTGGGTTTGTTTGAGTGTCTTTCATTGCTTTTTGGCTGCTCTTCACTACAGTTGAGAAGGATGGGCCGAGGAGTGATCTAGCTTGAACAAGCTTCCTGGCCTCTGGATAGGGAATGTTGGACGTGTATTTAACCCTCTGGATTTCCTTCTCCTGTTTCCATGTGTCGCAGTCCTTTGAACTAGCATGGTGTTCTTTGCCGCAGTTGACGCAATGCGGAGTGGCTTTGCACTCTGATTCCCGATGGGAGGGATCGCCGCATCGGCCGCATATTTGACTTCAAGAGCATCTGTCTTCATGATGACCGTATTTTTGACATTTGTAACATCGGAGGGGATTTGGTATGTATACCTCAACCTTAACTTGTAGGAATCCAACCTTGACCACTTTAGGTACTGTTGGCTTATTAAAGGTGAGTATAATAGTGTTGGTGTCCTGCAGATTGTTGTTTCGTTTGATACGAATTCTGCGGACTGCAGTGACACCTTCAGTTTTCATACCCTCGACGATTTCTTTGTCGGTGACTCCTGCTAGGTCACGGCAACGAATGACGCCTTTTGATGTGTTAAGTGTAGAGTGGGCGAAACAGCTTACTGAAATATCGTGAAAGGTCTTAATTTTTAGGATATTTTCAGTGTGTGCTTTGCGCTCACACTCTACAAGTAGGCTGCCTGATTTTAGTCTTTTTACACTTTTCGGCTTGCCAACTAATCCAAGTATAGTCTTTTCGACTATAAATGGCGATAGTGCAGCAAGTGGTTTAGCCTCGTCTTTCGATTGGATGACCATGAAGCAAGGAAAGGATTCCACACTACATGGCTCATCATCCGACTCTGATCCAGTTTTGGTACGTTTGTGTTGGTTTTATTTGGAATTATCCATGATGGCTTGAATAAAATTTCAGCACCCGTGCTCCCCACCCACCAAGGAGCCCAACAAGGGGACACTTTTCAAGTGCCAGGGATACACAGATGCCATACTCAGTTGATAAAATTACCTTTGATTGACCTTGAAGTCGCCAATTTCTAAGGTCGGTAAAATTACCCCCCGATTGACCCGTTAAGCCACCGCCTTCAAGGAAGTCTTCTAAGACTTGGAAAAGGGAAAGATAGGGAAATAGAATATAGGGGCAACGGTGGTATCAAGAGAGATACAAGGAGAAAGATAAAAAGGTGAGAAAGTTAATAAAGACCTCCTAGGGCTCGGCGTGACCAGCCGATTTGTCGGAACCGGGCCCATCCCGACCACCCGTCTAAGAGAAGTAGAGGCCAAAGTAGTGTGTTGCAGGGAAAGCCTCTTCTCAATTACCAGGATCCTTTCCTCCCCCGACACGGGACGCAACCCACGGCAAACAGGTTGCCTCTACTTAGTCGCCTTTTACGACACGTAGCGAGGCACGTCGGGCCAATTCTACAACCCCGGACCCGCAGGGGGCTGTTCATATAACGAAACTAAGATATTGTATGCAGAATTTCAGCGAGCTGCTGTTGTTCCAGGATGAAGTGCCGGAACTTGCTGATTATGGATCGCGAGATCGCCAGAACATCTTTGACAGCTCCTTGCGACAGAATGCCATCATTGACAACGAACTGCAGTGTGTGTGCAAAACAGCTGATGCTGTCGAGTTCAGCCAGACGCATTGCTTTAACCATGTTTGCACCTCCGTCACGCAGAAGAACATGGATATGAGTTTTGGGTATGTTGTATTCCTTGCATAATTTGTGTGACACCGGACTTGCGTCGTGTACCAATGTGCGTGCTTGTCATGAGTGAGCGAGCGAGTGATCGAATGCGGTGCATGATTCCCGTGCGTCAGGAGTACTAAAATCACTTCCCCTCCAAACTAACAAAAAAAATGCTTTAGGATTTCTACTCTAGGCTGGAGACGGACAACACATCGATCAGTGCAAAATTTAATATAATTTGGGAAATTATATACCCTTCGAGTCTGGTAAGGGATAATTAGTTTTTTTGGGTGATAAAATTATAAATGCCGGTGGATGGGTTGTAAACTTTGTACTCTATTTGTGTCGGTTATATTCTGTATGGTATTTGTCTTGTATTCTAAGTATGCGTTTTGTATTGTTTTAGGTTTACTTCGTACCATTAATAAATCCCACAATCGATGAGCTAGTCTTATTATTTCTACCCGAAACGAATAGGAAAGATAGCTCACATTTGTCCAGTTTGCTCACCAAATATTCTCATGTTCGAGAGGCGTTGCTGCTAAGATCACCCGTTTCCGCTGAAATTATTCCATCAACCAGTGTGCCGTAAGACTCAACAAGGCTACGCATCAGAGGTCAAACTAAGGTCAGATTGGGTAGAAACTAAATCACGTACCTTACTTTGTATCGCCTTATGCATATCAGGTATCAAAGATGTGGAAAAGTACTTCCAACTTGGAATTTTATAGCGCGGTCCTACCTTGGCCATCATACATCGAAATCCAATATCTTCAACAACGGAAAATGGTTGCACATCTACTGCCATGAACTCTGCAATAGCTTTGTACCAACTAATAGCTCTTGGGTCGTCAAATGCAAATGGCTGATTCTGGTCCAGCATGGCGTTGATAGTCAAATTACGAGGAGTTGCTGCAGCTGCTAAGGTTAACTGCACAGCATCCTTTTCTTTTTTATCTGCCAGAAACTGGCCATGTTCCACAATGTGCTTGCAGCGCAAGTGCTGGACAAGATTTGATGTATAGTTTTTAGAATCCTTTCCACCTCTGGAAATGCATGCTTTGCAATGTGTGCAATTTAATTTGGATTTGCATTTATTTTGAAGTAATTTCAAACTAAACTTGAGTGTTTCGATTTCGGCATTATGCATAGGCTTGGTAATATATTTAATAGTGTACAATCACTAGTCAATATTAATAATCCAATCGATTCGCGTTCTTGAAATAATGTTTTAAATCAAATAAGTTACTACTAAGTTGTCCACGTGGCTGGCTGGATGCACAAACCACGCTGCGAGTCGCACGCTGAAGCAGCTGGGGTAACGTCACTGGCGCTGGCATGCCAATATCAATGCTGCATAATATTTGTATGTCAGCGTTCAGCGTGCGACCGCTCTTCATTAGCAGCATTGCAGACTTGCTAAAGAACAGATTAACTATAGTGAGTCATAGTTTCGTAGTACATGTAGTTGGAAATTTCGCTACTATCTAATCTGCATAGCTGTTTGCTAATGTGTAATACTGGAAGTTCAACAGCCACACGAGGCCTCATTGGCTGGTTGGCTGCTGTGATTGGGACGAGTGCATGAATGGTACTGATAATTTGTTGTGTGCTGACAATCAGCGGTAGTTTACAGCAAGTGTGTTAAAAAGTATTTACTTTTAAGAATATAACTGTCTTTCAATTAACCCCCAAATCAAATGTTTATTCATTAATTTTCCACTATTTAATTCTGATTTTAAATTCAAGCCAGGCCAAGATGAATGTCATGATTGAATTTATATTTTATAAATTTGTTTACATCGGCACTGATTATTTCTGCCCATTCCAATTATATCGATTGTTCTAATAATCAGCCCGACTTTGAGTATGGCCGATTAATCGGTACAGCTTTAATCTGATTCATGTTAATAAGGGACAAACCACATATTGCAAGTATTGTACTGAAAACCATGGTGCAATGACCATCTGTTCAGAACTTGTAGCTATAAGATTTTCATGATAACCTTTGTGTGGTCATATTAGAAAAGTAGCAATATTTTTAAGATGTCCACCATTGTGGCCATGTTTGCCATCAGATTAGCACCATTTTAATTTCAGATCATCTACATGTAACAGTAAATTTTGAAATGAAAATGATAATGAAAAGATAGTGCTGATCAGACCATTTAGGTGAAGTATTTATTTCTATTTTAAGGCATTTAAGCACAAGAAAGGCTGAATGATACCAATCAAAAGAAAATATAACAAAATTTAAAGATGAAGAACTACACAATAAGGCCTAAAAGCATATAGTGTACATGCCAACCCCGAGAGATTATGAGCATAAATTTTGATGATATAATTCAAAATATGAGCATAAAAATTATAATCTATATATTACTAACATTAGTACCCCTACCTTGTTGAGGCTACAATGTTGTAGCTAATATATTACATGCCATAAATAAAGTTCACTGTATGAAAAATGTAATTATATTTTACCACTAACCTGGATCTGCAGGTCAAAATACTTTGGCATAAATGGGCTAAATCCAAGCATTTTAAAACCAGAATAAAAACGCAAAACATACTGAAAAATGATATAAATTCAACACTCACTTTAACTTGTGTACATGTCGAATTTGTCTAAAACTTTTTCCGAATGATCATTAAGTCCACAGATTGTCCTCAATCCAATTGCTGCATTGCATCATTCTCATATTCTTCTTTACAAAAATGTCTAAAGCGGTGATGAATTGTCCTTTTTCTGATTGGACATGTTCTGATCTTAATTAGATCAATTTGCTCTAACAATTTTCATCCACAAGTCAACCTGTAAAATTCAATTTTGCTTAATATCTGGCGCCATTTTCTTTAAAAGTACAGACTGGTCCTCTACCTAAGATCATTATCAATATAATTAATCTATGTGGCAATGTTTCAAACCCATGTTTTCTTGGAAATGGGTCATGTAGTTGCTATAAATAGAAAACAAGGAAAGTACATGTAACTCTATGATGGAGAAATGAGCTATAATGCTTTTCTTATGCAGCAGTCTTTCTTATTAGAATATTCTCAAGTTTTATGATGAGTGGAATTAAGGAGATGATAACAGAAATTACAAACACAACTTTTATTGCTCTATTTTAATTTTGCAATTTTTTTTATGTAAGGGAAAAGCGTAATCCAAATACAGGCAAGCATAAGACATAATTTTGGTGAAAAACAGCATAATGATCATGCCAAAAACAAAATGGTTGGCATGTATGCAGAAGACAAGCCCTTCCATTAGCATGTATGCAGAAGACAAGCCCTTCCATTAGCATTTTTGCAGAAGACAAGCACTTCCAAATAAATGTAAATATGAAGTACTAAAAGAAAACAAGGGTAAAAATCTGACAATTCTGTCAAATGGATACCTAACAATAAAAAATGGTACAAAAATTTAAATTCTTAAAATATAGGGTTAACATCTGTTATATAAACATCAAAAATTTCATTACCATTTTCAACTGGGGAAGAGCTGCCTAGTATAAAAGCAGTGAAAAATAAAGCCGTATTTAATCATAAAATGGCTCAAAATAGTAAAATCTGGACCTCAATACTAAGATCTGTAACCTCATTTTTCCAACAAAAGCACAACAATATTAATTCAAATCTAAAAAGTCTTTGTCTCTCTGTCAAGCTACATAATTATAAAGGACACATGTTCATAAAAGACAATGTATCTCCAGGGTTCATACACCTTTGGTGTCACAAAATTCAATGACTTTATCCAATTTTTTTCAAAGACCCCGATGCCCAGTGCACTATAGGTATAATTATATTGATTTGAACTACAATTGTGTTTGAAATATTTTTGTTCATTTTTACATTCTTGACAATAATTATATCTAGGTCAGTGTATTTGATTTTTTTCCACCGTTGGGCCAATCAGCCCCTGAGCATTAAAAATGATGGGCCAGTAAAAACATTATGGGCCACTAACTGACAACAACTGAAATCAGTAGCATTTACTGTCTCAAAACTGATGGGAAATTTTTCAGCTTCATGCAAAAATGGCCTGTCCTATTGTCTATCTAAAACACTGCTATGTGACTGATAATTTCCAATAAATCAGATGAGATGAATAAATGCACAACACTTACAAACAAAAATCAACAGGATGGAAATTTTGATTGAGAGTCAAAGCTGATAGCCCCGTTATTTAGTATAGGCAAATTTATAGAATGTTTCATTATAGAGGTATAATCCTCCGTTATTTCACTTTCAAGTATATGGGAAATTAATTACCAGGTCTTGTAAGTTGTATTCTTGTTTTTGAAACCAATTTTATGTATGTTTTTCATTATCTTTTGTTTCGAGAGTTTGAACAGCTGATTCACCATGATTCAAAGTACAAGATGTACCGCTGCTGCTGAAAATAAAATGATGAAGAAGAATGATCGTTGAAATGATTTTTATGCTCTCTATAATCAGGTCTGTGCCCAATTATAAATATCTGATGGGTCACGTGTTGTAAACCACCCAACAGCAAAGTTTTATTTTGATTACATGATATAATGGCATGAAAAGAAACTTCGTACATCCATTTGTCAACTAATTTTACATTTTTCAAGGACCGAGGCTTATATTCAAGTACTTTTCAAGGTAAAAATGATTTTCAAGTAGTTTTCAAGGATGAATCGAAGTTCAAGTGATACTGTGTGAACCCTGTTCTCAGTTCATTCTTTTATATACATCATCATCCGTAAAGGAAACATTGTATTGTTTTGAGTCCATTATTGGCAGGGGTTCACTGGTTTTTGTGTAAGTCTGTATCTTTAATGTGCATGCATGGATGTTTGTCTGTGATACACATGTGTGCATTCTTTTCTTTTCTTGTCTTACATAACCTATTTAGTGTCCCTTGATTCCTTCTTTCCTATTTTTTTTTTTTTAGAGATGGCTGGAGGCAACTTTCCTGGCCAAGAGTTAAATTATTTATAATTTTTATAAATGGCAGCAGTAGCATTTTTTTCATTTCATCATTAGCAATTTTTTTATTTTATCATTAGCAATTTGTTTATTTTATCATTAGCAATTTATTTATTTTATCAGTAGCAATTAAAAAAAAATCATCCACAGTAATTTAAAAAATGTTCGGCAATAGCTATTTCACAAAGGTTATTAGTAGCAATTTTTTAAACTTCTATCAGGACCGAATTCTTCTGCAGCAAAAATCGATATAAACAAAATGTCATCTTATTCCTAATGCTGAAGTGTGTTGATATAACGAGTCGTAAGCCAAACCTGCCTTAAACAGTCGTCCCTGGGAAATGATGACAATGATCTCCTGAGACAAGTTGTGGTTACAATGAGTTATAATAATCAAACTTGTCCTAAACAGTCACTTTGGGAAATGACAATAAGGATCTCTTGAGACAAGTTGCTGCTACAATGAGTTGTAATAGTCAAACTTGTCTTAAGCAGCCACCTTTGCGAAAAGACATCAGTGATTGATATCCTGAGACAAACTGATAGTCTGTAGAGTTGCAATAGTCAAATCTGTCTTGAGTGGCCACCTGTGGGAAGTGACAATTAGCTCCTGAGACAGGTTCCTGCCTGGTGTAATATCATGTAATGAATCTGCAGAAATGACTGTTTAAAGCAGGTCTTTGCTTTAAAAAGGAGAAACAGCTGATTGAACTTTACATTATTAATTTTAACTGGATTATCTTTTCCAGTTTCTTGGGTAAAACCCTGTAAACAGTGCATCATATCTCAGAGGATTACTGAGTACAATTTCATACTGGCAAAATCCATAATCAATTAAAAGTCCTTCACTGCAATTGGATTCAGTATATTGTCCATTATGAAACATGTCACACATATTTAAAATGTCATCCCCAGTCACTTTATTGTCTTTATTATGTGCAACACGGATTGTAATATGTGCACTTCTACCTCTCTCCAAACTTCCATCCACTCTGTGAGCTTCCTCTTCTGATTTTACAAACAACTGGAGCTGTTCGGCATCTAATTTTACACGGACTCCTATTGATCTTGGCGTGAAAATTATGCTGATTATTTGGAGACTGAAAACCTTCCCCAATGATGCAATCACATTTTCCTTTCTGTGATAAATATTATGCATTTGATTTCCCAAGAAGTTTGCCGTAGAGTGGATGATAGCATTCATGGGTTTAAAGTGGGATTCAATCACGGTGTTAAAATCTGCAACAAAAAAATAATAAAGTGGAATAAATATAACAGATAAAATAAAAGTACCCTTTCCGACAAGTGAAAAATCTCTATTAAAATAAGAGTACAGCATGGGATATATGATACACCCATCTTGCAATTTGTTCCCTATTAATGACTTTGACCTTGGAGTTAGGGTCTTGACCACTATATGAGAAGGTGTGGACCAGGGAGAGATTCATGAAAATTTCCACAGGGTATATTGCATCAGCCTGGATAGGAAACAGATCACTGACAAACAGATCACTGACAAACAGATCACTGACAAACATTATCCCATTTCTTGACCTTGACCTTAAAGCAGCAGCAGGACTGAATATCTGAGACACTGTCAAGATATATAACAGGCTTCATTTCCATTAAAAGTCTACACTGGTTCAAACATTTTACCTGTAAATTAGTAGAGGTGACTTACCCATTATTTATACTATTCCTTGCTTTGACCTTGAGGAATGATGTATGGCTTTGACATGTGACACACTCTTGCCCTAATATATAACCAATTTAAGTTTCAATAAATAATGTTTAGTGGTTTAAGAATTATACTCCAGACAATGATACAAGTCTGAGTTACATTTTCCTGTGCTGTGACCTTCACCTAGGGAGCCCTGAGTGGCAGAGTGGTCTAAAGCGCTTTCCGTTACGGATCACTGCCATCTCACCTCTGTCTGCGTGGGTTCGAGTCTAGGATTCAGCCAGTGTGGGTATGTGAGAAAGCTTGCCAGTAGCTTCTCGTGGGTCGGTGGTTCTTTCCGGGGTTTTCCTGTGTTCTTCCTCCACCATTAATACTGGCCGCCATGCATAGCCTATCGTGTGCTGAAAAATGGCGTTAAACCCCACAACAACAACCTTCACCTAGAGGCAGCGGGAATGGCTATGGTATACAACACACCATCTATACCTAGTATATAATTTACTAAAGTTTTATCTCAATATCTTGAGTAACTCAAACACTCCCAACAAAGATACAAGTAACAAAAATATATTTTCCCTTTCTGTGACTTTGACCCTGAGGCAGGAGGCATGGGTATGGTACACATGGCATATCATATAGTCATTTTATATACATGGGCAAAGTTTCATGAAAATATCTACAATTATTTCAAAACTATGGGCCTATAACATAACAGACATGAATTATTAACAGAACAGACATGACTTAATATAGACATGACTTATTAACAACAGACATGACTTAACAACATGACAGACATGACTTAATAACACAAGAGATTATGGTGTCTCCCATACGTTTATGAATGACATGGTTACAGTGTCTGGTATGCTTTTATATATCAACTGATTACGGTGTCTGGCATGCTTTTTATATATCAACTGATTACAGTGTCTGGCATGCTTTTATATATCAACTGATTACCGTGTCTGGCATGCTTTTTATATATCAACTGATTACGGTGTCTGGCATGCTTTCATATATCAACTGATTATGGTGTCTGGCATGCTTTTACTGATGCATCAGGATGAAAATTTAGCCAATATATATTGCCAGCATTCAAACAGATTAAGGACAGTCAATATTTAACCATGCCATCATTAAGAATGCTGTCTCTTACAAAAACAATATAATAACAATAACAAGGACTCTGTATAGCGCCTAATCTTTAGAAGCTCTAAGCGCTTTATAACATTGGACAACACAAAAGGACATGATTACCAAAAAACAAACACCATGAAATTAGAAAACAGAAAACATTCTGAAAATATTTAAGGTAAGGAAACATTATTAAGTCTTTAAGTCTGTTCTTGCTATTGAAATAGGCAAGTTTTAAGAGTGCCCTTGAATGAGATCACTGTCTTCGTGTCTAAGTTCAGTGGGCAATTCGTTCCATGTTGCTGTGCTCTGGTATGCAAAAGAACACTGTCCATATGACTTTGTTTTCATAGCCAGGGAATAATGATTATACGATTGCCAGAAGAGGAGCGTAAGTATCTTGCTGGTGTGTACACATGGGTGAGGTCAGATAGGTATGTTGAACTAGAGTCTGTCAGTGAAACATAGCACAGAGAACAAATTTTGTCTTTGATTCTGGATCAAATGGATAACCAGTATAGGGTACAGAGCAGGGGGAGGTATGCTCTCATCGGGGTATTCTATGGATGCTCCGAGCAGCAGTGTTTCGAACTTTTTGAAGTTTCTGGAGTAGATATTGAGATGAACCAGACAGAATTGAGTTACAATAGTCCAGTCTTGAAAGTACTAAGGAACACAAAAGTATTCTAATGGCATCAATTGAAAGATAATATCTACCACCGTTACATGATTTCTCTGAGATGTTTTTTTTGCTGATGACCAGCCAGCCAGCATGTCATTGGAGATGAATCAACATAGTGATCTCACATGTCATAATCAATGTGTTCATTTTGTCATATTTAATTTGCATATCATGGCATATATAGAAAAATGTAAGAAACTTGAATGGTTTTCAATAAATCATATTTAGCTATAAACATATACAAAGGCAAACTATATTTTAACTATCAATATAGATAGTGTATACATAAACACATTACACACATATATATACCTGCTACTATGTTACACACACATATACCTGCTACTCTGTTACACACATATATACCTGCTATGTTACACACATATATACCTGATATGTTACACACATATATACCTGATATGTTACACACATAATCCCTGCTACTATGTTACACACATAATCCCTGCTACTATGTTACACACATAAATCCCTGCTACTATGTTACACACATATATACCTGCTACTCTGTTACACACATATATACCTGCTACTCTGTTACACACATATATACCTGCTACTCTGTTACACACACATATACCTGCTACTCTGTTACACACACATATACCTGCTACTCTGTTACACACACATATACCTGCTACTCTGTAACACACATATATACCTGCTACTCTGCAACACACATATATACCTGCTACTCTGTTACACACATATATACCTGCTACTCTGTTACACACATATATACCTGCTACTCTTGTTACACACACATATACCTGCTACTCTGTCACACATATATACCTGCTACTTGGTTACACACATATATACCTGCTACTTGGTTACACACACATATACCTGCTACTCGGTTACACACATATATACCTGCTACTTGGTTACACACATATATACCTTCTACTCAGTTACACACATACATATCTGCTACTCTGTTACACAAATATATACCTGCTACTCTGTTACACACATGTATACCTGCTACTCTGTTACACACATGTATACCTGCTACTCTGTTACACACATGTATACCTGCTACTGTTACACACATATATACCTGCTACTTTGTTACACACACATATACCTGCTACTATGTTACACACACATATACCTGCTACTATGTTACATTAACTAATTACTGAATAGCTGCCACTTTAATCTTTTCCTACAATCCTCTTTTCTTCTGCCCTTGCAGAGGAGTACATGTATATGGAAAATAATTCTCGATGTTTATAAAAATCGTATTCGTTCTGCACAAGCCACAAAACTTTGAATGGAAAATTTTTAATTCTGTAAGTGTATATGTGCTTTTCTATCAAATCAAACACACATGAATGATCTCTAATTCCAATAAATTTCTCAATCCAAATAATATCGTATCTTCTGCTAAATCTAACTCAATATGACATGTGCCTCTTAAGAAATGACCAAAAATTTATAATACTGTTTTCACAAAATGACATCCAAACATTACACGAAGCAGAATCTCTTTAGCTTTGTTCAAAGTGATGATTCGGAGATTTTCATTTGACACAATCTAATAAGTCTGTGAAGAACTATGTATTGAATACTCTTAAGTCCTGCATCCTCAATAGTACAGAAGGAAGAAAAAATATTAATCCAAATCTTCCTACAAATGCTAGTAATTCTAGTTTAAAATAAAAGTTAATTTACTTTCCATTTTCGACCACTCCAGTTGTTGGAGCATTTGCCTTGGATGCAGGAAATCATGCGCTTAAAAGCCCCAGAAGTCGTATAAGATACTTATAAAAATAGCACAAACAGCAACCTCACTTGGTGCTCAGCATTAAGAGGTTAGTGGCCAGCCTGGTGTCACATGATGCCCAAGTGCTAGACATCACTATAAACTGCGACAATGCAGACATCATAGCAATATGACTAAAATTTTAAAACTCCAAAATACACACACACACATACTTTCCTTCTTGAACTGGAAGTCTTTAATATATAATATATCAAATAATTTAGCAATTTTGTCCTATTTCCTGATAAGATTTATAATTCCATGTAGTTGACATTCGAATATCACAACATTTCTAATAGTGTTTTTCCAAGTTCCTGGTATTGCATCAAAACCTAAGTTGATTTCTGGAAAAGCAATATTAATAAAAAAAGGGGAATGAACTCCATGTATGCAATAAACATGCCATATTAAATATATTAATGATAAAAAAATACAAACCTCACACCATTTCTTCAGAAAGAATTTCTCTCTCTCTCTTTCTCCCTCTCTCTCACCAAATTTTTTTAAATTCTGTGAAACGCTGTGGAGTTATTCTTTTTTTAAAAAAAAAATAGAGTTCCGTCCAAATTCTTCAAGTATGTCTATAAGAAGAAGCTTCTATGGTGAATGATTGAGCTGATGAATTAATTATTTTAGCCACATGTTCTTAAGTGCACGACAAAATCACTGTATGACATCGTCAGGCCACCATCTTGATAGCTATTGACTGGAATATTACTTTTCATTTTGTCACCTTTAATTAATTAAAACTAAATATAAAAGAAAACTGAATGTTGCATGATTTCTCTGGAGGGTCAGGAAGTTGTTGTTGTTATAGGGTTTAATGTCATTTTTCAGAACAAGATAGGCTATACATGGCGGCCATTATTAATGGTGGAGGAAGAACCCAGGAAAACCCATGCCTAGAACCACCGACCCACAAGAAGTTACCAGCAAGCTTTTTGACATACTCACACTGGCCAACCCTGAGACTTGAACCCACGCAGACAGAGGTAAGATGGCAGTGATCCATAACGGTGAGCGCTTTAGACCACTTGGCCACTCTAGGCCCCAGGTCAGGAAGTAAAACAGTGAACAAATGATAAAATACTTAAAATGTAAAGTCAAATATAGTCCTAAATAAATTGCTTTTTTTTCAAGTAGTCCGAATTTTTTCTAGTGGAACATCATCAAAAGCTTCCTAATTGATTTCACCTCAAAAATATTTTGTTAGTAGGTAGAAGTCAGTAGACATGACAAGTATAAACTCCACTGACACTGACAGTGTACACTGGCTGATGACCATTCCCAGGAGGCAAGCATGGGTCAAGCATGTTCCTCCCAAATGTGAGCTAAGCAACACAAGCCCATCTCTGAAATCCACTCTATATGAGGGAATCCATTCTGCAAAAATGGGTTCATTATTCTGAAGATCACCTGCAAAGCCCTCCTTCCACAGCTTTTCCAAAAACAGAGCATGATGATTTATATAATAATTAAAATCACCATATGGACTCATCCATTAAAAGTAGGTTACAGTGGAACAGTTTTTGCCATCCCAATATAATGCCATGCCCCCATTATCCCCAAAATCAAAGTGACCTGGCAGCCAACAGCACAAAAAACACCCTTTCAAGTTTTAATGAGTATATCATGTTTATTTAATGCTTGGGATATTAACAGATTATCCAGTTATAAGTTTTGCAAAGCTGTCAGAGTGTAAGAGAATCCAGAAAGATGATACAACTTGCTTGTTTGAGAGGTTTGAATATAGTTCAAAGATCTGAACATGTCTGTAATTTGTAAAAATGTTAGCCCCATCTGATAATTGTCTCCTTTTTAATTGTCTGATACAGGGATGCATAGCCGCAACAGGTATGATTTTCATATCTTTAACTCTGTATACAGGGATGCAAAGAAACAACAGGTATTGTTTTCATCTTTTTAACTGTCTGCATAAAGGGATGAATAGTCATAACATTTCACTGAACTTACTACTTAAAAATGACAGGGCTGGTAGAGGACTTTTTGTAATGGCAAAGATGATCATTGAACTTCCTACTTAAAAATGACAGGGCTGGTAGAGGACTTTTTGTAAGATGAAAGATAACTTTGGAGAACCTGAATAACCATAACAGAAATAATGGAATAGAGAAATCTGCAGTACTGGCAAGATGGATGAAGAAACAGAAATCTCGGAATAGAAATCGGAAGGCAAGAGATTTTCTAATTAATACTAAGAGACATTTACCAGGACTTTCTTCTGAAGAAATCCATGAAATAAAAGCAGCTCCTCTTTCCTGGTTTCCAATCACAATTTTATGGAAACAGTTCCACACTTTATTGCAAATTTCTTCAGAATCCAACTCGTTCATGAACCAGCCATAATAAATTGGTGTTAGTCGCTGATCATCCAGTTTGTTGACTTTATGCTGTATGAGATCTATTGCTACATTATGCGAATTTTTCTTTGCAAGTTCCTCAGGGTCCTTACGCCAAGAAGTGATTGGTTCAACGATGACAGGAATATAGTGATGAACATCATGAGCCAGCTTAAGATATGGTGCCATTTCCCATTTCATAATATTAGTGTTGTCGATCACAATCACGTGACATCTCTCTATACACTTTGACTCTGCGATTTCCTGGCAATGATTGTGAGCATCTGATAAGAGACTGGAATCAAATCTGAAATTATTTGAAATTCAAGATTATTTATATACACATATAGTGAAATCCATCTATAACCGACAGGTTGTTTTTGGCAGGTATACTGTATACTGTCACTAGTATATAACAAAACATTCACCAAATGATCAGAAAACCAGAATTCTGTATTTGTTAAATACATATTCAGCACCTCATGTATATTGTCACTATCTTGCATTATAATTCATTATCTTGCATTAAATCGGGGGAAGGATAAAAACTGACCCAAAAGTCAGTGTTGCTTGTACATCTTTGTATTTTCATGCACAATACAAATTGGTTGTACATCCTTGTCTTTTCATGCACATTAAAGTCCCCACATTATTACTGAGTTCAAAAACTTTCCATTTATGTCTCTAAAGTTAGGTCCCTACTTGAGTAAGGCCAGACCATGTGACTAATTTCAATTTATGTCTCTAAACTTAGGTCCCTACATGAGTAAGGCCAGACCATGGGACTAATTTCAATTTATATCTCCAAAGTTAGGTCCCAATATGAGTAAGGCCATGGGACTAATTTCAATTTATGTCTCTCAAGTTAGGTCCCTACATGAGTAAGGCCAGACCATGGGACTAATTTCAATTTATATCTCTAAAGTTAGGTCCCTACATGAGTAAGGCCAGACCAGGGGACTTATTTCAATTTATATCTCGAAGTTAGGTCCCAATATGAGTAAGGCCAGATCATGGGACTAATTTCAATTTACGTCTCTAATGTTAGGTCCCAATATGAGTAAGGCCAGACCATGGGACTAATTTCAATTTATGCCTCTAAAGTTAGGTCCCTAGATGAGTAAGGCCAGACCAAGGAACTAATTTCAATTTATATCTCTAAAGTTAGGTCCCTACATGAGTAAGGCCAGACCATGGGACTAATTTCAATTTATATCTCCGAAGTTAGGTCCCTAGATGAGTAAGGCCAGACCATGGAACTTATTTCAATTATATCTCCGAAGTTAGGTCCCTAGATGAGTAAGGCCAGACCATGGGACTTATTTCAATTTATATCTCCGAAGTTAGGTCCCTAGATGAGTAAGGCCAGACTATGGGACTAATTTTGGATTTATGGCTCTGGAGTTAGATCCCTTGAAGAGTAAGGCCAGACCATGTGGCTAATGTCAACTTATGTCTCTGGAGTTAGGTAGGTCCCTATTTGAGTAAGGCCAGACAATGGGGCTAATCTCAATGTCATATTACCTGGTCTTTTCATGCTCAGTTAATATATATTTGGTTTCAAGGTGGTAATCTCAAATTTTCCAAGTTAATCAACAGAGAAAGCATGAGTAACCACCTGGGGAATGACACGTTGGTCTTTTTAAAACACCATCTGACAACAGGGTCGATGTTCACACAAGCCTTTTTCTTAAAAATGTAAGAAAAACAAATCACATGCTATTATATGTTTTGTTCATCAGTCTTCCTCAGCCCTACCCAAGGGGATGGACAAAAATTCTAAAACAACTAATCATTCCAAACCATATCCCAAGGTATCTATTCTCTATTCTGAAAAGCACATGAGGAATTTCCCAGCTGGATGAACAGGATCACATAACACCTATTTTTACTGCAAAACAGACACAATTATTGACAGTTTTTTAAATACTTATTAGAAGGTAGCAGATTTCATATTTGTGCTCAAAAAATCTCCATATAAGTGTACTTGCAAAAATTATGAACAATTCTGATGTCATTAAATGTTTGTCTTCTACAGTATTTTAAAAACTAAAATCCACATAGATCTGCTCCATACCTGTATATTCCATCCTCACCAATGAAAAAGTTATCAGCTGAACACACCTCCGTTCCAGGATATATTTTCTGTATTTCTCTGACAATTGTAGATTTCCCTGAACCAGGGAGTCCTCTCATAATGAACATGGTCTTAGAACGTGACACCCAATGCCTGGTCCTGGCATCAACCAGAAACGGGAAATTAAGAGTTCCTTGTTGGATTGGCTGGGTTTGATTGGTGGTTACGATGCTGTCTGGCACATCCTGCTAAAATGACATGAAGATGTTAATTTCAAGATTAAGAAATTAGCGAAAGTGTACTGGCTGAGGCACTGTACAATAACAGCCTGATGCTGCTAATGTGAATTGCATTTGTATGACGAAAATCCCCATACAAAATTCACTCTTAGCACTGCCTTTGTTCCTTGTATCACAACATAATTTATTTTGTATGTATATATAATATTATGAAACTTCACTGAGTGATCATTTTGATTAAAAAGAAAAAACTTTCAAACCTGAATAAATTGACTACATTTTAATAGACTTGTGGGACTTTTAGATCATCTGCTTTATGCAGCTATAGTACTCCCTCACTATAAGCCATTCATTATAGCATGTCCCTGTCCTAAGCTGATTATGGTTATCAAGTGGTAGTAAAATTATATGCATAATATACTTCATAACAGCACTCCCTCACTATAAAGCCCTTTATTATAACACAGTTCCTTCATAAGGCAGATATGGTTATGGATCCCATTTTAGCATTTAGTAGTAAAATTATGTATAATGTACTTCATAACAGCACTCCCTCACTATAAAGCCCTTCATTATAACACAGTTCCTTCATAAGGCAGATATGGTCATGGATCCCATTTTAGCATATAGTAGTAAAATTATATGCATAATGTACTTCATAACAGCACTCCCTCACTATAAAGCCTTTCATTATAACACAGTTCCTTTATAAGGCAGATATGGTCATGGATCCCATTTTAGCATATAGTAGTAAAATTATATGTATAATGTACTTCATAACAGCACTCCCTCATTATAAAGCCCTTCATTATAACACAGTTCCTTCATAAGGCAGATATGGTCATGGATCACATATTTTTGTACAATTACACTTATTATGTACTTCATTACAAGGCTGTTTTATTATACAACTAAATGTACCAACATACTGCTAATGGATCACCTGGCTCTGAGCAAAAAATAGGGAATAATAAAGTATGACAGCACACACAAGGTGGAAAAAATAAATGTTCTTTGGCCAGCCACCCCCATAAAGCCAGCACAGAACATGGGGCTTACACCTACATCCCAAACTTTAGCCATGATGCAAAATTGTGCAATCACCATACAGCCTGGCAATTCATTATTTGGTGGAAGGCAGGTATTGGTTATTTTATCAACAGGCTTATAGTATTTTGGTACATAATTTATATTACATGTTTTTGCATGGTCATATGGGTACATGCTTTTGCATGTAAGGAAAGTGATGGCCTGCTCCTTTTTCTGGCATGGATGCTTCCTTAAGTTGGCTAGATACAAGTTTTTCTATCATCTTTATGGTTACTGGCTCCTGTAAGCACAAGTGTAACATCTTTATGTGGTTACTGGCATAGATTCTATATGTGGTTACTTGCATAGCTTCTTTACGTGGTTACTGGCTTACATAATTATGAATTTAGTTCTGTGTCTCTTAAAAGTGTAAGTGTAGAATCTCTGAGTCAAATGTAAGTATGAATGTAGCTTCGAGTCAAATGTAAGTATGAATGTAGCTTCGAGTCAAATGTAAGTATGAATGTAGCTTCGAGTCAAATGTAAGTATGAATGTAGCTTCAAGTCAAATGTAAGTATGAATGTAGCTTCGAGTCAAATATAAGTATGAATGTAGCTTGTTCAAGGGTCAATTATTTTAAAGTGAATCTGTGGAGCAAATCATTATCCTGCATGATCAGATTCAATTTAACATCGAAACCTACCTATAAGTGACCATCAAGGGACTATAAATTGTCTGTTATGGGAAGGTGTCCTTTGAATAGAAGTTAAAATGATAATGGATATAAATGTTATCTATAAATGTTGTCCTTTATCAGCATATATCTTGAATATGGAAGTGTCTAATAAGGCATGTTTTGAACTATTATTATTATGATTATTATTAGTAGTAGTAGCAGTAGAAGTATACAATTATTATTATTATTATTATTATTGTCAGTGTTGTCACTAGACCACTATCAGGACAGGGTGCTCGTTGCCTCTTATGGCATACAGTATTAAGTTTGGTAAGCAAGCCTGATACTAACAAGAGGACAATTTTATGCATCACACTGCTGCATTTAAGAAAATATTTGCAACAATTATTGAACAAATAGGGTAACTGGATGCTTAGTTGATGTCTCAACTGTAAATGCAGGATACTACCATATGTAATTTATAATAAATTCTGGAAATTTAAAGTCAATGTAGCCCCCAAGTGGGCAAGAAATATTACAAGATAGCAAGGTGTTACCTAGATCTGACAGTGTGACACTATAAGGTATAACGGTACCAACTGTACAACCCCCAAGTGGGCAGAGCTTAAGGTGTAGGGAACACTGAATTCAGAAATAAAGAAAACTAGCTGTGATTGATGTAAGAGTTGAACTTTTTGTTAGGCATAAAAAAAAGCTGAGCCTCTTGGCAACATGAGAGATTATGTTAATTCATATCTAGATCACATTTTGTATTTTTTATGATTTTTTTAAAAAAAATGTGGTACACATGACTGAAAATGTCTGTTGTGACTAGATAACTTTTAACCCCCATCTAGTACCAGCAGAGTTATCTCTCTTAAATGCAATGGAGTACATGGTTCTGTCTTTGTCAAACTGACAGTTTAACATTGTTCTCTATGAGAGTTTGTGATACACATGCTGAGGTAGAAAGTATATTTATTTCACAAAACATTAGCATTGAGGTCTATGGGGAAACAGTTGGTACCGTGGTACCTATAAGCTTAAAAAGGACAACAATTACTATTATTATTATTATTAACATATGCCCTACTGATTCTTTAGGATCTGATTAAAATGACATTCTCTGCAGGGTCCTGGTTAAAATAACCGACACTCTCTGCAGGATGCTGGTTAAAATAACTGACACTCTCCTGGGTTCTGGTGAAAATTACCAGTACTGACAATCTCTGCAGCATTCTGGGTAATGTGATTGACACTATTCAGAATTTTTCTTTACATATAGCTGTGTACACAAAAAAAGATTCCACGACTACCGTTTAGTGTTTGATATAAAAACATATACTGATATAAAATATTATATTCCAACATATATTGATATATATTATTATATTCCAACATATATTGATATATAATATTGTATTCCAACATATATTGATATATATTATTATATTCCAACATATATTGATATATATTATTATATTCCAACATATATTGATATCAATTATTATATTCCAACATATATTGATATCAATTATTATATTCCAACATATATTGATATATATCATTATATTCCAACATATGTTGATATATATTATTATATTCCAATATATATTGATATCAATTATTATATTCCAACATATATTGATATCAATTATTATATTCCAACATATATTGATATATATTATTATATTCCAACATATATTGATATATATTATTATATTCCAACATATATTGATATCAATTATTATATTCCAACATATATTGATATCAATTATTATATTCCAACATATATTGATATATATCATTATATTCCAACATATGTTGATATATATTATTATATTCCAATATATATATTGATATATATTATTATATTCCAACAAACATTGAGATGCAAGCATCCTTCTTCCAAATCTTTGATTTATTTTATGTGATTATAAAGTTTTCAATTATCTAACCAAATACTGTACATTATGGAAGGAGCTATTATTTTTAAATTTACTGCTAACAGTTATTACTTTTTCTTAGTAATTATTGTTGCTATTATTTGTTTATGCTGGTAGTCATTGGTGAAGTAGTTGCTTGTTTTTTACTACTAAAGTAATAAATATTTCTAAACAGTGGTGGTGGTAGGTTTTCAGATGGTGAGGTTTTGTGGTCCCACATCTCATGGTGTGGAGAGTAAGTAGGGGAGGTGTCAATGTGTATGATGTAACTGACTGACTATTCTTAATGTGTTGTTAAAGCTAGAATGCCTGTATTTGTTTTATTATTTCACAACTGGCTGAAATCACACACTATTTGCTTGAATTAGAGTCCTTCAACAAATTTTCTGTGATATATTTCAAGCCACAGTGTAGCACCCTAAGCATAGGATTGCATTTTTTTTGTCATATGTCCCCAAATTATGCACCCTAGTTTCCCACTGGACACACTATTTTGCAAAGAAAAACAAATTATAAAAATACACCTCCTACTTTTCTGTAGTGCATGTCCATCCATGACCATATTGGACACTAAAAATGTCCATAGTATACAGTAGCAATGGCATGACTTGGCAAAGGCATAAGTTAGCAATTAACATCCCTTTTAAAACAACATATTTGGATATTAAAACATTAACAGTTTATAATAGTCTGACATGTTGCAATGTAAAGTTCTTGTTGGTGTAGTGTATTTTCAAGTTTGAATGTATTTATACTACAGAGAAGAGTTAATTTATTTTGAGGTTGAATTAATTTGAAAGAGACTAAATTTACATCACAAAAATTTGTCAATTAATCAATGCATTCCTAATTTTAAAATGGAAAATTCCTTAGTGCAGTTCATTCCATGTGAACCAGATATTCAAACATGTTAATGTTTTCATGAGTTTCTTGAGCACTTGATAGAACATTTATTTCAAGGAAAAAATGACAGCACTGTACAGATGACAAAGGTAAGGTGGCAAAAAGTGTCAATGCAGATAAGAACATCTTTTTTTATAGCACTACTAGAGTAAAGCATTAAGTGCTATTATTTAATTTTGTCCCTTAAAAATGTTGGGTGTCCACAAATGTTTGAAAGCTGGGGGACACAGTGTCCACTACCCTTTGAATCCTATGTAGCACACTAAAGCCAATTTATTCTCAAGGAAATTTAAGATTTCTCAGTTATTCTAGTCTATTCTGTGTCTCGGTTATTGTCATGTGCTGAAAAATGGCATTAAATACCACAAAACCAAACCATTATGTGAAAAAAATGGCATTAAGCACTATAATATCGAACATCAAACCTTCATGAGAAATATGGCATTAAATGCCAGAAAACCAAAAACCAAACCATCATGTGAAAACATGTAACAACTTCACTAATCAGGTGATCATCACCTCATGTACATTCATCAGCATTAGTACCCATACATCATTTATGGTTTTCACTTCAAATTTGTGAAAATCTCAATTTTATGGGAGTCAAAGAGATTGTGTGAATTTCAGCAAGAAATTTATGAACAAAAAATATGGACATTGCTCCATGAACACAAATACTGTTTCCAGATGGCCCATTTGTAAATAATTACTGATTCCAAATGACCTATTCATTTTGCAGGGATTGTACAAAATTACCAGTTCCAAATAGTTTCTTTATCTTCAAGGGGCTGTACAAAATTACTATTTCCAAATTGTTTCTTTATTTTCTAGGGATTGTACACAGTTACTACGAGTTCCAAAATGTCACATTTTGTTTGCTGGGGTTGGAAATAATTACTAATCCAAATGTTCAGATTATTTTGCAAGGGTTGTATGTAATTACTGATTCCAAAGAACATGTTTATTTTGCAATGGTTGCACATAATTACCAATTTCAAATGGTCTGTTTATTTCACAGAGGTTGCATATAATTACTGATTCCAAATTACCTGTTTACTCTGCAAAGATTGTACAGAATTACTGATGCCAAATGGCCTGTATAATTTTGCAGGGTTTGGACATAATTATCAATGTCAAATGGCCTGTTTATTTTGCAGGTGTCATAAATAAATACAAATTCCAATTAGCCTGTTTTTTTTTTGCTGTTGTTGTATATAATTATTTATGCCAAATGGCCTCTTCATGTGCACGGGTTGTACATCTTTACAGATACCAAAAAGCCTGTTTATTTTGCAGGTGTTGCAGATAATTACTAATTCCAATTAGCCTGTTTATTTGCTGGTGTTGTATATAATTACTTACTCCAAAGAACCAGCTTATTTTTCTGGGGTTGTACATAATTATGTACTCCAAAGAACCGGTTTATTTTTCAGAGGTTGTACATAATTACTTACTCCAAAGAACCAGTCTATTTTTTCTGGGGTTGTACATAATTACGTACTCCAAAGAACCAGTTTATTTTTCTGGGGTTGTACATAATTACGTACTCCAAAGAACCAGTTTATTTTTCAGAGGTTGTACATAATTACGTACTCCAAAGAACCAGTTTATTTTTCAGAGGTTGTACATAATTACTGATTCAAAATGGATCATTTATTTTGAACGGATTGTACATTTAAGAAACATATCAATACTAATAACTAAATTAATTAGCTGAAAGAAACAATGCTGCGGCTTATACTTAGCAAAAAGGACTGTCACACCAAACATGCCATTATACAAATTTATATAACCAATTGAATTCATTTAAACACATTGTCATTTTCATTTTTTATTAGTTTATTTTATATATGATTCAGTTTCACTGTTTTGTTGACAGTGAAAAACCACTATTTTAGTAGAAATACTATTTCCACATATTTTTTTCATGCTTCTCCATCAGGGTTTTTACTGTTCCTGACAATTGTTATGTATATCTAACGTGCGTCTTTCACTATTGGTACACCACTGTATATTGCATGTAAGTTATAAATAGGTCTGTACATATTTTAAAACTAACTGCAATAATGAATCTGTGTACAAGTTTGGGGTGATTTCCAATTGGATGGTTTCGTCCAGTTGGTTCTGTTCCGACACGGGACATTGTGACAAAGGTTATACAAGAAGCATTGTGAAATGGATCAAGTAGAAAAATACTGTGATGTTCAGCTATAAGAGTGTATATACGAATGAGATTTGATCAATTAATTCAATCTTATTTCTTATTTTCTTGTTTTAATATCAGTATCCAGATGTATTTAAAGTTGGATTTAATTTGTGACAAAGGTTATAATATAATTTGAGAGGAAACGTTTGTTTGGATTATTAATTGGAAATACAAAGTGCTTATTGACTCTAGACTAAAATATTATTCTGAAATTATTGTGAATTTATTCAAAGGAGTTCAGGACAATGCCATTGTGATGTAGAAAGACTGCTGGCACATCAGCATTCTCAAAGACCTGGAATTCATTCCAAACACTTGTTCCTTTTGGACTTGTGTAGAATGTTTTATGATTATTTTGGATTTAATTCATAATACTGTAAGTTTCTCTTAAATTTTCATTTTAAAACTTAAATTTAAGTATTTGTTACATTTTACAAAACTTGTTAGTTTTGCTTCTTTCTGTTACTTAGTTTAAGACTGTAGAGTCATAGAACAAAAATTATATTTTTTTATGTTTGGCAATAGCACTTAGCATAACAGTGGCCAACTAAAGGTGGATGTTCAAATGACAAATGAACTGCACAAAAAGCCTAGGAAGATAAATGCTTCCAAATGAATGTAAATGCAAAGTACAAGACAAAATGCAAAACATAAAAAATGCAAATAAAACAAAAGATAAATGAAACACATGTAAAACCCTTAAAATATGATTACAATTTGTTTGAAATGCATTCATCGAAACATCCAAGATCTTCTTTGATGGTATGATCTCATACAGTTTGTTGAAATATAAAAATCAATCAGTTACCTCTTCGGCATATATCCTTTCTTACTGAACAGATGTATTGTCAACAGCGTTGTTGTCCCTACATTCTTCTAGATATATTTTACAAGAGAAACCTGTTTTATGCTTAGTAGTCTTCCTTGCTGAAGGTATAAATACTCACCCAAAACTTATAGATTTTTATAACAATGCTGTATATTAAGACCCCCCACACACACCATCAGGGATATGCCAAGTATGTTCATTTGTTTGGACTCCATCAGGTTTTCCATTTGCCTGACAGTGACATGGCAGGTATGCTAAACTTGTGTTTGTTTGTTATTACCTGATTATGCCCCAAGAGAGATGAAACATTTCTGACTTCAGCTGCTCTTGGCTGGTCGTCTTCCTTTTCATCTAACAAGGACTCTCTCCTGTTTATCCCATCCTCGTTTATATGATCTACTGCTTGATATTGTGAACTCTTTTTCTTGCCAAAACAGTTTCCCATCCTGATTCTGTGATTGGAAACAATAATGCATTCAAGTCCTATTCTATGTACTAATCAAAGAGCACAACTGATAAAGTACTACAATATAAACCAAAAAATGTGCCATAGTTTCTCGCTCATGACCTATTGCAAATAACAGTGATATCTGTTGCTGCATGATGTTCTAACAGATAACTTCAAACAAAAAACATAGACCCTGATCTACCAGCACATTATACAAATGGCACCTTAGATCAACAAATTGTCTTCTGCCACCTTACATTATTTTCTGACATCACTGGCTGTAGTGTAGAAAAACCATGCAAGTTGTAATTCAGTGGCAGAAAACTGACAACCAAAATTCAGATTTAATATAATATAATATAATATAATAAAGACTTTATTTTGAGAAGGTAACTCAATTAGTTACAGAACTGATCTACCTTGAGGCCTTCTATTTGGTATGCACAATATATACAGTATATACAACATGATGTGAAGAGTCTGGCTTGACACCAAATAATTAAGTAATTTTAAAATTCAAAGTATCAAGCCTGGAACACATGCTCAGGCATCAGTGAAAACATAAACATGTATAAAACATAAAATATCATCATGCATTGAAAAATTCTGCTATGAAAATGATACAAAATTACAGAAAAGCAGGCATATTTTTTGTGCTAGAACTGTTCAATCTTTAAAGATTTCATCCATTTAAGACATTGATTATGAAAAGATGAAATGCTAGGAGCCTGCCTTATATCACTGGGAATGTTGTTCCATACCAGTGGACCAGTATACTGAAAACTCTTTTTTAAAAATTCCTTCTTTGGCATTGGTATAATGTAATTTGTTCTTCTTATGGGCCTTAAATTCTCTTAGATAAGCTTCTGTTGTTGGAGGGCACAGGTGGCAGAATGAAGGCCATGGAAGTAGCATCCATATTTCAAGACAATTTACACTTGCAACATATACATGTCAAGTTCCCAGAATTACAGATGCCATCATAAAAATATTTTATGTGGGTATATCTGCGATATTAGAGTAGCTCCCACTGCATAACCTGGAAACTACATGGCATTGATTTATAAATTGTTTCTCACAGTCATCTGACTTATACTGGAAATTAAATGCATTGAAATATCAAGCAAAAAACAACAAACTGACATAAATAATTTCTTGAAGGTCAATATCCTTATTTACATATTCGATGATCGCTAACTTTAAGACCTGTGACATCATAGCTCTCAGGACTATTACTATCAATATAAAAAGAGGGGAGACTTGGCTGCAAAGTGGTGGACCTCGGACACCCTGGAGACATAGTTGAGCACATAATATGCTTGGACATCCACTAGTCCTACATGTAAGACCATGACACTGATATTTATGTTTTGGGCATCAGGATCTTATAGCCTAAATAATAGCACTGTGTCGTGTGTTTTGATGTTGACTAACATCGAAACAAAAGTCAAATTTTCAGGAATATCTTACACAACTGGCAACTAAAATAAAAGCGCTTTTCTACAAAGTAAAGTCCTAATGTTTTAGTCAGACTTTATTTACTCTGATGTCTTTTCTTTAATAAATTAAAAATTCTCACGAAAGAAATGGACCTGTTTTCAAGTTTTGTTGGCCTACATTTCAGGTGACTGGAAAGCTACGAAAGCCGGGAATGCTGAAATCATGTTAAGTTGAAATATTATTCTTTAAGAAAATGAACAAAAATATATTATGCCTACTGGAACTGTAAAGCAACATTTCGTTTCATTCAAGAAACATATCCGCCACATAAACCTACTTAAACATACTTTGGCATACCTCGACTACCGTCACATTGCAACAAATTGAAATGTATGTCAACGGAACATGAAAATGGGTCCACTTGCTAGTGTCATATTTTCATTCCGCCAGGATAAAGACAGCACAGTAAGTATATTAATTACACATAAATTAGTGGAAGAGTATCAATATATGCTGCCAAATGTGTGAGATATTCCTGAAACTCTGACTACTTGTTCCGATGTCAACGACATCGGAACACACTATACAAGGCCATTATTTGGATAGTAAGACATAGCACTAAAGCAAAACTAACATGTATGTCTTACACTGGAGGACTAGGACATCCATTAAAAGAAACCATACACTCTAGTACCATGACAACAAGACAAAATTTGATTATACTGCTACAAAACAAACTTTTTGCAGCTGACTCAGAACTTTTCTTGTCTTAAATTTCAGCAGTCATTCAGATATTACGGAATGCTATTATACATATACATACATACATATACATACATACATATATATATATATATATATATATATATATATATATATATCGGTAAATGAAAAATATAAATACTGAAGCATCTGCTAAGATGTAACAATAATTACTCACGCTCTTGTTGAATATTGTGTATTTCTTTTGTCCCTTCTTTGGATGTGATGACTAAAACTAACCTGGTCGCCAGGAAGAAATATTAATATCAAATATGCAAGCAATCTGTTTTTATTATGTTATCGTTCGGGGAAAACCTTTTCTAATTTTATACATAAAATGCATAGGTATTTCCCAGCATGTTACTATTTATATCATATCACGGCATTATACAGATGTTATCTAAGTTAGCGGTAAGACACTTAAAGGTCCAATTTCTTTGTCATTTGAAATATTTTATAGATATCACTTAGAGAAAACAAAGAGTAAATATTATTTCACCTTTTGAACAAGATTATTATAGTGTTAACTGCAAATTATACAACTTTTTTTAATATATAAAGTTGTACCCTTAGGAATCGACAAGGAACAATACCGGAAACGATAACTAAGTTTAACTAAGTTCGTTACAAATGTGTTGGTACCGGAAAAACTGCATAGATGGGCATGGCTGCAGGCTTCCATGCCGCGACAAGGGCTCGTGACACAACAGGCACCTGGCGTTTTGTCCATTATACAAAGAAGCATATTGGCAATTGATATGAACAACCCCTCGAATCTATTATAAATAAATAACAAGTAGCACACTCCGGTCTAAATCAATAAATAACAAGAAGCAACAATCCGGTCTACAATTAAAAAAAAGAAAGAAAAGAAAGCACTTTTCCAATCTACAATAAACAAACAAACAAAAAAGAAGAACCACCCTTGCCGTCTACTATAAATAAATAAGACGATGCACTCCTTCAGTCTACTATAAATAACACGATGCACCCCTTCAGACTACTATAAATAAATAATACAAATTCACATCTAGTCTACTATAAATAAATAAAAGGAAGCACCCCTCTAGACTACTATAAATAAGTTAGTGATTTTTTTTTGGGGGGGGGGATAGTCAGTGGGGACGATATAGCGTCAAGTGGACATCTATGTTTAAAAGAAAAGGGTATATCGACTAACGGGACAATGGGAACTTTAACAGGAGTGGACCTGTTTAACGTCAAGGGATTAGGACTGTATAGCGACAAGGGATTGGGACTGTATAGCTACAAGAGGAATTGAACATAGCGACAAGGGATTGGGAATGTATGGCGTCAATGGAAATCCCAGTCAAAAAGGTCGTGGGAACATATAGCGTAAAAGGGATATTAACATGGGGAATATTAGGACTGTATAGAGTTATTTTTAAAAAAAATATTGGGTCTGTATAGCGTCAAAAATATTGGGTCTATTCAACGACAAGGGAAATGGGACAGGTGGATCAACAGATGGGGCGAACAGACCTTTTCCTGAAACGTCATTTGCTTAAAATAAAGCTGCCTACGAAATACAAAAGTTAGGTCACTGACGCTGAACCAAAGCCTCTAACTTTACCGAGAGTTTCTCTAATTGGGTTACTTTATTTTTGTCGAAATTTGTATGTGTTTTTGTTTACCCACCGGACGTATCATTGAGGTCGCAGACCCTCTGCTGCTATAATTAGATCATTGTTATATCAATAATGGCACCTCATTCTGAATCTTATACAGCTAGATTAGCTCGAAAGCGACTAGAAACAATAAAAAAATTCTTCCTGTTCGTGATTCCGTAAACCGAAAACTTCAAGAACGTCAAGAATCTCAGCTAGAATTTGCAGAAAGTTCTCAGCAATTATTCAAACCTGTTACTGAAACAACTAAACCTCTTCTTCCTCAACTTGAAAAAAATAGCTGAAAAAAAATGAAGAAAACTCACAACTTTTGCAAGATCTTCCTGGTCGAATGCCTCAACCAGAAAAACCTATTACTAAAGAGAAAAAGACCGATGAAGAAATAGTCGAAGAATTACGTATAATATTTAAGATGCTTTAAAATTAATCGATAAAACTAATCAAGATGAATTTCCAGTTCTTGTTATTACACACTACGAAATGAGAAGAAGAAAAAAATGTTGACCAACATATGGAAAATATATTTCCAGTCTACAACACTGGGTTGATGTGTTTTATAAAATTAAAATTGGAAAAGGTCGAATCGACACAAAAAGTGCATCGTATATAGAATACATCAAGGCGGTAAACGATGTGTATGATCAATTTGAAAAACAAAAACAGCATAAAATGAAAGAACAAAAAACAAAAAAAAAACAGCAGAAGAAAGAAAAACACAAGAGAAAGAAATTTTTCCATCTGTTCAAAAATTAATTGATAAATTTAGATCTGGAACCTATGAAAAATTAAAAATATGGATGATGATCAATTAGCTGAATATACTGCCGACGATTATAATTATTCGTCTGATATGTTACCAGAACATATAATTATTCGTCTGATATGTTACCAGAACATCATGGACTTTATGAGGATGAGTATCATAAGATGATCTTTAGAATTAGTCATAATAAGGGTGGTATTAGTAAGGGTGATCCAGATTTTGCTCAGTTCTCTGACAAAGTAGATAAACTAAAAGCAAAAAAGAAATAAATTGATCCATCGACAGCTTCACTTTCTAAATCGCCTACTAAACCAACATCTCCTCAAAAACCTGAACAAGAACTTCCAGAACTTGTTAATCTCTGTTAAATATACGACTCGAGGTATTGAATTCATCAAAAATGATGCATTGGACGTTGCTGCACATGGATACTACGAAAAATCAAAATATGTAAAACCTAAACATATTGAATATTGGAAAAATGAGAATGATTGGGTTAGAGATGTATATTCTGTATATAAAGACAAACCTTTCAAATTTGATGGTGAATTTCTTAAATTTAAAATGGATGTAAGAGAGTAAAAGAAGAAGCTTAAAAAGAGGAATTTTATGATCCAGGAGAATCAACCGGAAGTGGTTTTTCTACTCAAGGAAGTGGTTTTATTTCTTGTCCTAACAACATTCTTTCTGACGTAGATAGATTAGATGTTCTGATTGGAGGAAAACGTACTGGAAATAATTCGCCGGAAATAATTAATGAAATCTCTGATATTTGTCGAAGATTATTTACTGGCGGTATTATGGATATCAATGTATGTCGTTCTCTCATTGATGAAATCGCTGATGATTATCACATTGACTAAAAAAAAACTAATTATTTATCATGTAATTTAAAAAATGATTTACACACTGTTCAACGTGGGCCTGTAATTATCAGAGTAGTAAACTCACGATTACAAAGCGGTGTACAGAGATGGACTCGGTGATGTTGTTCAAGGTCTATTTAGAAAGACAGCCCCAAAAACAATACCGATTGTAAAACAATTAGGGATGAAGGCTATTGAGACTGTTCGTGATAAAGGCATTTGGTGCTGTTGGAACCGCCGCTGGAATGGCATTAAAGAAAGCAACAGGACTGGGATATAAAAATGGGAAGTGGTATAAAATTACCAGGAACCCATTGTCGGCAAGAAAAGGTTTGAGATTTCCAGGAACACTTCGCTAATTCTGCCTTTGTCAAATACTGATTTACTTTGTGCTGCTAAAAAAATTAGATATAAAAAATTTCAGAGGTGTTTTTATGCGTGATCAATTACCAAAACAACCGCATGATACTGAGACGGGAATTATAAATCTTGATAATTCTGGTCCAGGAACTCACTAGGTTGCATACGCATTGGATCTTCGTGGTTCTATTTATTTTGATTCATACGGGCTTCCTCTGCCAATAGAATTGTTAAAATTCCCCAGAAACATTCCACTTTGGTATTCATGATTGCCAACACAAACACTAACTGATCCACCAATATGTGGTCGTGAAGTAATTAATGTGCTCAGTGCTATATCAAAATCAGCATTACCACCTCATAAGGTAGTGCATGATTATACAAGTAATAGCGTCGTTTTAAACAGATCTTAAAGTATAATGGTTGATATTTAGGAAAGATCTTCTCTTAGTGGTACCACTAAGGGCAAGAAAAAAGATGATATTGATCTGTCAAATTACGCGACTAAAGATGAACCTCTCTGGAGTTGACCAAGATAAAGTTGCTATTTTTCAGGATAAACACTGTGATTTAAAGACGAGTAATATCAAATGAAAAGACATAGTTCGTAGAGTTCTCGGTGCTACTACGGATAATAGTCCAGTATTTACCAATGACGGTAAAATCAGAGACTCGAGTGTATCAATCGCAACTATTAGAACTGAAATTTAAAAAAGTGTTGCTAATCGTTTACGGAACAATAAGATAGTTGTTTTAAGAGACCCAACATCTGATGAGGATGCTGCAAAAAAAAAATATGTAGACACAGTATATACTAAATTATCCACGCTACGAACTGAGTGTGAAGTTGACGTAAATATGTTTTTAAATACTCGTAGAAATTTTCAAAAACGTAATAAAATCGCCGATGATTTCTTTGCACCCCGTTGACTGCTGACGTAAAACGCGTTGATATTAATACAAAACTTGGTAATATTAACACAGCTATATCAGATATTGAAACGAATAGAAAAAAACTAGAAGATGTTATAAGTGGGATTCCTGGTGTAGTTAAAAAATTTGAAAACCCCGGAAAGAACGACCGACCCACGGGACGCTACTGGTAAGCTTTCTCACATACCCTCATTGTCTGAACCTGAGACTCGAACCCACGCAGATAGAGGTGAGATGACAATGATCCGTAACGGTGAGCCACTCGGGGACCCCAATATCATTGTAATGTTTTTACCTTAATTGTGAAAATGACACTTTAAGTTTACGTTAACATGGATCGTCAGCTCTACGGGTTTTGCATAAAAAAAAATATGCGATACCATACACATTGAACATTCCGTGTTGGAAAATGATATTGTCTGTGTAAAATGTTCTATTTATTCGGAAGGACGCTTGTTCATTGGTTTATAGTTTGTAAGAAAAGCATAATCTACTTTTAAACGTCAATACTAATTCAACTTTGGTTGGGACTATTTTTTTACACACAACAAACGAAAGGTGCAACGTCCGTCATAATGAACTAAATTATTCGTTCTTCTTTCCATCTAAATAATTTCCACTGGAAAAAAATGTGATAAAAAAGAGTCTCAAATAGACAATGATCAAGGCTCGCAAAAGCTGGATATTAACGAATTTCATAAATGAAATATTAGATCATTACCTATTTGAGATCTTCTATATATACAAATGACGTGCACCTAATCAAAAGACATACATTGACGTTATATTGAACCAATACTGAAAGTTGCATACACGTCCATAAATCACATGTATGACTTCATCTATGCAAATCAGAATATCATTTAATACTTGATTTACATATTTTGTATTACTAAGAAAAGGAAAATGATTATCGGCATCATTTTTTGTCTTCACCTCATAAAGAAAAACATGTTTCTTGATGGAAACAAAATCAGTTTGACATCTTTGTTTGCAAATTATGACTTCCTTCTTTTGTTGTACTCTATCTTTCCCTCTTCTGAGAACATCTTCCATAAATTTTCTACATTTGTCATCCTCTTTACTAGGCTCTTGAGATCTATCCTGTCTTGTGTGTTTTACAACAGACGCTACAGTGGGTTCTCTTTCCTTGACTCTTTTTCATACATTGCATCAAATCCATCTAGATGATGATGGTTCTGGACCTAATATTGGTTAAAGACATATTCGTTTCGTATTCAATATTTGTTTTTTCTTAAGTCTTCGTCGTAAATTTCCTCGAACCCCTTTAGATGCTGGACCCTGACAATGGTGAAAGAATACTCGTTTCGTATTCAGTGGGTTTTCTTTCCTTGACTTTTCTTCATAATTTTCCTTGAATTCCTCTCTAGATGCTGATGATTCTGGACCCTAAGATTGGTGAAATACATATTCGTTTCGTATTACTTTTTACAGTATTCTGCCTCTCTCTTCTTTTCTTCTTTTTCTTTCTTTCCAGTAATCGACATTTCTTGATACCAATAACAGTTTGTATTGACAGTTTCATCTATCTGCGTCTTTGCAGCTTTCTTATTGGACAAGTTTTTCTCTATTTGTATCAATGCTTGTTCATTTGTCTTCTTTTTCTCCATATGCGCCCATTTATCTTTCTTATTTTCTGAATTTCTATCTGTCATTATCTCTGTTGTTCGTGTATGCGTCGCATCTATTTCTACATCTTCATAACCCGATTTGAAAAATGTCTCGTTGAGTTCATTACAGGTCAAGAATAGTAGACCAGGCTGCTATAATCATCGTCTTTCTTGCCAGATGATTCTAGAAGCATCGCTACTTAAGGGTGTAAGATCTGCAAAACTTCCTTCTCGGGTAAAATTGTACGGATTTTTGGAGGCTTTGAGATGTGACCTTTCATCCAACGAGATCTCGCTTTTAAAATGTGTACGCGGCTTATATCCTTTAGGCTGCTTCTCGAGTTATTTTCTCCTTTGCTCTCTGATTCCACAAAGGATACAATAATATGGAATCCACTCCAGTGCTGCATGACTTCTTATAACTTCCCTTATGGGGCCCGCTCTGTCGCCCTGGTAATTGCATATGTTGCACTGATATACAAGTCTCCTGTCAAGTGCTTGCCTGTAATGAGAATTAGAAGCTTATTAGTTTCCAAATGCGTTGTTTTCATTTCATATTTTCATGTAAGGGTATCTATGCAGCTACTCTCACATAAGTAACCATTAATGTACTTTGAGTATCAATAATTAAAACAACAGCTAATTGAAACACAAATATATGCTTATGTAGAAGTATGCGATTTATAGCTTTGAATTAAGAATATGTTCTTTTACTTTCAGAACCCACTTGGGCACATCAAGAAACTTGAATGGCTTGAATATGTCGTGGTGTTAAAGATTTGTTAAAGATAATGTACACTGTTGCACTCTATGCCATAGCAACGACTTATGGTCAATCCAAGGCATCTTGTGTTGTTTTGTTCTTCAGTGGGTTTCTATAATAATACAGTTTCTTTACCAACGTGTGAAGAAGACATATATCGCACTTTATCTACTCGTTATGCTTACCAAGAGGTGTGGGTAGCAATGGGATACACATATAGATTTACGACTTGAAGGTTGTAGGTAACTGGAATAATCTCGGACTCGACACTTCGAAACAATAAGTGGCTGACTATGGAAAAGACGTCGTGTGTAACGAATGAAAGAATGAGAACATGAACTTTGAATAAATTTTTTATACCACGCGAAACATTAAAAGTGTATAAAATGTTTTGTGTTCTTCGTGATTGTTTCAGAATATTTCAAACTAAGCGAAATTTATGATAGCATCTTCCGTTCTCACAGTGATCATCCAAAGCCAGATAGTCAAAGTTGGGAGGCACGATAACTTCGCCATCCATGTAATCGGCTGATTGCTGGACCAAGTGATTCAGGCAAAAATAAATTTGTCAAATGTGTGATTGAACACATATCACTTTTGCTCCACCGTCGCCTACAACGTTACGTGTGCTATTTCAAACACTAGCGATTGGCAACACTTTACTCAAAGAGAATCAATGAGAATCAATTTCCATTGTAGAAGAAATTCCTCGCGAAGACGGTGAGATCGTGTCTTCGATAACATATTAGAAGTCAAAGGAATAGTTCAGCTTTGTTTTGCACGAAAAAGACAACATCGTAATTCCAGTATTATTTATATAACCCAAAGTTTATTTCAGCAAAGTAAAGCGTATCATATACGATCAGCCTTTATGATCAATAGACAAATCTCAAGTCTAACTCTAGTTCCAACAGTTAGGAACACCCTGCATAATTACGCTTATGTCAATGGCACACAATTGTTACATGAGTATTTACTCGTCACTTTAAAACCTAACAATCTCGATTATTTGAGATTTCGTACAAATTTGTTTTACAATGTGTACCCTGATTCAATACTCAAACCAAAACACGCATCATCTTGAAACCAGGTAGAAGCTGATTTCTAGATGGTGTCATTATATGTTCCCATTAACGATGAGATACAAACGCAAAATCTAAAGAAGTAAAACCTAAATCTAAAAGAAAAACCAAAAAGAAGAGATTGCCAGTGATTGCTCGTTTATGAAATCATATCCAGGCGAAAGATCGTCTCTAATCAAGCAAAATATACATGCCATTAAGAAACATAGGCCTTCTGTATCAAAATCAATCGTCACAAGTCTTCTTGTATTCATTTTGTACCCCCTTTCCAGCAACAATTGAACTTCTTGATAATATAATTCTTGGTCGCATCTCTTCTGGTTAAGACTGGTATATCAGCTCACTCAGCACAGTGACCTCTGAACTAAAATTTTTGATACCTTAGAGAGGATCAAAGCTGAAAAACATTTTCTTATAAATTGTGTATTCTCTTTTATAAGTTAAGAGATGCATTCTTTTACAAGAAGTAACTCATTATTATCATCAGTTCTTGGAATTAATTGTAGTTGCAAATATCAAGCTATTGGACACTTTGGGACATTTTCTAAATGTTAAAAAATGGAAAATGCTGCATAATAGCTGAGAACCTATTAAATAAATCCACTTTATGTATGCACGTAGTGCCTTATCGACTAACTTTCGATTCAAGTATATGCAAATGAAATTAATGACATCATTTACGGGCACACGAGCGTGTATGTGCGCTTGTTGACTTGGTTTCAAAATAATATAGCTTTGTTATTGCATTTAAATTTATGATCAGTAATGAAAGTGTTAGATGCTTACCTCCTTGAAATATATTTGTGAGGTTTGCAAATGGGACGATATTTTTAAAGTTAATATTAAATTTTTGCTTGTGCGTCAGCGTATGATATCCTCCGATTCACTGACCAAGCACGGTGCGGAGTGCTGACTTTGCCTTTGCGTAGTTCCGCGCATGCGTACAGTGCCTAACAACAAAACAACACATTTGGATGCAAGGCCGGATGTTTTCGGCAGCTTTAAAGAAGCGACTTGGTTTTGTATGCGTACACGGCACCATATTTTTTGTACGAGTGTGTATTTCGAATGACATATTTTGAGTTTTTAATAATTCTATACTTGGACTGAAGCTGAGAGATTAGAAAAGGTACCCGATCATAAAGCATCTATTGGGAAAGGGGGGGGGGGGAGAAGGGGACTGGATGTTCGTTTCATTCACTGCACATGCAAATTATGAAAGCAAATTTATAAATGAAAGAGGTTTTATAACATGACATCAATGCGTTAATTTATAAATGTAAATTAAGAAACTTCTTAATGTAATATGTAGTATAGTTCTTTCAATTCGTTCATTAGTCAGGACTGTGTCAAATTGCTAAAATATTTCTTGAGTCTGCACAGAAAATTAAAAACGTATTTACCAAAAGCTGAACTGTCTCAGGCAGCAGTGCCTGGTGTAAAATACTGCACGTATGCAACAGTTTGTTTATTGTTAAAATTTTCATGACAATTGACTTAGTTAAATATAAATAAGACACAGTCTGTGTAATAAGTACCATTGTTTTTATTCTGTGCTTTTTGAGAACAAACAGGGATACTGTGATCCTGCCCATCCATTCATGTGGGCATTTATGCTTTTGTGTGTGGTCATCTTGTAGTTTAACCCTGAATCACCACAGAAGCTTTAAACTTTAAACCTTGGGTTAAGATTAATATGTAGATGTTCATAACAGTATCAATACAGCCCAAATGGGATAAGAGGCAGAGCTTCCTTTTCAATAAATTCAAATAACTTCCAAATTATGCGGCTAACATATGAGAATTGGTTTGATTATTGACTCAATATAATGTGTTACATGTGGTTAAATTGGCCCCATAGATCATGCCTCTTGGGTTATACAGTTGTGGTTTCTAGGTTGTAACATATAAACTATAGAATTCCTCACCACCAAAGATACCCATTACCTACTGGGCATGGAAAGACGTTTCAGCTGTGTGACCAATACTAACCCCAGACTATATCTGCCTCAAGGGACTTGACCTTAAGGAAAAATAATTTTTGAGCTGGGTGAAACAGTGTTGAGGATCACATGTATATGTTTTTCGTAGACATTCGGGTTTTCTTTTCTTCGTAGACATTAATGTGATGATTAAAAGAGGGATGGATGATTGCCAGTCTTGGAAGGTTAACCAAAATGGATTCCACAATATGTGCAGGAAATGCTTTATCTTGTATTGTATCTGATAACAAAATGCTGTTTGCTGATATATATATATATACACACACACACACACACACACACATTGGCAGGAATTATTTGTAGTTCAGTTTTGGTTTCAAGTTAGTGAATATATGTTATTTTCCTAACTATTTAAATATGGTTTTGTTTGCATTTTCTGTGGTTTTAAGCAGAATTACCTTTTCACCAACAACTGTCACTATACAGTTCATTTAGTTTGTTTAATATAGAAATGCTGTTAATTTTAAGTTGAAAATAGTTTCAAATGCTCTATATTTTTTAATTTAATTTTCCTGTTTTGGATAAAGTTTCAACCTGACAGGCATTGATTCCATTACTTTAACCACACTTCACTGTGGTCTGATCACAATTATCATACTAGGTCACAATTAGACATATTTATATTCAGTTAAAGTTATATCTGTACAATCACTTTTGACCTCCTGAATAAAATATGATTATGTGGCATTCATATACATTTTAATATCTTTTTATGTAATGTAAATTGCTCCTGTATTTTCATTCCAAAATTTTCTAATTTTAATTTATTCTACATTCAGATTTCATTTTGAAAAAGGAGAACTCAGTCACAGTTATGCATGCAGTTTGAATAGAATTGTAATTATGGTAAAATGCTTCATTTAGAGTTTAAAGATCATTAAAATTGAAATTCTACAAATTTTAATGAAATGTAATGATGACATTGTAAACGTCATAATGTAATTTAGTACAGTATTAGGTAACCAAAATGGTTTTATTAATCAACCAAAAAGCTTACACTTCACAAATTTAATGCAAAATTTTTATTGCGAATTATTCAAATTGTGTCTGCCAATATTTTTTATTATATCATACTTAAACTTTCATAAATATGTATTGTGTTTTCCATTGGTTGCATCAGGCATGTTAAACAGTTCCATTAGTTCGATCAAGTGAATTGAACAGTTATACTGTTGTGATCAATGGTGTCAAACAGAATAGCATTTGTTAGATAAGTGTGTTAAACTTGTAGATGCAGTATATTAAACAGAGTTATATTACTATAATAATGTGTATTACATAATTCTGAGAAAATGGACAGAGTGTAATTCCAGACACTGTGTGCCTTTTAATTTGTCTTGCTTGCTTGAAACACTATGAGAATATTGATGTCTAGGTTCACATGTGGCAGAAAGCTAGTAAATATAATTTATTTTTACTCCAAACACTCAATCCACCTATATAAGTCAGTGGAAAAATATATGTAAATCTAAGGAAAGATCATAAAGATCCCAAATAAATAATGTTACATGTTTAGGCTCTAAGAAACAGTAAGAAAAGAAAGAATGAAAACAACAAGTTTTGAAAAATTTATCAAACAATGTAAAACATGAAAAAACAAGAACTTAAGAAATAATCCACGAATTAAATTTTACAAGTCCTAGTAATGAAATGTTCTAATGAATTAAAGTTCAAGTCCCAATGAAGAATCCAAGATGGAAGGTGATGACATATACTGTAGTCAGTATAGCGCTGATGTTTTTACAGTTCTTTGTGAACCACAGAATATATTATTTCAGTGTTTGAATTCCGAATAAAATTTAAAGAAATGTCTTTGCCCAAGAATTCTGTATGAGCAGTCAAATATTTCCAGGAAAAAGATTTAATCTTTTAGAATCCAAATAATTTGAATAAAAATTAAAATGTAACTCCAAACTGGTCACAACAAAAGGAACACCTTGACATCCCAGTGTTTAGAAGCCAGATCGAGAAATATCTCTCTAAACATCACTTTTAAATCTAACTACTGCGCAATTTCAGAAAACTCTGAATTGCAAAATAGAGGCTACTTACATCTAAAATCATGACCTTGATAAAAACCAATTGTTTTACTCTGAAAATAAAATACAAATAGAAAGTTATTTACTTGTCTCAGTGATTTCTGAATCAAGGTTGGGAACTAAGTTCAAAACTAGAAACAGTGTTTCTATTATTAGGTGTTTATGAAAAGAATCAGGTCAAACTGAATTTTCTGGAAAATATCAAATTCCTAGTAAACAAATTTACATTACTTTGACATGTAATGAAATCAGAAATAAAAAGATTTTAAAATTTACAAACAATTAAATTAAATCAAATATAATTTAATCAAATATACATAACAATAAATAAAGTTGAATCAAGCAAAGATTAATTTTGTTCTCACATAACAAGGTTCATGCTAAAAGGTGAAGTGGGTGACTAAGTTGCCTAAAAAATTAAACTTCGCCTTTTCTGTTAAAAAGCAAAAACTACTTTGATGCCTGTGATTTTTCAACAGTACATTGAGTGACCATAGTTTATAATTTTTTAGATGCTCCCTTGAGTTAGCCAGGTAGTTCCAGTGTTGTATTGCAGCCCAAGGCAAAATGTATTGCATGCATCCATTAGCTGGTGTTGATATCAATTGTGCTGACAATGAAACTCAGGCATATTCACATTCATGTATTTTAATTGCTGACTGACCAAAAATCCTATCCTGAACAAGTTATTATTGTTCAGTTTCTGCAAATTATCTTGTGATGATGAAAACTCACCAACTTTTGTTTCAAAACTTAAACATCTATATGCATTAAATAACAATTTGTGTTTTAAACAAAAAAATATGATTAATTTTTGGGGTGATTTTAACTGCTTGTTTGTATTATTTTATTCATAAAATCAGTTTGAAACCATAAATAAAAGCAATTGTCTGAATATTATGTGATGGAAAATTCAACATAAAATATAATTATGTAGGTCAGAAATGTATGGGACAATGCTACAGTTGGAATTCAAGATGTGCTGTAAGATCAAGTTTGTAATTTGACTGTGAAAATACATTGTGATGAAAGCAACGAAGCAAATAATATCTAATAAATGATGTTACTACAAATACGTAGACAAAGACTAAAGTTTAAAATTTGTAATCCTATCAGTGGACTGTAAAAGTGAGTGGCTGTATTAAGAAAGTCCCTCTTTCTAAAAATTGTTGCATCCACATGTCATGAATAGCATCATATTTGTTGTTGTCGATTCAGTTAGAAAGAAGGGTCTAGTTTCATCCTTTAGTTTGCCATCAATCAGTAGTCACAGTATGGTTTTATCAGCAAATTAAAACAAACACTTCGTTGTGAAGGCTCATGTGTATGCTATAGGGGCTGTTTCAAACTGTAGTTTAGAAATCTTCTTGACTGCTATTTTGTAGTGAAGTTTTAGAAAGTAAACAAAAATAACGCTTAAGTGATAGTTGATTAAGCAATTTTACCAAATTGCAATTACTATACCGTAATTTAGTTATTCCTATCAGTTAATATTAAATACAATGTTTAGTTTCTGCTGTGCTATCTTAAATCCATATGGCTAAATACATTACATATGAACATTTATACATCTACAGACTTGTGTTAAATACAACGTACAACATTTCCTACTAGGAAAAAAATTATGCATATTGAGAAATAGGGGATAGTTCAAATAAGAGAGCCAAAGCGCATGCATGTGCATGCATGCACACACACATACACACACACACACACACACTTCTTAATTTGCTCTCACTTCTCCCTGTTCAGCTGTCACTTCTCCATATTCTGCCCTAAGTTTTCTTTTTCTACATTGATATAATAGAAATACATAAATACTATTTCTAGGCAGAGCACAAGTGAAACATGTACAGTCGTGACAACAGTGGCTACAGTGCCATCAGCCATCAGAGCCGGGGATCCATAGCTCGCAGCAATGAGCCAAAGCAAACCAAGAAAAACAAGAGGGTCCAGGTGTGGGCCAGGGTCAGACCCACAGCATACTTTGCACATGACATGATTGAACTTCTACCAGATGGAAAGGTAGGTTGTTTTTTTTACATATAAATATATGTGACCATACCAGATGAATTAGTTATCTTTTAAGGTTGAAAGCAGCTTCCCATCAACCTCATTTGGCACTTGAATTGCAAAAGTAGTCACCAGATTTGACCCCATTGTCTACCAGTGTTTTATTAAAATATTTCCCACTTTCAATCTGTTACTTGTCTTGTCTAAATAATAATGGATCTGATGGTAAATCATGTATTTCTGCAAGTTTCTTCCTTCACTAATTGAATCTATTTTTGTAATCAATTCTGCTTCAGAAATACATTAAACTACTAGTCATCAACAATTCTAAACTTACACTCCATGGACAACTGAACATTTCACTCACCAAATTAGTAACCCAATTGATTGAAATAAAAAGCCATCTGAAAATTGGTACCAACATTGATCAAGGATATTGTGTATGCTTCTTTAAAATTCCTGTAAAAATTGCCTCATAACTTAATTTACTTCATAATGAAAATTTTCCTTGTTGAGTGACAAAGTATGCAAGAAAAACAACTTTAGAAGTGGTATAAAATATGTTAATAAGTGTTCTTATTTTTACTCAATTATGATCATATATCTTAAGGAACATAAGTATCAGTGACATTTCCTCCACATGGGGAAATGTAGAACCAACCTATATTCCTCCATCTGCAAAATATTAATGATCGTGATCATCCTGTGAAAACTTGGGCATCGGGATCTGTTTAAATTTCAAAGTTGAGAAATACTAGGACTGCATAAACTCCATGACTGCTGCTGTCAAAACATTTGGCAAATACCGAACTTAATAACCAGTAAGAATCAACATGTTTTGGTGTCAGTAAAATGCATTGTTTTAACACGTGAGGATATTGAAACCACAAAGTTTGACTGCTACAGACTTATCGTTTCAGAGTGTATTGGCACAGCTGTGATGCTGAATGACCTGATTTGAATCTTGAGACTGACCATGCTTTAGAATGACCTGGTTTGTTTCTTGAGACTGACCATGCTGTAGAATGACCTTGTCTGAATCTTGAGACTGACCATGCTTTAGAATGACCTGATTTGTTTCTTGAGACTGACCATGCTTTAGAATGACCTGGTTTGTTTCTTGAGACTGACCATGCTGTAGAATGACCTTGTCTAAATCTTGAGACTGACCATGCTTTAGAATGACCTGATTTGTTTCTTGAGACTGACCATGCTGTAGAATGACCTGGTTTGTTTCTTGAGACTGACCATGCTGTAGAATGACCTTGTCTGAATCTTGAGACTGACCATGCTTTCCTCCTTTCTTGTTACTTAAACAAGAGAACACTTGTTCATCTTATCAATTGTCCAAGACAAAAGTGAAATTTTACATTTTTCAAAAACAAAATTACATGCACTCATGCTTGCACATATATACTGTCCTTAATATTCAGGGAGCACTGACATGAGATATTTAAACAGGTAACCTCTGTCCTCTTAAGAAAAGTATCATACATTTATAATTGACCATTAATTTAGAATCTTCATATGGGGTTTCAGTTTGTAATAACTGTAATGTATTTACAATTGTATTTAACATGTAAATGCCTTTGAAGCATGTTGTAGTGTTTCATCATTCCTCCATGATGTCCTCAGCAAATCTTGATTCCAGCTTATTATTACAATGTTTTCAGAGTATAAACATTCACATGAAGCGAGATGCCCGTAAAGGTGTTGTGAACAACCAGATCTTGGATTGGTCCTTTAGGATGGATGGAATTTTCCATAACTCCAGTCAGGATCAGGTTTTTGAGACTGTCTCATCTGATATTGTCACTTCAGCTCTAGATGGGTACAATGGTAAATTGCCTTTCGTACTTGACTATTATAAGGCTGCGTATTGACCAGCTTTGCTGGTGGTGTTATTTTAGTCGACTATAATGGGTGCTTGATTTGAATGTGAGAGGTGCATGGGTTAATTCTCAACTGCAGAAAACTTTCTCCATTTATTTTTACTTTATTATGTTTTTCTTGATAATTATTACCAAGCACCACACTTTGCAAAATTGTTGAGCGCATAACTCATAACTCAGACTTAACACCCAATTCTAATAACATAATACACTCTGAGCATTTGTATGTTTTTGAAATTCATGGCCGGATTAACTTCACAAAATCTTAAAATTCCTGTGATTCTATCCTACTGCTTAATAAAGAATTTGAAAAAGATATTATTTTGTGCTTCAAGCTATGCTTTGTTTTCAATGTCACTACTGTTATACAGATTAAGAGCTAGTGGATCTAGCAGTTGCTTGTACGTGGTTTTAAAATCATAAGATACATGTAGGCACATTCAGTGCTAGTTAGTAGCAAACCTCCTTTCCATATATGCCAATCCTAATTACCCTTATAATAACCAAATGCAAGAGCATTTACTTAAGCAATCATGTCCTTTATAAAGTTGCAAAATTTACAGAAGAAATTATTTTGGACTCCAACATTAATTTTGGTTTAAAAAAAAAGTTTTTCAAGAAATGTTTGTTCCTGAAGACTAGATCATCATTTTTCATATAACTTTGGCTCCTTATTTTTATCAATTTTCGTGTGTTTTTTTTTTTCTATCATTATTATCATCAACACTACAGAGATTGAAAAACTCCAGTTGTCACTTTTCTTTCTTCACTTTTATTCTTGAAAGAAATTAACATTTTAATGTCATTATTATTCATCACTCAAATGCAGAAAGTTCTAACTTGCCATTTATTGTTGGATGAGTAAATTTTTAACTCCATATTAATAGCAGACTTTGTACACGCCTACTACTATTGTGAAATCTGATATAAAAACTAGTGTTGAATGTTGAGATCATGATTACAGGTTTCCAGCAACATTTTGCCCTTTGTCTCTCAAGTCATGATTCCTGTGCACTCTCTTGTCAAGGGCCCCGAGTGGCCCAGTGGTCTAAAACGCTCTCCGTTATGGATCATTGCCATCTCACCTCTATCTGTGTGGGTTCGAGTCTCGGATTCGGCCAATGTGGGTATGTGAGAAAGCTTGCCAGTAGCTTCTTGTGGGTGGGTGGTTCTTTCCGGGGTTTTCCCGGGTTCTTCCTCCACCATTAATACTGGCCGTCATGTATAGCCCATCATGTGCTGAAAAATGGCGTTAAACCCTACAACAACAACACTCTCTGTCCATGCTTCATCATCATCAAAACATGAACCATATGCTTATCCCTTAGTCCACATCCATCCATGTCCATGTTGGACCTGGCAGTGGCCAGAGTTTTCAAAGGCAATATAAAACTGAAGGATTGAAATTAATAAACTGAAAATAATATCTTTGACAATCAAAACATTGAATGTTTTGGGTAATTTACTGAGCTGCAATGTAACATTTTTTATGTCTATTAGTGTAACATATTTTTGAGGTTGTTGGCATGCCTATAGTGAAGACGATTTAATTTATTATGAGGTTGAATTAATGACAAATGGACTAAATCTATCAAAATACACAATTTGTCATTCAATCAGTGAATTATTAATTTGAAATGAAAAGTCATTTAAAAATTATCAGAATTATTTTAACAAATGCTGGTGGATAATGAGTGAATACTAAAGTTAAATGAGAGCATGATCTGACACAGAAAATTCCATCGTGCAGCTCATTTCAGGTTAATCAGATATTCCCGCATGTTAATGTTTTTATGATTTACTTGAACATGGCAGAAAAGTTGGCTTTTTTTACAACTTATAAGTGTCCAAGGAAAAGTAATTGTATAATGCAATCAACAAAGCAGATAAGATCACTATTTGTGCATTGATTATTATCTACCATTTTCTTTTTTCTCATAAAATATTGTGCATCTCTCAAATTGGAAGATGGGGGGACACTGTGTCTACTATGTCTACTTCCCAAGGGATCCTAAGCTACATCAGAAAAGAAAAGTGGGATGATCAGGTCACAATTCAGTCAGTAGTTTATTACCATGGGTCACTTGAAGGAGGCTGACAGCCGACACTAAAGTCAGTTTTGGAACTGACTACCAATGCTAACTTAACCATGTGCCTCCTGGATGACCCTTTTCTGAAATTTATCATACATGACAAACTCCACTTTGATATGTGAAATAGAGTTGGCCTCTCTGTTGACAAGAGTATACTGGTTTTTAGTGTGGTTTTTTGTCTCCAGATTACTCCTTCCCTATTGATGTTCCATACTGAGTATCATGATCCATAGTTGTCTCCCTTAATTGCACCAATCCAGTGAGTTTACACTTATTCACAGTCAATGTCCCCTGAGTAGTGACAAATTGTATATTAACATAAGAAACAAAATTAATGTAAGCAACAAAAAGAGATTTGGAATTAAACTGATGCATGCTGCTGATTCTTCTGACGTTAAAATCCAACAAGTGATGACATCGGAAGCAATTTTAACATTTCATTCAGTGTCAGAATGCTTTCAGATCTATCCTGTTACTACTTGACTAATGCAATTCTTATGGCTTTTTATTTATTAATTTGCACAAAAATATCTTGGGAATGTACTTTTATGTACATAACACCACCAGCTACAGTGAACCTCATAAATGGATTTTCCCTTTAGCCCCAACCAAACCATCCCATTCTGCAGCTGAAAACTTTAATCTGTTCCTAATATTTGTTTGATGGGTAGTTGAAATTTGTTAAAAGAAACAAGCAGTGAACAAGGTTTCACAGAAGTATGGAATAGTGTAACTTTTACTGTTTGGAAATTTGTAGGTGGATAAGAAATTTATCTGTGCCTTTCACATGCTATGTATTGACTGGAAACTGAAGTTTCATTAAATAACATATAAGATTCATTAAATAACATATAAGATTCATTAAATAACATATAACATTCATTAAATAACATATTGTTTTACATGTAAGCTAAGTGTTCTTCAGAACATATCTTATTGCATATTATTCTGATAATTGGTAATAACGTTGAAAAGCACTGTGCAACAAGCTGGTCTCTTTAGTGACCTACCAGTCCTTTTCATTCCTGTTTCTTTTTCTTCCAGGAGCCCTATTTCTTTCTGACTTATTTTGTTGCTTTCTGCCACAGGTACCGTTCTTTGCTATGGGCAGACAGGTGCTGGTAAAACCTTTACCATGACTGGTGCTACAGAAAACTACCGCCACCGGGGTATTATACCTCGGTCCATCACACAGCTTTTTAGGGAAATTGAGGAGCGACCAGAATTTGGAATTACTGTCAGGTACTGCTGACTTAGTTTGTTCATAAGTTAGAGTGCGGGGATGTGTTGGTGTGTACATGTACACATGCATTTGTGTATGGTATGCATAAATGCACACATGTATATAGCATATGTATGCATGTGTGGGTTTTGACAAACTAGATAGTGATTTTTTTTCTCTCACTTTTTACCATAGGAAAGTTCTGATAACATTCACAAGATACTGTCAGGACAATATTGGTTTGTGCTGAATGGCTTATTAAATGAAAAGAAAAACAACCCCAAATAATTGGGTCCAAGTTTCCCTGACATTTTTAAAATGTTCTCCTCACAAAAATCAAAATTTTACTTTTATTGCATTTGATACTATTGGAAAATATTTGTATTTCAGAGGTAGAAATAATTGAAAGTTTGAAAATGGAACTTTTAACTTTATGTCTTGTAACTCTGATGTGAATTGTTTTTTGAATGCCAAGAATTTCCTTAATTTTATAGAATGAAATTAGCATACTGTATTGCCATTAGACTTTAAATGTAAATAGGGAAATTAATGCACTGTGTTACCATTAGACTTTGAATGTAAATAGGAAATTAATGCACTGTATTACCATTAGACTTTAAATGTAAATAGGGAAATTAATGCACTGTATTACCATTAGACTTTAAATGTAAATAGGAAATTAATGCACTGTGTTACCATTAGACTTTGAATGTAAATAGGAAATTAATGCACTGTATTACCATTAGACTTTAAATGTAAATAGGGAAATTAATGCACTGTATTACCATTAGACTTTAAATGTAAATAGGGAAATTAATGCACTGTGTTACCATTAGACTTTGAATGTAAATAGGGAAATTAATGCACTGTGTTACCATTAGACTTTGAATGTAAATAGGGAAATTAATGCACTGTGTTACCATTAGACTTTGAATGTAAATAGGAACATTAAAGTGTTGCATTACCATCAAACTTAGAATGTAAATAGGGAAATTAATGCACTGTGTTACCATTAGGCTTTGAATGTAAATAGGAACATTAAAGTGCTGTATTACCATCAAACTTAGAATGTAAATAGGAAATTAATGCACTGTATTACCATTAGGCTTTGAATGTAAATAGGAAAATTAAAGTGCTGTATTACCATCAAACTTAGAATGTAAATAGGGAAATTAATGCACTGTGTTACCATTAGGCTTTGAATGTAAATAGGAACATTAAAGTGCTGTATTACCATCAAACTTAGAATGTAAATAGGGAAATTAATGCACTGTGTTACCATTAGGCTTTGAATGTAAATAGGAACATTAAAGTGCTGTATTACCATCAAACTTAGAATGTAAATAGGAAATTAATGCACTGTATTACCATTAGGCTTTGAATGTAAATAGGAAAATTAAAGTGCTGTATTACCATCAAACTTAGAATGTAAATAGGGAAATTAATGCACTGTGTTACCATTAGACTTTGAATGTAAGTAGGGAAATTAATGCACTGTGTTACCATTAGGCTTTGAATGTAAATAGGAACATTAAAGTGCTGTATTACCATCAAACTTAGAATGTAAATAGGGAAATTAATGCACTGTGTTACCATTAGACTTTGAATGTAAATAGGGAAATTAATGCACTGTGTTACCATTAGACTTTGAATGTAAGTAGGGAAATTAATGCACTGTATTACCATTAGGCTTTGAATGTAAATAGGGATATTAATGCACTTTATGTATATAATAAAATACAGAAAATTAACATTCTATAACTAATGTAGGAACCATAGGATAGGTGTTGGTGGATTATATAATTAAGGTTGGAACCATAGGATAGGTGTTGGTGGATTATATAATTAAGGTAGGAGCCATAGGATAGGTGTTGGTGGATTATATAATTAAGGTAGGAACCATAGGATAGGTGTTGATGGATTTTATAATCAATGTAGGAACCATAGGATAGGTGTTGGTGGATTTTATAATTAAGGTAGGAACCATAGGATAGGTGTTGATGGATTATATAATTAAGGTAGGAACCATGGGATAGGTGTTGATGGATTTTATAACCAATGTAGGAACCATGGGATAGGTGTTGGTGGATTTTACAATTAATGTAGGAACTATGGGATAGGTGTTGATGGATTTTATAATTAAGGTAGTAACCATGGGATAGGTGTTGATGGATTTTATGCTCAATGTAGGAACCATAGGATAGATGTTGATGGATTTTATAATTAATGTAGGAACCATAGGATAGGTGTTGATGGATTTTATAATTAATGTAGGAACCATGGGATAGATGTTGATGGATTTTTTAATTAATGTAGGTACCATAGGATAGGTGTTGATGGATTTTATAATTAATGTAGGAACCATGGGATAGATGTTGATGGATTTTATAATTAATGTAGGAAACATGGAATAGGTGTTGATGGATTTTATAATTAATGTAGGAACCATTGGATAGGTGTTGATGGATTTTATTATCACTGTAGGAACCATGGGATAGATGTTGATGGATTTTATAATTAATGTAGGAACCATGAGATAGGTGTTGGTGGATTCTATAATTAATGTAGGAACCATTGGATAGGTGTTGATGGATGTGGATGCTCTAGTTTCTCCATATATCATGAGTAATAAAATACAAGTTAAATTTTTAAAAATAATTGAAGTTATTGAATTGTTAGTAGTTTTGACGTTTTCAGAGGTCACACAGGGTGCTAAGTATTTGAGCCATTGATATTTGGGATATATGAGAGTTTCATTGTTCAGCATATTTAGTGTTCCTTTTTTTTGCAGGATATCATACCTGGAGATCTACAATGAGACGATGTTTGATCTCCTATCTACGTTACCTGATTCTTGGTCACAGGTTGATCAGCAAAGCATGGTCATTACAGAAAATGAAGATGGTGTATACGTGAAAGGCCTGTCATGCCACCTTGTACAGAATGAAGAGGAGGCACTCAATCTGCTTTTTGAGGTAAAGTCAGTGAGTTAGATTTGCTGATTGAGGTGTAAGCCCAGTTTATTATTTTAGCATGTTATTGCTTGAAACCAATAATTTATTACATAATGAGATTAATGGTTCATAAAAATATTTCATATTTATTATATTAAACCTTTATAACCTTTATATCATAATAAAATGACATAACAGCTGATATAATGTCAGAGTAAATAGCTACGCCGTAAAATCTAAAACTTCCACGTGCACTTTGCAGTTTTTTCAACGTTTTCACTGAAGCAGAAAATATTCATCCTGATTTAAGTTTCACTTGGAAAGGACTTCCCATTATAAACATTCTTGAGAGTCCCAGAAACTCACTTTAGACAGATTTCTTGTTCCTAATTGTAGTAATTATGACAATTTTGAGATTGAGATTTTGTCTTGAGCCATCACAAATGATGTTATTTTAGTAATGTCATTTGTGATTTGTTGATATTGAGAACTTTATATGAAACTCACACTCAGTGAATTTCATCACCAGTCGAGGAATTTCATTAGAATGCTGAAGAGTTCAGAGGACTTTAAGTTACTTAGCTAGGAAAAGCTGCTATTTATTGAATATAGTCAGCGAAAAAAATCTTAAATGGCTGCCCATTTAGTATGATTTTTCAATAAAAATTAGCAGAAAAATTTCAATGCTTTTCTTGCCAAAATAAATGTCATTTAAAAAAATTGGATTTAAGAAGCATTTTTATCACATATTTAATTAAAATAATATAAGCTTCTACAATACGTATTAAAGGTAACATGGGTTTGTTTTTTAAGGAGAGACCAACCATATTAAAAATGGTTTTGTTTTTTTCAGGGAGAGACCAACATTATTAAATATAACATGGTTTTGTTTTCTTCAGGGAGAGACTAACATTATTAAATATAACATATTTTTTTTCTTCAGGGAGAGACCAACAGAGCGATTGCAGCACATTCCTTGAATAAAATCTCATCAAGATCACACTGCATATTTACTGTTTATATTGAGGTAAGCGGAAGTTGGTTTAATTAAGACTTCTTAACATTAATTATAAAGACTCGTCTTTATTTTATGGTAAATCATCCAATACTGACATGTTTCCTTGATAATTAAGTGTGTTAGCTATTTTGTTTAGTAATGAACACAAGATACCTGAATAATATGAGTGACAAGGCAAAGACATATGTTACCAAAGGCATGTGTTACCAGACAAAACCAGATACTACATGACAGACAGATGGTACCAAACAAAGACAGATGTTACCAAAGGCATATGTTACCAGACAAACCAGATACTACATGACAGACAGATGGTACCAAACAAAGACAGATGTTACCAAAGGCATGTGTTACCAGACAACACCAGATACTACATGACAGACAGATGGTACCAAACAAAGATAGATGTTACCAAAGGCATGTGTTACCAGACAAAACCAGATACTACATGACAGACAGATGGTACCAAACAAAGACAGATGTTACCAAAGGCAGATGTTACCAGACAAAACCAGATACTACATGACAGACAGATGGTACCAAACAAAGACAGCTATTACCAAAGGCATATGTTACCAGACAAAACCAAATACTACATGACAGACAGATGGTACCAAACAAAGACATGTTACCAAAGGCATGTGTTACCAGACAAAACCAGATTTGTTACCAGTTATTTAAAACATAAAATGTCAGTTAGCCATTTTTTTAAACAAAATTACTTTCAGTGAATCTTAGAATAACATATTGCAGTACTAAAAACCATACTGCCATATTTCAACATGGTGGAAAAGGCATTGACTGTATTTTTAAGTTTCATAATTCCTTGTATTGTTCCCTTTGCACACATTTTCTTTCCAACAGTGCATGTTATGATGTTTGTTGTTGCCATGTGGACCAATTGTGTTAATATTTATTGCATGGATACAGAATGGTGTCCTCTGAAAAGGTGATACAGTAAATGAATAATTTGTACGATCTTTGAAACTTTTTAAAGAATTTTTATTGATTTCCTTATTCAATAATTTAGACTTTTATTTTTTTCAAGTAACTTTTAAAACTTTGTGCCTTTATCTGTTACTCGATGATACAATTAAAAACATTCTTTTCATGGCATCAGAAATGAGCATTTAACGTCTCCTTAATTTAAAACAAAATCTGTCAAATTAGCGTATTTGCATTAAAATATTGTTGAAAATTATCTGGCTTATTGGCAGTATCCATAATTATATAACTATCTGGCTTTTTGGCAGCATCTATAATTATATAACTGTGTTGCTGTGCACATGTAGACAATGTTCATAAACTTACCTGGCTGGACTTTTGAATGATATATGTTCAATCATGAAAACCATTATTGACAATGCTAGTTATTATTTCTGATTTTTTTTTAACCCAGACTAGATCTAGGGTACAGTCTAATGCACGCTACACCGTCTCCAAATTAAATTTTGTGGATCTTGCAGGATCAGAGAGACTGGGAAAAACAAAGGTGAGATGCTTTGATAAATTGCCTGCAAAAATAAAATATTAAGCTACATTTCATGTTAATCGTTATTAATATTATTTAGCTTATTATTGTGAAGGGCATAATTTTGAGGTAAAATAAGCTAGTATATCAGAGAAAGTATGAATGGCAAACTAAGAAACTATTATGTGACATGCTGACAAGTAAGTAAATAAATAAAAAGGAAAACTGCTTTTAATAATTGTAGAAAAGCTATATGTAGATATTGCTTTGATCACTGCAGTATTTCTCTTTTAAAATGGCTGTTGTTCTTATAGCAATATATAATACAATATATGTGAAACACTGCAGTCTTTAATTTCAGAACATGTGAAGAACATTCTGTTGTAGATCACTCAGTAGTTTTTTTCTTCTGTTGGTCATAGTAAAACCAATCTTTATATTTAAATAAATAAATATTCATTTGCAAATTAATGAAAATAACTCGTATACTTTGCTTCTTACTTGCTTCTCCCGCAAACTCAGTCATTTCAGCCATTTTTTGGGGTGGGATAGGAGAAGTCACTTCTTTCATCATGATTGCTGATTGAAGTTGGAGTCCTGAAATATGAATGTGTATTTTTGCATAGCCAAGTAGCAACAATTTTGTAATATTTTTAAAATGTATGCCTTGCCAGGGTTGAGCAAGCAAATTTCATAGCCTAACATTCAGGACAAGTTTTGGTTTGGCTGGTGAAAATTTCTAAGGGACTTGTCCAAATAAGTCAGTGTTTGTGAGTATGATAATGTCAGAAAACTGCAGATTTTTAACTTGATTCAGAGCTAGCATGTGTGAAATAATCTCAAGTAAATTATGTCTGTAAATTTGACGACTTACAGAGCATCTTGCAGACTCATATACTGTCACTCCACACATGCATACAAGACAGTGAGATCTGTCCTAGTCACAGTGTCACACACTAAGACCTGGCACTACCAGCATGTGTACAGGACAGTGACATCTGTGCTGGTTACAGTGTCACACACTAAGACCTGGCACTACCAATATGCATACAGGACAGTGAGATCTGTCCTAGTCATAGGGTCACACACTAAGTGCTGGCATTACCAACATGTGTACAGGACAGTGACATCTGTGCTGGTTACAGTGTTACACACTAAGACCTGGCACTACCAATATGCATACAGGACAGTGAGAGCTGTCCTAGTCACAGTGTCACATATTCAGTGCTGGTACTACCAACATGCATACAGGACAGTGAGAGCTGTCCTAGTCACAGTGTCACACACTAAGTGCTGGCATTACCAACATGTGTACAGGACAGTGACATCTGTGCTGGTTACAGTGTCACACACTGCACTACCAATATGCATACAGGACAGTGAGATCTGTCCTAGTCACAGTGTCACATATTCAGTGCTGGTACTACCAACATGCATACAGGACAGTGAGAGCTGCCCTAGTCATAGTATCACACACTAAGTGCTGGTACTACCAACATGCATACAGGACAGTGAGAGCTGTCCTAGTCACAGTATTACACACTAAGTGCTGGCACTACCAGCATGCATACAGGACAGTGAAAGCTGTTGGATGTGACTTATAAGAGAGTATATACAGTATGCTGTAAGTTTACATTTTCAGTGACATATTAGAAGCGTCTTATTTGGATCTTGTTTTATTATTTTTCATTCTTAAAAAAATACTTTCTTAGTATTATTACTAGAAGTGGAGATATGTGGGTCAGAATATTAACATAAATCATAAAGTTTGTTCAGTAAATTTTAAATGTTTAAATATTTAAAGAAAACTAAGTACATTACAAAGACAGCTATCTGTATTTTGTATGTTAAATAAAATCCAAAAAACAATGATAAATTCTGTGGGACAAATGATTTTTCAAAAGTCACTTACCTGGAACTAGTGGATCAAAGTATCTTTCTGTAGCGCTTCTTTTAATTCAGAATAGATACAGATTTCATCATTTTATCTTAACTGTTAAATAATTTTCTGTATGAAATTTTCATATGTAGTTAAGAATATGCCTTGTCTGTGTACATTTCAGTTCCATGTTACACATATGTGAATTCAAAATAGAAATCACATAACATATATGGATGCGTTTTGAGGCTATATCTTACTTTTGAGAGTTAAAATTTGTTGGAATTTAGCAATATATCTCGGAGAAATGGTTACTTTCATGCCTTCTTTAATTATAATTTAGAAGTGGTATGGGTGGATATGTGGTTGATGCTAACATAATTTATAAATCCACATTTCCTTTGGGGTGAAATTTACAATTAAATTTTTAAATATGAGTTAACATTTCTCACCTAAATCATATTATATTAAACTGTTTGAATGCAATAATGATTGTGAAGTAATATTTTGTGCCTTCTTAATAGCATCATAACTAAATTATTTTTGGGAATATGATGGCAGTGAAACTCATTTGGAGTCATCTTTATACTTTAAACTCTTGTGGATTCAGGAAAGAAAAATTATTTTAAATACATGATCTATGTAATATCAGTCTTGAAATTTAGAATTTTTAAGTTATTTTTTTTGCTCTCATCCTTTTTTTAAAGAAGTGCTGTTAGCTAAGTGTTTCTGAAAATTTATTTAGATTATATTGCAGTAATAAAAAAGGATTTTGGTCCACTTTTGAACATATTTTATTAATATAACAATATCTTTATAGTCCGAGGGTAAGACACAAACAGAGGCCATGTACATTAACAAATCACTGAGTTTCTTGGAACAAGTCATCATAGCTCTTGCTGACAGAAAGAGGGAACATATTCCATTCCGTCAGTCCAAGCTGACACATTGTTTGAAAGATTCTATTGGAGGTAACAGCAACACTCTTCTTATTGCAAATATATGGGGAGAAGGCTCACAGATCGAAGAAACAGTGAGTATCTTGTTGTCATTCATGTTTCGTACTTTTCTTTTCTGTCTGAATTTTCACAAATATAATGGCCCCTAAATATAAATCCCCTCAGTATTGTGCTGCCCCTCTTTAAAGCACATACCCTTATATATAATGCCCCTCATTATAATTCTTTCATCTTTTTAACACTGTCTCCTATCTATAATGCCCCCATTATAAAGATGCCCTCTTTACAACAGAGGATCCTACATATAATACCTCATTATAATGCTGCCTTTATAACACAAACCTATCTATATATATATATATATATATATATATATATATATATATATATATAGTGCCCATCATTATAATGCTGCCTTCTTTAAAACACAAGCCTTCTATATAATACCCTTATTATAATGCATCCCTCTTTAAGATGCATATCACTTATATAATACCCTTCATTATGTTGATGTCTGCTTTAAAGCATGTGCCACTATATAAAATGACCCTATCTATAATGCCACCCTTTTTAAAACACAGGTATGGCTTGTATTCCTCAAACATTGCTGAGTTTTGCTTTATTATTGCTATGATCTTTGTTTTAATTGATTTTGGTTCCTAGCTATTAAGAAGTAAATACAGTAGTCCCTAATTATAATGTTGCCCTTGGGAGCCATATATTTATACCAGCTGATACTGAGACTGCCTTATAATGTATTGATTGCATGTAACTTTGCTACCACTTAATACAATGGGATCCATGACCAGATTTGCCTTGTAACAGAAACCATGTTATGATGAAGGGCCTTATGAGAGGAACCATGTTATAATGAAGGACCTTATGACAGGAACCATGTTATAATGAAGGGCCTTATGACAGGAACCATGTTATAATGAAGGACCTTGTAACAGGAACCATGTTATAATGAAGGACCTTGTAACAGGAACCATGTTATAATGAGGGACATTGTAACAGGAACCATGTTACAATGAAGGGCCTCATAGTAAGGGGTTTCACATCATGAAATATCCTACTTTTTAGTGTTAAAGCACAGTTATGACCCCATTTTTTGTCGACAGATACCTCAGAGTGCCAAAGTTTTAAATGAGAATGAACCAAGATAATCAGGAGTTCACTCTGTGTATGCCTGAGTCTAAGACTAGAAATCAAACGTAGAATGCACCAAAATTAAATGTTAAAATTTGAAACTCATTTGAAAATTACTTAATCAGCTAAACAACTGCAAATAATAACACTTTGGCAAGTTCTCAGAATAGTTCTTTTACTCCACAGGTGTCCACAATGAGATTTGCTACTCGTATGATGTGTGTAGCCACAGAACCAGCAATTAATGAAGTCTTTGACCCAGCTGTAAGTATTTCAGTCTCTAGGTCAGTTCATTTTTAATATTTGTCAAAGTCTTGTCATTTTAAAGAACATGTCCAAAGAAGTTTGAGTTAAGGTGGAAGATTTTTTTGAGTCTTGCAATAGCTTATAAGGCTATATCTTATATCATATTCCAAGAAAGGATTATAAACACATCAGTCCATCCATCCCTAGTTCATTACAGGTTAGACCCTATGCAGGTATTGGTATTGATCTGCAGTTCAATCAACTAGAATAAATGTCTCACTGCTTTGATGAATACAGCATTACATTGAGCATTGAAATTCTAATGTATTGTTAGTGGTCACTCCTTCCATGTTGCATAATGTCCAGAAGACCCACTTTTCCTTTAACTAAATTGAAAAGAGGACTGGGTGCGTAGATAGAAAAACAACCAGTAGTAAGTTTTTTTGCACCACTGAGAATTGGCAGTGTATTTAAACTTTTTAAACAAGAAATTCCAGTTGTAGCTCAAAGTCCCAATATATTGACAGTGTGTAACATTAATCAGAATAATTTTTCTTAATTTGGGTCATGCTAGCAGACTGCCAGATTGTCATAACATAGATGTACCCAAGTGTCACATCTGATTTGGAAGTTATAAGCTTGAATTTGTTGCTCAAAATATTTGGATAAAATAGGGCCTAATTTGCCTCTATTGAAGCATTGGCTTATCACTGAGTGTAATAATAATTCAGAGCTGTAATGAGGGATCTTTGTCCATGAAAGGTCCACTTAGTTTTATCTGTAATATGGGAACTTTGTCCATGAGATTACCAGTCAGTTTTGTATGACGGTTGTAAATCGAAATCGATTGATGCTAAACCACCCAAACAGTTAGGAAAAGTAAGGTAACATAGAGATTTTGAAAACAACACTTTAAAATCTTTTCATGTTTATACTTAATTATTTTCTTGCTTTCATCCTTTGCAGGTATTGGTCAAAAAACTTCAGAAAGAAATTATGCATTTAAAGAATGAATTAGCCATGCATGATACTTTGGTAAGTGAATCAAATTTGCTTTGTACTTCATTATTTCATTTGGATATTTCAGCGTGCTTCCTGATTTGTTTTTGTTATTCAGACTGCTACATGAATAATTCTTCTGTTTTCAGTGTCTTCTAGAGCTAGGTACAGGTTCATTTTTATTTTCCTGCCTCTTTAATAAATATGTATTGAGTATGTGGTATTGCACATGTCCATCTATCCTATTTTATCTCACATCACATCTGCAAAAAAAAAATCATTTCTGCTTACTAATTGTAATGGCTTTATGAATCACACTTCGCCAGTGGCTTTAGATTAGGTTGACCATGGGCATATGGCCCTGTTTGACTTCCAACATTGGTCTTCAATTGTATGTATTGGCACAGGCATCGGAGTTTCCTCTCACTCTTCCAATACTGTGTTAGATATTCAGACTGGTCTAGTTACAACATATAGGACTTATGTTTACAGTAATTAGTATGCACAAATTCTTTACTCAAATAATTAATGAATTAAAGTTTACATTAAATTAATAATGTTGATTGATAAGTAGCAACGTATGACTTCTTTTTGAAAACCACTGTTATGTAGTACAAGTTTCAACCAAAATTTTGTAAAAATGGCCATCAACTTTGTAGAAGTCATACTGGTCCAATATCAAATTTTATGGCCACTGTTACTAATAGTGAACAAACCATTAAACAACTTCACAAAAACAGATGAAAATTCGACCAAATCAGACAGCATTCTGGCATGAAAGGCTTCACATTTGTACAAGTGATGCAGCTTTGCTTTCAGATATAGCTGGTTGGACTAAAAACAAAGAAAACATTGAGTGACTTCACAAATACTATTCATCAGAATTTTACCAAATTTGACAGAAAGTATCATGGCATTGAGGGCTTTCAAATTCATACAAATGATGCTGACTTTGCTTCAGATGTGGCCAAATGTGATTTCCATGAAACAACCTTTAAATGACTTATTCTCAAAAACTGCTGAATACAGTTTGACCAGATTTGACAGAAATCAGCATGACATTGAGACCTTTCAGGTTTGTGATATATTCTTTCTGTCAGTTGTTTTTATTTGTGTCTGTATGTAGTATGGTATTTCATGACTGTTCTTTAATGTTAATTAATTTGGTGTAAAATGCATGAATGTTTTTTTATTATATTAGCAGGCTTCAGGTATGTTAGAGTTTAGCCAATTGTGTTACCCTTTTTAAGGAAAGAATTATTATTACATATATTATTGTTTTTATTATTATTTGTTGTGTGCCCAGTACACTACCATCTGTAAACTTAAACAAAGATTGTTATTCACTTCCCTCAGTGACATGTAACAAAGGTACTGATACAGGGACAGAAAGATTATGGTACCCATTTCAGTTTTCAGCTCTACAAAATAGCTTGAAAACAAACTAGTAAGATTTGTTTAAGGGTCTACCCAGGAAAAAATGTGATGATTACAAATGAATTACAGCTTGTTGGACAATGATGATAAATGCTATTAGTTTTTTTATACTTTTTTTTTGCATCATTCAAGGTAAAATTTATTTATTATCTCATGAAAATGCCAAGCACCAAAAATGACACTAAAATGAATTACAGTATATGTATAGACATCATTGTCTAGCCCACATTAATATAAAAGTGAGACTTGGCAGTTGCTTATCAGTGGCAACATTGACGACATCATTAATATGTTCAAATTTTTTATCAAGGTTTTCTTTTGAGTATGGAATCAATATGCATGCAAAGCTGTGTATTATTTATTGACTCACTGGTACTAAAAAGTCAATACAGTACAATTTGTCATGAAAACCAGTCTTTTGCCAGAAATAATGGTCACCTAAGACAAGTCTTCTATGATGATGGTCTCATAGCAGTGGTCTCTTAAAAAAGGTTTTACTGTACTTTTTATTACACAAACCCACCCCTGACTTTTGTTTAAATTTGGCAATGTGCCAGTGTCTTAGAGTCATTTAAAATAAACCTCCAGGTACATAATGTGCTTGCCTGAAAGATGTAACGTTATCTGTTTCTGTGCTTGACAAAGTTGTAATAAGAAATCAACTATTTGACAAAGGTGTAATAAGAAATATACTATTTGACAAAGGTGTAATAAGAAATCTACTATTTGACAAAGGTGTAATAAGAAATCAACTATTTGACAAAGGTGTAATAAGAAATCTACTATTTGACAAAGGTGTAATAAGAAATCTACTATTTGACAAAGGTGTAATAAGAAATCTACTATTTGACAAAGGTGTAATAAGAAATCTACTATTTGACAAAGGTGTAATAAGAAATCTACTATTTGACAAAGGTGTAATAAGAAATCTACTATTGCTCTGAAGCTTTATAGGTTCTTTACTGGATTGAATCAACACATTTTGTTTTTGAAAAGCCAGGAATATTTGTATCTATATTTTGAATAGTCAGGTCACTGTTGATGTAAACAAACTTAATGGAAAGAAATACAGTTGACATTTTTGAAAGTTCACATAATCATATGATTGGTATTGTTTTTTTCCCTTCTAAACTTGGATTTAATCATTATAAACAAGTAAGTAGTTTTTAACTTTGTTGATTAATTGCCAGCTTATTTAGTTTGACTTTTTTTTGTACCTGCCAGAAGGAGACTAATATGTCAAACTAGTATGCACCTTTATGTTACCTGTCTCAGTATATATACAGTACCTGTCTCAGTATATATACAGTACCTGTCTCAGTATATATACAGTACCTATATCAGTATATATGCATTACTTAATTATTGCTTCTTCATCCCTTCATAGGAAATTAAATGTATTAATAGCATGATGAATTGGATTATTTACATAAACTTATGTGATGACAAATATGCATTATCTTTTCATAAATTTAAGTCAATGGCCTCATTGTACAGTGTGTGACAAATATTTCTAACAATCGTATCTTTTTGGATGGTTGGTCTAAGTGATGGTTGTAGTTATTTTCCATTGAACAGTTTTAGCTATCACAACATTTGGTTTCTTTTTCAGTACATTTATTGCATTTATTTCAAAGTAGTTCACAGTGACCTATTGCTATGTTTACTCAAAAAATTGTTTAGGTTAAAATGTAAAATATGTTTTTCCTCAATGTTTTATAAAAGGTTTTACAATACTTTATTTGACCTTTGCAGTTGTTAATAAAGGCAGTGTAACCTAATTGTATTACCAGGGTGTATTTCTGATAATATTGTATGTGAAAAAATGTTTATTGTTCCCTTTCCATAATATTAAAACAATAATCCCCATTTTTTGACCATTTCAGATGATATCAAGGGAAAAGGTTATGTTTGTTGAGAAATCTTTGTTTATGTAGATATATTGTATACTTAACTGTAGATAAATATCATGCCTTTTGATATTGTTATGAAGTGTTGTGTATAGAGATGACACAGTATCATTTGAATTTATGTTTTTTATCAGATAGATCTAACAATGCTTTTTATATATATTGCAAATTTTAGCAACACGGAAACGAGGACCACAATTTATAGTAAATACGTTATATTTCAAACTCTACATGATATATAATAAAATATTGTATATTTCAAATGCTACACAATAGTAAAATACTGTATATTTCAAACTCTACATGATATATAATAAAATACTGAACATTTCAAACTCTACACAATAGTAAAATACTGTATATTTCAAATTCTACACAATAGTAAAATACTGTATATTTCAAACTCTACACAATAGTAACATACTGTATATTTCAAACTCTACACAATAGTAACATAATGTATATTTCAAACTCTACACAATAGTAAAATACTGTATATTTCAAACTCTACACAGTAGTAAAATAGTGTATATTTCAAACTCTACACAGTAGTAAAATACTAAATATTTCAAACTCTACACAGTAGTAAAATACTGAATATTTCAAACTCTACACAGTAGTAAAATACTGTATATTTCAAACTCTACACAATAGTAAAATACTGTATAATTCAAACTCTACACAATAGTAACATACTGTATATTTCAAACTCTATACATTAGTAAAATACGGTATATTTCAAACTCTACACAATAGTACAGTACTGTATATTTCAAACTCTACACAATCTTTATTAATAAAAATACTTTATATTTCAAACTCTACACAGTCAATAGTAAAATACTCTATATTTCAAATTCAACACAGTCTTTGGTAAATTAACTGTATATTTAAAACTCTAGTCATATAATCTACAGTATAATATTGTGTATATCAAACTCTAAAGGATCTGTAGTCAGATACTGCATATTTCAAACTATACAAATTGTTGTAAAATACTGTGTATTTGAAACTCAACGCAATCTGTAGTACAATAGTGTATTTCAAACTCTACATAAATACTGTATGTTTCAAACTCTACATGAATAATGTATATTTCAAACTCTATATGAATACTGTATATTTCAAACTCTACATGAATACTGTATATTTCAAAGTCTACATGAATACTGTATATTTCAAACTCTACATGAATAATATATATTTCAAACTCTATATGAATACTGTATATTTCAAAGTCTACATGAATACTGTATATTTCAAACTCTACACAATCAATAGTAAAATACTGTATATTTCAAACTCTACACAATCTGTTGTTAACTACTGTAAATTTCAAACTCTACACAATCTATTATTAACTACTGCATATTTCAGACTCTACACAATCTGTTGTTAACTACTGTAAATCTCAAACTCTGCACAATCTATTGTTAACTACTGTATATTTCAAACTCAAAACAATATACATTGAAATACAGTGTATTTAAAATTCTACACAATCTATAGTAAACTACTGTATATTTCAGACTCAAAACAAGATAAGTGAAATACTGTGTATTTCAAACTCTACACAACCTACAGTACAAAATACTGTGTATATAAAACTCTACGTGATCTTTAGCAAACTACCAAATTTTGAAACTCTACAGGATCTATTATAAAATACTATGTATTTTAGACTCTACACAATCTTATCGTAAATTGTTGAAATGTATTACTTATTTGTCTTAGTCTCTTGGATGAAATAACAATTGTTAATAATGTAAATGAGAAATTGAAATTTGCTGACTTACATGTACTAGAGAATAATTACAATCATAAAATGTTATGAAACAAGTTGTAAATGCACACAGATTGTTACCAACATTTATATGTATGGACGTTTAAATGTCCATGTAAGTTTCCGGTTGCACCTTTAGTATTGAAATCCATATTTTTAGTTATTTTCATGTTTTTAAAATTGCAGTATTCTTACATTCACAGTTTCACATATAGCCTTGAAATATACTGATAATTTGTAAAATGAAGTTACTAATTCCTAGTCTTAAAATTTTACACATTCAAAAGGACAGACATTATATAATTTTTTTTTTTTATTGTACTGATAGAATTTTGGTAGAGTAAAACCTATATTGCCTTTTGGATCATTGTAAATTCTTCCTACATTTATGTAAAAAATGCTGTACCTTACACAGTATGAGAGTAATTTAAAATTTATTAAATTGTTTTTATAATCTAATTGCATGCATAATTAGTAGATGCTTTTCATACACATTTTGATGTTGTCTAACACATCACATTGTCATGTAAATATATGAATAGTTTTTCCCTTGATGTTGAATGAATAGTTGTATTATGTGATTGAGTCCACAATATTCAAGATGAATGCAAGTTCATAAACATTTGTACAAATTTTGCACTTGCACTTTTTCATTTTATAGAATGATCATTATCTGTGATGAAAACTTTTAAACTGTAGAGTTGCATGATTTTTTTATAACGCTAATAAGCACAGGCTCTGTAAATTTGGTAGATTATAGGCTCTGCTTTTCACTCCATTCTGATGAAAATAATGGATATTTGTCTTGAATATTCAACTTTTATTTCTTGTTCTATCAATGAAATATTTATGATTCACAGCACAATCCAGTCTTGTTTATCGGAATTCACCTTTTTTTGTGTAATATGAAAACAGGACAATTTATTCTACTTATTTGAAGTTAAACTTGTCTATGCAACATAGTAAATGGGCCTGTATTGGGTCAAATATACAAAACAAGACTAGATTACATTTTGTTTTATGGTCATAACATACTTATTATGAAGTGTAATTAGTACTGACATACCCATATAACTTAGGTTGTTATTGCATCCAGAAGGTTTCCAGATATCAGACCTAAATCTTTCTTACTGAAATGCAGAAATCAGGCTTTATGGTTGACATATGCTTTTCTGAATTTATAGAAATATCATATGGCACTTTAAGAGTCAGAAAATTGGTGCATAAATGTATGGAGTATTTATGATTACTGAGAAGTGAGAGGTGCAAAAACCAATTGGTTAGGGAGTATTTTTGGGTGTCAGAAGTGTGAATTTCTCCATACTGCAATTTGTTGCAATAAAGAATAGTACACAGGTACTAAGATTACCTTTGAAAGAAAACCTATAACGTTGTAACTTCTGTACTTCAAATTGCAGACAAATAGAAGTCAGGTTGTGTATGATCCTTTGTCAGAACAACAGAAATATGAAATTAAACAACAGGTCCGAAGATACTTGGAGGGCAACCTTGATGAAATTGATGTAAGTGACTTTCTCATTGTTGTTTCTTTAATTTAAGGTAATGTTTATAATTATGAACAACATTTTAAAGTAACTTTTAAGAACTTATTTTCTTAAGATAATATTGGCATGTGAATCATACCATACACAGCACTCCCTTATTACAGTGTACTTCATTATAATGTGGGTATGGTCATGGAGCCCATTGTATTGTGTAGTAGTAAAAGTATATGTACAGTGTGGTTCATTATGAAGCAACTTTGTTACAAGGTGGTTTCCATATAAGTCATTATACCCCATGTCTCTCATAAACTGTTATAATGAGGGAGTGCTCAGCAAGGTGGTTTTATTATAAGACCATATGTTTTATGTCTTCCATTGACAGCATTGTGATAAAGTAGTGTTGTATCAGGTGTTTTCACTATAAGGCAGTATGGTTCCCATAGACAGCATGATAATGAGGGTGTGCTGTAAGGAGGTTCACCAGAGCACAGTATGCTTTTATAGACAGTGATACAATAAGGGTGTACTGTATTAGGATGTTTCACCATAACACAGTAAACTGTAAGGTTCCCATGGATAGTGTTATAATGAGGGTGTGCTGTAAGGAGGTTTCACCATAACACAGTATGCTTTATGGTTCCCATATAAAGTGTTTTAATATGAGTGTGCTGTAAGGCGGTTTCATCATAACACAATATACTTTATTGTTCCCATGATTGCATTATAATGAGGGTTTGCTGTATTAGAAGGTTTTACCATAGCACAGTATGTTTTATGGTTCCCATAGACAGCTTTATAATGAAGGTGTGCTGTATTAGGAGGTTTCTCCATAACACAGTATGCTTTATGGTTCCCGTGAATAGCTTTATAATGAGGGTGTGCTGTATTAGGAGGTTTCACCATAACACAGTATGCTTTATGGTTCCCATAGACAGTGTTATAATGAAGGTGTGCTGAATTAGGAGGTTTCATCATAACACAATATGCTTTATGGTTCCCAAGAATAACATTATAATGAGGGTGCAATGTATTAGGAGGTTTCACCATAACACAATATGCTTTATGGTTCCAGTTTATCTGTATAGGTAGATTGCCAAACAATTTAATTGTCATTAATATTGCAACCATATCACCATATTTGAGTATTTAGAGTTTGTGAAATTCAAAATATCATTGGTTATTTACCATATCATAAAACTAAACTAGATTTTTAATTGGAAATTTGGGAAATTTTAACAAATGCAGAATTTCCAAGTTCAGTATTCTAATGCTAAAACACTTTCTCTTGGACCCTTAAACATCTGTCTAAAATATACAAACTCAACTTAGTAAGTTTTTTTTTAAAAACTCAGAGTAAGATGAATTCATTTGAAATGCACAATCATGTAGATACAGACAAATAGCAGTTGTACATTTGTGTTCGGTATGAGTCATTTTGTCAGCTCTAGTAATCAACATTACTGGTTTGAACTTCAGTTTGTGGTCATATTTAGATATAACAAGAAATGTTTTCTTGTAAAAAAAGATGGTCACATGGAAGAGGTCTTTAGCATGTTTGATTAATCAGTGACATTTTCCATATACAAGGCAGTCTCACAGATATGTCAAGGTTTACAAGTCCCTCTTGTTAATTTCACATATTGACTCAATATAAAGCATACTTCCCTATAGAGGACAGTCCCTTCCATGTTCACTAGAGACAGGTTTTATTGTATAAGTAGGATTATCATTATTTCTGATAATTTTAACCTTTATTCTCTTGTTTTACAGATCATAAATATTCGACAGATTCAAGGTGTATTTGAGTCCTTCAGGGAAATTTATCAGTAAGTTTGTAAATTGATTCAGTGTTCTATATATTTTTTTTAATCATTCATAACAAACTTTCTATTTAAACTGATGTTTTTATAATGTTGCGCAAGACTATCATCAGATATCTTTGTATGGAATTTGAAACTTTAAAAATTGTTTTGGATTCTGGGTTACATAATAAATCATATTTTTATTATTGTACATAAACCTTTACTATGCAATTTATTGTTTTTTGTTTGGATTTCTATACTTATTTTTTGAAATCTTATTCATTTTGGTACATGCAAAATTAGTTCGGGTCTTGATTTACAAAACAAACCATGTACAAATATTTTGAAATGATCACCGGTGAATGTCGAGCACTTGATTTGTAAGAAATACTATGATCTGCATGACTATTTTAATTCATTATGTTTTTCTTTGCATTGTCTCTCTTCAGTAGATCCTTAATTATGTACAAATAAATATCTACATACATTATTCCCTCAGTTTTGGTTTTATGAGAATCATTTTTATACTTTCATTTTAAAACAAAGTTTCCCTGTATCATTTACATATGGATTTTACCACATAGATTTTTGAATAGTTTGGTCATGTATGTCATAATCTAGTTGGAGTTTTCTCTGCCCTTTCCCACCCTGCATTAAATATTTGGACAGTTATATTGGAGTAGAAGGTCATTACATTCCCTGGTGACAAGTTGGAATTTGGTAAATCAAGTGGTGATAGTATTGGATAGCTGCTTACTAGTGGGACTAGCAATGGGAAGTGACTTACCTTGAGCCCTACCTTTCCAAATTAATATAAAGATGGTGTATTTCTCAAGATAATAATTAAAACTTATGTCATCTCTTTCATAGGCTGTCAATCAAGCCCAAAATACAGACTGTGTATAAAATGAACCTCTTACTTGAATGCCTTTTCTCATATTGCATGGCTGCATGATCCAAAATATTGTGGCCTAGTTTATCCATGATGCTAGAGGTCACATGATTCAATCAACCTATGAAGGGAAAAGGCTGATGATAATTCAGTAGTGTTAGGATAAGTAGGCTGCATGATTTGGCAGTCATGTGGCTAAGTATTACTGCATCACAGAGCAGAATCTGTTCAACAATGGTTAATTAAATTAAATATTGAGTTATTCAAGTTTAATATTTGCACAGTGAAAAAGATCAGTGTAAACACTGACTAATACAGAGTGTGAAAGGTCAGAGTAAACTCTGAGTAACACAGAGTTGGAAAGGTCAGAGTATTAACTCTAACATGGAGTGGGAATGATCAGAGTAAACTCTGAGTAACACAGAGTTGGAAAGGTCAGAGTATTAACTCTAACATGGAGTGGGAAAGGTCAGAGTAAACTCTGAGTAACACAGAGTTGGAAAGGTCAGAGTATTAACTCTAACATGGAGTGGGAATGATCAGAGTAAACTCTAATAATTTACAATACACAGTCAAGAGCTGTGACATTACTTTGACATCATAACTATCTCTAGGATGTGTCGCTACAGACAGTTACATTTTTTATATAATTTCCAAATTTTGTTAGCACTGTGTATTATAAAAGGGATTTGTGTTTACTGACACTGTGATGATACTGTTACAAGGGATTGCTCAGTGATTAGTTTGTCAGATTTGAGATTGAAAGGGTGCAGGTTGCAATCCTAACATTTGACCAGCCTGAGTCACCTAACCTGATGTACCCATGGGCAAGGCACTTTATTCCAATTTGTTTTGACACTAAGTAACCTACTTGTGTTTCAGTGCCATATAAACACCAAACGGGAACACATACTGTGATATATTGTACATTTTATTTGCTTCTAGGGCTGGATTGGTCTACTAGTAAACCAGAATAGATCAATGTTAGGAACCAATATGATGACAGAAATTTATTCTTAAGTCCTTTATTAATCCAATAGAAAATTTAATAAATGCTTGACTTGTCATAAAAAATGATATTCAGTAAATGGAATAAATCAATAAACCATACGTTTTCCATGTGAACCAATCACACAGTACAGGAAGTAAGTAAGCTATTATTTATTAACTATGTAGAGCTACATGTCGTAGTCTCAGCTTTCAGTACAACTGATGTCACAGCTGGAGTATTCCTTTATCCTTGGTAAATTTGTGTGTAAAATGACTTAACACAAGAATAGTTTACAGACAAGAAAAATTTATAGGTAAACATTCTTGAATAACATTAAATGTGTATTTGAAGTACAGTATCATGAATTGGATATTGCCTATTGCGTTAGAAATGAGCTGTTGATACCCAGCCCTAATTGGCTGCTCTCATATATCATAGACACTGTTGTGACTGATATATGTTAGCAGATCAGAAAACACAGAGGCGCTGTCCCCTTTTCTGGCACTGTAATAAAAACACAGTAGAGCTGTTGCCTTTCTGTTATTATAATAAAACCTTAGTAGTGCTGTCCCAATCTGTCACTATAATAAAAACATTAATGCTGTCCCCTTTCTGACACTATAATAAAAACACAGTAGTGCTGTTCCCTTTCTGGCACTGTTATAAAAACAGTAGTGCTATCCAATTTTGGGCACTAAAATAAAAAACACAGTAGTGTTGTCTCCATTTGGGCACTTTAGTAAAAGAAACAGAATAGTGTTGTCCCCATTTTGGCACTATAATAAAAAGACAGTAGTGCTTTTGCCATTCTGGCACTATAATAAAAGTATTTGTGGTGTTATTTGTAGACAAATGGAGAAGGATGTGGAAGAGAGATTAAGACACAAGTTTGCCCTGATTGATAGGACAGATCCAGCAGCCATTGCTGCAGCTCAACAGGTGGGTCAAACAGGCTAATTTATTAATTTTCATTAGATATAACATTTTATGATATATTTGAGTAATATTTTATACTGTACCGTGAGCTGTTTGCAGTATGTGATATACTGCATTATTTTAGAAGCCAGAAATTTAATGTTTAAGGAAAATATGTGCATTTTTAAATTATATTTTTAACATAGAAACTAAGACAATGTAATGCAATCACCTGACATTGTGTCATCTCATTATGTGACATTAAATATTTATGATGTGGTATTATGTTGGTAATAAAAATCGAATTGTATTTACTCAGACTTTATCTGGATACAAGTATTGAATTGGTTTTAGTATATATTACCTGGTTTATCAATGACATTATTTTTGTGCTAACTGTACACAATTTTCTCAGCTATGGATTGATAGATATCTAGCTATATAAGTAAATTTTTAAGTAGACAGATAGGTTAGTAAATGTATAGCTAAATCACTAGCCAAACAGACAGATGGATAGCTAGAATAAAGAGACCATAAACCTTAGCCACAAATCTCTAGAAAATCATTTTGATTTCTTCTCTGTAGATCTTTGTTTGTGATAACTAAAAAAAATTAGAAATAAATTGACTAAGTTTATATGATGGTAATTGCTCTTTTCAGGCTGGCATTCCAATAACAGATGAGGGTATATTGGTGGGCGAGTCGGACAACACAGGATTTGGTGTGGGTGTTGCCCCAAGGTCTGCTAAGGCAGATCCTTCATCTGTGGTACAGCTGAGAAAGAAGGAGAAAGAGAAGGAGAAGAAGAAAACGGGAAGAGAAGCGAAAAGGTACTGTAAAATCTGGGTAATATCAGATATTCTTATTTTTTAAATTAGTAATTGTCATATCATTATATGCACCTAGTGGAAGTGAATTGTACCTTGAAGTAATAAGAACAAAAATAACAGGGGCTGACTCATTTAATGAAGGACGAATTTCCATTGAAGCCTTCCTAAGAAGAAATTATAAAAATATACATCACACAAAAGGTGGTAGTGTTTAGTTTAATGTCTTTAATACTATAAATGCTAAATTCTGTTATAAATACTTGTGAAGTTTCAATATATTTGCTTACCAGTGATATTTAAGTAACATATAATAGATAGTTAATCATAGACAGTTATAGATAGCAAGAAAATGTCAGAACTAAAATAAAGGATTTAGAATGATGGTTGAAGTAATCACTTAATTAGGATCACAATAATCATCAGAAGAGCTGATAATTTTAATAGACATATGTGTTTACTTTGCCACAAAAACGTTAGAAGGCTTGTGTCCTCTTATTTTCTTTGTCAGCTTATTATCATATATGCAATTAATAATAATAATAATATCATTGGGATGGGTGTGGATGTTTGAGGGGTGAGGGTACATTTATATGACCAAATTGTCACCATTCCGCTAGTTCTGTACAGGTACCTTGCATCTTGCAGTTCCAGCGCATGCACTATTTTATGGCTGACCATCAGAGGTCAGCATTGTTTGTGTTCTTTAAATTCCTCCATTTTCAGGACCACCTCATACTACAATCTGATCATTATAAATACTTGTGAAGTTCCAGTAGTACAGTACTGTGAATTTGCTATTTTTCATACAGTTGCAGTTTTCATAGGTTACCAGTTTTCATGAGGTATCAAATTTGTGTGAGTTACCGGTTTTCATAGGATAGCAAATTTCATGTTTTATGAATTTTCATTGGTTACTGATTTGTATGGTATACCAGTTTTCATGGATTTCATGGTTACTGCAATCCATGAATTTATAGTCTCAATGAACTAAGATGGTTCTGTGGAAACATTAGGTCTCCTTCCCCATTCCATGGATTTAAAATTACAATGAACTATGATGGTTATATGGAAACAGTGGGACTCCTTTCCCAATCATGAATTTAAAGTCCCAATGAACTATGATGGTTTTGTGGAAACAGTAGGACTTATTCCACAATCTGTGAATTTAAAGTCCCAGTGAACTCTGATGGTGTTGTGGAAACAGTAGGACTTATTCCACAGTCTGTGAATTTAAAGTCACAGTGAACTCTGATGGTTTTGTGGAAACAGTAGGACTTATTCCACAATCTGTGAATTTAAAGTTCCAATGAACTAAGATGGTTTTGTGGAAACATTATTCGTTCTCCAGTCCATGATTTTAAGTACTAACAAAAAGTTATTTTTCATCATAAACTTGATACCCTCAGATAATAAATTCACATTGCAGTGTATAGATTATTAAGTAAAACCATTTTGTAGACTGATGTAACAAATCTTGAAATTTGAACTATAAATATCAATGTTCAAAGGCATATATGACTTTGTTAATCTTTTGTAGTCCTGTTGCTGGTCGCACAGCTGGCAGTCCTGCTCAAAGTACAAAGGGTGACAAACGAGAGGGGTCACCAATGCTCCATACCCCTCAAGAGAAGGACAAGAAGGATGATGCAGAGGATAGGACCTCCCCAACAAGCTCTGCTGGTGGCATCTCAAAGATAGAAAAACAAGCCAGACCAAGGTATACAAAGATTTAGGCCACTCTTGCAGAGTACAGGTGTGACATAAGTGTCAGCATTTATGTGACATAAGTGTCAGCATGTATGTGACATAAGTGTCAGTTTCCTGATAGTAATTTGTTAATGGTAGTGTTGTTGTTCTTGCTCTAATTTACTTAGTTTCACCACTTTGTTTCAGCTCTGTTTCTTTGAAACTCAGGTGCAATGCACAGTCATGAAACCCATTGGATGCATTATTCTTGTGCAGTACTTATCACTGTTACCAATTGAACTACTTTTCCAACTCCAGTATTGATATCAAGGTTTTGCATTTTAAATGTTTTGAATTTCATTAGCAAAAGAAAGAGGAGAAAGCCTGCTTACTATCATTACTGAATTGTGTGTTCAAACAGTATACATTTTACCTTGTCAAAATTGAAAATTTAGCTGACTTTTTTCTGATCACCTGTCAGCATGTTCATCATACAGGTAAATTAATGACCAGTGAGGTTTAAAATTGCCTGCTATGTGACCTTACTAAGAAATAGTCTTTTTGAAGGCCATTGGATATACATCTTGAAATCTGTCCTGGCAAGACTATATTGTCAGAACAGTGAAAAAGGCAAAACAGCATGTTGTGAGTTTTGCAAAGAATTTTATGAATCAGCAATCCACTGACATAGGCCTGTGCACAGTTCATGCTACACTAACCAGGATAAGTACAAAGCTGAGATGGTACACGATGTGCATTAGCATACACTACCAGTTGATACTACAGCAGTGTTACTGAGCTGCTTGAATAGCTTGGCTAGGAATTGGAGGACAACCGAGCAACAGCTCACAATGTTGTACAAGATCACGAACAACCCTGTAGATATCCATGTGTCAGAATTCCTCACTCCTGCTTCTTCCAAAACAAGACCAAATCATTTTAAATTTTTATAGCAGTATATAACTCAACAGATGTCTTTAAATGCAGCTTTTCCCAAGGTCAATGGAACTCATTACCAGCTGTGAAAGCCTAGGCTTTCAACTTGATTTCGTTCAGGTGGGAGCTCTCCACTCTGAAAATCTGAGAACAACTTAAGAGCAGATTACAGGTAAGATCTAATGAAATCTAGAGCTTGTTGGATTGAAACTCATTATTGTCCTGGCCTTGTTTGGACTAAGGAACTGTAACTCTTCCTTTTCTTAAATCTTTTCTTTCCTTATTATTCTATGATTGTTTCTACTTTTCTTCTCAGCCAGTGCTATGACAAAAGAAACATAATAGTCTAGTGTGACTGTACTTTCAGAAGGAGAAAATATAGTTGGGTCCATGCTGAACTCGAATGTTACGGCAGATTTACTTCTTTACCCCATGATCAGAATAAGGCAAAGTGGTGGGAAAATATAGAGAAGTTACTAAAGAAAGGTGAATTTTAAAACAGTCACATAAAATGTTTATGTGTACCTTTGTGACAAATAATTAAAAAACAAAAGGAATAGTCATTAACCTCTATAAAAATGTTTGGAAACCTTGATTGGTTGATTTAGCATATTGGTAAATGGGTTACTGTTGTAATGGGTAACAGATGTTGGGATAGAAGTCATCTCTTCTGACTTTTTCAGGATGAAATATGAAGTAAACTTGTTTCCCATCACAGAAAATTAGCCTTAAAAGCTCAACAGGGTACTAATTTTCACATGATTGACATACAAATGCATGGGGTTTCACTCACTTCTTTCAAGCTTCAAATTTTTTATGACACTCTTGTAGATTAAAATATAATTGTAAACATAAATAATCATTAATTTTGAAGCTAAAGTTGGTCAAAAGGCATGAAAACATTTGGAATGCAAAATGAACTTCACTTCTGCATTTTGTGGCAAAATTACAGACACTGGGGTGACTAGTTCCTTTGAATCATCCCATATTCTGTGTCCTGCATATAAATGTAAATGGGGTAGTAATATTTGTGGATTTTGTGGTCATTACTAACCACTTATTTGAAAACACAACCATAATGATTTATCAGCAATGACTGTAGGAGTTTATCCCCTTCAACCAATGAAAGATTTAATTACTGACAAAAATGTCATTTCTAGTGAAACCAGGATAAATTAATACCCACCTTTTCTACCACCCATTCCAAAAAATATAATGCATTCCGAGTATAGTCTTCTCTCATTCATATTTGTGTCACTGTTCCTTTAAAGTGTCAGATTATCCACCATTTTGATGACAGTGTATTACTTATAATCATTTTATTAATCAGTCATTTTACTTTCCTTTTGTATTTTGAAACCTAACTTGGATAAATTGAAGATAGATTGTTTAAGATAAGACTGTCCTTAAATAAAATAGATCAAACCTAATAGTGAGTGGGGCTGGATGAACATGTCTGTGCTCTGATTGATATCTTGTGATGTCATGGAGATGTGGCATGCTGTATGAAATTGCCTGTTGTAGAGTAACGTTTCAGAGCTGGAATAAATATTTGTTGATATTGTCATTGAATTAAAAACTTTGATCTTCTGGAGATTTTTACCAGTATAAAGGTCCCAAGACCAAGAAATTAATTTTTTTAATAACTCCCGTGTCCAAGAATTTAATCTGTGAATATGTCCCATGACCAAAGAAATTAAAATCTGTGAATAACTCTTCCCATTTTCAAAAAATTATTCTGTGAATAAGTCCTACGACTAAGAAATTAATCTGAGAATAAGTGCCAGGTCAAAGAAATTAACTTGTGAATAACTCCTGTGTCCAAGAAATTAATCTGTGAATAAGTCTCATGACCAAAGAAATTAAAATCTGTAAACATTAATGATACTTACTCGTCATTCTTTGATGGGGGATCGTAACAAAGCATGTTTAGAAAACATAAGTGTGGAAACTACTGGCAGTTCTAGTGCTAATGTTTTTTATAAAAATACTGCTAGGATATAATTTTTACATACCTTGTTCAACATATAAAATATCTGAAGAGCTTGCTACAGTCAGACTTTGCTCCATTATTAATCTTGGAGACCTTGCTAAAAGATTTGATTGAAACTTGGAATTTACAGTAAAAAAGAAAAAACAGTAAAAAGGAAAAACGTTTGATATCTGCACTGTAAACATGTTGTGTTATGAATGAACATTTTTTCAGTGAATCCAATAGACCATCTACTGCAAAATCTAAATTTTCAAAAAGTCCTCTCTCAGATGGAAAGACTAAAACCATTCCACAGATTACTGAGATTTTTGATGTGCTGGAGGAGAAAGTTGGGGTAGAGGAGGAAGAGGAGCATGAAGTGGGAGAAGAAAGACCATGGTTGACAATGTTTATAACTACATGTTATTGTTTTGATTGCATGAGATTTGGGGGTTGTTTAAGTTTTGTTTGGATTTATTTGTTTCATTTTGTCAAAGTATTTCTTGTTCCTGCCCTGTTGGTGTGCAGTTTGTTTTATTCCGTTATTGTCAAAATTTCATCTCCCTTTGACATTCACACTGATGTAACTACCTGATTTTGTGTTATTAATTTTGTGTTCCATTAGTCATTGGTATTGGTATTATTGTTAAAGCTGCTGGAAGTGTTGATCTTATTCTTTTGAAACCATAGTCAAAATCCCAGTTTCACAGGAATATCTTTTGATATAAATTTAATGTGACTTTAACACTGAATTTGGCTTAAACTCATATGAAATATTTTACTTGAAATTTAGTACGGCTAAATTGGTGATGTTCTCCAGATTCTAGCAGTATGATCCAAATCAGATCTTCTGTGTTCCTATTTGTCATGCCACAGCAGGGCTGTTGTGTGAGAATTGAAAGCCGAGTTGGTAAATCTCTTTTAATTAGACTGAGTTTCTAGTAAAATTTTGATCCATATATTTGGCAAACTGCTTATTTGACATAATTCTTATACATTTCATTTTTACATTTTCAGCACTCCTCCCACGAGAACAGCAGCATTTGAAGAGTTCAAACAGGAGAAAGGAAGTGAGATCAACAGGATTCTGATAGAAAACAAAGGTAAAAAAAACTGGTCCTGCTCAAGATAACTTGCTAAAACTTCGGTGATTTTCAGGGAATTAACCAATGAATTAATTTCTACAGTTAGTTTCAGTCCAACTTCGGTTCTGTGTTACTTACACTCTATGACTTTTAAATAGCTGCAGCTTTGAACTCATTAATGTTTCATCAGTCGGTAGAAACTTATAACTGATTTTGAAATTGTACTGATTCTAACACTATAAAGAATATACTTTCAACCCCACATAAGCAGAGATGGAAAAATAAGTCCATTAAAATAGGTACAATAAAACTTCCCAGAAGCAGACACTGTTTGGGGTGAACTTCCCAGAACCAGACACTGTTTGGGTAAAACTTCCCAGAGCCAGACACTGTTTGCGTAAAACTTCCCAGAACCAGATACTGTTTGAGTAAAACTTCCCAGAACCAGACACTGTTTGAGTAAATCTTCCCTTAACCAGACACTGTTTGATTAAAACTTCCCAGAACCAGACACTGTTTGGGTCCAGACTTCTGACCATTTTATAGAAGCTACCAGTTTAAGGAGGTTTTATTAGAGCAGGTTTATTTTGACCAAAACATTTCTCAGGTCTATAGGGGAAGCCATGTCAAATCAGTTTAATACATTATCCCCAACTTCTAATGTAACTAGTGATACTTTAATTACCATCTCTCCAGTGTGCCTTGATAAAGTGATGCACTTGGTATTATGTGTGTATGTCAGGTGTTCATACGTAGCAATCTTATTAGTATAGACATTTATCATGCAAAGGAAGTTAATATGGCACACATCATTGGTTCATTTTCCACCATGTACTATAATGCATGCAGTTCAAGATTTTACCTTACATATATGGACAACAAAGAAAATAAAATTGTTTGATGTTGATCATGTTAAAAGTAGTAATCTAAAACTTAAAATGATAGAGAGAAGAATCAGCAGCTTGGAGGAGAAATTACCTGAGGACTGTTGCATTTAAACATACATGGTTCCCATGGAAGGCTGGTTTTTTCTTCTTTTAAATATATACCAGGACACTCCAATTTACTCAAAAAATTTATATGAAAATGATTAAAAATTCTAAATTGCATCTATGGGTGACTACTCCATATTGAAAGTGCCTTCCCCTGGGTCCCAAGTACATTTTACTTCAACTGCCCTGACATATTCTGATGATGGAGGTTTGGAATCTCATAGGTGAAAATGACAGTGACCTTGAAATGCTCATTTTAAAAAAATGCAGCTGTGATAGGAATGAAAGCGAAGAAGAAGTTGAAGAAAAAACATTATTAGGAGAGGATTGATGTATTAGAAATGACAGAACTCAAAATGACAAGAAGCCATTTAATGTTGCCATAAGCCTTTTCTAGCATTTTGATTGACTGTTGTGCTTTATTCTGTAGGAATTTCCATCAAATTTTCTGGAATTATATGAGGATTAGTGAATAATTTATAACAAGAGGACCACTATTATCAAGTAAATCACTGTTTTACCATTCAAAAGGAACTTTTTATTTCTGCGCATCCCATGAATGTTATAGTAAAGTAGATAATTTTATTGAGAACTGTTTTGACAAATTTCAGCTTCATAACTGAAGGAATATAAGGGGAAAAAATAGACCATTCACTGATAAGACAAATTTGTAAAATATTGTCAGTAAGTCTTGGGGACACAGTCACTGATAAAACAGATTTGTAAAATATTGTCAGTAAGTCTCGGGGACACAGTCACTGATAAAACAAATTTGTAAAATATTGTCAGTAAGTCTCAGGGACACAGTCACTGATAAAACATACTTGTAAAATATTGTCAGTAAGTCTCAGGGACACAGTCACTGATAAGACAAATTAGTAAAAATATTATCAGTATGTCTCAGGGACACAGTCACTGATAAAACAAATTAGTAAAATACTGTCAGCAAGACTTAGGGAAACAGTCACTGATAAGACTCACTGGGAACATCCTTGGCATTTCAGTTGAATGCTGTAAAACAGATGTAAATGTGGCCTTCTTTTAACTGTCATCATACTTGTTGATATTTTGTCAGATTAACCTCACTGACTTCACAACAGTTCAATGACATGTCATCACTAATATTAACATAAGTATCATCACTAGTAGTAATATAAGCATCATCATTAATACTAACATAAGCCCCTTCACTAATAGTATTCATCATTGTCACTAACATTAACATAAGCTTCATCACTAATAGTAAGGTCATCATCATCACTAATAGTAACATAAGGATCATCACTAATAGTAACATAAGCATCATCACTAATAGTAACATAAGCATCATCACTAATAGTAAGGTCATCATCATCACTAATAGTAACATAAGCATCATCACTAATAGTAACATAAGCATCATCACTAATAGTAACATAAGCATCATCACTAATAGTAAGGTCATCATCATCACTAATAGTAACATAAGCATCATCACTAATAGTAACATAAGCATCATCACTAATAGTAACATAAGCATCATCACTAATAGTAACATAAGCATCATCACTAATAGTAAGGTCATCATCATCACTAATAGTAACATAAGCATCATCACTAATAGTAACATAAGCATCATCACTAATAGTAACATAAGCATCATCACTAATAGTAACATAAGCATCATCACTAATAGTAAGGTCATCATCATCACTAATAGTAACATAAGCATCATCACTAATAGTAACATAAGCATCATCACTAATAGTAACATAAGCATCATCACTAATAGTAACATAAGCATCACTAATAGTAACATAAGCATCATCACTAATAGTAACATAAGCATCATCACTAATAGTAAGGTCATCATCATCACTAATAGTAACATAAGCATCATCACTAATAGTAACATAAGCATCACTAATAGTAACATAAGCATCATCACTAATAGTAACATAAGCATCACTAATAGTAACATAAGCATCACTAATAGTAACATAAGCATCATCATTAATATTAACATAAGCATCATCACTAATAGTAACATAAGCATCATCACTAATAGTAAGGTCATCATCATCACTAATAGTAACATAAGCATCATCACTAATAGTAACATAAGCATCACTAATAGTAGTATCATCATCATCACTAATAGTAGTATCATCATCATCACTAACAGTAGTATCATCATCATCACTAATTATAGTAACATAAGCATCACTAATAGTAGTATCATCATCATCACTAATAGTAGTATCATCATCATCACTAATAGTAGTATCATCATCATCACTAATAGTAGTATCATCATCATCACTAATAGTAGTATCATCATCATCACTAATTACAGTAACATAAGCATCACTAATAGTAGTATCATCATCATCACTAATAGTAACATAAGCTGTAGTTTAAAGCTTTTATCCACAAGTTTCAGAAATTACATTGGAAATTAAAACCTGCAGGTATTTCATTGATGCTAAGCATCATGAAATGTTATTTTCATCACCTATCTTTCATTAATTTGGCTCTGTTCTTTATATCTAGTTGAATGTTCATGTACCGAGCTTGAGACCATCAGTCAGCTAGACTCTTTAAGTATCTGTATTAAAATCTGCCATAAGGGAATCTGGTAAAAGCTTGATTTATCACTTTTACTGATCGAAGGCACTTCTGTCAAACTATATTTAAGCATAACAAAAAAGCTATTTCTTGCTATCTAAAAAATGTATCTCAACCAACTTTCTGCAATTCTATTGTCATCTCAAATAGGATAAAACATTTGATAAACATAACACTAGTGCAGGAGTCATGTCTCAATTAGTCAATGAAACTATGAGTTGTCTCATCTCATCATCATAATGACATCACATCCTCATCTCAGTACCCATCAAATCACTTTTCTAAACCTTGGAAAAGCTTCATTCTGGTTTTGCAAGAAATCTTTGTGTTTTACCATTCTGTCATTTGACATCTCATCGAGCCATGCAGGAAGTCTGCTTGAAAGAGACTAGGCCAAGATTAAAAGAATTCACACCATCAAACTCAGATTCTGCTCAAAATTTAGGATTTTAATTGATGAGCAAGTCGAACTTGATGTTTGCCATCAGATATCAAAATTCTGAGTTGAGTCAATGTTTGAGTGTGAGAATTATTTGTAACCTTTGGGCCTGGCCAGATTTTTCTTAAATACCATAACTGTAACAAACCTAATTTAATGATGAAACATATCCTCCTATCAGTCATTGATAAAAAAAAATTGTAATTACAGAAATACTAGCCAAGAAGAAGCAGCAATACGCAGAGACAGCACGTGGAATTAACCAAACCAAGGTGGACATTGATGGTTGTCGTGCCAAGCTAGATAGGCTGAAAGAAGAAAGAGAGGCAAATGGTAATGGATTTTGTCTGAGGAGGTTTCTGATATAATTAGGCTTAAGACAACTATTTTATTTAGGGGAAAAATTGCAAGTAAATGGCTAACAACTGTCCGTCAAAAGGACTGATGCTCAAAATGTTTGAACACAGTTTCCAGGTATCGAAGATTAGACCATCCATTATTTTTAACTGTTGAATATTAAAACCATCTCTAATATTGTTGAAAAACTCCAACATACCAAATTGAATAACAAAATTATTTTGTTATGTTTCAGTTTACATGTACACAAGATACCTGTAAGCATAGTATAGAATTCTTTATTATGGCCTTTGACTTTGAACCTGATGTCATGAATAGAACATTATTATACTTGTCTTTGACGATGTCAAGATAAAACCACATGTCAAGTTTGGTTCAATCTGTAAGTAGATGGAGGGGAACAAGTTATTCAGATAAATGTACAGACTGGGTCAAATGATAAAATTTCATTTATTCTTGTTTATCCTGCTTACAAGTGAGTATAACTAAGATCCTAAATTGAGACTATTGACCATAAAATCAATTAAAGAATACTATCAACTTGGTCATTGGAATGTAACTTAATACAAAGTCTAATCATAACTGAGTTACATGTGCACATAACACTGTTCATAAGCTCCCTGAAGTACAAAAATGCAAGCAGTAACTTTTGTCTTGATCCCTAGGTCAATTAGATCTGGTTCTTGAAGGTCCTTCACAAAAGTAGAGACTTGGTGGTGAGATATACACCATTTCATTTAATATTGCAAGAAGTGTTTTAATGAAAATCCCATGTCAATGCATCAGTTATGCAAGATTTTCAAGACAACTATGATAACATGTTTAAGTCAGGTGAATACTATTTTCATTAGAACGGATATAGTGTTTTAGTGAAAATCTCATGTAGATTTGACCATCTATTCAGCACCGGTAACCATATAAAGACTTTCAGAATGGCCATCAAGTAGCTGTTTTTGAGGTTGCATCAGCATCATTTTAGTACAGTAACAGCTATATATTGCAAAAATAAAGCCAATTTAACAAAACTTCTGTAACAGTTGGTAACACGGTGTTATAAAGAAATAGATTTTACAGGATTGGTCACTTTGCCTTTATTATACACATGATACAAGACAGAACATTATTAGATTATGATGTCAGTCCATCTGTCTGCACAATAACTAAAGTTGTCCACCATCTACAGGCATCAAACTTCATGAATGGCTTGCACATGGGGTAAAGAAGAACCATCTAAGTGTTGGGCTCAAATGTAAGGTCACTATGAATGAAATATGAAATAAGGCTTCTTCATAATAACTTGAGTTCTCCATCATTTAGAGTTAACTAATTTTATAGCAAACTTGCAAAATTTAAAAAGTCATGGTCAGTGTGACTTAGTGTTTTAGTACAGTAGCTTGAATTGTCCACTATATAGTTGTACTCAAAAAGCCAAAGTTCAAGTACAATTTACCTGAGGGAAGAAATACTTTCTGCAGAATAACTTAAGTGCTCCAACAGTTACAAAACTTTGTGGATGGCATTCACTTTGGTGGGAAAGAAGCCTTTTGTATTTGGAATCAAAAGGGCCAAGGTCACTGTTTTTGAAAAAATAAAATAGTTTTTGCACAAAAACATGAGCTCTACATTACATCTCGCAGTCAAACTTTGTGGATGATTTGTACAAGGGGTAGGAAGAAGCCTGTTGATTTTGGAGTCAAAGGTCAAGACTGAATGGGAAAAAAATGGTTTATGCACAATACCAATTACCGTCATGGACCAAACGCTTTGGATGTCTTGCATTTGGATATGAAGGAAGCCTGTGCTCAATGATAAAAGTCACTGTGACTGAAAGAAGAAAAATTGTTTCTTCACATTCATTTGCATTGTCTTCATAGAGGACTATTAAACATTGTGTAGACAGATAATGTTCCGTTCTTGTTTTTATTTAGGACTAACCACATTTACTGAGAAGTTTTCTAGCAAAAACAACATGTTGATATGACCAACTTAAGGTAAACAAAGATTTTCAGGATTGTCACAATGTTCAGTCTGCTGGAGGCTTGAATGTTTTAGCACATACTAGACATCATACAAGTTTTTTAGTGTCACTAATCCTATACATTCAAAAAAGGAACTATAACAAGATTTTCAAGATGGACACCATAAAGGCCATTTTTTATATCAGATCTTTTTGATTTAGGACCAATTACATTGAAAAGACCAAGTCTCTGCAGCCATCTGTTTAGGAGAAGTAGCCCTAAGCAGACTGTATATCAAATCTGTATCATTTTCATTGGGTACAAACAAGACATGACAAGACACCTGTTAGTGAAAACCCCATGTAGCTATACTCACCCATTTAGGAGAAGTAGCGATACAGAAGTTTGGCGGTTATGTTCAAGTTCTAATTTTCACAGTTTTCATTAGTACCAAGTAGACATCACATCTCTTTTAGTGAAAACCCCATGTAAATATGATGATCTTGTCAAGATTCAGGTGATTACAATATTTTCAATATTTCTACTGTCAAGGCCGTATTTTATAATTGGATAACTGAGGTGGACCATTGTCATTCCAGACCAACAAGACATCGTAAGAAGTCTTTTAGTGAAACCCGGTCAGAATCCAAGATGGCTGCTATGGCAGTCATATTAGATGTCCAAAGGGCACCTTTTTCGTATATGACCAACTTGATCTTGGGATTATTGTGTTTTTCAAGTTTCTTGGCAATCCTTCCCAGAGTTTAGGAAGAGTAGCGATGGCAAACATGTGATAATACACAATGGGTGATGGACAGATGACAGTGAAAAGGCCATAGCATAGGCTGTTCTGCCTTATGACCAGTAGAACTAGAAATTCAACATAATTGTGAAATTCAGTGAAACCTTTTGTAGTGGATACCTCCATAGAAAGAGCATTTGTTCTTCAAAGAATTTACAAATTTAACCTGTACATAATGTACACCTTTCCAAAAAGGAGTTCTGTTAGTGCACTTTAAAAACAGATTATTTTATACTAATATTGGAGCCCATTTACATGTGTATTGAAGTCCTTTTTTTTGGCCTCTTAGCACCCTAAAATCTGTTAGTAGTCCTCTTGTCTGTGGTCAAAGCATTAAATCCATTCTTAATGCTGTCTGTTTATATAAGCGTCGTCATGAGTTTCTGCAGGTTGGCCTCTATTTAGTTAAAGCTGTACTCCAACCAAAATTAAAGGAAAATTTTTAGCATTTTAGCCATGACATGATTGTGGTTACCTAATGAAAACTATTTTGCCAATCAATTTACATAAGAGTCAAAAAGTGGAGGGTATGTCTGATAATTTGAGGACATCCCATACCTAGTATGTTGTCTGTTAGGGTGTACTGCAGAGTCATTAACTCAGCTAATTTGCAGATGTATTGAGTATAGTCTAAACAAGATTGTAACATGATAAACAGACTGAAGACATTTTCTTTTCCTTCATTAATGCTAAACACATTTCACCATATGGTACATAAAATGAGATATTTTAACAAGTAGCAAAGCCACAAATTAAAATATATTCTTTTAATACTACAGTATGAAATATATATGGTATTTATGCAAGAAAAGAAAATTTTCTTTTTATTTTATACCAGACTTGCTGCTGAATCAAAGCTTATAATATTAAAAGCTCACTCTTTAGTACACTACCCCACCTCTTTTCATAAATTCACCCCACCCCACTTTCATTGGCTGATTAAACAAATATCAGCTACCCGTGAGAAATGTAGGATTGGGCTTATCTACTCTTCTACAGTAAAATAAATTTTTGACATGTAAACTACATGACCCTAACTGACCAAAAAGCAAATCAAAATCAGCAATGTTTATCACTTTGGTCAATATAGTAAGAAGAAATAACTTCATAATGACATCAACAGCACTGAGTAAAATTTCTTCAACAAAAAATAATTTGCATGTCTGGAAAGGGAATACAGTTTCCATTTATTTGTTCTAACTCACAGAGTTCTCATTTTTCTTACAGCAGGTATAACTTCTATTAGTAGACAAAATCAAGCCTTGCATGGCATGATGGAAAATCTTGAATTTTCCCATGTGAAAATATAAAAATATATAAAGTAAAAATATATGGAAAAATATATGGAAATTATTTGCAGATAATTTATATATTTCACAAAGAGTAAAAACCTTAGATTTGTTTTATTTGAAATGAAATGTATTAAACTCACATAATAATTTCAGTATTTGCTTGCCAAAGCATGAAAAATTCACATTAACCAACTTATTTCATAAATATCTGAAGTGAGGTCTCATGCAAGATCTTGTTTAACCAGGACCAGTGTACAATGAGGATGGAGATGTAGTGATTAGCGAGGATGAATTTGTGGAGATCAAAAAGCTGAAGGACCTGAAACAGAAATACAGGACAGACTTTGAGGATCTCAAGATGTTGAAAGCAGAGGTGCAGTACTGTCAGAAACTTGTGGACCAGTGTCGTCAGCGACTAATACAAGGTTAGTTATTATCGTCTAATAGGATTATCAGTGATAGAGATATTACAAAAAACATGAGGTCAAAGGTTAAGTTCAGTACTGTCACAAACTTGTAGACCAGTGTCGTCAGCAAGTAATACAAGGTTAGTTGTTATTGTCTAATAGGGTTATCAGTGATACAGATATTACAAAAAACATGAGGTCAAAGGTTAAGTTCAGTATTGTCAGAAACTTGTAGACCATTGTTGTCAGTGACTAATACAAGGTTAGTTATTATTGTATGATAGGGTTATCAGTGATACAGATATTACAAAAACCAAGAGGTCAAAGGTTAAGGTCAGTATTGTCAAAGACTTGGAGATCATTGTTAACAGGAGGTCATACAATGTTAATTATCATCCAGTACTGTATTTACCTGATTATCATTGACACACAAAACTAAAAACTATGTACACCAAGACATAACATTCTGCATAATTCATTTTTAGAACAGGGCCTTTGCTGTTTACTCAGATTTGTGGGAATGATGAATAGACCCATATCTACAGGAGTATTATTTTGTATCTATGTGATACATGTCAAAGTCATGTTCATCAGATGGAAGATATATGAAATGTTTTATACCCATCAAAAAATAGGAGGAATATTAACTTGGTCCTGTCCATTCTTCTGTCTTTTTAGTAATTATACAATATTGTCTTTCTAGTAATTATACAATAATTATAGAACTAACTTTTCTTTCTAGTAATTATACAATATTGTCTTTCTAGTAATTATACAATAATTATAGAACTTTTCTTTCTAGTAATTATACAATATTGTCTTTCTAGTAATTATACAATATTGTCCTTCTAGTAATTATACAATAATTATAGAACTTTTCTTTCTAGTAATTATACAGTATTGTCTTTCTAGTAATTATACAATAATTATAGCTCTAACTTTTCTTTCTAGTAATTATGCAATATTGTCTTTCTAGTAATTATACAATAATTATAGCTCTAACTTTTAGCATGAACATGGACCTACCATCTTTATTGCACAATCATCTTTATTTATGGGCTTTTGTTGAGTTGAATTCACATTGGGTAATATCTGTATTTTATTTCGCCATTCATTTATTGTACAGAGGAAAAAAGATAAACTTTTTAATTTATTTATTGCTTTCATATGGTGATCTAAAAACATCCTCACTCAAGCACAACAAAATTGTTTTGTGAACCAAAATCTCAGAGGAAACCAGTATGTTGCACTGCTAAATGATAATGCATCTTTGACCTGATCAGCTTAAAACTAATTATTCCTATTATTGGATTTCAACCAGATTTGGTATGTTGCTTGATATTGATGAGATCTTGGCTTATTTCCAGTTGGCAATCTGCATCATTGTCTTTCAGAGTTACAGCCCATGATTATAAAAGTAGTCCCCTTTTATTTTTTCAGAATACCCCACCCCAAACTTATTTTTGGATTTCAACTTGATATTAATGAGACCATGGTTAAGTTCCTATGTCTAAATTTCTGCATAATTATTTGCTGTGATGGCACTTGAGTGTCCACCCATCATCTTTCTTGTGTGCAGAATAATGCCCTTACTATTAAATTTAAACCAGATTAGGTATTTTCATGACACCTTACCTGAATTAAGTTGTCATTATTCTGCATCATCATTTAACAGAATTATATCCACTTTTGTTTCCACATTAAAACTTTCCAAATTATTGTTGATTTTGGGTCTGGTATGTACTAGCTTGATTTGCCTGAGATTTTGGCCAAATTCATTTATCAGCATTCTGCATTATATAACAGATTTATAGTTCTTGATTGTCAGTCCCACCCACTTTTGTTTCCACAGTTTCCATTTATTATTACTGAATTTTATTTGAATTATATAGGCAGCTTGATGCTAATAAGACTCTGGCTGAATGTGATTGTCAGCATTCTACATCATTTAGCAGTGTTATAGTCTTGGTTTTACAGACAGTGTGATTGTCAGCATTCTACAACAGTTAGTAGTGTTATAGTCTTGGTTTTACAGACAGTGTGATTGTCAGCATTCTACAACATTTAGCAGTGTTGTAGTCTTGGTTTTACAGACAGTGTGATTGTCAGCATTCTACATCATTTAGCAGTGTTGTAGTCTTGGTTTTACAGACAGTGTGATTGTCAGCATTCTACATCATTTAGCAGTGTTGTAGTCTTGGTTTTACAGACAGTGTGATTGTCAGCATTCTACATCATTTAGCAGTGTTGTAGTCTTGGTTTTACAGACAGTGTGATTGTCAGCATTCTACAACATTTAGCAGTGTTGTAGTCTTGGTTTTACAGACAGTGTGATTGTCAGCATTCTACATCATTTAGCAGTGTTATAGTCTTGGTTTTACAGACAGTGTGATTGTCAGCATTCTACATCATTTAGCAGTGTTGTAGTCTTGGTTTTACAGACAGTGTGATTGTCAGCATTCTACATCATTTAGCAGTGTTGTAGTCTTGGTTTTACAGACAGTGTGATTGTCAGCATTCTACATCATTTAGCAGTGTTGTAGTCTTGGTTTTACAGACAGTGTGATTGTCAGCATTCTACAACATTTAGAAGTGTTATAGTCTTGGTTTTACAGTGTGATTGTCAGCATTCTACAACATTTAGAAGTGTTATAGTCTTGGTTTTACAGACAGTGTGATTGTCAGCATTCTACATCATTTAGCAGTGTTGTAGTCTTGGTTTTACAGACAGTGTGATTGTCAGCATTCTACAACATTTAAAAGTGTTATAGTCTTGGGTTTACAGACAGTGTGATTGTCAGCATTCTACAACATTTAGCAGTGTTGTAGTCTTGGTTTTACAGACAGTGTGATTGTCAGCATTCTACATCATTTAGCAGTGTTATAGTCTTGGTTTTACAGACAGTGTGATTGTCAGCATTCTACATCATTTAGCAGTGTTGTAGTCTTGGTTTTACAGACAGTGTGATTGTCAGCATTCAACATCATTTAGCAGTGTTGTAGTCTTGGTTTTACAGACAGTGTGATTGTCAGCATTCTACATCATTTAGCAGTGTTGTAGTCTTGGTTTTACAGACAGTGTGATTGTCAGCATTCTACAACATTTAGAAGTGTTATAGTCTTGGTTTTACAGTGTGATTGTCAGCATTCTACAACATTTAGAAGTGTTATAGTCTTGGTTTTACAGACAGTGTGATTGTCAGCATTCTACATCATTTAGCAGTGTTGTAGTCTTGGTTTTACAGACAGTGTGATTGTCAGCATTCTACAACATTTAAAAGTGTTATAGTCTTGGGTTTACAGACAGTGTGATTGTCAGCATTCTACAACATTTAGCAGTGTTGTAGTCTTGGTTTTACAGACAGTGTGATTGTCAGCATTCAACATCATTTAGCAGTGTTGTAGTCTTGGTTTTACAGACAGTGTGATTGTCAGCATTCTACAACAGTTAGAAGTGTTATAGTCTTGGGTTTACAGTGTGATTGTCAGCATTCTACAACATTTAGAAGTGTTATAGCCTTGGTTTTACAGACAGTTTGATTGTCAGCATTCAGCATCATTTAGCAGTGTTGTAGTCTTGGTTTTACAGACAGTGTGATTGTCAGCATTCAACATCATTTAGCAGTGTTGTAGTCTTGGTTTTACAGACAGAGTGATTGTCAGCATTCAACATCATTTAGCAGTGTTGTAGTCTTGGTTTTACAGACAGTGTGATTGTCAGCATTCTACAACATTTAGAAGTGTTATAGCCTTGGTTTTACAGACAGTGTGATTGTCAGCATTCAACATCATTTAGCAGTGTTGTAGTCTTGGTTTTACAGACAGTGTGATTGTCAGCATTCTACAACATTTGGAAGTGTTATAGCCTTGGTTTTGCAGACAGTGTGATTGTCAGCATTCTACATCATTTAGCAGTGTTGTAGTCTTGGTTTTACAGACAGTGTGATTGTCAGCATTTTACATCATTTAGCAGTGTTGTAGTCTTGGTTTTACAGACAGTGTGATTGTCAGCATTTTACAACATTTAGAAGTGTTATAGCCTTGGTTTTACGGTGTGATTGTCAGCATTCAACATCATTTAGCTGTGTTGTAGTTTTGGTTTTACAGACAGTGTGATTGTCAGCATTCAACATCATTTAGCAGTGTTGTAGTCTTTGTTTTAAAGACAATGTGATTGTCAGCATTCTACATCATTTAGCAGTGTTGTAGTCTTTGTTTTAAAGACAATGTGATTGTCAGCATTTTACATCATTTAGCAGTGTTGTAGTCTTGGTTTTACAGACAGTGTGATTGTCAGCATTTTACAACATTTAGAAGTGTTATAGCCTTGGTTTTACAGTGTGATTGTCAGCATTCAACATCATTTAGCAGTGTTGTAGTCTTGGTTTTACAGACAGTGTGATTGTCAGCATTCAGCATCATTTAGCAGTGTTGTAGTCTTTGTTTTAAAGACAATGTGATTGTCAGCATTCTACATCATTTAGCAGTGTTGTAGTCTTTGTTTTAAAGACAATGTGATTGTCAGCATTCTACAATAGTTAGAGGGGCCCCGAGTGGCCGAGTGGTCTAAAGTGCTCTTCGTTACGGATCACTGCCATCTCACCTCTGTCTGCAGCGGTTCGAGTCTAAGATTCAGCCAATGTGGGCATGTGAGAAAGCTTGCCAGTAGCTTCTCGTGGGTCGGTGGTTCTTTCCGGGGTTTTCTGGGTTCTTCCTCCACCATTAATACTGGCCGCCATGTATAGCCTATCATGCTGAAAAATGGCGTTAAACCCCACAACAACAACAACAACAACAACAACAATAGTTAGAAGTGTTATAGTCTTGGTTTTACAGACAGTGTGATTGTCAGCATTCTAAAACAGAAGTGTTATAGTCTTGGGTTTACAGTGTGATTGTCAGCATTCTACAGCATTTAGAAGTGTTGTAGTCTTGGTTTTACAGACAGTGTGATTGTCAGCATTCAACATCATTTAGCAGTGTTGTAGTCTTGGTTTTACAGACAGTGTGATTGTCAGCATTCTACAACATTTGGAAGTGTTATAGCCTTGGTTTTGGAGACAGTGTGATTGTCAGCATTCAACGTCATTTAGCAGTGTTGTAGTCTTGGTTTTACAGACAGTGTGATTGTCAGCATTCTACAACATTTAGAAGTGTTGTAGTCTTGGTTTTACAGACGGTGTGATTGTCAGCATTCTACAACATTTGGAAGTGTTATAGCCTTGGTTTTGCAGACAGTGTGATTGTCAGCATTCTACATCATTTAGCAGTGTTGTAGTCTTTGTTTTAAAGACAATGTGATTGTCAGCATTTTACATCATTTAGCAGTGTTGTAGTCTTGGTTTTACAGACAGTGTGATTGTCAGCATTTTACAACATTCAGAAGTGTTATAGCCTTGGTTTTACAGTGTGATTGTCAGCATTCAACATCATTTAGCAGTGTTGTAGTCTTGGTTTTACAGACAGTGTGATTGTCAGCATTCAACATCATTTAGCAGTGTTGTAGTCTTTGTTTTAAAGGCAATGTGATTGTCAGCATTCTACATCATTTAGCAGTGTTGTAGTCTTTGTTTTAAAGACAATGTGATTGTCAGCATTCTACAATAGTTAGAGGGGCCCCGAGTGGCCGAGTGGTCTAAAGTGCTCTTCGTTACGGATCACTGCCATCTCACCTCTGTCTGCAGCGGTTCGAATCTAAGATTCAGCCAATGTGGGCATGTGAGAAAGCTTGCCAGTAGCTTCTCGTGGGTCAGTGGTTCTTTCCGGGGTTTTCCGGGTTCTTCCTCCACCATTAATACTGGCCGCCATGTATAGCCTATCATGCTGAAAAATGGCGTTAAACCCCACAACAACAACAACAACAACAACAATAGTTAGAAGTGTTATAGTCTTGGTTTTACAGACAGTGTGATTGTCAGCATTCTAAAACGGAAGTGTTATAGTCTTGGGTTTACAGTGTGATTGTCAGCATTCTACAGCATTTAGAAGTGTTGTAGTCTTGGTTTTACAGACAGTGTGATTGTCAGCATTCAACATCATTTAGCAGTGTTGTAGTCTTGGTTTTACAGACAGTGTGATTGTCAGCATTCTACAACATTTGGAAGTGTTATAGCCTTGGTTTTGCAGACAGTGTGATTGTCAGCATTCAACGTCATTTAGCAGTGTTGTAGTCTTGGTTTTACAGACAGTGTGATTGTCAGCATTCTACAACATTTAGCAGTGTTGTAGTCTTGGTTTTACAGACAGTGTGATTGTCAGCATTCTACAACATTTGGAAGTGTTATAGCCTTGGTTTTGCAGACAGTGTGATTGTCAGCATTCAACATCATTTAGCAGTGTTATAGCCTTTGTTTTGCAGACAGTGTGATTGTCAGCATTCTACAACATTTAGCAGTGTTATAGCCATGGTTTTGCAGACAGTGTGATTGTCAGCATTCAACATCATTTAGCAGTGTTGTAGTCTTGGTTTTACAGACAGTGTGATTGTCAGCAATCTACAACATTTAGAAGTGTTATAGCCTTGGTTTTACAGACCCACCTACTTTCATTTCTGCAAAACACATTTATGATTGGATTTAAACCAGTTTGATAGCTTGATAATGACAGGACTTTGAGGATAATTATCAGCATTCCACATCATGTTTTTAGTAGAAGTGTGACCTCTGTTTGTCTTACCTATCCACTTTTAATTTTGCACATTAACTGGACTAATTTTAATTGGATTTCAATTAGAAATATCGATGAGATGTGTAGAATTCAATTGCCAACATTTTATATCATATAGCAGAGTTACAGCCCATAATTATCAGACCTACCCACTTTATATCTGCACATCACGGACTCCTTTACTGGATTCAAAACAATTTAGATGGAAGCTTGATAATAATGATAACTCAGCTGAGTTTAATCATCACTGTTGCTTAGGTACCTGTTCAGCATGTAGCATTATTGTTTTTAATGGAGCCATGGCACCCGATTATCAGACTTACCAACTTTCTTTTCTGTCCAACAACTCCCTTAGTATGTAACTTTATGTTGATGAAACCATAAATTTGATTTTTCAGTGTTTCATCTGCATTGTCATTAAGCAGAGTTTTTGACCCTTGATTGCTAGAAACACCCATTAATTATTATCAGATTTTGAGAAGAAAAAATGTTATGTAGCTCTATACTGAATCTAATTTAGGCAGAATTTTATTGTCAGCATATGTTTTTGTTTAATGGAGTTACACATGCTAAATGTTGGACCCAGATTTTATATCCAGACTTTAATGGATGGTTCTAATTTTGAACGATAAGCTCTGCCCACTTAGTTACTGTTTCTCCAGCTCACAAGCTATCATGAAAAAGGCAAATCTAGTAGCATTAGCAACAAATTCACTGGAAAATATTCTCATCAATGCTTCTGACATTTTTGTACCTGATTGCAAGAATCTTTCAGATTGTGCATTAAAGAAAGGCTTGAACTACAACACATAATCATATATTCATGAAATTTTAATCTTCAGTGGCCAAAATCAGGTCCAAGTTATAAGATGTTGCTGGAGATTTATGTGAAAGAACGAACATTCTGACACTATAAGATAACATTTTGCTAGAAAAAAAGATAAAATAACAAAATCTCTCCATTCTTGAAGTTAGGCATACTTAATTATTATCAGAATTTCTAGTATGACTTAAGGACTTTAAAAAAAAAAAAAAAATAAAGCTTTTGTTATACATTTGCACCCATTACATTTATATCGTACATATATAATTGTTATATAAGAATAAAGAAGTATTTTTTATCTACAATTAATAACTTCATTATGTTTAAGAAAACAAATTTTAAAGTTAAATAAATAAATACCAAGTTGCCTGAGTGATTGAAATAAATGTTTTACATTCTTTATGCCACATTTACATGTTTTCTCAGTTGGACTGGTAAAACATTTCATAAAGATACCATTGATAAAGCAATAAATTTAAATTATATCAGATCCATGTAAAACAATCATTTATGATAATCTCTTAAAAAAGGGAAATAATAATGGCACATCGAAATAAGCAAGAACATGAATGTTGATGTGATATATTTGCATCCACTTTGACCTTTGTTCGCTAAGTAGTGTAACTCGTTTTATTTTACTATACTGATGTGATAACATTTTGCAGGTGTTTTTAAATCAGTAATTTGTAAGATATTATTTTTATTTGAAGTCACAAGGTCAAAACTATATATCGATGGCATGATATAGCTTATTTATAGTCCCAAGCTTAATAAAGACAAAATAAATATTTTATTACTGTTTCACCTCTTCATAATTTTTTTATTTTGTGAAAACCTTTCATAATAAAACTGTATTCAAAATAATTAAATTTAAACTTTTTAAATAATTGATGTCAGAATCCAACTTTGTAATTATATATATGTATATGAATAGGATTAGGGACAATCCAGAATTTGTGTGTGTGTGATTTGGATTTTTAATGTAGCTATAAAAATGTTTCAGTCATATCGCTATATGTCTGCAGTGTGGCAGTTTATAGTGATGCCTAGCACTGAGGCATCATGTCGCAGACATGTAGCATGATGTTCCAACCAGTCACATTATCCTGACACCAGTCCGACCAGTCCTAACATTAACCTCTTAATGCTGAGTGCCAAACGAGGCAGCTGTTAGTACCATTTTTGTAATTCTTTGGTATGGCTTGGCCAAGGATCGAACCCAATCCAGAATTTAAAGTTTAGGGTGGTGTTTTGTCATCTTGACACTAGTTAGAAGTCAATGTTCAATTTTGAAAATTTTAATTAAATCAGCACTAATGAAGCATGATGCAGGATTCCAATATTCCTACATTAATTTTTAAAAGAAAAACAAGCCAAGGTAATAAAAATACAAAAATAAACAACATGTAATCAGAAAGTTTCTCTATTTCATATAATATTATTGTTCCATTAAGATAAACAATGTGAACATAAGCGTACAATTAGCATAAAATTTGTATTCAATATTTTGACAAGCACGACAAATACTATCATTTTTTAAAAACAGTTTTGTGAATTTATATATTAAATATAATTATAAATAATGCATCACTTCCTATGCAGACATATTTTTATCTTGGTATTGCTTTGAGAATTTTTTAAAAAAATCCCTCTTGAATCTTTTCATAATAATGACAGTCTGCATAGTATGTGCCCCAAGCACAATGGAGAACCATTTTCCTAATAAATTTTCAGTGATTTTCTGCAACATTTTTCAAATTCCCCTGCAATGTACTAAGAGAGTAATCAAGCATGGTCTCTTATTTGTGAGCAAATATGGGGGATAGAAACATGGTAAATATGCATTGAAATTGATACCTACTTTTGATTGGTCAATGTGCCTAGTTTGACTGACAGGTTGGAACTATCCATTGGGTGTAGTTGTCGGTGTTCTGTTGCGAATCTTCCTTCACAAATTGCACCTCAACTCAATTACTGTATCGCCATTGTCACCGAACAAAACTACACTCCTCAGTTTCCAGTGAAAAGTGGGGAGATCAATTAATGAATTTTCTTGCTGATTGCACAATATATCACTCATTTTGGTCCTGGCACAATCATCAACATACCTGTATTTCAGAGTTTGACAATTGGTATGCAGAGAACTTCCTAAATCAAGTGGATGAGGGACAACAATCCAGCATGGCAGCAGGACATGGCATAAGACCAGGTGTCTTCATTCCATTCAATCCGAATGCATTGGTAAGGAATGACATCATGAATTAAAAATGACATAATTTAGTACTGAGTATTATGTATTTATATTGTTTTTATATAGAAGACATTTTTCCCATGGTGTCACTTTGCCATATCTGTGGATTTCATCAGATGTCAAGGTAAAACCAGTATTTTTAAGTAAATCAGTTTTAATTCACATGCCGATTGCTAAGCCAATGTGTTATGCCCATATTTGTGAATATTTAATTGAACTAGTTGTTCAGACAAAAATTAAAGAAACAGACTGTGTGTTTTAGAGGTCAGAGCCAAAGAAACAGACTGTGTGTTTTTATTGGTCACAGCCAAAGAAACAGACTGTGTTAGATGTCAGAGCCAAAGAAAGAATATGTATGATCTTAAGTTTAATTATATATTTATTATATTTCCCCTCTCTATACAAGACACCTGTCCATAGGGACAAAAATCCTTCAAGTGTCCTCTTAATACATATTTCAATGAATTAATCTTATTGTGTTCACAAAGTGATAATATTAGACTTTCTTTGGAAAGCATCTTAAATATACTTGTGCATTATTAAATTTGACTAATTAGGTCAGTTCATGTTTCATTTATTTATTGCATATTGTACGACTTGCTATCAACCTGCAAAAAATAGAAAAAACAAAAACTTTTTCTTACAAATTTTAGTATCTTACCTGAAGACTCTTCACCTTTCTAGAACTAGTACTATATAGCCAATACTGTGCTGACATGTAATTAAAATACATACAGAGCCTTTAAGAATTACCTCCCCTGTAATATTTGCTGAATTATTTCTCATAATAATTTTCAGCCTGAGGATGAGCAGGAGAAATTTGACAGACTGCAGACAGAACTGCTTATGCATGACCCAGACTCTGCAGCCTATTACAATGCTAAACTGAGAACAGAGCGGCGGGTATGTATCTTGTTCAGAATTCATAGAACTTTTTCAAATACAGGATTCAAGACTCAATCATTAATACCCAAGTTCCTCTATGGCAACAAGATTAAAAATTTACAGAAATAATTGACAGTGGAAAATTTGCCATAGCTGAAAATTTTATTAAACTGTTGTCTATAAGTTTGGAGGTATTTTATCCCAAAGTATGAAGTAATTCTTACTCCTCTGTCTTGAAAATTTATTTCTTGTATGCCTACATATAATGCACAATTTTTAATAAGGGCTGTTCCATTTAAATGCACATGGTACCCATGGAAGGCAGTTTTTAAAAAATATATGTCAGGGTACTTTGATTACACAGACTTCATATTAAAATGAAAAGAAAATTCTAAATTACATCTATGAGCGAGTACCCCACATTAAAAGTGCATTCCCTGGGTTCCCAGGTGTTTTAGTGGAACAGCCCTAAGGATATTGACCAATGTTTTTTCTCTCCAAGAAATTGTAATACAGTTTAATGAGGTCTGTAATAAGAATAAAGAATATGGCATTGATCTAAAGATCAAATGGTCCTGTTCTAACATTTATCCAAAAGAACTGCATTTCAGGTTATATTATAAATTCTTTTGTCCAAAGGACTGTACTGTAGGTTATGTAATCTATTCTTTTGTCCAAAGGACTGTACTATAGTTTATGTAATCTATTCTTTTGTCCAAAGGACTGTACTATAGGTTATGTAATCTATTCTTTTGTCCAAAGGACTGTACTATAGTTTATGTAATCTATTCTTTTGTCCAAAGGACTGCACTATGGGTTATGTAATCTATTATTTTGTCCAAAGGACTGTACTATAGGTTATGTAATCTATTTTTTTGTCCAAAGGACTGTACTATAGTTTATGTAATATATTCTTTTGTCCAAAGGACTGCATTATAGGTTATGTAATATATTCTTTTGTCCAAAGGACTGTACTATAGGTTATGTAATCTATTCTTTTGTCCAAAGGACTGCACTATGGGTTATGTAATCTATTATTTTGTCCAAAGGACTGCACTATGGGTTATGTAATCTATTATTTTATCCAAAGGACTGCACTATGGGTTATGTAATCTATTATTTTGTCCAAAGGACTGTACTATAGGTTATGTAATCTATTCTTTTGTCCAAAGGACTGTACTATAGGTTTATGTAATCTATTCTTTTGTCCAATGGACTGCACTATAGGTTATGTAATCTATTCTTTTGTCCAATGGACTGCACTATAGGTTATGTAATCTATTCTTTTGTCCAAAGGACTGCACTATGGGTTATGTAATCTATTCTTTTGTCCAAGGGACTGCACTATGGGTTATATAATCTATTCTTTTGTCCAAAGGACTGCACTATGGGTTATGTAATCTATTCTTTTGTCCAAGGGACTGCACTATGGGTTATATAATATATTCTTTTGTCCAAAGGACTGTGCTATAGGTTATGTAATCTATCCTTGTGTCTGAAGGACTGCTCCATAGGCGATATAATTCTTATAATGTTCTTAGGTCAAAAATATGAATGTGTGTTTCAAGTCGGCCGACTGTCACCGTTTCTCACTGCCGACCCTATTTTTCCTTAAGTTAAAAACTCCTAATAAAAGCCCCCCAACCATACATGGTTTTGCAAGTATCTTAAGAACGATTTACTTGTTGAATACTTTTTTGTCTCTGTTCACTGCCTGCAAATCACGACAAAAAATGTAATGGTCAGATTGTCATTCATTTCATGCTCCTTTTTATTATTCTTAGTTTGAATTTTAAATTGTCAGTTTGCTTCCATAAAGTATTGCAAGACACTGTTCATAATGGAAATGAAGAATTTTATTCATGGTTTCATAATTCATGGGTGATGTACAACATTTGGTAAACTACAAGGATAATTTGTCCAGTTTTGTTTGCTGTTTTACAGCACATCAATACAAGTAGGTTATTTAGTGCAAAGGCAATGACACACCATGGTAGCTGTCCCAGGCTGGCCCAATGGAAAGATTTAAACATACATCCTTTTCGTCATAAGTCTAGCACACTATCCATGAAGCCACGGTGGCTCCTTTAGGTGGCTGAGGATTCAAGGATGTTACATGTGGTACAGCTGCTGCAAATAAGTTTTAAAGGTGAATAGACATTAGAACTTTTGACAGAGGTATCAAATACATGTAAATCTCTATGATGTTACATTAGAGGGAGGGTCATGATGTCCTAAGGTGGGTTTAAACCCTGGCTGAGTCAAACCAGACTTTAAAAAATGGTACTAAAAGCTGCCTCACTAGGAACTCAGTGTTAAGAGGTTAGTGTTAGGACTGGTCAGCCTGGTGTCAGGATAATGTGACTTGGTGGGACGTGATGCTACATGTCTGCAGCATGATGACCCAGTGCTAGACATCACTAAAAACTGCCACACTTTAGTTATCATAGCAATATGACTGAATTTTTTTTAAAGCTACATTAAACATCTTGATCACACACACACGATGTCATAATGCATCAAAGTTTCTGATTCTTCATAACTGATTTTATGGCTGTAAGTTGTGATGTTCAGCCAATCAGCAAGTGCATGACATTCTTGGATGAGTTATAATTTTAGTAATTATTGGTCATTTATTTGTTTCAGAAAACTTATGAGACAGCAATGAGTCAGCCACAGCCAGCATACAGAAAGCCAGGTACACCCACCATGAGGATAAGAAACCAGCCTCCTAACATGTTGCAAGTGCAAAACTAAACAGGACTGATTTCCAGTTTATGAAAATGACCATACCTTGCATCATCTAGGGCTACTGATTTAACAAGCAAGACTACAGAAATAAACTCTGCCACCTTAAATATCACTGGATTACCCCAAGACAAATTTGGATCCATTATTGTTATCCTTATATGTAACTGCATATTTTTATGAGACAGTGGAAGTATTTCTGGTGAATAATAATTAGAATTATTCAAATTTCGGTTTATTACCAACAGTAGTTATGGGGCATTTCAAGTGACTCTTGCACTTTACAAACTGAGAATTGTCATGTATTTCTGTGATTATTTACTTCAGAAAAATGGATACTTGGCTAAAAGGTTTGATATGAAACAAGTTTGGAATGTGGGTATATCTATTTGAGGTGTTGATAGAAAGCATAGTTTGTACATTATATATCAGCTCATTACTTCTCTTTTTGTCTTTTTTTTCATCCTAGCTATTTGAAACATGTATAATTGATTGAGAGACATTGTTTTCAAAACAGAATTTGCAAAAATTACATTTGTGTATATTTTACATATTAATGCACACTTCTGTCAATGGACAGCAGTGTACATTATTTATTCCACAATGCTTCGGACAAACTGATATTGAATGAAACTAATTGTAAATGCTTGTATATTTGATCACAAGGAGGCAGTGTTTGGGATGTAATAATCCAGATGAGTTGGAATTGGAGAATATTTATTGTGGTTTTTTATAACACATTCAAGCCAAGTGATTACCAACATGTTGCTTTTTTAGCCAGGTATAATATCAACCCATTCCTGTATACTCATTTAACACAATTTCTAAGTGTAGCAACCAAAATGGTGAATGTGTGATGACATAAAACCAGCTTTATTAGAGACTTGAGAGGACAAGTGTACATAAGGGTCATTCCACCAGATAATTATTTTCTTCCTGTTATATATTTAAATACTGTGATATTCTACATTTTATCTGTATTTATCTTAAGTGCTAACAATATATTGCTCTTTGTATGATATTCTTTAAATAGGTCTAGATCTAGTGTGCAAAAAATGTATTGCTTTTGTTTTCATTCGTGATTTCATGCACAGAACTGAACCTTTTATTGCAGCTAATTACCAATTAAAGGCATTTTTCTTGTGATCAGTGTGCTGTAATGTTCTCGAGTGCCTAAAAAGTTCTTGTTATCACATGAGTAAATTGTTAAAACTAAAGTCCCTGTTATCATCTCATTGTATGGTGCCATGAATTTAAACAGCGTGATTGTTTTAACAAGGAGTAAGTCATTTATTTATTTCTATTATAGGAAACTCTTAAAAAATATTATCTTCTTCCTATTTAAATTCAGTTTCACAAATGGAAGGATATTTTGCACAGCAGACAGTACATTACCAAGTGTTCAAAATGTTGTTATCAGAGTGTCTTGAAGATGGATCATCTCTTGGAAATTTTCAATTGCAGCAATGGAAATAGCTTTCAAATATGAAATCCAGTTTTGTTACAACTTATATGAATCCTGGTCTTATTGTCCTTAATCTAACACTTGTTTTGGAAAGAACATGTCTTTAAACTACCCTGATAAGAAGGATGGCAAAATTCTCTTTCATTAATTTTATACTTGTGCCTTTTCTCTGCATATGGTGAAATAATAACTAGAAATACTCAAATTTCAGTTTATTACAAACAGTAATTATGCTAATATATTTTCACTAAAAATGTTAGGTCTCTGCAATTGTCAAAATTTTGGAGGTTTGTCATTATTAAATCATATTTCCAATGAAGTTTTTGACAAGTAAGGTGTCAGATGCTAAAAAGACATCAAATTATAGGCTTTGAAAGACAACAGCCAGGCAAAATGTATTTTGTGGTTATAAAGTTAAATTTTGAATCCACCTGTAGATATATCTCATATAAGATAACAGAACAAGTCTCATGCTAAAAAGTCTATAAAATTGTACATTTGTAAAGAATGCAGTATTTTGTTAACTAGAACATACCTGCAGATCTACCATAGATTTATGTATTGTCTTGTAATTGACAGGATCGGTGAAATTACAAAGAATGCATTATATCTTGAAATTGTTAAGCCGATTGAAGCTACTGGAACAATGAAAACTATAGAACTATTCAACTTTGTTAGTCTGCGTGATTTATTTATTTTTTATCTGTTATTATGTGTTGAAATTGTGCAAATAAGTTCAGCTGTAAAGAATATGTAGAGTTACATTCCAACAAAATGAAATGACTATTGAAATAAAAACATGATTTTGTTACTTAGTTCTTTTTATTGTTGGTGTTTTTCATCAGAAAGCTATACATGTGTATTTCAGGATTTACATGCATTAAATCATTCTATGTTGGATCTTTATGTTTATGACAAGAAGTAATAAAGATGATGGATTTCACTCACTAATAATCAACTTTATTATTTACTTAAGTGCAAAATATAGACTTGTTGACAAAATAATTTTCATTATATACTTCATTCAAGACCAACATGTGTAAATATATCCTTATATTTTCACATTTGAAAACATAAGATTTCCCATCATGCCATGTAATGCTTGATTGTTTGCTGACAAAATTTGTGCATGAGCAACAAAAAATGAGTACTTTGAGAGCTGAAACAAAAAGAAAATGACTTACATTTCAGACCTGGAAATTAATCTTTGATAAAGAAATTAGACCAGACACTGTTTGTGTCTCTCAAGTTATTTCCTTTACTTCCTTGACAACTATGTATTGCTGAATCGGACTTACATTGTTTTCAGATAGGGTTATATAGTTAAAAAATGACAAAAATGTAATTTACTGTGACAGATTATGTTAACACAATCCAAATGCTCTCTTAAGTCACATATATTTATATCATCAAGCTATTTAAATGAGGTGAATTTACATAAATGGGGTGGGGGTGAGTCTAATGTTCTAAATTTCAAGACTGGAGCAAGTTTGGTATATAATAAAAAGATAATTATGCACAATATATCTTATCTTGTGACTTTGCCACTCATTAAAATATCATGTTTTTGGTACCACACAATGAAATATATCCTGTATTAACACAGGAAAAGAAAATATCCTCTATGTACTTTTCTAAAAATATTAACTACTTTTGCTTTCAACTTGCATAATGAGTTGTAAATAATTAAATAAGAAAATCAGGATGAAGACTTTCATGAGGAATTGTAATTAAGGAAATCAGTTTGATGACTTTCATGATGAGTTTGTAATTAAGGAAATCAGTTTGATGACTTTCATGATGAGTTTGTAATTAAGGAAATCCAGTTGATGACTTTGATAATGAGTTTGTAATTAAGGAAAATCAGGCTGATGACATAATAACAAATTGAAATTAAGGAAATCAGGTTGATGACTCACATAATGAGTTGTGAATAAGGAAATCATGCTTAAGACTGGCATGATGAGTTGTAATTTTAAAAAATTGGGTTGAAGACTTGCATAATGAGTTGTAATTAAGGATATCGGGTAGATGACTTTCATGATGAGTTGTAATCAGGCTGATGACTTGCACAATGAATTGTAAATAAGGAAATCGAGATGACTTGCATAACAAGTTGTAATTAAGTAAATCAGATGACTTTCATAATGAGTTTGTAATTAAGAAAATCTGGTAGAAGATTTGTAGATTAGTTAAGGAAATCAGGTTGATGACTTGCATAACAAGTTTTAATTAAGGAAATTACTTAGAAGACTTCCATGATGAGTTGTTAATTAAGGAAATCAGGCAGAGGACTTTTAGAGGAGTTGTAATTTAAGAAATCAGGTAGATGACTTATTGTAGTTTAGGAAATCATGTCAAAACATACTGACCATCTATGAAAAAGGAATAGATTAAATACGCAATTTGAATTTGAGAAGGCTACAGTTTATCTGCATATAGTCACATTACATTTTGTTTGATTAAATGAGGCTGGATTTATCTCCAGCTGGTTATATCGTAATAAAAATGGCTACATTTTAACTCTGTTAAAGCTAACATAAATGAAGTAAAATAAAACTGGTTACATTTTAACTCTGCTGTGCCTAACATAAATGCAGTAACAAAACTTAAATGAAGTGTAGCACTGAAAAGGTAAGGCACTTTGAATTAAATTTTTATTGTGTTATTTTACACAGAAATAAAAACCTTTGTAATGTGAGAGAGCAGTGTTGATAAAAATTCAACAGTACTGTACAAATCTTTGATCACTACCTATCAGAATAAAATATTAAAGGCCATGAAAAAACCAGCTCATCACAATTAACTGTACAAAAATCTGTAATAAAATTTAATGCAGATAGGTTGTCATCATATAAGATTTCTTGTTTCAAGCAAGACCAGATTAACATAATGTTGAAAATACTTAATAAAACTCTCTGACACTGAATAAAATGTTAAACATTTTCCACCCAGGCTATTGGTGAGTTAATTATGAAAACTAGAAATGTGTTCACAGGTTACAGATGCACCCATCATGGTGCCACAAAACTCACCTAAATAAAAAGAACCATCAATCGTGGTGTAATTGACATCTGTAACATTTGTGATGAAAAAAATGTTTTTTAATTCTTCAAACTGAAGGATTATATTTTAATGTGTGTTACACGATAAAATGTAAAATACTAGCATTAAAGTTGTGTAATACAAATAATGATCATTACAGTATATACTTGCATATAAGTTTGATCCAACTGTAATCAACATAGACCCTGATATGCCATCACAGGATCATGGTCTAGGTCATATTTTTTTTACTGATTTGTCCAATCAAACTGCATCAATTCAGAGCTGTTCAGGGTCTATGTTGTTTGTTCTAATAATTAGTCACAACAAACTGCATAGATATACAAGCTTAATATGCGATAGAAAGTCTAGGTCTAAGCAGTTTGCATTTGGATCCATGTTATTAGCAAGTATGTACAGTACTTTGATTTAAACATTTTATAAATCAAACTTGTCTTGGAAATATGCATGTGTATTAAAAAACTTTAAATAACATCACTGACAAGTAATGCATTATAAGGACAAGTACAAAAAGAAAAATAATACAGATAAAATGTAGCAACACTGAAGTGAAATGTTGACTATTCATAGAGTACAGTTTCATGACAAATTAATCTAATACAGTACTACCCATTTATCTCAAAATCCTCGGGTCTGGAGTAATTATGTCAACAAAAGTGGTTGTCGAGATAAGTGTTACAGTTGGGGGGGAATGAAAAAATATAAATTTAGCATATACATATATGTGAAATCCGTCAGTAAGGGTTAACTTTTCAAAATAGCGTAAGTTCTACACTTTGTGAAAATAAACAACTGAAAACTTAGCCAAATGAAGGCAAAAGAGACAATCAGTTTTTTTAAAAACACTTGTATATTGACAACTTACATTTTTGTTACCTTCTATACTGTATAATCTGCTGTCAACCAGCAAGCAATCAGCACGTGGCTGCATGTACATAAATTGGCATAGATTTTGGGCTGCCCAAGACAGCAAAGGTAAACTTAATGAGGCTGCCAAGGAAAAAAGGCTACTCAAAGGGAAAGGAAAAAAAATGTCATCAAGTTTTGAATTAATTAAGCATAGAACTTGTACTGTTGTAAAATGCTTGCCATTCTAAAATAGAGTAATGCATGTAATTAAGATTATCTATATCATATTCAATACTTTAAATTAAATGTGCAAAAGAGTGTTGTTGTTGTTGTTGTGGGGTTTAACGCCATTTTTCAGCACACTATAGGCTATACATGGCGGCCAGTATTAATGGTGGAGGAAGAACCCGGGAAAGAACCACCAACCCACGAGAAGCTACTGGCAAGCTTTCTCACATATCCACATTGGCCAAATCTGAGACGCAAACCCACGTAGACAGAGTTGAGATGGCAGTGATCTGTAACAGAGAGCGCTTTAGACCACTTGGGACCCTGTAAAAGAGTGTATTGTTTCAATGAAATTTTTTCACACACATCTTTGCGAGATGTCCCACCAACAATGTCCTTCACAGCCAGATATTTAGTTTTTCGAGACTGTAAATTTAATTTGTGCTTTAAGCCGCTGCTGTTAGCCATCATAAGCATAAAGTTACTTTTTTCCAGCAGAAAACAAAACTTGCATGACACAATTAATTTGTTCCAATCTATAATAACCTTCGAAAATGCAACAATCAATCAAATTTCACGGCCTTTTTAAAAATTTGGTACTGACTTCATTTAATGATGGGTGCATTGTTTTTATAAAAGATTTTAGCTGGCTTGTTTTGATGAAGGGGAATTTGTTTTTTGTTTTTATAAAAGATTGTAACTGACTTGTTTTGATGAAGGGTTTCAATGTTTTATAAAAGATTGTAACTGGCTTGTTTTTATGATGGTTGCACATGCTACGTATTGAAGGCATTGCAAAAACAAACTTCAGAAGACCAAACATATGCCCTCTGCAAAGGCAGAATTAAAGCCTGGGGGTAACGTCAAATAACTGCTGGCTTGTCAAGATAAAAGATAAGAAACAAAGAATTTGTTCAAGTTGGGACTGAAGGCTTCTGTTGACATGTACAGTAATTTTTTGTATCTCGACATTAACAAAAGCATAACATATCTGGTAGTAATAATAGACCACAGATCTGGGACTTTGTATTTTTGTTGTTATAAATGGTTTGCTGACATAAGTGATGTCAACATAAGTGGGTAGTACTGTATGTCTACAATGTTTCTCTCTGAACTTCTTGGTATCTGAAACAGATTCAACACCTCTCTTAGATACAACAAAATGATACTTTCCATATACATGATAAATTGTAAAATATGTTCCCACTTTTTAAATATTTTCTGGAGTTTTCTAAAAGAAGTTTGCAATATCTGATGGCTTATAAATCAATGCAGACCATAAGTCACATTAGAAAATTTTGTAAATTTTCCATCCTTCATTCATATACAGGTCAATACTGAGTATAAGACAAGGCCAGATAAATACCTCAGTTTTGTCTTTTTCACTTTAGTTTGTTCCACACAGCATCAGAAATTTTATCTCATCAGATGAGCATCATTAAATGTAGCTAAAAGTACCTAATTAATTTCAGATGAAGTATTTTGAATTAATTAGGTATTTTTAACTACATTTAACGACAATGACTTTAAAATTTACCAAGTTACAGACAGGATAAAATTGGCAATGCTCTGTTGAATAAAACTTAGTAACTTCCGTTTTCATGAATAATAGTATCACTGAATGCAAGTTCAGAAAACCGTTAACAGGGAAACTGCATCACTAGTGCTAAAATATTTTTGAGGCACATGTATTCCATCACATTTTCTTCTTCCACCTTGTGATCATACAAAATATGGCCTGATATGAGCGAGAGAGCTTCTTTATGCTCTTTTGTGCCATACTGCCCCTGTTTAGCTGAAGATTTTGTCAAAGAGAGAAAACAGTAATGAATTAAATAGACCATGGAAACTATTACAATACATATCATGCTCCTTCAATTTCCAAGTTTAAATATTCACAATATTTATATCCACATAGACTCCATTTAGGTTTAATCCCAAGAATGACCAAACAGCAAACTGTGTAACTTTCTTTGCAAGTACAACAACCTCTCCATTCCCAAAAAATAATATTCTTTATCAGTAAGTGCATGTATGTTTCCTGTAATTAGGTGGCATTTGGTTTTGATCTTTCTTCTTGGCAGTTAATTTAAATTGCTCTGACAATTCTGACAAAAGGTGTCGCTGGTTGAAAAACTTACATGAGTGCTATTTAACCAGTTGGACTCTCAGTCCAGAACAAATTAAATAATCTCAGTTAAGATGAAAACGTCTTGTAGATTCTAATCTCCAGGCTCAATGACTCTATTATGAAGGTTCAAAATAATGTTTGTCCACACACATTTCATTTTAGCATCAGATCCATCCAATATCATTCTATGTCGTCTGCAATGATGAAAAATAAAAAACAATAAATGAACACAAAATGCAATTCTGTTTTGCAGAACAAACTTTACATGCTTTATTTACAAAGATAGGAAGGACACATATAAAAGGAAAGTAAAAATTTTAACACTGAGGTTAAACCATGGGATGCATGTCAAGCCCCCAAGTCTGGTAAATCAGTGTTGTACACATCAAGCAATATTCACTTACCAAGTCACATGACTCTGTGGCCAAATGTACTCAAGAAACTGACCTCATAAAAACCGCACCACCAGGGTGTCAATAAACAGACGTAAGAATGGAAAAGCACATAGATGCCAAAGTGATTGATATATTGAACTTTTGCTATTCAACAATAATAAGAAATACAGTTAAACTTTTCTTTGCAGTTAGCTGACGTGAATGGTCACCTAGTCACAATGGCCATTCTAATTTTCCCCACAGCGAATTTCCTATATAAATGTCATGAAATCAAAAGTCACCTGTCTTCTATAAAGTGGACCATGTGTCTCTTAACCAAACAGTGGTTTCACCTGCCTTCCATGGTCACTTGAGCGTATCAACAATAACTGTTCCAAGTATGCAAATTAAATTCCTTTTGTGACATGAACATGGTTGTCACAGTATAAAGGTATGGTATAAATAAATGTATATTATGTGAATCAATAGCCACCTAATCATCAAAGGTCTCATATAAAAGCACACTGTCTTGTGATTGGTGAGTTTGAGCAACTGCTTAACATCATCAATTGTTTTAAGTGCAAACACCTGTTTTCATTACCTAATTATACCAACTGGCCTAACAAAATGCCAGATGTGAGTTTACCAGTCACAGGTAAAGTCTGGATACAAATTAAAGGCACAGCTAAAAATTAGTCAAAACTACACATGTGACAATGATATGAGAATCAGTAATGATGCATTGTACATGAGGGATTAGAGCGAGGATACAGTAATTTTGTGTGGAACTATTTATTTTATTAATCTTTTATTTTTTGTTTTTGCTAAATAGCTCAACTAAGTATATTATCTTCATTGCATGCTACTACTGCTAATAATAATAATACATTCAAAATAATGATGATACTAATAATAATGCTAATGCTATTTGGTGGTTTAAAAATGCATCTGTCATTATCCAAGTTTGAGAGTTAAGCCAGCTGTCAGAGGTTACCTGTCTACAAAGACCTCTTTGGTCTTTTCCCACATATGGCCACTGTTGACAGGTTTGACTGTATAATCCATGTAACTACAATCATTAGTTATGTTTCATAGTTTTTTATTTTTTATTTTTATTAAATCACTGCAGTTATAAGTGGAAACGAGATAAAATCATTACTTATTATTATTATAAGGAAACATTAGATAAAACTGTTATGTGTGTGTGTGTGTGTGATATTTGGATTTTTAATGTAGTTTTAATGATTTTTCAGTCATATCACTAAGATGTCTGCAGTGTGGCAGTTTATAGTGATGTCTAGCACTGGGGCATCATGCCGCAGACATGTAGCATGATGTCCCACCCAGTCACATTTTCCTGACACCAGGCCGACCAGTCCTAACACTAACCTCTTAATGCTGAGTGCCAAGCGAGACAGCTGTTAGTCCCATTTTTATGTCTTTGGTATGACTCGCCTGGGTAAAACTGTTAGGAATCAATGGTCTTAAACTAAGTAGAAGAAATGAGTGAAAACCAACAAATTTAGTCAAATTCAACAAATAATTTATTTTTCAAGAAAAGTGAAAATTTAAATATAACTTTAAATATTGTGACTTAAATCCCAAATCCTAAAAGTCCTATCACGAACCTGAAATATAGTGTTCTGAGAGAATTCAAGGTCTTGAATGTGCTGATGTGCTAACAATCTTGATGTATCACAGTGATATAATCCAGAATATATTTGAATACTGTGGGAGGTCATGAGTTTGAACCTGGCTGAGTCATACCAAAGACTTATAAAATACGGCACTAGCAGCAACCTCGCTTGGAGCTCAGCATTAAGAAGTTAAAGTTAGGACTGGTCAGCCTGGTGCCATGATAATGTGACTGGGTGGGGCGTGCTGTTACATCTCTGTGGTATGATGCCCCAGTGCTAGATATTACTATAAACTGCCACACTGCAGACATCGTAGTGATATAACATAAACTGTTAAAGCTATGTTAAAAATCCAAATCACACACACACACACTCCAAAGGCTACAAGTTTTGGTGGTTTGTCAGTGAAACTCTTAAAATTGTCCATATATTGCGTTGTTGAAAAACTGACTGAAACTTTTTATAATGACCATCGGAACACATATTTTGTACATAATTGGAATAATTCTAGAATCAGCCTTCTTTTTTAAAGTCAAGAGACAAACTGACTATAAATAATTATAGGCTGGTGTCTGTTCCACCTACTGTAAGGAAAATTCTAGAAAGAATTATTTTCAATTCATTTTATGACAATTTAACAGAAAATAATTTACTTGGCCCATACTAAATTTTAAATGCCTAAAATGGATATCATGTTTGTTTTGAATTACCCAAAACACATGGATGTTTCTAAATGTACAGGACTTGATATGATAGATCCAAGACTTCTTGAGGCAGCTGCATATGCCATTGCTGATATAGTATTAGATTTCTATGTAATCACAGTTAGAGAACAAGTCAATTACCCCAATCTTGGAAAACTGCCAAAGTAACATGACTACATAAATCTGGATCAAAAGAGAATGTAAACAATTCTATTTCTTTCCAATTTATGGTATTTGTTCTGGTCATAAATAATCTACCATTAAAAAAAGGAGATGCAATCTCATCAACTGACAAGTATGCTGATGACACTACTTTCTCTGGTGCTCAAAAAAGCAACCAAGCTGAAGCTGAGAAAAAACTTCAAACCGCTCTCAACAGACTTCGAAGATGGTGCAAGGAAAATGGTATTTCCTCCATATAGCAAAACCAAAAGTCCTGCTAATAACTACAGGACAGAACACTGCTAACTGCTGAAAACTACAGGACAGAACACTGCTAACTGCTGATAACTACAGGGCAGAACACTGCTAACAGCTGATAACTACAGGACAGAACACTGCTAACAGCTTATAACTACAGGGCAGAACACTGCTAACTGCTGATAACTACAGGGCAGAACACTGCTACAGCTGATAATTACAGGACAGAACATGCTAACTGCTAATAACTACAGGACAGAACACTGCTAACTGACATAGAGCATGTTCTCTGTTATCACACTGATCTGAAAATTACTTGTTTTGAAAAAATTCTTGAAATATCTGTATCAAAATAACTTGCATGCATGCAAATTATATTTTCAATAAAGTAAACTCTGGCACCTAAAGAAAGCAAGGCCTTCTTTCCATTACAGTACAGAATTTTATTTTAAATAAAGTAAACTCTAGCACCTAAAGAAAGCAAGGCCTTCTTTCCAGTACAGTGCAGAATTATATTTTAAAAAGTTACATTCAACTGCACTGCTAAAAAAAATTGTGAAAACACATAAGCTACAAATTTGAGAAAAACTTCAAGACTCCAGGAAAGAACATGTAAATAATTCTTGATTAGCAAACAGATAATGTTCAAAATGCAATGCTTACAACTTAGGTATTACCAGTGCATGAAAGAATATTCTTGAGAAAGGCCAAAATGATGCATAAGGTGTCCACAATACCTGCCACTAATTACATGAATGCTGCTTTCCATGAAAAGAATCTATTGGTACCCCAAATCTATGAAGATTAAAAGGTCATAATTTCAAAGTACCCAAGACAAAAAAGGAGCTATTCAAAAACAGCTTTCACTTCTCAGGTGCTCTTGTTTGGAATAATGTTACACGTAATATTAAATCAGCTCCAAGTATCACATCCTTCTACAATAGGTGTATTGGATGGATGCAGTCATAAAAAAAGAAAATAAATGGTGTACTTATTAAAGAACAAATTAAACCACCCACCTCCTTTCTCCCCATAGTGGTTTATGTACTCGGTATTTGCTTATGTTCATGTGAGTAAAGATAATATTGCTTGTATTATATATCTACATAACTGAGGGTATCAAGGTAGATTAGTTTTCATTTGTAATTAACTGAGTCACCCTCTGTAAATATTATCATTATTATTTTTGAAAATTACCTTAAGGTACTCTACTGTGGGTCTATCCATTCAGCATAGCCCTGCAATACTAACTCCTTGTTGATGTTAAAATCCTGAAATATAAGAAACAAAATTTGAAATACGCTGATAACTGAGTTCTTTTAACTCCTACTATGAGACATAACTTAGTCAGTAGTCTCCTATGAAGACAGCTAACTGAACTAAACGATGGATTGCAATTCTGAGTCAGGAGTCTCCTATGAAGTCAGCTAACTGAACTAATTATTGGATTGCAATTCTGAGTCAGGAGTCTCCTATGAAGACAGCTAACTGAACTAATTGTTGGATTGCAATTCTGAGTCAGACCATTGGATGGCAAGTCTGAGTCAGGAGTGAGTCAGGATTCTCTTAAGACAGCTAACATAGCTAATCATAGGACTGCAATTCTGAGTTGGATTAAAAGGAATCTTAACTAGTATGCCCCCATTGAAAAGAAAACCCCATTCAAATATTACTTTTCATTTTATTTCTACTCAAAGACCACTGTGGTGGGTGGGGAGATAATATTACCCACAATGCTGATTGGGGTGATTGTGATACAAACATATAAAAACCGTATGCACTTATATTTACAGAGTATAAGCAAGCAAAATAAAAGATTTGACTAGGAAACCATAATGTAGTGGATACTACGTGATAAGTTTCTCTTTTCTGCCTATCCAAGTAAGGAAAGGTGGTTTTTTTATTCAGGATATTATTTAAATTAAAAACGAATAAGTTTTGATATTATATCATGGTACATATCTTCTGTTATATTTTGATAGACGATACTTTCTTTTTCCATTTTAATACTGGATATATTTCATCATGTGGTACCAAGAACATGGTATTTTAATGAGTGGAGAAATTAAAATACAGCGTTTTTGGTACAAGTGAAATATATCTGGCATTAATATATAAAAAGAAAATTTTCTTTTTATCATATACCAAACTTGAAGAAGAATCAAAGTTTACAAGATTAAACACTTTTCGGCATAACAGACTCACCCACCCCCTTTCATAAATTCACTTCCCTTTATACACTAATCATATAAATAAACGTGATTTAAGGACGTGGAAAAATTGGGTTGACCTAATCTGTCGAAGTAAATTAGATTTTTGTCATTTGGTAAACTGTATGAAATCAATACAAGTCCGATTCAATGCATCACTACTGGTTTTTTGTTGTCAAGGAAGTAATGGTAAATAACTTCTGAGAGACACGAACAGTAACTGGTAAAATTTCCTTATCAATGATTAATCTCCATTTCTGTAATGTAAGGCAGTTTCTATTTATTTGTTATAACTGACAAAGTACATATTTTTTTTGTTGCAGATATAACTTTTGCAGGATACAACGTCAAGAGTTGCATGGCATGATGGAAAAGATATAGGAATGACAAAAATATGAAAAGTATTTTGCCAATTAGTATCATTATATGTCAAGTATAATACAAACTGATATTATTTTTTATATGACAATGTGTGTCTTTAAACATACTGTAATGCTACCACATACTTGTCTCTATGCTATAAAAAATGTACGGGATGACCATTGATATAAGTATAAGCACTTGTCTGTAAATAGGAGGCCAACTCCATATTTCTAGGGGTGGATGCTTTAGAATTGTATACATGAACATGGAACACAAAAATAAAATAAACTCTACCAATAAGGACAGAATGGGATAAAACACCTGTAATGTTAAAAATTACATGATATAAGCGGGTAGCACTTCTTACCACATTGCTGTTTGTATCTATCAGAGTTAAATAAGGAAAATCAGGGGAGGAGGAGGCAGCAGTCCCATCCCCATCTCTGGCATCAATCTTTTTCTCATTCTTGGCCATTATAACTTTCCATCTTGCACAGTGAGTCCACTGATCAAATTCTTCTGTAGCTGTATCTGTCCATCCATCACCTGTATGGATGAATAATAGAATACAATGTGTTGGGAAATCTCACCCACAACTTGGAATTTGTAGACAGAGCTGAGGACTGCCTCAATTTCTAGCACCAAGGATGAAATTTTGATTTTATCCGAGAATACACATACAGACCTTGAAATGGATATTTTTAACAGTGAAACAAGAAATGGAATGCAGAATGAATGAAGAATGAATGAATGAATGAATGCAAATGGAATGCAGAATGAATGAAGAATGAATGAATGAATGCAAATGGAATGCAGAATGAATGAAGAATGAATGAATGAATGCAAATGGAATGCAGAATGAATGAAGAATGAATGAATGAATGCAAATGGAATGCAGAATTAATGAAGAATAAATGAATGAATGCAAATGGAATGCAGAATTAATGCAAACAAATTAATGAATGTATCCAGAAGAAATGGAGAATGTAAATGCAAAACAATAACTTATACATGAAAATGATATAAAATAGATCCATTACATGAATGGATTTAAAAATAAATTATTTGTCGGGGGGTGAGAATGGTGACATGTTTTTCTAAGAGAGGATCAGATAAAGGAATATTGGTGACATGTTTTTCTAAGAGAGGATCAGATAGGAATATTGGTGACATGTTTTTCTAAGAGAGGATCAGATAGAGGAATATTGGTGATGTTTTTCTAAGAGAGGATCAGATAAAGGAATATTGGTGACGTTTTTCTGAGAGGATCAGATAGAGGAATATTGGTGATGTTTCTCTAAGAGAGGATAGCATGAAGCTTACAGGTCATAAACTGGCAGCTTAATCTTTTAAAAATATTGTACAGTTTATGCTTCTCAATATTAAATTGCCACTACATTATCACATGACATGAGAGATATAAAAACTAGGCATGTGTTGTCTGATCATGAAATAAACCAAATATCCTACCAACCACAATCTCCTAGTTAGTTTCTCTCTCTCTCTCTCTCTCTCATGTTTACCTTTTGGTTTGACATTGGCAAGGCGGCATTCAATTGCTTGTGCAGGCAAGTTTAAATACTCCTGCCTAAAATAAGAAAAATACAGTATTGCACCAATGTTTGATGAGTAAATAGCAAATTTTTTAAGTAAGTTTTGTTTCTCCAAAAATACTTACCCAATCACACTACATTAGGATATTTGCCAGCTACCTAGCAAATTCAGCCCTACTAAAAGATAAAAATCGTCTTAATGTCTATTTTAGATAGACAAAGGACATAACTCTTGCCCATTACCTCCCCTTGACACCACCAGGTGTCGCCAGTTTTTAGCTGAGCGAGACATTATTAACGCGGATGCTCACATGGCATGTTGGTTGGGAAGGTTTTAAGTAATGTGATGGTGTTAGTTTTCTCAGAGAAACATAATTTACTTTAAAAATTTGCTTTTTCCTTCGAATAAATTATCCAATCACAGTATGTTAGGAGAATAAGTAATAGGAGGAGGGGATGCTGAACTTCCGGCCTCTACCTCAGGTATAATTTCTGAAAGATGAGTGGTGGATTCCCCATATGGAAGATTACCTGTTCTCCTAATGACCTAAGCAACACAGCCATATATATATATATATATATATATATATATATATATATATATATATATATATATATATATATATATATATATATATATATATATATATATATATATATATATATATACATATACATGTATATACATACATACATACATACATACATGGCTGAGAACCCAAGATCTTCGCACCTACCAAAATTTCCACCCAGATCCAATATGTGTCTCTGCGACACTAAATCTCTGAGGTAAAAACTCAAGAAGGTTTACTCTGCATGCCAAACAACAGATTCTATAATGACTTGGATCTAAACACTGCATTTGAATGCCAGACTCATAGAAATAGCTCTAATCTCAAGAGCTGTAATCCTCATGATGTAAAAGCTGATCTTGAGAGATATCAGAGTATGCCAAGCATATAACCCATTTCAACCACGAAGCAAGGTCTTGAGGGACGATGCCTCGATTTCTGACCTTGGAAGTGAAATTTGCGCATGTCTCAAACTGTTTATTTTGTGTCAGAGTACACCAAGCATATGACCCCCTTCAGCCAGGAATAAAGGGTGTGAAGCATGATATCCTGTGTTCTGCCTCACAGAGATTGATTGAAACTTTGGAACAGTTAGCCATGTGAGAAGTGGAATTACTCATGCCACGACTTGTCTCTGTGCATCTCAAGTAGTGCCTGAGTGTATAGACAATATCTTGCATGGCTATCTCTCTAGTCCTGTCATTCGGAAAGAGAGGACAAATGATGACTCATCAGTTACCTACGGATGGCAACTGATTCTTGGCAACTAGGTCTGGTTGTGTAAGAAGGACTACTGAATGATCTCCAAACAGAAGATAGTTCAGGCTGACTGAAAGGGCATGTTGCTCACTGATCCTGCATGTGAAAGCTAAAGCTATCAGGAAGCATGTCTCGTATGATAGGAACTTTAGCGAAGCATGGGTGAGAGGTTCAAACTTGCTTGAGTTGATCCAAATTGGAACCCAAGACAAATTCCATTTTGGAAATAATGTAATGGATTTTGTTTGCCAGAAATCAAATTGTCTAAAGTATCTAAGAAATCTTTATCCTGCCCAATGTCACATCTGTCATGATGTCGAAATGTGTCCAACATGATTGATCCCCGAGGGCATGAACAGAAGCTATGATGTCGGAATGTGTCCGACATCATTTATCCCAGAAGGCACAAACAGAATCTTGCATGGCTGCTGTTCTCAACCTAGCTATGGAAGAAAGCAAGCAGGTACACTTGTTGACTACCAACAGATGGTATTCTGTTCTGGGCTTTGAATCCCCATTGTATCTTGAGAACCACCGAACCCTGCGATCTGAACTGAAGAGAATTCCGGTACTCATAAAGGGGGATGCAGCCCTCTTAGCCTGCATGCTGAATCTAAAGCTATCTGTAAACATGGTCAGTATGATAGTGACTTCAGAAATGTGCAGGCTAGAAGAACGAAAAGATTTTAATCTAGCCATGTTAAAAAATGAAGATGGGATCACTTTGGAGACAAATAAGGGATATTGGTCTAAATAATCTGATAGGTCTCTCTCCCATACAAACATGTTGCCATGATGCAAGAATTTGTCCAATATCAAAGGGTGGCATCCTTTGGTAATGATTGGGGTCCAACTGTTTCTCCTCCAAGAACAAAGCTAGAGAAAGTTGTCCTGTTGAGGGATAGAGGCATGCAGATGGGTTATTAGATGGTTACTCTCAAGATTCTCTCCACAAATTAAGGTTTGAATTGTCTGACATGCAAGACTGTGCTGGTAAAGGCTGAGCATGTGGAAGAAGAGTATGGTCAATTCAGGCTGGGAAAATTAGATCGGTAATACAAGGCTTGTGCCTCAAAGAGGGACTATCAGAGTCATCTTGCCATTCTGAATCCGTAATTGTAGCAACATAGGAGGGGTGGTACAGGCCCACGACCCCTCTCAGATGGCTGACAGTGCATCTCATGGCTCAAGCTGCTGTGTCTGAGGGGACAAAGGTGGGTAGCTGTTGATTCCACCTTGTCACCATGCGGTCGTTCATCGGATGACCTTGAAGTGTGTGAATCTGAGTGACCAACTGATGGAAGGGACATTCCGTGTGAAGGAGATGACCCCTTCTGGACTGAATCTCGGTGAAGCAACTGATGCAGCCAGAAGGTGTCTGAATTGTACATTGATATGGGGACTGTTGCATCTATGTAGAAAAATGCCAAATCAGAACACCAGACAAGTGGTTTGTTACCTGTTTGAGAATATTGGTCACCACCACAGTCTTGTCGGATCGAAAGAGGACACTTTCACCCCCAGGATCAATCTTTACAGAAATGAAAGGTAGTGATGACAAGCTTCCTTTCATGGATATTGACTCGTAGAGGCAATTCCCCAGGTGTTGCTAATGGTAGTGAAGGTCAACAACAGGTTGGTAATTCTACCATGTGCACAGGCAGTGGTACTTTACATTATTTCTGCCTGGGGTTCTTCAGCAGGATTCCAATGGTCAGCCAGCCTGGATTGCCCCATGGACATGGGAATGATCAAATTTCTGGTGTGATTGTGACTGCTTGATTAAGAGGAAACAAAGCGGGGTGCCAATGAGCTGGCAAGGCTCACATAAAAAGATGGCTGAATGGGGTCAAGTCCACTGCCATATATAATAGCTGGTGGAGTTGCAAGAACTCTCCCGATGAAATCCGAGTCATTATGGAAATGGACTCAATGACTTCAATGATTCTGGGAGCATAAACACAAATGGGCAGTGTATCATGTGGACAGGTGAGGGGATTGTTAATGAATGATACCTGAAGCATCTCTGACTGACCTGGATCAGAACCCCACTTCTGAGGGAACAGGGAGGTCCAGTGTGCTAAAATTGGTTTCATACAGCCACTGTACTATTGCACTATAGGGGCCGATGTGGGTGCACATGCAACTATTGATGACTCATCACCCTTACTGCGACTATCAATGACTCATCACCCGAGTGGTCTAAAGCATTCTCTGTTATGGATCACTGCCATCTCACCTCTGTCTGCGTGGGTTCAAGTCTAGGATTCGGCCAATGTGGGTATGTGAGAATGCTTGCCAGTAGTTTCTCATGGGTTGGTGGTTCTTCCCGGGGTTTTCCAGGGTTCTTCCTCCACCATCAATACTGGCCGCCATGCACAGCCTATCGCATGCTGAAAAATGGCGTTAAACCCAACAACAAGAACAACCCTTACTGTGCACCAGGTTATTATCTAGCTTGGCTTAAAACTCAAGTGGGTGGTCTTGATGAAACCTCTCGGTCGTATCTCTGCTAGACATGAGCTCTCCCTTGAGTATAAGTCATGAATACTCTAATATTTGGCATCGCCAGTAAAGACAGCACTGCCATCATCTACGCACTGCCTGCATCTCTGTCCTCTCCCACACTATTAGCATCACCATACTACTGGCCTTTCCAGCACAATCACTGCATTATGTCGTTCTGGCATGCACCTGTGCTGGCCGCTATAAAGTCAAGGCTGAATGGGAAGATTTCTTATTGAAATGGATGTGAAAAAATATGTTGCTGACTACCCAGCTATACGGACGGATCTATCACTAAGATCCCTGTACACATTGTGTAGCTGGCCCATTCCGGCCAAGAGGTCTCCATGCTGGGATGTCTGTACTGCTGGTAATGTCAGGACAACTGCCGGTTTTGGCTGGACAGCTGGTGTCGGTGCGGCAGTATTAATATTATTATTTGGGTCCAGCTGATCAATTGTAAATCCCATGCACCCCGATTTAATGGCCTGAAGGCCATGCTGACATATGTGGAGGCTTAACCCATCTGGGTTGCCTAAAAATGGGGAATATTCCCATAACGTTTTGCTCATATTGAAGAGAGTGCAACTTCGACTGCTGTACCGATTGATGCATCTTATCCAGCAACGGATGGCCCCATGCTTTATCCTCTCTGTCTCCTGATGTAATGGTATGTGTTGGTTACATGCAGCGAACTTTAGCCAGGTGGGTGGGGGCAATTCCAGCAACCCCCACAAGGCTTGCCACAGGGGATGATTTGGGGTGTAGACTAAGGATACCATAGGTATCCTGCCATGACCTCGACCATCTCTCTTTCCTCATTGCCACTTTCTGAAGTACAGCAAAGAACGTGTTTTCTGACCAAACACTGCATATTTAGCTGCTTCCCTTCAATGCCGAACAGGGTAATCATCGTGCACATGTATGTCAACATTCCTCTTAAAACAACACAAGATGAGAGAAAACAAAACATAGATTAGCATATTAGTATGTGACTAACTAGCTAAAAGGATAAATCATCTAACTCGGCAGCCTACTACATATTACAGATGCTGTATATCAACAATGTATACATAACATAACAAAGCAGGAGTCATGGCGGACTTCCATGCTATGAAATTGCATATAGATATTCTGCAGAAGCAACGAGAAAGACATAAACTAAAGCATAATCTAGTAAAGGGTTGAAATTACAAGGTCGCTAAAACACTTCCATAATGAACAGACTGTAAATATGTCGTATGCTGAAGCACAATGTATACTTAATAGAGAAGGAACAATGTGTACATACTATAAACCATATGTAGGCTACCATGCTCTGATACAAGAAACTAAGTAATATGAAATTACTAGGTTGCTGAAACAAAACACTTTCGTAACCACATGTTATAGATGCTGCGTAACAGAAACAAAACACAAGTCATGGTAAATTCCATGCTCTGAAGTGGCAAATATGGCCTATGGCATCTTTAGTCTACACCCCAAATCAGCCTCTGTGGTTTAATTGACATAAGCTAAAATGACATAAGACACATAAACTAAAGCAGAAACAAGTAATGTATGAAATTACTAGGTCGCTAAGAACACTGTTAACTAACAGATTGGTGAAGTGTCATATCAGAAACCTATGGCCCTGTTTAAAACTTATGTTGCTCGGTTATTAATAATTCTATCAAAACATCATGAAATACGAATAAATTAAGCATAATTATCAAGCAGCACTTCAGAATTTGCTATTAAGAGCTCTGAAGCAATAAAATCAACTGAACGTTAACCCATAATGACTTTGTGAAAGGTCAATGATACCATGGTGGAATGGTTGACTTACAAGACAATGTCCAGAGAAGTGACAAATCTCTCAAAATATTCACAGAAATTGTAAAATAAAGTATACATCCAGCAGTATATCAATAAATCCACCTTATTAATGCAAAATGAACATTAGATGGATCCACAGGAACACAAAAATGGGCTCGGTTGTTGGAGACTATTGCACTGCATGTGTCTCTGAACACAGCAAAGCTAAAACCTGGCGACACCTGGTGGTATCAAGAGGCGGTAATGGGCAAGAGTTACTGCCCTTTGTCTATCTAAAAACAGACAATAAGACGATTTTCTTCTTTTAGTAGGGCTGGATTCATGAGGTAGCTGGCTAATATTCCTAATGTAATGTGATTTGGGAATGTATCTGAATGAGAAACAAGATTCATTCACTGAGGTTTTTCATTATATAATGCTCACAGACCTGTATACATATCAGTCAGTCATAAAGTTTGTATATGATGGGATTCAGTAAGGAAAAGAGGTAATTGGTATGAAATGAGCACAAATGAGATTACTGAATGTAAATATTGACAAACACATAAAGGAACAAATGCTTTTTAGATATTTTAGCCAAAATCAATAGGATTCTTCCACATTTCAGGTGCAAGCAATCCACAAACTTTGGTTACTGTAGATGATGGAAAACTTTAAGTCATTTTGCAGAAAACTTGTCTTAGGCATAAATCATGCTCCTTTAGTCCTTTCCAAATATGAGTATATCATCCATTGACATGTTGACATATCAATTCCTTCCATGTTTTCAAATAATGCATTAGTTGTTCTGTGATAAAATTTTGGAGCACTTGATATTCCAAAAGGCAGTCATAAGTAACAATATCTGCCAAAAAGTGTGTTAAATGTGCACAATTTTCTCATCTAGTTGAATCTGTCACAACCCATTTGAAGCATCTAACTTCAAAAACACTTTGCTCCCATAAAATATGACGTAATTTCTTCACATGTTAATAGTTAGAAATGCTCTCTTCAGGTAGCTTTATTCAGATTCCACAGATCCAAGCAAATCTTTACATTTCCATTTGGCTTGTGTTATAAGTGAGTTAACCCATTCTGTAGGCTCTTCCATTTTTTGGATTACACTGAGAGCTTCTATTTTCTCAACTTCTCCTTTCAGGGTATCATGAAGTGCAAATGGAGCTTTTCTTCAACAACTAGTCCTGCATCCTCTCTTAGTCTGATATTAATCGTGTCTGCTAAACCATCAAAGAGATCGGCATATTCCTAAAAAGTATCAATATTACATTATCTTCTTATGTTTCCTCCACAGTACAATTCTGACTAATTTCATTGTATCACATGTACCATATGCAAGAACAGGTCTCACATTACTATCATGTATGATGAATTAGGTTTTATACATTTAATATTTGTGTGGATGTATCGTTCATGATATGCTTTCAGTTTAATGTTGCTTCGTTGTGATCTTGGTCTGTGCTTTAATCAAAGATAGTCTAATAATCCAATTATACTGACATCAGCTACTGTGTCTAATTTCTTGGGTATAACTGTGTCAGTGACGCTGATTGGAACCATCCATGAACTGTTCTGAGTAGGTCTGATCCACTGTATCTATGAGTAGTTCTCTCTCTCTGCCTTGTCGGATTTGAACTTGTTTCATCTGTCACTGAATGCAGCCATTGTAACCACTCAGCCATGGAAGCATCTAAGAATAACTTCAAATTTCATGGTTACCTTGTTATTGACATGGCAGTGAAATTATTTCTCATAATTCACTCCAGTGAATTATCACATTTATTTTATTTGGAAAATCCAGTGTAAATATAGATACTTACTGAATGATCCTAACAGCATAAGTGTAAAAACAATTACATAAACTTACGAGAACTACCCAAACAGAATGGGTGTAAATACAGATGCTTACTGAACTGTCATAACAGCATCACTATGAGTATGTATTGATATAAAATGAACTGTCCTAACAACATGTGTAAATATAAATACTTAGTGAACTGTTTTCACATCAATGGTGTAAACAGAGATGCAAACTGAACTGAACAAAACAGCATACATATAAATACAGCCATGTCCTAACAGCATGAATGTGAATACAGATACTTACTGCACTGTCCTAACAGCATGAGTATAAATGGAGACACAAACTAAACTGTCCTAACAGCATTAGTGTAAATATAGACACTTACTGAAGTGTCCAACAGCATGCGTGTAAATATAGACACTTAGTGAAGTGTCCAACAGCATGTGTGTAAATATAGACACTTAATGAAGTGTCCAACAGCATGTGTGTAAATAAAGATACTTTCTGAAATGTCCCAACAGCATGAGTGTAAATACAGATACTTACTGAAGTGTCCCAACAGCATGAGTGTAAATAGATACTTACAGAAGTATCCCTACAGCATGAGTGTAAACATAAATACTTACTGAAGTGTCTCAACAACACCAGTGTAAACATAGATACTTACTGAAGTGTCCCAAACAGCATGAGTGTAAATAAATATACTTACTGAATTGTCTGAACAGCATGAGTGTAAATACTCATTGAACTGTCCCAACAGAATGAGTGTATATATAGATACTTACTGAACTGTCCCAACAGAATGAGTGTATATACAGATACTTACTGAACTGTCCCAACAGAATGAGTGTAAATATACTTATTGAACTGTCCCAACAGAATGAGTGTAAATATACTTATTGAACTGTCCCAACAGCATGACTTTAAATATAGACCTTATTGCATTGTCCTAACATGAGTGTAAATATAGATACTTACCGAATTGTCCCAACAGCATGAGTGTAAATACAGATACTTACCGAATTGTCCCAACAGCATGAGTGTAAATATAGATACTTACTGAATTGTTCCAACAGCATGAGTGTAAATATAGATACTTACTGAACTGTCCCAACAGAATGAGTGTAAATATACTTATTGAACTGTCCCAACAGCATGACTTTAAATATAGACCTTATTGCATTGTCCTAACATGAGTGTAAATATAGATACTTACCGAATTGTCCCAACAGTATGAGTGTAAATATAGATACTTATTGAATTGTCCCAACAGAATGAGTGTAAATATTGATACTTACTGAATTGTCCCAACAGAATGAGTGTAAATATAGATACTTACTGAATTGTCCCAACAGAATGAGTGTAAATATAGATACTTATTGAATTGTCCCAACAGAATGAGTGTAAATATACTTATTGAATTGTCCCAACAGCATGAGTGTAAATATAGATACTTATTGAATTGTCCCAACAGCATGAGTGTAAATATAGATACTTATTGAATTGTCCCAACAGAATGAGTGTAAATATAGATACTTACCGAATTGTCCCAACAGAATGAGTGTAAATATACTTATTGAATTGTCCCAACAGCATGAGTGTAAATATAGATACTTATTGAATTGTCCCAACAGAATGAGTGTAAATATACTTATTGAATTGTCCCAACAGCATGAGTGTAAATATAGATACTTACCGAATTGTCCCAACAGCATGAGTTTAAATATAGATACTTATTGAATTGTCCCAACAGAATGAGTGTAAATATAGATACTTACTGAATTGTCCCAACAGAATGAGTGTAAATATACTTATTGAATTGTCCCAACAGCATGAGTGTAAATATAGATACTTACCGAATTGTCCCAACAGCATGAGTGTAAATATAGATACTTATTGAACTGTCCCAACAGAATGAGTGTAAATATAGATACTTACTGAATTGTCCCAACAGAATGAGTGTAAATATACTTATTGAATTGTCCCAACAGCATGAGTGTAAATATAGATACTTACCGAATTGTCCCAACAGAATGAGTGTAAATATACTTATTGAATTGTCCCAACAGCATGAGTGTAAATATAGATACTTATTGAATTGTCCCAACAGAATGAGTGTAAATATACTTATTGAATTGTCCCAACAGCATGAGTGTAAATATAGATACTTACCGAATTGTCCCAACAGCATGAGTGTAAATATAGATACTTATTGAATTGTCCCAACAGAATGAGTGTAAATATAGATACTTACTGAATTGTCCCAACAGAATGAGTGTAAATATACTTATTGAATTGTCCCAACAGCATGAGTGTAAATATAGATACTTACCGAATTGTCCCAACAGAATGAGTGTAAATATACTTATTGAATTGTCCCAACAGCATGAGTGTAAATATAGATACTTACTGAATTGTCCCAACAGAATGAGTGTAAATATACTTATTGAATTGTCCCAACAGCATGAGTGTAAATATAGATACTTACCGAATTGTCCCAACAGCATGAGTGTAAATATAGATACTTACCGAATTGTCCCAACAGCATGAGTGTAAATATAGATACTTATTGAATTGTCCTACTGCACAAGGATAAATACAGATACTTACTGAATGATCCTAACAGAATTCTTCTGTGTGTAATTACTGTCTCCATAATCAATAAAGTAGAGATCTAGTTGGTCCCCATCTACATCCATCACTCGAGCTCGATACCACGATGTGTCGCCCTCAAAGGGTGAAGCAACAATGTCACCTTTCTTGACATCAGTGACTAATAAGTTCTGAAATTAACAAATTGTTTGCTCTGACATTAGATTTGAATATATGCAATATATGGAAAAATTTGAAATATAATTTTGTTTTGCAAAGTTCCTGTTTTAAAAACATTTGTATGTTTAATCTTTGCAAATCTGCAAATTCCCAATTATTTTATTCACTGCTTAAAGGTTAAAAGTTTCCTAAATTCTGTGGAAGTGGAATGAAGGATGGAAGATTTTACCTTGTATGGAAAGTATGTCACAACTGTAAAAAAAAAAAACAGAGAAGAAAAAACATGAGCTATGATGACACAAGAGATGATGACTGAAAACCTAGGAACTCTATTACCTGGCATCCTTTGCATCTGATATGAGGAGGATGTAAATTCACATTGTTTGTCTTGTCTGAAATGAAACCCTCCTTTCCCCAAAGCTTTCCTCCACTTGGTCTTCAACAAGTTGGTCTAGTGATCACATGATGAATTTTTGGTGTATACACTCAACACAAAGATAATATGAAATTTGATGTATCAACTTAACACCTATGTTACATGATGAATTTTGGTGAATACACCTAACACAAAGATCACATGATGAACTTTGGTTTATGAATTTAAAACAAAGGTCACATGATGAACTTTGGTGTATCAATTTAAAACAAAGATCACATGATGAATTTTGAAGTATTAATTTAAAACAAAGATCACATGATGAAGTTTGGTGTATACACTTAACACAAAGACTAGATGATGAAGTTTGGTGTATACACTTAACACAAAGACTAGATGATGAAGTTTGGTGTATACACTTAATACAAAGACCATATGATGAAGTTTGGTGTATACACTTAACACAAAGACTAGATGATGAAGTTTGGTGTATACACTTAACACAAAGACTAGATGATGAAGTTTGGTGTATACACTTAACACAAAGACTAGATGATGAAGTTTGGTGTACACACTTAACACAAAGACTACATGATGAAGTTTGGTGTATGCACTTAACACAAAGACTAGATGATGAAGTTTGGTGTATGCACTTAACACAAAGACTATATGATGAAGTTTTGTGTATACACTTAAAGCTCACATGATGAATTTGGTTGTATAAACGTAACACAAAAATTGCATGATAAATTTTGGTGTATACATTAATCAAATATTACATGCATAATTTTGGTATATACACTTAATACAAAGATTACATGATTAATTTTGGTAATACACTTAAAACAAAGATCATATGAAGAAATCTGGTATATATATTTAATACAAAGTTTACATGATGAATTTTGGTGTATATTCTTGACACAACTATTACATTATTAATTTCTGTGTATACATTAACACAAGGGTTACATGATGAATTTTGGTGTATACACTTAACACAAAGATTAAATAATTAATTTTGGTGTAGACACTTTAACACAAGGATTACATGGTTAATTTTGGTGTATTTACTTAACACAAATATTGAACAATGAATTTTAGTGTATATAGTAAAACCTGTTATGAGCGACCTCTGCTATGAGTGACCACCTGTTATTTCTAACCACAATAGTAAAGCATGGATCAATTTTATTATATAAATGCTCTGTTTTGAGCAACCACTTGCTGAACGCAACCAGAGACCACAATGTCTTGGCAAAATATGCATTTTGACACTGCTATGAACAACTGCATCACAAAAACGAGGATAAACTCCACCGACCTTTATTTAATCCCTGTAACAACGACTGCTTATACCATTCTGAAAAAAAATATCTGATATTTTGTATGTATGTTTATAATGTTTTATAGTTTCTGTTGTAAACCAGACTAAAGTACATGCAGATTACTCCCTAGTCTAGCTCCCTGCTTCATATGCTCCCTGCATTGTTCTCCACAATTCATATAATTGTTGCCATACTTAGCCTGCTTCCTGGCCTTATTGTAGAGCCCATATGTATAAGTAGGACCCAGTATCCCTATGAACAATCGTATCTCGAGAACATAGACACCCAGTATCCCTATGAACAACCATATCATGAGAACATAGACACCACTGACCTATATTTAATCATTTGTTACAACGACTGCTTGATTAGTAACAATTGCTCTGATAAAAAACAAACATAAAAAGAATAATTTAAAAAAAAAGGATTGTGGCTACCAGTGATAGATGCTACAGTACATAAACCAGGCTAATGTACATGTCACAATCTGCCATAATAGTGCCAAAATTGATACAGTGGTCACGTATATTGTCTTTAGAGTTAACCCGTATTGCAATGGGGTGAATAAGGTCATTGTCTATTAAACCAGAAAGTGAGATTCGTTTGTGGGATCTGATTCATAGTGTTAAAAACTTGTGATGTTTGTAGTTTTTCTCCTGATGTTACAGTGATTACATCACAATCACAAAGCTGTCATCTATTCATGTTGGTGAAACCAGGTTACACACTCTGTGTATAGAGTTAATCCCCATATGTCTTCTTTGAATTAAGCCATTGACTTTTGTCTCTGAGTAAATGATTCTGTTTCTGGACAATATAATTGTTTCTTTTTATTCAATTAATTGTTAGATATGCAACGCACATGTATAGATTTTTCATAATTTCCCATAGCCCAGTAAAAACCGTCTTTACAATCAATATTACAACTAAGTACTAATAATATAAACACCCAGAACGTTAATAACAATGGACGAACCTCCAACAATAAAAAAGACATTTTAAAGCTGGAGAAAATAATTATTGTAACTGAAAGATTGTTGTTGTTATGGGGTTTAACGCCATTTTTCAGCACACGATAGGCTATACATGGCGGCCAGTATTAATGGTGGAGGAAGAACCCGGAAAACCCCGGAAAGAACCACCGACCCATGAGAAGTAACTGAAAGAAGTGAAAAAGAGCAGACCAGCGGCTTAAATGTCAGTAAAACAAATTTAGGTAGCTATAAAGTATAAGGAGTAAATCAGAAATAATTCCATATACTAATACACATGATCATCAAATGTAAATGTGATTTCATGTTTAATGATAGAAGTATATCTTTATTGCTAAATAATTTTGTTTTTAGATGAATGCATACAATGATTTAGTGAGAACTATTAATAAAGAATAGAATATATGTACAGTGATTGTGGTTATTTTTCTTTAAATCATTCTGAAACTGGACCTTAGAAACTAGTCTATTTGTACAAAACTATTATGAGAGACCACCTATCTTGAGAGACTATATTTTGTTGACAGAAAGGTCAGTTTCTAATAAAAAGGTTTTATTGTACTCTTAACACAATTACTGCATGATGAGTTTTGGTGTATATACTAAAAACAAAGATTAAATTTTGAATTTTAGTGTATCAACATAACACAAAGATTACATGATAAATTTTAGTGTATCAACTTAACACAAAGATTACATGATAAATTTTAGTGTATCAACTTAACAAAAAGATTACATGATAAATTTTAGTGTATCAACTTAGCACAATCATTGTATGATACATTTTTGGTGTATCAACTTAACACAATCATTGTATGATAAATTTTAGTGTATCAACTTAACACAATCATTGTATGATAAATTTTAGTGTATCAACTTAACACAGTCATTGTATGATAAATTTTAGTGTATCAACTTAACACAATCATTGTATGATAAATTTTTGGTGTATCAACTTAACACAATTATTGTATTATACATTTTTTGTGTATCAACTTAACACAATTATTGTATTATACATTTTTGGAGTATCAACTTAACACAATTATTGTATCATACATTTTTGGTGTATACACCTAACACAAGATACTGAATCTGGAAGAACATTTGTTGCATGCAACAAAAGAAGCTTAGAAATAAATAGTTGAGATTCTGAACCTCCACCAAGTCCACAGTTGTCCTTACTTACATCATATCAGTTTTGCGGATGTCATAATGGCTTTATGATATTTCATCACTAATAACAACATAATTAATTGTCTGTAGCTAAACAAATGATTATTTTAAAAAAAATTAATTTTCATTATTATAAAGTTACAGTAACAACATTTTAAATGAAGGTGTTTTACAGATGGTTACAGTGCACACATATTTTTGTATGAGTATCTATTCTTCAAACATTCAGCTGTTAATCAGCTGAAAAATTGCCAATCTGAGAAGTATCACTATGGTTATCTTTAAATCTCTTTCAGGCAGTCAAGTGATTCAATTATTATCAGATAGATCTGAGTATGTTCCAACTGCATGAAGACCTATGTCCTTAAGAGATTCTTCTACCTACCACCAGTTTTTCTTAAAAGTTTGAAACCCCTTTCTAAAAATTTATTCTGGATAGTCACAGGGAAAGTTATTTGTTTTGGATGATATTTCTGTATATTTCCAGAATACTATAGCTATATAAAATGTCGTCATTATGTCATATTAACATACCTCTGAGTCATGATTACTGCCATAAAATGCTGACATCAGCTCAGTGAGTGAGTCCAGCTGCAATGATGTTGAATTCACCAACTGGACCCAGAAGATCCCTGGGTTGGCTACTGCTGACACATACACTTCCACATACTCTTTATATGCTGGCCATTGCACTTCAGATAGGACTGTTTGTGCACTTGCTGGTCTGTCCCAGGCTTCATTCGTGGAAACTGAAGAATAACAGTATTGGATAGGATGTGTCAGTGAATTAAATCTTTTGAAACAAAACTGTTCCAAAAATATATAAATAACTCTACTATTGACTGGCTAATCTTCTGCCATGATAGCACTGAGCTTAAACTATTATGACTTGATGGTCTTAATATATTGACGTATTATGACTTGATGGTCTTAAAATATTGATGTATTTTTCCTGACAGAAACATGGCTAAAAATATCAAGCGATGAGCCCAAGTGTCCGGATCTAACACCCACTGGTTACTCCATCAAGTCGTTCCTCTGTAATTCTTGCGGAGGTGGAATTGCTGTCATCACAAAGAACTCCATAATAAAATGCCTTAACCACACCACAACATTCAATTTCGACCACACATCGTTTGAACTAGTCCAAACCATACTCACACTGAAGAAAAGGTCAGTCCATTTTTTCTGCCTATACCGCCCTCCTCCTAGTAGAAAAAAAAAACAAGCTGGCTGACTCTCTCTCTCTTTTTGGAGCAGTTTCCAAGTCTCCTGGACTATGGAAATTTGATAGGTGGCAACCTGATTATTCTTGGAGATTTCAACTTTCACTTTGACTGTCCCGGAAACTCAAATACATCAAAACTCATAGAGTCCATTAATGTTTTCAATCTCAAACAGTCAGTTAACCAATCCACCCATAAATATGGTCACATTTTACACTGAATTATTCATAGACCTGATGATAACATTCTACGGTCCTCCCTGGTATCCCATGACCTTGCATCAGATCACCTCTGCATTATATGCCATCTTGACATATCAGTCCCTAACCCTCCACCTTTATCTGCTACTAAGAGAAACTTCTGTATGATAAACAGAACCAAACTAATGCAGGACATCCAAGCTAACATAACAACTTGCTTACCACCTACCGAAGAACAACTCAGTAACTACCTGCGTTCACTGCTTGACAAATATGCCCCAGCTACCAAGTGCAGAGTATCAATTCAAAAGTGTTCTCCATGGTATAGCAGGTTAGGGACCAGCTTTGCACTGCTAAAAGAGACCGCTGTAAAGCTGAGAGGCTCTGGCTTTCCACCAGACTCACTATTCATAAGCAAATCTATGAAGCTGCTAAGATGAATGTCACAAATATAGTCCATGCAGCAAAATCAGCCCACTACACTACTAAGATCATGGAAAGTTCCAGCTGCAAAGAGTTCTTCGAGATTACTAACAAGCTAACATCAAGGAACAAATCTACACCACTTCCAACTACCTTCTCTCCAGTCGACCTTCCGGACATGTTTGCAAATTACTTCCGTGACAAAGTCAAACCATTAGAGATAAGCTTGACACCACAATTTAAATTGACTCATCATCACCATACAGTTGGGACACAGAATTTGAGCAGCAACCATTAGCAGCATTTGAACCTCTATGGATTTCGTACGTACAATCCTAATGAAGAGTGCACCAAAGTCATGTGAACTTGATCCAATTCCAACATCACTGCTGCTTGAGTACTTAGATCCAGTATTGCTTTCACTAACTGATGTTATTAATACCTCTCTCTCATCCAGAGAATTCCCATCATTTTTCAAAACTGCCATTGTAAAACCTCTGCTGAAGAAACCAACACTAGACCATAATGATTTAAAGAACTACCGCCCAGTTTCTAATCTCCCATTCATATAAAATATCTTAGAAAAGGTTGTTCTATCCCAGCTTATATCTCATCTAAATTCAAACAGCCTTTTTTTAATGTACAATCTGCATATCGCCCTTGCCACAGTACTGAAACTACTCTTCTAAAAGTAGTTATGACATTCTCTCTGCATTGGATAGAAGAAAGATTACAGTCCTCACCCTCCTTGATCTGTCTGCAGCATTTGACACAACAGACCATGATAGATTACTTCACCGTCTCCAGCATGTATTTGGCATTCATGATAGAGCCTTACTGTGCTTCAAGTCCTACTTGGACAACAGGACACAAACTGTATCTGCAAATGGAATACACTCCAGCCCAGTTGATCTATGTTGTGGTGTTCCACAGGGGTCTGTTCTTGGACCTGTTCTCTTCATTCTGTACACTCAGTTGCTCTCAAGTCTCATAGATGATCATCCAGTCTCACCAACTGTATGCTGATGACACCCAAATATACAAATCTAGCCACCCAACTGATGTTGATGCTACCATACAAGGTATAGAGAGGTGCATTTCTGATGTGAAATCATGGATGACATGTAACAACCTGCAGATGAATGATGATAAAACTGAGGCCATTCTGATCACAACACAAAGACTTTCTCTTTCACATCCTTTACCTTAAACAATAAATATCAGCAACACCAACATTAAATTCACACAATCAATATGAAACCTAGGTGTTACTGTGGACAGTACTCTCACATTGCACCAACATGTCATGTGTTTGTTTGTGTTTGTGATTTGGAATTTTAATGTAGCTTTAACAAAATTTCAGTCATATCGCTACAATGTCTGCAGTGTGGCAGTTTATAGTGATGTCTAGCACAGGGGCATCATGCCGCAGACATGTAGCATGATGTCCCGCCCAGTCACATTATCCTGACACCAGGCCGACCAGTCCTAACACTAACCTCTTAATGCTGAGTGCCAAGCGAGGCAGCTGTTAGTACCATTTTTGTAAGTCTTCAGTATGACTCGGCCGGGGATCGAACCCACGACCTCCCGTATCCGAGGTGGACGCTCTAACCACTAGGCCACTGGAGCGGTCCCCAACCAACATGTCATGAACATATGCAAGGCTGCATATCTTGAGCTGAGATGCATCAGCTCAATTCATGAATATCTTTCAGCTGATGCCACTAAAACACTTGTGTGTTCATTAGTACTGTCAAGACTAGACTATTGTAACTCAATTCTGTCTGGTTCATCTCAATATATGCTCCAGAAACTTCAAAACACAGCTGCTCGGATCATACTTAAGAGTACCACGATCAGAGCACACCTCCCCACTGCTCTGCACCCTACACTGACTATCCATTCAATCCAGAATCAAACACAAAATTTGTTCTCTGTGATAGGTTTCACTGTCGGACTCTAGTCCAACATACCTATCCGACCTCACCCATGTGTACACACCAGCAAGATACTTATGCTCCTCTTCTGACAATCGTATACTCATTATTCCCACTATGAAAACAAAGTCATATGGACAGAGTTTTTTTGCATACCAGGGCCCAGCAACGTGGAATGAATTGCCCACTGAACTTAGACACAAAGACACAGTGATCACATTCAAGAGGGCTCTCAAAACTCACTTATTTCGACTGCAAGAACAAACTTAAAGACCTAATAATGTTTCCTACCTTAAATATTCTCAGCATGTTTTTTTATGTTTTCTAATTTCATGGTGTTTGTGTTTGTAATCATATCATTATATATGGTTTTTATCTTATAGGTGTTGTCTGATGTTGTAAAGCGCTTAGAGCTTCTAAAGATTAGGTGCTATACAAAGTCCTCATTATTATTATTATTATTATTATTATTAAAACAAGTAACAAAAGAGACTGAGAGCTAACAAGTTTTGTAAAATTCAACAAATAATTTATTTTTCTAGAATACAAAGTGAAAAATTAAAAGGAATTTATATTATTGCAAAATAAATCCTAAATAATAAAAATTTCTAATACAACTTCTGAATAAACTTTAGTGTTAATCCAAAATAAATCTAATGCTGCAAGTGTTGATGAGCATCTGGTGGCCCATGTTGTGGTGATGTGCCAACATTATTTTGTTTAATGACACACTTATAATCCAATAATATATCCTTAATTGAAATGTCACTATAAATCCAAATCTCTAATTCTATGAATATTATTTTTGAGCCCACTGTATTTCCAGAGAAGAATCATTTAAATGAAATAATTTGAATAAACAAATTCCAGCTAAAATGAAATTCTGGACACAAGAATAATACAACTGATTCTGCACAGATCTTAAATCAAGAATATATAATTTTTCTAGTAACAAGATTATATAGCCTATCTACCTTTCACTTTGGGTCACAATAAGCATTTTCTAAAAACAACCTGTTATCTAATGGAAAATTTCATTCCAGAAGGCTCTGACTATCTTAGTTATAATTATAAAGTCTATTATAATACAGAAAATAGTAAAGACAATGTCTTTGACTCAGGCAGAGATTATAATCCTAACAGTTAACCCATACTCAGAGAGAAAAATTTAGCTATGTATTAGTTGTTTACAAAAACAATGATTCAGGTCAGGTAGAAAATGAACTTGATTTTAGACAAGGTCAAGTCCAAAACACAATTATCCATAACATATATTGAATTATAAAAAAATAATAAACAAAGCAAATGAATTAAACATAACAAAACATTAAAATGTTCCATATATATTTATACATCTCTAATAGGGTGGTAAATCTTGAATCCAGATTGCTAAAGATGGTCAATGAATTTAATTAACTGAAACATTAAACTCTACAAGAGTGTGACAAATCATTGGCCCACAACTCATGGGGCTAACAGATACTGGGTATGACACATATGATGATTCGAATAGTCCATTTGGTTACTACATGATATTAATACTTGCTATAAACAGCTACAAAGAGAATTTTTAAAAAGACTTTACTCTGATGACACATAACAATCATAAATAAGTCTTACATTAATATTTTTATAATAATGCAAAAGTACTTTCTATGGGATTCTTAATTAAAAGCTGGGCTACCAGGTTCTTTATCTTGCAGCCCAATGGAGCCCAATGGATAGAATATCTTCATCGCAATATATTTGACAAACCTTATGAGACCAAATATTCCAGCATTAAAAACTTTGTGACATGGTCCCTGTATGAATATAGAGAATCTGACAAGCAATAACAAAAACAGAATATTTCTTGGCAGTTAAGATTAGAACAATTTGAATTCTTGTAATTAAATGAACTAATTATATTATCATCTTTACAAAGTATACATACCCAAGCTCTCTGGTTTTAAGGTGTCATTGTTATCAGTTGTATATTGTGCTTTGGATGCCTTCTGCTTTGACCGTGGTTCTCTGTTTGCTGCACTTACTGCTGTTTTGGCACGAAATTTCTCCTCTTCCTCTACCAACTCATTTATCATACTCTGGCAAGGAAATGAAACAATTTATGGCTTTCCTTCATTAATGTAGCTAGCTGAACAACTTAATTTTAATAAATATGCTTTGTGACCAGGAGCCACTGTGATATATTCCTTGAATTGAAAAGATTACATAATAGACAAAATACTGAGATCAAATCCAAGATTACAAAGGTGCAAAGCCAGTGTCACTACCAAAGTATTCTGCCAAGGGCAATGAAAGTCATACTAATGTTCGTACAATACTTATCAGACTTTTAATAAGAATGTGACAGTGTTTATTTCATGTCACTTGCATAACTATAACTTCAAGGTCAAAGCAGTGGCATCTTACCAGTTTTCAAGTCATTTGTTTAACTATAGTACACATCAAGGTCAAGGTATTGGTACATCACCAGTTTTCACATCATTTGTATGACTATAATACACATCAAGGTTAATGTATTGGCATCTTACCAGTTTTCACATCATTTGTATGACTATAATACACATCAAGGTTAATGTATTGGCATCTTACCAGTTTTCATGTCATTTGTATGACTATAATACACATCAAGGTCAATGTATTGGCATTCTACTAGTTTTATGACTGAGTGGTCTTTTTCATTAATGAAACTGATGTTCTGTCAACAATATTGCTGACTTTGTTCATTTGAAGTCAATACCTTCTACTGGACATTTGTTTTGATCAAGCTCGCACATGTGACACGTGTTAAGGAGAGCAAACTGGTCTCAGTTTGTAATTACTTACAATTGGTGTTAGAAGTGTGCCAGAATAGTTCAAGAAAAACCCTTTGCAAAAAATGTAGGTCATTAACTTCATTAACTAAATGTAATTGGGAAAAGGCAATTTTATAGTAAATTATGTTTCTCTGAAAATACTTACCAAATCTAGCCCTACTAAATGATGATTATTTTATCTTTTTCTGTCTGCGTCATAAAGAAAAAAGGGCAGTAACTCTAGCTCATTATCTCCCCTTGACATTGCTAGCTTATGTCCTGTTTTAAGGTGCTTAAACTACCAACGAAAGTGCCCACACAGTGGGGTGGTTGGAAGGGTCTTCAAGTAATGTGACTGGGTAAGTATTCTCAGAGAAACATAATCTATATAAATTTGCTTTCTCTACACTGGATTAGGTGAATAGGAAATAGGTGGAGTGAATGCTGAGAATCCTACTTATACCATAGATACCCTTCAATGGAAGAACGATTGGATACAATGTGAACAATAACTAACTCTCCTACATAAAGCAACACAGCCTATGGTCACATGATCCATGACTATTCTATCAGGTTAAGAAGATCATTACTGAATCTTCTTACCATCAAAATTCATTGGTAAATCCAGCGAAGTTAAGAGGCTGTGTTGGTTTGATTAGTTCGGATGGTCATCTGGGCCACAGCCACATGATCCACCAGATTCAAGTTTGGTCTTTGCAGTGCTACCCACCCCCCAAAAAACTTGAAATGGTTGACTCTGCATGCCAGCCAACAGCTTCTTTGATGGATTCCCTATATGAATGAAGCAACACAGCCTATGGTCATGTGATCCATGCTATCAGGTTAAGAAGATGAAGTTTCTAACCATTAAAATTCACTGGCAAATTCAGTGAAGTTAAGTGGCTGTGTTGGTCTAATTATGTCAGGATGTCATCTGGGTCACATTCACAGGACCCACCAGATTCAGGTTTTGAAGGTAAATCACCAATATGAAAACTTGAGATGGTTGACTCTGCATGCCAGCCAACAGCTTCTGTGATATCTCGTGTCAAAACATTCTGTTTGAATGGGAAGCTCAAAAAAATCGCTTTAATTTCAAGAGCTGCAATATTTATGAAGCAACTTTGATTACTGATGATACCAGAATATGCTGAGCACATAACCAGCTTAAGCCAAAAAGACAGTTTGAGACATGATATCCTGCTTTCCTGTCTTCACGGGAAGAATGGGTCTTTTGTGGTTGCCATGACTTGTAGTAGAGCTTGAAGGTGCAGACAGGATCTGGCAAGGCCACTGCTCTCAACTTATCCGTAGATGAGATGGAGTACATGCCAACTCTCTGACTGCCCACTGACTGGATCTTGGCCATGATGCCTGGTTCTGTTTTGAGGATCACCAAACCATCCAATCTGAACTGAAGATAGTTTGGGTTGACATTCTCCCTGCATGCTGAAGCTAAAGGTATCAGGAAAAATGTTTTGTATGAGAACAACTTCAGTGAGGTCCTGGCTCATGGCTCAAACTTCTCTAAGTTGACCCATGTTAGAACCCAGGAGATATACCTTTTTGGAAACAGGGTGAGTGATTTCCATCTATTCAAACAAAAATTGGCTATATCTCTTTAGCATGACTGATACCTCTACTGCCATGGTGCCTGAATATGTCATAATTGGTGCCAACTTTGTAGGGCCACAGGAAAAGGTTTCCCAGTTGAGGGTTCAAGGATCTAAAAATGGTCAATGGTACTGACTCTATACAGAAAACATGCCACTTTCTTTTGTGAATGGTAGGCCTTCTTGCCCTTGAGATACTCTCCTGAATCAAAGGTCTGAATTCTTATTCTTGCAAGGCTGTCCTGACGAAGACCAAGAATAAAGAAGTCAGTTGAGGCAGTGGTGAAACACCTGCAACCATGGTTATTTGCCAAGATTCAGTTTGCTGCAATCTAATTGGGTGGATATATTGCTAGCAAGAGTAGATTGTTGACCCAGGCTTGTTTATCTTGCAATTCTGACACTGCATTTCCTGTATTAATTTTGATATTAAGAACTAGGGGAAGATAAGCAAAGGTCCATAATCCCTCCCAAATGACTGACAGTACATCCATGGCCCAAACTGCTGCATCCAGGACTGGTGAGACAATGGTAGGCAGCTTGTGGTGCCACCTTGCTGCAATAGGTTGATTATCAGATGCCCCAATGCACACAAATCCAATGAAGAAAATGATGGATGAAGGAACGATTCCATAGGTATAACCTGGCCCTGTAGGGTCAGAACATTGGAAAGAAAAAACCGAGTCTGCCAGGAATGTGTCTAATTTGCACGTTATCTGGAGTCAGTAGCACCAATGAAACTGCCAAACCACTGAGGATGTAGGTCACCACTACAAAATTGTTTAACATAACCAGGAACAACTTCCTCCTGAGTCGGTCTTTCCAGAAGAGGCATTACAATAGTCCTTATTTGCCGAAAACTGTATCATAGCCTGGCAGAAATAGATCAATCCACTGTGATCAGAGTCTGGCACACACAAATAGGCTGTCTGTGGGTGGTGGGAGTGAGACTGTAAGACTGGCAGAGGCAGCCAACTCATTAGCCATTGTATGGTGTTCTGCTCTGGTAATGACTTGACCATTGATTTCCAGGCATGTTGGTTGGCCGGTTTTCTGGCATCAGAAAATCTCTCATGAGGCCAGATCCAGCATGGAGGATGTGTCAATATTTCAAACCAGCTTCAGTGTGCCTTGAAACACATTCTTAACCACCTTATAAAACAGTAACACAGACATGCTAACCGCTATTACATTCTTATCGAACACTGGAAATTCAGTATGGTAGATTGAGGAATGTGTCTTGTAACAGCACAATGAAAATGTGATCGGTATCTGGTTTTCTGAAAAGAAGGCTTTAACATTCCCTGGACTACAAATACATTTTAACAGCTGATTGTTTATCTCCATGAATTCTGCTGACTGAGAAAGCAGACACAAAAGAGACTCTTCCTCATCATCATTGTCAACCAAAGCTTTGACTATATAGTCAAGCATGGCAATAGTTGGTGAAAGGCATTCCAAAAGCCAGTAAAACCCAGAATATCTCTTCAACGGCAGCCTTAAAACTAAACTCAATCCTCTTCAAGGCCAGATTGGAGAAGGGCTATTGTTTGGACACATTCCTCACATTCACTACTCCTGGTATTCATCTGCTACCATTTCAGGATGTTCTGAGGTAATAAAGACAATGCCATCATCCCAAAATAAACTGATGTTATTATCCTGTGGGTAGGCAACAAATATAGAAGAACCCAGCACTGCTGGATGATTCTGATGCACTTGGGCAGACAATTGGTTAGCCAAGAGAATGTTTGTTCCAGTTGTCCGATGTGTGGAAGCTAGACTGGTCAGCTTCAGTACCAGTCATTCTGAAGCCTGGCAAGATTTTCCAATACCGTCCCTGTCCCAATCTGCATATGTAACCATTGGATTGGCTATAAGGACGAATATTTCGTTAAGATTCCCATCCTTATATATATAAAGCCATATGTCTTACTAAATTTTGGATGTATCACTATGATCCCCATAATCAAGTCTGGAGTGGGAAGGCTGGAGTGGGATGGCTGGAGTGGGATGTCTGGAGTGGGATGGCTGGAATAGATGGATGGCCGGTTTAGCTCCAGAAAGTGAGACAGTACTTCCTACTGGATCCACTGTTGATCTCACAAACCAATATAAGGAAGTGAGTGCAGCTACCAGATACTACATGCACATATGTACATTAAAATAATATGAAAACCTTTATAATCTTTTATTTAAAGGAATTAAAATAAATATTTTATTACAGTAATGAAACTATGTTATGAAATAGCTGAGCTTTTTTTTGTTCACTAGGAATGTATCAGTAAGAAAACTTGGAAGGGGACTTTCTGTATCACATGTAGCTTATTTGTCTTTAATTTTCTATTGGCACAACCATGAAGTCCCCAAAACTTGGTACCACATGAAAAAAAAAGAGAAATCAGAGTATTTCTACAATAAGTTGTTAAACAAGAGTTTGCTATGGGCAAGTAAATATTTTGTCACTTGTCTGACAAGACAAACAGAATTTGCACAGATTTTTCAGCATCTGAAACGTATGTACAGACATAGATGGACAGAGGTTGTTGTTGTTGTTGTTGTAGGGTTTAACGCCATTTTTCAGCACGCGATAGGCTATACATGGCGGCCAGTATTAATGGTGGAGGAAGAACCCAGGAAAACCCCGGAAAGAACCACCGACCCACGAGAAGCTACTGACAAGCTTTCTCACATGTCCACATTAGCCGAATCCGAGACTCGAACCAACGCAGACAGAGGTGAGATGGCAGTGATCCGTAACGAAGAGCGCTTTAGACCACTCGGCCACTCGGGGCCCCTGGACAGAGGTAAATGCCTGACAACTGTCATGTGGGGGGGCATAAAAATGATTCACACATCTTCCTATCCACTCATACAAGTAATCCTAAAAACATAGTGGACTACTTCATGATACCTTAGCTATCTCTATGTTCTCCAGACTCCCTGTGATTGTAATGGATCGATGGCCATCTCTGTAGTTATCCCTTGTCCTATCAATGTAAATCTTTGTGTTTGATGCTCGAGAAATCTGCCGCACAGACTCACCATTACGTCCTGTGATAAAAAAAACACATGAGTTTTGCAGAGTTTTAATCTCCAAACCATATCATGTTTCGCTTTGACTAGGTAGTTTGTTTCTTGTTACTAGATTCATTGATGAAATGACTTGTGACATGAGGAAACATGATTCCCACAAGTATACACACTCTAATGGCATAAATCAAATTATGGGAAACCACAATAAAACTGTTACTTCAGTCCTATTATTCTTTTCAAACTACAATATATCTATGATCTTGGGTATATGATCTTGAATTATCCATTCTATACTTTTGGAATCATGCTATGCTACGAGGCATATGATTTTCAAAAATCTTCAAGACAAAATCTTGCAATTCTTAAAGATATTGCTGTCAGCACTGCTGCCTACATGGGATACCATAAATGGGATACCATACATGGGATACCATAAATGGGATACCAATGTCTGACAATCTGCTCACACAAGCAAATCGAAGGGTCTAACAAATTTCAACATCTGACAGCTCGTAACCTGTAGGGATCTCAGGAAAAAAGCAGGTAGTCCAAACTGAATGCAATAACACACAGAAGATGTTTTAAAAATAATAACTAGTTTGCTGAAGGACAACTTTTCCATTTATGAAGTATATGAATAATTGTTTCTTTTCTTTTATATTTAAAAGAAACACGTAGAACAAGATGATACTATCATACAGTAGTCACTGAGCTGTCGGATTTAAATACATTCTAGTCTAGATTAGAGGTGCATGGTTTTACTTGTATACAGGTTACTGCAGTATTTTCTCCAGTAGTATGTACAATGATATTTTTTCAGTATACTGAAACGTTGGCACTTTGCATCAGTCAGGAAATTACAGAAATTCCCAAGAAATCTTGTCATGAATTGAATATTAACTGTGTTTTGTTTATTCATGACAAAAGTTTTAAAAATAATTTTTTTTTTATGAAGCAGTTGTATTTGTCACAAATTTATGATGAATATTACAAATACAAAGACTTAATTAGATATCTGACAGGTGTAAAGTATGCCAATGCAGTGGCCAAATGGAATGTGGAGTCACCTATTTTGCGCCAAATCCAACTTTCAGACATTTTTTAGATTAAAATGAAAGAAAAAAGAAACCATATGTCATGTTTAGTTATATACAATCATATATGAATGTGTTAAGTATATGTATTCCTTTGTAAGACTGTGAATCATCCTACAATTTGCGTAAGATCACTAATTATTTCCTCGTTTGTTTAGTAAATGTGTTTTATACTTACTGGGCCTATCTAATAAAGATCTTGTCTATATATAAAAAATTGCTAGAAAGTCGTAGCTTCCTATTTTGATCCAGAGTCTTTTTAATGTCAGCATGATGTATTTCACAGTATCAGCTATAGTGTAATCTTAATCATCCCACTTTAGATTACAATTTATAAAATTATTAACATACGCATAGCAAATTCATCTACTTTAATTTGCTGGTCATTTAATATTTGGGCCAATGGCTGTGATTTTCTTTAGATCTGAAATATTTTCCTTTATTTCTAATATAATGAATAAAAAATGGTGTTATTCTGCAATAAATCAGGGCAAGATTTTTTTTTCCAGCTACTGACAAATGAAAATTAAAGAAAAAATTGTAAGGGTCCCTACCAAAGAACAAAAAATTGTTGGTCCCTAATATAACTGGGGTATACCATGGTACATATCAAGGTACATTAAGAAATACAAATTAAGAGTACAAGACGTTTCATGGTACCTAGCTCTAGTCTAGGCCAATTATTATGGTAGCCCTCTGAGTTCTGGGCACAATTAATTAGGGTATTGGAACCTGTTTCAAACGTGGCTAATACTATCTAATACTTTATTTATCTTGTGTGTGGCCCCGCTAAGACGGTAAAAAATATCATTACAAAACTATTTATTCTTTGTGTTTAAACAAAGCACCTACATTCATTATATTTCTCATCAATTTGTACACCGCTCCCTTGACAACTCGCGCCCAGATAACTCGCGATCCCGCTTATAACGCGGTGTCTGTCTTGGCTCCCGATTTTTTCCAGAGAAAATGTATTTAAAATATCTTTAAAATATGCTGAACATGAAAAAATTACGATAAGAATTGATAAATTAAACCTTGATACATTGCTCGTTTTATCATCGAAAATGGTGATTAATGCCCGTAAAAATATAATCCATATTTTGAAATTTGCAAGTTCTAAAGAAGAACTAATTTCAGAGATCTCGAAAAACGCTTAATTACGCGTATTTGGACGCCAATTTTTGATCTGGGACGCAGAAAATCACTGAGGCGGGAGTCCTCTGTATGCATGTAATAGGTGCGCGGGAAAATTCAAAGATTTTCAGGTCCTGTTTCAGCCACCTGCTTTGTGGGGAAAATGTGTTGATCAGTTAACTGTGCTGATATTTACAATGACAGAATTCAGTGACTGAAAGACTCTTTGATGTACTGTTGCCATTTTATAAAAGTACATGAAAAAAAAAAAGAACATGATGCAACAGCTAGGCGGCTAGTTCAAAGGCTTTGACTGGCGGCCAAGTGAGAAAATGTACTGATATTTAGTGATTGAATTCAGAGACAGAAAGACCCAGTTTTAAAATCCTAGCGAGACCTCTGTTTAAAGATTTCATATATTATGTAAGTTTTTATGATAAATAGTTGTCAGTATACTGTAAATAAACAGTCTGGTAAAATAGCGATCAATGAAAACTTCTGGTAAATGCTAACAGGTGGCAACAGAGAATGAAATAAACACCAATTAAACGTCTTCCTGTGTGAAAGTCACGTTCTAATCCTTTAATTCCATTTCAGTGTAAACATTATAATGACAACATATTCTGTTCATTGAAAACATGAAAAGAGTCCATCGACTGTCACATCGAAACCCGTGAGTACTTCTGTGAGAACCTAATTACATGTACATGCCGGCTTTGTTTTGATCAACAACTTGGGGAAGTGTTTGTTGCATTAAAAAAAAAATCGATTACAAGAGACCTCGGGTGCCGGATTAAGGGTCTTGGAGCTGCCTTTGACGTAAAGCAAAACAGTAACAGTGACAACGACGATGATAGTGACTTCGAATATTTCAGTGAAACTGATGTCATTAATGCCGAGGCTGTTTGGGAGAAATTCGTACAGACTCATGGTCCTGAGATGGGCATTTCTCTTGATGATATGGAGGAGTGGATTTGTGCTGACAATGATTGCCCCACAGCCGAATACATGTCAGATGAAACTATAATTATTTCTATAGCGAACAAATTTTCAGCAGAAGACGATTCTAACTGGAGTAACACAAGTGTTGAAAGTGATGTAGACGCAGATGTTGCACCCCCCCACCCCTCTGCACAGGAAGCAATCAAATATTTTGATATTGCCATAAAGTGGCTGGAGACCCAAAATGTTAACTACGTAAAGCTCATGCAGTTGAGAAATCTGAGGGATTTTGCTCGGCGGCAGAGAAACCAAGGAGTAACAGACAAAAAAAAAAATTAACTGATTTTTTCAAAAAGTGAATTGATATTTGTCAAGCGTGGCACAAACGGCAAGTATTAACTTGTTCTAATTTACGTTGTTTTAAATTTGTAGACCAATAAAATATGTTAGTACTGATTAACCCTTGTTTTTTTGTTTTCCATTTTACTTCTATCGCATTCAAATCTATCTATCGTTCGATCGACACTTTCTCGAAAAAAGTCAATCTTTTGTATATAAAAAAACGTCTAATTTGGATCAAACAATAAAACTAGAATGTATCCAATTCAACATAAAAATTAGTGACGTAGTACACAATGTGTGAAGTGGTACACATGTTAAGCGAACGGAAACCACGTGGAATAATGTTTTCGATGATCGCCTCAATATACTGTAATTTATCCTGAAATTAATGTTGTCCTATGAGGAAATAATAAAGTACACCGTTATGAAGAGATATTTATTAACAGTTAATCTCAGAACGATTATAAAGTGAGTATTCAACAGTATAATCTGCCTACCCCCCCCCTTATTTTTTCGTTAAGTCGTCAATCACTTTATTGGTTTTGGGCTTATTTTATAGGTCCCTCGATAACTCGTGCCTCACTTATAGTGTGGTCGATGTTTCTGGACCCCGATGTACGCGAGTTATCAAGGGAGTGGTGTATTTATAAGTGGCATTACAAACACAAGTACGGTAATTTATTTTCTCATCTCACCCAGCTCCTACCTCAACCCATGACTCATACCCAACTCTAAAGACTCAATGTAACAGCAGAACTCCTACCTGAACTCATTGCTCTAAGAATAATATAAATATAATTTTCTGCAGACACAACAAGTGATACCCACAAAAATAACTGAATTTACAGTAGCAAAATATACAAGGTCCAACACAATGTCAGAGGCAAACCCAACCTCTAATACAACCCCTGAGGTAGCCCAACTGCTATCATAATGACAGAGGCAAGCCTTAAGATAAACCCAGATGCAGGTCCAACCTATAGTATAACCCATGGGGAAGACCGAACTTCGATCATAATGACAGAGGCAGACTTTAAGATAAACCCAGAGGCAGGTCCATCCTATAGTATAATGCATGGGGAAGACCCAACTTCGATCATAATGACAGAGGCAGGCCTTAAGATAAACCCAGAGGCAGGTCCAACCTATAGTATAACCCATGGGGAAGACCCAACGTCGATCATAGTGACAGAGACAGGCCTTAAGATAAACCCAGAGGCAGGTCCAACCTATAGTATAACCCATGGGAAAGACCCAACTTCAATCATAATGACAGAGGCAGGCCTTAAGATAAACCCAGAGGTAGGTCCAACCTATAGTATAATCCCAAAGACAGGCCCAGTCTCTAACCTATTTCCAGAGGTAGGACAAAACTTTAACATAACCCAAGAGGCAGACCCAGCTCCTTATATAATCCACAGACGCAGGCCCTATCCTTAACCTAACCCCAGATGTAGACCCATCCCCTAATATGGACCCATGAGTCAGAACCAACCTCTAACATAACCCCAGAGGAAGACTCAATGTAACATAACCTCAGATGCAGGTCCAACCCCTAAGAAACTTCCAAGTATTGGGGTCATTTCATTACCTTGCATCAATGATAGTCTCTTTCTCAACATAATAACTGAAGAAAAACTGCTACAGGTAAACAAGTAAAACCATCCATTTTTATATGATCATGAATAAAACAAACAAGTGGCACATGGGCATCATGCATTCATTCACAATACAGTAAATCCTGTTATGTAAGACTGCCCCTTCTGCCAATAGAAAGTGGTCTCTCAAGACAGGTGGTCTCTCATAACAGGTTTGTACAAAAAGAGCAGTTTCCAAGGTCCAGTTTCAGAACAATTTAAAGAAAAATAACCACAATCACTGTACATATATTCTATTCTTTATTAACAGTTCTTGCTAAAATATTGTACGCATTCATCTAAAAACAAAATTATATCGTAATAAAGATATACTTTGTTCATTAAACACGAAATCATATCTACATTAGAAGATCACATATTTTAACATACAAAATCGTTTCTGATTTACTCCTTTTCCTTTATAACAACCTAAATTTGTTTTACCAACATTTAACCCGCTTTTTTTGCGAGTGGTCTGCTCTTTTTTACTTCTTTCAGTTACAATAATTATTTTCTCCAGCCTTAAAATTTGCCTCTTTTTAGTTGGGAGGTTCAACCATTGTTATTAAGGTTCTAGGTGTTAACATTATTAGTGCTCAGTTGTAATATCGAGCGTAAAGATGGTTTTAACTGGGCTTTGGGAAAATACGAAAAATCTATACATGTGCATTGCATATCTATCAACTAATGAAATTAAAAAAACAATTATCTCATCCAGAAACAGAACCATTTACTCAGAGACAAAAGTCAACAGCTTCATTCAAAGAAGACATATAGGGATTAACTCTATAAACAAAATGTGTAACCTGGTCACACCTACTTGAATAGATGACAGCTTTGTGACTGGAATGTAACCACTTAACACATTAACCCCTAGCAACAACTTAACGAGGCAGGAGGTAGCAGCCTACTGCCGAGCTCTGTAGTGTTATGGTGATGCATGATACACTAAAGTGGGTGGTATTATAGAAAGGTAGACAGATGTAGCTATACAATGATACCAAATAATCTGGAATATCTAGTTGCACTACAAATACAGATTTTAAAAAACCTCATTTTTTTGACCCGACTTTTTTCTACCCAAAATTTGCCTGTGGTCGGAATTCGATTTTGTGTCAGAATTTTAGACTTTTTGGTCTCAGATCCAGGGCAAACCGGTATGAACTGCAAACAGACAGATGAGCCTTTGCAAAAAGTAGGATAAGATGGGCATTTGGAATAAAGAGTGGTCTCAATACAAAAATAATGGCTCCATTTAGCAAAAAAGAAAGAACTCCAACTTTTACCCTTCTGCTCATGCACGAATCAATTAGCCAATGAAAAATGATGTTTCTAACACAACTAGGCAGTATGTTATTGAAAGATCACTGGGAATTTGGTGTTTTCGGATTTATTCAGAAATAGCTTTCAAAATGTGTTTCCTACTCGATTTTCAGGTGAAAATGACAAAAACCTCCAGGGGTTAATGAGTTAACATCAGGGGAAGAAAAAGAAAAAAAAACATCACAATTCTTGAACACTATCAACTGAATCCCGCAAACGGTTCTCTCTTGCCGGTTTAATAGACAATGACCTTATCCACCCCCAGGCAATACCAATGAACTCTAAAGACAAACAAAATACACAACCACTACATCAATTTTGGCATAATAGTGGCAATTCGTGACATGTACATTAGCCTGGTTTACGGACTGTAGCATCTATCACTGGTAGCCACAATCCTTTATTTTTAATTATTCCTTTTATGTTTGTTTTTTATCAGAACAATCAATACTAATCAAGCGGTCATTGTAACAACTGATTACATATAGATCAGTGGTGTCTATGTTCTTGCAATAAGATTGTTCATAGGGAGAACAATGCAGTGAGCATACGAAGCAGGGAACCAGACTAAGAAATAATCTACATGTACGCTAGTCTGATTTACAACAGAAACTATAAAACAATATAAGTATACCTACAAAAATTTCAGATATCGGTAACCAGCTTATCATTTTTAGAATGGTATGAGTGGTCATTGGTACATGGATTAAATAAAGGTTGGTGGAGTTTATCCTCGCTTTTGTGATGTGGTTGTTCATAGAAGTGTCAAAGTTCTTTCCGGGGTTTTCCCAGGTTCTTCCTCCATCATTAATACTGGCTGCAATGTATAGCCTATCGTCTGCTGAAAAATGGCATTAAACCCCACAACAACAACAATAATTTTATAATCTTCATATGATAATTGTCCTTGATTAAACAAGTCACCCTCTATAAATAAAGTATTATTATTATTATTATAAATTACTTTTTCCCTGTGTGTCTGACAAACTGCTATATCAAGATTAAGACATGAAGGCGTCACCTTTAGGTGTTAATTACACTTTTTATGTATTAAATCATGTAAGATCTCTACTTGGACACATGTCTAATCATGTAAGATCTCTACTTGGACATGTGTCTAATCACGTAAGATCTCTACTTGGACAATCAAACTCCTACTTACCAATAATCCTACCAATACATCTGGCGGGTACCTGCATCTCAGTGGTAACTTTAACTGGCTGATCAGCTAGAATTTTACGAACGAGACATTCAGCAGTCTGTGTACTTTCTGGAGTCCCTCTAATTAGGATAGTACGATCTTCATCCTCCTTCCCACTGTCATCTTTAAAATTGATTCTAGCACCACTGGTCTCCTGCAACTGAATTTTGTATTATTAATTATTATTATTATTATTATTATTATTATTATTATTATTGTTGCTGTTGTTGTTATTATTATTTTTATAATTATTGAAAATGGTCAATTGTCAATATGCCTCTTATCCAAACTTCACACTAAATCGTTATTAAAGGAGGGTGATTACTGGACAAATATCTTTTTCCTTCAGAGCTTGCAATTTATTTCACCAAACAATTATTTACATCACTTAAGTAGTCTCAATATTTGTGTTGCATTATTATTATTATTATTATTATTATTATTAATGAAGTACATCTATTCTGAATCATTGGCACCATTGAAAACTTAAATTTGTGACTACAAAAATATGAAGAATTCCAAGAAATAATGCTTTGAAAATACTTGGAATAATAATGTAATGGTAGTTTTTTTTATGCAAGTGACCTTAAGTAAGTACATGTTTATTTAATTATGGTAATCATGCCAATATAGCATTGTAATAGGAAAATACACATCAAAGAACTACACCAGTACTGGTTGTAAATCCACTTTTAGATTTTAAAACAGTTACATATAAATGGTTTGAATTAAGCTAATGTCAAAGGGGTAGTAGCAGTGGTATGGCCTGCTGACAAAATTCCTTCTTCACCCAACCTTAATTGTATTACTGCCTGACATATCTACCAATTATAATCCCAGAGACGTGGAACAACCAATTTGCCAAAGTTGACAGTGGAATGAATCATGTGTTGAAATTACAAGTTGTATTAATTTAGAAACATAATACTAAAATGGATCACTGATGATCACTAAAATGGATCAATGATGATCAATAAAGTGATCACTGATGATCACTAAAATGGATCACTCATCATGGATCTAGTTTGCTCTTTATTCAGCATTTAATTTATATTATGGTAATTCTATAATGATTATATCATCAGTTACGTGAACATGTGACAGTTATGTGCTTAAGCTATCTATAAAGATCTGTGTGTGTGTGTGTGTGTGTGTGTGTGTGTGATTTGGATTTTTAATGTAGCTCTAACAATTATTCAGTAATATTGCTATGACATCTGCAGTGTGGCAGTTTATAGTGATATCTAGCACTGGGGCATCATGCCGCAGACATGTAGCATGATGTCCCACCCAGTCACATTATTCTGACACCAGGTCAACCAGTCCTAACACTAACCTCTTAATGCTGAGCTCATAGTGAGGCAGCTGTTAGTAATAGTTTTGTAAGTCTTTTGTATGACTCGGCCGGGATTTGAACCTGCACCCTCCAGCATCTAAGATGGATGCACCAACCACTAGGCCACCCAAGTGGTCTATATATGAAGAACCATCAAAACATTATTGTCTTTTTATATTAATTACATCACTTTGTATGATCAGTAAAACAAGGTACCTTTTTATATTAATTACATCACTTTGTATGATCAGTGAAACAAGGTACCTTACAGCACTTTGTATGATCAGGGAAACAAGGTACCTTTTTATATTTATTACATCACTTTGTATGATCAATGAAAGAAGGTACATTTTTATATTAATTACATCACTTTGTATGATCAGTAAAACAAGGTACCTTTTTATAAAAATTACAACACTTTGTATGATCAGTGAAACAAGGTACCTTACAGCACTTTGTATGATCAGTGAAACAAGGTACCTTTTTATATTTATTACATCACTTTGTATGATCTGTAAAATAAGGTACCATTTTATATTAATTACATCACTTTGTATGATCAGTGAAACAAGGTACCTTTTTATATTTATTACATCACTTTGTATGATCAGTAAAATAAGGTACCATTTTATATTAATTACATCACTTTGTATGATCAGTAAAACAAGGTACCTTTTTATATTTATTACAGCACTTTGTGTGATCAGTGAAACAAGGTACCTTTTTATATTAATTACATCACTTTGTATGATCAGTGAAACAAGGTACCTTTTTATATTTATTACATCACTTTGTATGATCAGTAAAACAAGGTACATTTTTATATTTATTACATCACTTTGTATGATCAATGAAACAAGGTACCTTTTTATATTTATTACAGCACTTTGTATGATCAGTGAAACAAGGTACCTTTTTATATTAATTACAACTTGCTAGCTGGAAAGCCAAACTTAATGATATCATGCAGAATTGTAAGTCTGGATATACTTACAACATGGATGAAGCAGCTTCATTCTTTAAGTGCGCTCCAGACAATACTTACTGCATCTAAGGTCAATCATGCACCGGTGGGAAGCAAACAAAAGTCAGTTCTCAGTTCTCATCATATCAAACATGACTGGCAATGACAAAATGATGTTTCTTATTGGCAAGTCAAAGAGACCTTGCTGTTATAAAAATGTACACCATCTTCCTATGGATTACCACACAAACACAAAAGCTTGGATGACATGTGACATTTTTATGGAAAGATGAATGTACAAGGAAGAAAACTTGCCTGCTTTGGATAATTGTTCAGCACATCTGCATGTGGACAGTCTCCAACATGTCCAGATAATTTTGGTCCCACCTAATACCACGCCACTCACGCAACCGATGGATCAAGGAATCATCCGGAACCTATTACTATCGAAAACTTCTTGCCCACAAGAAGCTGGCAGAGACGATCAGCAAGAAAATGTTAAGGACGATTGCCTTGGGGCTCTGTACAACTTGAGAAAACTTTGGAGGTTAGTGAAGCCAGAGACCATAAAGAACTGCTTTTACGCATGCCTTCTTTCCTGAAAATCAGGAATTTCATGGATTCTCCCTATCAGATATCCATATAGTCTTGATGAAGAAGGTTTATATAAAGCTCCTGGCATTCAGAAAGATGCTGAGACAGATGCCATGGAACAGAGCCAAGAAGCTCTAGCTGATGACAAGATTACTGCTTCAGTCGAAATTAATTTGGTTTCAATGGAAGGCAAGAAAGACAACATTTTGGATAATGATGCTGTTGATGAGTCTGAAACAATGCCTTTGCCATGTGTTTCTAGCAGAGAGGTGTGTCCAATGTGCATTTGTTTGATCAGATTTTGTTCACAATCTCATTGGCATTATCAGAAGAAGCACACTGTCATTTGGAAAGTTGCAGCAACTTGTACAGACAGGACAACTGTCAAGGCTAAAACAGAAGAAGCTTCTGTTATGCACATTTAATTTGTTAGTTATTTCACAATGATTATAGGTTATGCATAATTGTATTCTGGACTTGACCTTATCCAAAATCAAGTTCACTGTGTACCTGACTAGGAATACTATTTTGTATTATGTAAACAAATAATACATAGTTAATATTACTCAATAAATATGGGTTAAATATTAGGCTCATTATCAACAAGGTAAACATGTTTATTTGGGTCTGGGTCTATGATATTGGAATTCCCCAATAAAGAACCTGTTGTACCCAATGTTTCCATGTTCTTTATAAACTATATTAACACATTTTATCTGTTTATAACTTAAAAATTTTACAAATGAACTCTGGACATAAATCCTGACTCTACTTTTGTGTCTTAGTTTTTTTATTTAATCTTTCTACTTGAACAATTCATTCTTGCAATAACATCAGAAGCAAAATCATTTATATTGTTGCGTTTTTTTTATTATTTGAGTGTAAATACTTATTCAAACTATTATTCTATGGAATTATAATGTACTCAATAATATTCTTGGACAGAAACATTAATTTGGAACTATAGTGGATTCAGTCAAGGACATCAGGGATTATATAATTGTGATTAAATGGAAGACAGTCAGCACATCATAACACTTTAGTTCACTGTTAAATTATTACATTCAAGACTACAGTCACCTCAACACCTTCAGTGCTGGATTTTAATTCAAAGATCACTGGAATTTAAACAGAACTTTATTCACTAAGACTAGTGATAGAATGTTTTGGACTCTTTGGGATTTAATTCACAATACTCTAAATTCATTTTAAATTTTCACAGTTTTTTAGGGAAATAAATTATTTGTTGAATTGGACACAGTATGGTTTCGCTTTGGGGTGGGATGAAAAGGCATAAATATACAATAGAAATGCCACTACCACAAATCTGATTTTTGTCCTCCAATACAGGTATGCAAAAAAGGATGAAAAAAAGATGAAGTTAATTTTATGTGGCCTACCTCTTTTATCTTTCGTCCCTGTCGTCCAATCACAGCACCTGCTGACTTTCTTGGAATCTTCATCTCTATTAAAGTGTGCCTTGAGGTCATTACCTTTTGACCTTCGCCTTCTTCATTCTCTTCTGAAAGCAGAGTATATACCTGATTTCAACAACTGTAATATCAAAAAACATATTAAATTTCTGGACATGAAAAAGTGTTGATTTAAGGCTTTATCTATCATATTAATTAAAAATATAAACTGAATTAAACTGCAAATTACACAGACCCTGACCTGCATGCATGATGGTCCAATTTCTGTTTCTTTTACTGATTAGTCCTAGCAAACTGATCTGCCAGAGCTGGGTCTGTGCTGTTTGAAGCTGGATAAGATTTATAAGGGAGTACATTTGGTGGAACCCTGATATAGCACAAAACTGTTTACGTACCATACTGTACTACTGATGAACAAGTCAGCTGCAGAAAATGGTGTATACCGCCTCCCCCCAACAAATGTGGGGAGGATAGAAGTGGGTGGAAATCTATGGACTTCCATCATGCAGCTATCAATTTGTTAAACAAGTACTTAAAACAGTTATTACATATTTAATATTTATTTTTATGTACCTGAAATCTGCAACATAAGGATAAATAGTTGAGTATGTGTACTCACCTATTAAATCTGTCTTCATCCAAGACATCAATTCCATCAAAAATGTGCATAAAGAAGCCAAATTTCTGTACTAAAAAAGATATTTGCTAGGTCCACTAAAATCCTGACATTTAATTTCTTGCTAATACATTCACACAAACAGGTGTTTTTTTCCTGCAACAGTCATCTTTACTGGAAATGTCCAAAGTTTCCAATTTCTAAAAAGAAACTTGTATTTAGGCTTGAAAAAAGTACATGTACTTGTGCTGAAAATTCATACAGAAGGTCAAAGGTACTGACCTGTAATGCTCTTGTGTTGAATTTCAACAGGTGTGTGTACATATAAATGGACTGGACCTAGTTTGGGAGTAAACCATTTGACTGTGTGGGTTCAGAGTGAGTTCTTTAAAAAATGTTGATTCATTCTCTAAATTAGGACAGGAAAAAAATAAAAACAAATAAAATAAACTATGTATTCCTTGAAACCTTTGTTTTATAACCATGGCTTTACTTTGCTGCATAGCAAAAAGTAGGGAGTATTATGTATGGTTCCACTCCTAACACTTAAATGGTTTGTTCCAGTGTTAACACTGGAAGGGCAGTTTTCTTTCTATATGTGAATTATCAGAAGCTGGAAAATAAAAAGAGTTAAGATGAAAGAGGGAGGGGATTGTTTTATGTGTGTGGCAATGATTAAAACTGCTAAAAAAGCAAGTCTATAAACTTGTTTCAGTGGGTATGTAAAACCACTGATTGGGCTGGCATCGATAATCTGTTTTATCTTAAAATAGTATGTAAATAAACTGATTTATAAATTCAGATAGGAAACCTTTTTAGACCACCACATGGTTTGGTTGACTTGTGAACACTAAATTTCAAAGCAAATTGCTTTTGTTTAACTCAGGACTTAATCCTGCAAGTGGCTTCAAACTTCTTTTGAACAGTAAAAAGATTATGTTTCTGTATATCATTATCCATTGTAAATACCCACTAATTAACAATATGACCCCTATTTGCTTGAATGATTACAGCAACACTAATTGTTAAGGTGCAAAGGGGTCATTTTTATAGGAAATGCAGAACAGCATTCACTGATCAGCTGTGATGACTGATAACACCACAAAGCCATGTGTGTATGTTGGCAGCTTTTGTCACATGTTCTTTTTACTTTTTTTTAATAATCCTTGTGTTATGTATATTTGATTTAATTATATCTGATTTAATATATATATTTATTTCAATTTAATTGTTTGTCAGTTTTAAATTTTTTTTATATTTTTCATTACATGATATTGTAATGTAAATGTATTCACTAGAAATTATATTTTTTTCAGAAAATAGTTTGACCTTGACTGTTAGTTTATAAACACTAGGTGTTGATCTAAATCCTGACCTTGTTTCAAATTTGTAGCATCCACATAAACAAGTTCTATTTTATTTTAAAATGATTGGTTGTTGTTGAGGTCAAGATGGGACTTCAGGTTTAAGATGTAAACAATTTTTTTAATTTTTTATTTCTTACAGTAAAATGATTGGTTTTCGTCAGGGACACTGGGTAGACATGATCTTTAACAAGTACTTAGCTTCTATAAACTTCCAGAAGATGATCACATGACCCCTTGTTTAAATTTTAGGATACGATATAACCTCTGTTTTGGAGAGTTATTCTCAGTAGAAGCTGGGCTGTTAACTGGAAGTTATATGTTGTGCTGTTTGGAGTTATTTCAAATTACTTGGTTTGGAGTTATTTCAAATTACTTGGATTCAAAAGAATTAATCCTGTTATTTTTCTGGAAAATATGTGTGCTCATGTAAAACTGTTGAAAAAAGACAGGCTTTTTAATAAAAATTTATTCAGTTATCAAAAACTGGAGTGATAATTTTTGTTTCTACAAGGAACTGTAGAATTCAACACTTCAGATTTCACCATATGTCATCGTCTTCCATCTTGGATTCTTCGTTGGGATTCGAACTTGAAATCAGTAGAACATTTTGTTATTAGGACTACTAAAATTTTAAATGTGGATTATTCTTGGATTATTTTTGGATTTGATTCTATAAAACCGTAAGTTCATACTATTTCACTTTTACAGAATTTTTCCAGGGAACAAATAATCATATTTTTTTCAAAGTTTGTTGTTTTCACTCCTTCTTGTGTTACTGTTTATTTGAGCCTAAACACGTGACATAAGACTTATTTTTATGATTTAAAAGAATATGCAGTGTGCACATGCATAATTATCTGCCAGAATATCAAGTAATTCTACATTTTTATGCTATTTATATGTAAATAATTCCTCACAATAACTGCTTCTGATACAAGAAATTTAAATCCAAACTCTAAAAATTCTAGAAGCTCTATTTGTACAGCTAGATACACATTGTAAATATCCTTGCTGTCATTAAATCTTTAGCACATTATAACAATAAATTTACTATTGTGTAACCATAATTGTCCTATTGTGTAACAATAAACTTCCTATTGTGTAACCATAATTGTCCAATTGTGTAACCATAATTGTCCTATTGTGTAACAATAAACTTCCTATTGTGTAACCATAATTGTTCTATTGTGTAACAATAACTTCCTATTGTGTAACCATAATTGTCCTATTGTGTAACAATAAACTTCCTATTGTGTAGCCATAATTGTCCTAATGTGTAACAATAAACTTTCTATTGTGTAACCATAATTGTCCTATTGTGTAACAATAAACTTCCTATTGTGTAGCAATAAATTTCCTGTGTCTCCAATTGCCAATGCATTCTTATACTACTATATTTTCATTGTCTACTTTTGATTTTGGCCTCATCGTCATTTAAAACGTGTGTGTATGCATACGTACATACCTATGTCTGTATGTATGTACGTTTACTGGCACCTGCACATTAATGGCCAATTAAATTGAAGAAAATAATGTAAACATTAAGGACTAAAAGATAAACGGTAATGATGTTATAATTATGTTGTTGTTGATTGAATGGTTTACAACACAGCAAAACAAGGTAGATTATTTAGTACCAAGATATTGACTTTCTCAAGGATGCACCACCGTATCCAACAATGGCTGATGAGAGGGAAAGATTAGTCACAAGTCAACACAGTTCTTTTTAAATTCTATAAAATGTATTTTAAAAATGCAAAATGTAACGGCAACAAAATATAAAATCCTTAAAATATATGGCCAAACTTTTCTATATAAACCACATTTTACCAAGATTTTCTCTGGCAGTAAATGGTCAAGAAAGTTCTTTACTGAGTTCATATTTTTTTAAAAACTTCTCTCGCCTGCAAAATTACCTTCTTCATCACTCTTCAACAGCCAATAAAGCAGGAAGGCAGTGGTTGGCAAAGCAACTGCAAGTAGTAAAATCTTGCTTGTTTTTTTGAGTTCCAACATCTTTAATATGGCTGTAAAAAGATCAACATTTCAATCTATGTTCAGCTGTGTACAAGTACAAATGAATATGTATACCATATACATCTGCTTACAAGTCCAAATGTAAATTGCACAGACCCTGATCTGCAGGCACACCATGCAAATGCAGATCTGGGTCTATGCAGTTTGTCAGGAGTAATCAGTATAACAAATAACATAGATCCTGATGGCAGATCAGGGTCATTGTTGTTTGCAATTTGAATTGACTTATAAACAAGTACAGATGGCATCTAACAAAAAATGAATGTTACCACTCATTATAATATGACTAAAGATATAATGGAGTGCCACCATGGATCCTATAGCCAAACTTCAACCAATGTACTTGAACTGGTGTATGAAATATATGACAATATGAACTGAAAGAAAACAACCTGAAGCATTATAATATCTTCATTTACTTTGTAAAGTATTATCATATAAATTTTGATAATTTTTACTACTCCATGGTGTCGCACATAGTTACATGTACTTGGTTGTTGCTATACCAAGGTATGGTACATAGTTACATGGTGGTTGCTATACTATTCTATGGTACAGTTACTTTGGTTGTTGCTATAACAAGGTATGGTACATAGTTACTTGGTTGTTGCTATACTATGGTATGGTACAGTTACTTTGGTTGTTGGTTGCTATACTATAGTATGGTACAGTTACTTTGGTTGTTGCTATAACAAGGTATGGTAAATAGTTACATGGTGGTTGCTATACTATGGTATGATACATAGTTATGTGGCTGTTGCTATACCATGGTTATGTAAATTACATTGGTCTTGCAATGTGGTGGTTACTATACCATGGTTAATTACACTGCACTGGTCTCACTATGTGGTGGTTCAGTACATAAAGGGGAATAGCTGGGTTTTGAAATTTTAATTTGAAATCATGATTGTGAAAAAATTCAGAGTGAACAAAAGTGTTCCAATGCCATAAACATGGTTTTACCCTTATGGTAAATTTATGGATAGTCAGTGTCAATACACTTAAATCTTGGGGCAACAATTCACTAGCCTAACACCCTGGACAACTAAACATTGTTGTTGGACAAGTATAATTTCATGTAACCAGTCAAATAAAAAAGACTGGGTTTAAGGATCATGAACTTAGTGGGGGAACATCGGAACTATAATATGTTTAAGTTTATCGTACCAATGCAACAGCAATTAGTAGCTCAGTAAGGAAGTATAATGCATGCACAATTCTGGTGACAAATTGGAGAAACATTGACAAGTAACTCATTATATTACTAAAATATGTGCAGATCATCTGCATTCTGTATGCAAATTTACTTCCTACAAATAAGACAAGAGGTTTAAAGTACACATAAGAATAATTAAAGGGGTCTGTCGGCATGTTTTAATTCACACATTTTAAACTGTTATGCTTTTTAACATTTAAATATGCAAAGAACTCTATCATCTGAAGGAAAAGGTAAAGTTTACACATGAATTTTATACATTGCCACATTTGTCTCATAAACAAAATCCAGTCTAGATCTGGTTTTGTGGGGTTCAAAGCCATTTATTAACACAGTGGCCAGTATATCTGGTGGAGGAAGAACCTGGGAAGAACTACCAGTCCAAAGGAAGCTATTGGCAACCTTTCTCACATACCCACTTTTGGTTAAACTGAGACTTTAATCCACACAGCCAGGGAAGCCATGTGATTGATCTCTAATTGCAATCACCTTACACCAGTAGGCCAGCCAGGTCCAATCAAGAAAAGAAAAAAATCACAAAATAAAAAATTCTCCCTGAACAAATTTATCATTCACTTATTTAAAAATACACTGTTTAAGATAAGAAATTCTAGCAAATATCCATATATTGCAAAGTCCATTTTTAAACACACAAAAAACAAATAATTTGTAACCTGGACACTATGTTTTGTATACTTCAATCAAAACATAACAATTCCATATGATTTAGTGTTTCTTCAAATCATAATGAAATAAACACTGTGAAAGAAAACTTACATATAAAAAATTAATTTATTACACTATGTTCAAAACTCTTAAAAGTCCTTGATCAAACTTACACAATGATTCACTCCCTTTCTGCTCAATAAGCAAAAATTTGCAAATATATAATAAATATTGTTTTAAATATTATCAAGGTCTTTTAATACTAAATAATTGATCGTTAATGATTTTCAACTCATCCCATATTAATATTTGTGATCTTTACAATAGTTATCTTAATAATTCATAACTTCATAATTTAACTTTAACTTTTTCTGTCTATTATTTTCACAATACTTCACTTAAATAATACACACAGAAATAAAACATAATCTGTCAAATACAGTTCTTTGTTTCATATATAAAAAAGCTGTACAAATGTCATTTCATCCAAGTTACAATATACAAAATAAAAAGCAAAAATGAACTTCAATATAATGGATACATAGCTGCCCGAAACCGAATACCAAACATTACCAGATAATTAATGTTGTTGCCTTTCGTAGCCTCAGTGTTGTTTATTTTTAAGCCCTAGTGAGTTTAGGTAAATACAGGATGTCAAAAATGTACATATTCATTTGAAGGTAATTTAGCAGCTTTTTTTATCTCAGGATATTTTATTGCAGATTACAGAAACATTCCAAAGAAAACAAATACAATGACATCCCATAACACTTGAATCAATCCATATTCATCAATTTCCATTTGCAGCAAGATAAACTCCTGCAATGCAACAAAATTACAAGCTGCTACAAAAATGACATTATCCTCTTTCATCAATCAGGTTACACAATAATGATGTTTTTCTTGAAGTACTAAAGAAAAATTTCCTTTTGAAACTGGCAGCTATAACAACAGCCATAATCTTAAATACATAATAACAACAGCCATAATCTTAAATACATAATAATAACAACAGTATCCTTCTTATTTCCTAAGCACAAACAATAAACTGAGAATGATCAATACTGATAACTGAAAAAAGACCTGTCATGTGCACCACATTACTTACAACAATACAATAAAATCATATTTGGCTAAATTTATCAAACCACCACAAGACATTTACGTTGGCCCCCCTTCATGAACGTCCTCCTAACCAGCGACCACCCACTTTATGGCCATAATCCCTTGGCACCAATGAGATTGTGTTCAAAAGTAACCCTCATGATATGGAACCCCTCGAGCATGATTAGCGGTCAGAATATATATTTATTTCATAAGGTAAGTAATCTGATTATCTTTACAGATGTCTGTTTCCCGATGTCAGGGTTTTGTTATTGAAAGAAACACTGGCTAAAGTACATCTACCACTAAAGTAAATATTATATCATGATCTAACAAAACCAATGTTGTCTTAGAGTTTTGGGCTTGATACAGTGGTCGAGTTCTTCTCCTTGATGATTATGACCGGACATAACTGTCAAGAACATAACACGGTCAACATAGGATAAATATGCATTTTGTGGATTAACACAGACAGAAACTGGGTACCAAAGACCAACAAGATATGTGACAGCACCTGTATTTCTTCCATTATAAATGAGGCATTTCATTTACCCTACAAAAGTTTCATCTGTATAATTAAATTGCAGCACTGTTCAATTAGCAACATAGGAATATACTGTCACAAATCTTTAACATGTCATCATATAAACAGAGATTACTTTAGAAGAAAAGGTAAACGTTACTAGACTCTATGACAATGGGGAGAGTTCAAGAGTTCTGGCTAAAATATTTTATGTTGGAAATACTCGAATAAACATCTTAACAGATAAGGAAAATATTCTGCAGCAGTGGGAAAATGGAGTAAATGGAAAGATAATGATCCTAAATGCCAAGCAAATTATGATGTTTTTTAATGACTCGCAATGCGCATACCAACAATACATGCTTAAGGACAGGGATGAAACGATTCATCGATATATTGATGCATCGATACTTTTGCTGTAACTATAAAAATATTGATACAAGGGATGTAGAATTGATTAAAAAAAAACAATTCTTACAGACAGTATGCAATCTATTTTAGTCTTCAGCAGTCATAATAGTTATTATTAGTTTGCCTTGGTATTCTATAAATTTAGGATTCATCTAAAACAGTATTTGCAGTCACAGGTACTCATTTGTATTAGCAACAATGAAAATGACTATTGAGAATACTTTCTCACCATCTAGAAATTAACATAAAGTAACATGGTTCTAAATCTGCTCCCCCATGCTAATTATCTTAACCCAGCAGCATTCCAAATGTGTTCCACATGTATAATGAAGTACTTTTCACATTAAAAACCACTTTAACGCGAAGTTTCTACACTGAATTGTATCTTGTCAACTTTGTCCAACTTGAAAGCTACACTACTTGCATGTCATGTTTTTAATGTTATTAAGCATATCGGATTATAAGAACTGGGAAAGTATTAATGGAAATACCAGTTAGTGATTTTCAGTCCAAAAATGGTATTGAATACGAGTTGGATATACATGTTAAATGGACAAAAAAAGATGGCATGATGGTCAGTCTCCCTTTCAGTGGTTTTCGAAATTAAATGTAGAAAGGGCAGAATATAGAGCCTAATTAAAGATTCAAGAAAGTAAGTTTATGTTAGTGAAAAATCCTATTTTGGAGCAGATGTACCCAAAAAAAAATATCTGTAAGCTCTGGAAAATTGTACATAACATTTTAAAAAAAATAACATTATAGAATTATAGGACTGGGCATTGTCAATAATTTTCTTTCTTCAACAAAAACAAGTACCTGTTGTTACACCTGTTTTTTGCATCCGCATGAAGTACAATGTGATTTATTTTGTTGGTATCAATCCTCATTCCCATACCCAGATTAGATGAGATTTTCTTTGCATGAGGAAATTGCATTATTTCTTCTATACTGAAGATAACATTGCAATGTCTTCCAAATTTAATTGAAATTGGTGATAAGATATTTTCATATCATTCATGCCTGATGGCTAAAGTTAGGTAAATGGATCTGGCATTAAATCGCCTAGTCTGTTTGAACGTATTTTTGCTGTCTGGTCATTGACGAGAATTGCATATTTATATGGAAACACAACCAGTAAGTAAAAATAAATAAAAGATCACTGCCTACCTTCCAAGGATGTAATGACCAGCAAGTTCATATGTATATCGATATTTATCATATTGCAGGCTATGTATGATGAATGATATTGATATGCAACACATGTCACCCCTACTTAAGAATAAGATTTATTAATGATAACTTGAAATAAGTCTGTTCTTAAGACAAAAAGAAATTTAAACTAATGTTACTTTTAAATGAATATATTAAATGCTATAAAGTTATATGTAGCTTTCTTACTACATACACATACATATTTCTGATAAATATAGTCCCCTACTGGAAGACCAGCCATCTTATATGGCCACTTTCCTGTTGCAGAAGGGGTGCCAATATAAGAGGGGGACCACTGTACTGCCATAGATATAAAAAAAAACAGGTATGTGATATTCTAACATTTGCGTAACATGGTCATTTAGTATTTTTGGTCTAGCAACAGGTATCATATAAATTCAGTTCTTAATTTAGAATGGTCAAAATAAAAAAAAATTCTAATAGAAATGCTGGCGAAATATTTAAGAGTCATGCATTAACTGGTTTCGTGATGTTAACAACTGTCTCTTAATATGGGCCCAATGCTCACAATAATAAATCTTATAGACTTGTGTGAAGCATTTGACCAGGTTGACGGGAGGGTAGGCGAGTACTATAACCAAATAATATTCAACATAGTCGAGATATTAATGGGATTAAATTAATTCTACTCAAGTTCATAAGAACTACTGTTTTTAAAGTCAGTGTCGAACTAAGTTATTTGTTTGGTAACGGGCACCGTGAGCTAACGACTTCAAATTGTGTGCATCGAAAATAGATTAAACTATTGTGCAGAAGCGAAACTTCATCAGCAACTAAAGTTCTTGTACAAACATTTTAAAGTCGATATGAAAATAAATTTACTTTAATTGAGCGTGTGCAATGTTGCGGATAACGTGTCATGACATCCAGAGTTGCAACGAAATATTAACGTATTTAATTTGACTTGGATGTACATCAATCGTGTGCTGCAACATACGGGCATCGACGGCTTCGGATAATTCTTAAACCTAAGTAGGGGTTCGGTCTGGTCTTGTTGATTGGGTCCATATTACGCGCTGATGTGGACCATGCGAAGTATTATTAGGTTTCGTCTTAGATGTAAATGTGGCATTTACAATTGCTTCAGATATGATATTTTTTAATTATCTCTCGGGTATACTGAGCTGTTCATAACTGCATTTTAAAGAAACAAAACACATTTTACCTTGCATTGCCAATTGAATAGTGAAATATTTTCAAAGCAACTCATCTTTGTGCAAAAGTAAAAATTTTACTTTAGTTAATTGAAAATTAATATATTTAATAACACACAAGAAAAATACTGTGAAAACAGGGCCGACGTAGGATCTTATTTGTTCAATATATTGACCTGATTATGTTCATTCTCATTGGACCCTTTGGGTCCCTGACACTCATCACGGACTCTACCCCCACCTCCACCCCATGACTTATGTTTTAGCTTGTATGCGACCCATGTATGTTTAGTAATTTAATTATCGTCGATGTTTCTTACTTGTGCTCGTAATTGTTGGTGATTTTCCAGCTCTGCCAGCACAATCTCAAACTCAGCCGCACTGATTATTGTTTCCTCGATAGCCACTGAATATAGTTTACTGATCTTAATGAGACTGTTTTGTGGTCTGCCAACAATTCTGAATAGAAGCGTACTCGGGAATGCAGTCGCATTGAAATTACTTTGCTAACGCCACCAGAGACACTTGTTACTCTCGATATAGCCCCGACGATAATTTCGATTGGTGCACGTACAATGGTTGATGTTGCCGCGATTCTATTCAAACCAATACCAACAGTCGTTGCAGCAGCAAGGCCGCATATAGCATCTACGACAAACACGCGCGCTTATATTTTATGATCAGCGCGGTTCTCTCGGTAATTTCATATCTCAGCAGTTGTTTCGCTGCGATTAATTTTTCATGTCGGTACGACTGACTGTCCATCATATTTGTTTATTTAAAAAAAATATTAATAATATAATCACGTATTTTTTATTGTACAACAGGCATAACCTATCCGGTCTCATCAAAACGCACATTCGCAATACGCACATGCATTGCTAGCCAAACGAACAGGACCTTGAGTTTTTACACGCACAACTGTCGTACAATTATTATTTTTTTTATAAAAAGAACCTCTGCCTCGGGAACTTGGTTGTTGTGCGTTCTAATGGCATATCGCCCCCCCCCCCCCTTCAAAAATACGCTGATTGCCCAAGCACTTTTAAATCTAATGACCGTCTTTGCACAATAACTGTTACCTAAGCAAGTGTGTCTTTGTTGAATAATAGTCAACCAGGTTTGTCTTTTGCTAGCCGGATTAATATTGGTTTAAAAGAATCAACGGGAAACGTAACCGGAGTGCATAAATTAGTAAATGCTATTTCGCCAATGTAGAAATAATGCTGGAGAGATTTTTCATCTGGTGCTGCAGTTAACGCTTCGGCTATTTCACGCTCACGTGCGTCGATTCCAAGCTGGCCTCGAGTTGTTAGTGGATCAGTGGTTCCAACAAGCAATTTCTACTTGACCCGTAACAAAATTATATCACAATTCAAAGGAGGGTTTGGGAACATCACTCTGAAGCAGATATTCCTCGACAAGTGAAGCAAAATTGTTAAAGATGTTAACATCCACTGCCAACTGATCTTAAATATAAAGATAGATCCATCAGGAAAAATGTTGGGTGCTTCAGACTGAATTTTGTCTCCGGTGACAAACGATGATGAAGAGCCAGCTGTGTAAGTTTCCATGTTAATAGTGCTTGGCCTTCTAATTACAGGTACATTACAGGTATTACAGCTACAAAATCGAGGTCAAAATGCCCTTATTATTTATCAATGTTCCCGTTCGACCCTAAGCGCCTTTAGTTCCGGTTAGGATAAACAAGTATGTTTCGGAGTCGAGCACCTTTAAAACGTAACCTTTAGGTTGATCAAAGCTTGTTTCATGAGGAGGAGCTAAAATAAGTTCACCGGTTACTAAGGCTACGTCAAATCTGTCTTATCCTTCTTTAATTAATATTTCTATAAATGTAAAAATAATATATCTCCATGATTATGTTCCTTGACATTACTTCTTGTGGTGATGCTGACGCGTTAGCGATTTGCTCATCCGCATATCGTTTTGTTTTAGCATTAGTATTATCAACATACCCACTGATAGAAGCAACCGACACACCAGAATCTCTGATTCCGCCTTTTTCCCGTGATCTCACCCATGCTATTTGCAACAGTGCCTTTCAACTTGGCAATAGAAACTTGAATGTTAACATTAGACGCTTTAAGTTTACCAGTTTGATCTTCAAAACTCAATAGCTCACCTGGATCGATACCAAAAACAATAAAACTCATTTAAATCCACTTTGGTGCAAATCGGCTCAGATCTACATTAGCATTATGTCGGCAAGTTATTTTAAGTCTTGCACTCAAAATATGTTTATCTTCGGGAATATCGTTTGGACAACCCAAAATTTTTTCTCAACGACGATTGTTCAATATTAACTTAATATTGCGGAGATTAATTGGCGATTAACGAGTCCTTGTCAGTCAACACCGACATTTTTTGTCTTACCTCATCATTGATTGGGGTAATGTCGTACGCCCAAGTAAGAAGTTATACAATACCCCCAATGTGATCCATGATCTGATGAAAACAAATGTGTTGTTCGTGGGCAGATCACCAAACTGTTGTGACCGGATGTTAGGACAGCTGTAACACACATGCAGCGATCTCAAGTATGCTTGATTCACTAGCGGTCACATGTGTACAAAAGGTCACAATGAATTATCGTTTCATTGATGAGATTGTGATCATCGTGGTAACGCTTTGGGTTGTATTTAACAAAATGTTACATGGAAGTACATATTTCATGCAAAACACAAAGTGTCTTCCCACGCATCGTCTCAGTTGTTTCAGAACACATCATCAGTGAATTAAATTTGTTCGTCGTATACATCATGAATATCTTCAACAAGTTCATGCATCATGATATGTGTCTTTGTAAATGATGTCACTGGTGAGCAATCGCTGACAAATCGATGAGACCTCATTGATGACTTCAGGAGGATTGTTTCCCACATGAACTGATCCTACAAGTGCTTCCAGTTGATCAGCAACGTTGTTAGTGTCACACAGTCCACCAAGGCATTTTCTTTCTTTACTTCGTCTGTCTATCCAGTTATACATGTCTTTTTCTTGCCCGCGTCTCGTTTTTACTTGCTCCTTAGCCCATTTGAATTTTTATTCCAATGCAGGCGTGGATGAAGGTACAGTTGCTACATGTCTTTGACGCAGTCGTTGTTGCCTTTGTTCTTCATCCGGTGAGGGTGTAAAAGGCCTTTCTCTGGGTTGTCGCATTGATACAGTTTTCGTTCGAACATTTCCTTTTTGGTTTTACGACTGCACACTGTCCAAGACGTTTATATTTTTCATTACATTTTTCTAGTTCATGCCACCTTTTTAATTGTTCGTATTCCCACCTTTTTATTTGCTCAGTGTGGTTCTTTTAGCGACAGATAGGCATGATTTTAGTGAAAACAGTAAGACCATCTATTGAGGAGATTAATGCATGCAATAGCTCTAAGATATTGTTATAGCCACTTGTTAAATTGTTCTTGAAGTTGACGTTCTTCCTTTTGCATACGCTGTTCCTCTTCCTTTTTGAAATATTCAGTGCCGGAATAGGGTTGCTCACGAGGTTGCATCACTGATTGAGTTGTCTCTCGCCTTCCCATAAAGTCGTGGATGCAAACGCAGCGGAGATACCTCGGCTGCATTAACAATGTTACCGGGAACACCATGGCGTAAATATCCTGGTGAAAAACACCTTCCTGTATACAATAGTGGGGTCCTTGTGCATGACTTGATTCTAAAAACCAACCAAAGACTGGTGAAGCACCTATCAACCGCATTGATGCTGAATGTTACCGGCCTGATTTTGCTTATAAAGCGTCAAATGATATCCTCTGACGTCAACACGCCGACGTGGTTCTCATCCATGACTTACATGAGGTTAATCCAACATTGGGAGAATGAACCACAAGATGGGTCTTTAAAGGAGGTATGAATGCCAATATTGCATTTGGAGGCAAAGCCTCTCATGGACAAAGTCTACTACGTAAAAGCAAATTATACAAACAATCAACAGACACGAAAAGCTGGACATTATCCAAAATATACTATAGCCCGAGAGGGTACTGGAGCGATGAAGCCGCCGAAGAAATGTTAGCCAGTACAGAAAAGTTTATTCATGGGATTGCTCAAACATGGCTGGCCAAACAAGCGCTGTGGCAAATTTACTTACCGGTAACAAGAAAAATTGAATGTGCTTGGTTCGATATCCAAACACTAAATGTGGTCCATCAGTCTGATTTGTTGTTTCTTTCACATGATCGTGTCTATGATATACACTGGAGTTTACGCATCTACAAGTACGAGTTAACCATTGTCTATGTAGGCAGCAGAGACGAAGAAGCGTAGCCGTTGACATCTAAAGATTCTACAAGTGTCACATATGCAATCGGACACATTTATGCACTCGGGCCACTCAGATGACCACAATTGTTACAAATGACTCATAGCAAAGAATTTCTCGGATCTGTTGTTGCTCTGTTAACCAGATACCGTGCGCAAGTTATTCGGTCAACAGTACATGCATGAATTGCAAATGAGGTTAGAGCGGTCTCAGCAATGGGAAACACATCTTCCATTAGTCAAAGCAGCATTCAACAATGAAGTCACACGTATGACAGTACTAAAACCAGCCAATACGATGATCAAATGAGTAAGTGGTCATTCCAATGGGGAGTATCTATCACTTGGTATCAAGTGGAGACAGTCTCACTTTGGTGTATCGGTATACACCCATGCAGTGGTTCTGGCATTGTACGTATTTGTTGTGCGTACAAACTCACTTTGATCTCGAAGACACTCTACGAACAGTTAGTGTTTGAGATCTTGCTGCACCAACACCCGAGGAACACCTTTAGCCTTTTGTTTATGTCGGAGCTACTGATCATAATCGGGGGCCCCGAGTGGTCTAAAGGGCTCATCGTTACGGATCACTGCCATGTCTGTGTGGGTTCGAGTCTCGGGCTCGGCTAATGTGGGTATGTGAGAAAGCTTGCTGGTAGGTTTTCGTGGGTCGGGTGTTCTTTCCAGGGTTTTCCCGGATTCTTCCTCCACCATTAATACTGGCCGCCATGTATAGCCTATCTTGTGCTGAAAAATGGCGCTAAACCACATTACAACAACAACAACTGATCATAATCGAGTACATTTTGTGTCGCATGTCAACACACTCTTTCAATTAGTTTAACCGAACATTCATCTTTGAATCGCAAACAACGTTTCTATTGACGTTACTAAACGGATACTCGCTGATATTTCGGATACTCGCTGATATTTCGGATACTCGCTGATATCGTTGACTACACTTTTTTGTGCCATGCCCGAGTACACGTCATGAGTGATGTGCTTCAGCAACGAGTCAATGTCGGTGTACCGCATCTTGACCCGATCAGCGATGTGCCTTCAAAGTTTGTCTTGTTTACTATCATGGACAATATGTACGCAAATTCATGGTTTTCCCCAAGCACGATTCTGTTCATGAGCTTGAAAAATCATAAGATTTGGTACAAATGAGGGTATTTGGCCGGATTCTTCAACGATCCCGCACTGACCCCCAAAAATATTTGTTTAATTAGCCTGATCTTAGATATCTTCATCATTACAGCTAGAACAAATCTCACATCAAATATTTCACTCTCTGCAGACTCAATAGGCGAGTTATTTCTCCTTGTGGGTGTAATCTTTGTTGCACACTATTCTGCAGATTCTTTTTATTTTTACTTCACGTAGATCAACCCAAGTTTATTTTGGTTCTTATATTTTAATTTGCCATGTTTGTTATTTTTTATATTTGTCTAAATACACTGCCATTGAAATAGATGAAGTCGTACAGAGCAAGAACACAATACAGTGAGAATTTCATAAAGGACAATGGACTTGTGTTTAAACCGGGAGAGGGAACGTGAAACTGATAATTCCTTGATACCTAAACGGCAGGAATTTCCGTACGAACGGTTGGACAGAAACAAGAAAATATATGAGAAGGCTAATTCGTTCGGACAGAAGGAGAGGTAGGCTGATCTTGTCGTCTCCATCTTGAATGCCATTGGCCTTTCTTACCAGGAAAGGCTTGGAGGAAAAATTCGGAGATTGAGAATTCCGAATAAATTCTACCTCCCGCTTCTCGATTATCAAGTCCAATGGCACTTCTTTCAGGAATGGAGAGGACAAAGGGGGAGGGGGTTGGCCACAAGAGAAACGAAGCTCCTCTACGACAATTTAGACCGTTCATTCACTTTTCAGAAAGAGATTGATCGCTGTTTGAAAAAAAATTCAAGAGTCGGGCGCTTACCAAATAGCTGTCAGTGCTCGGTCAGGGACACAAGTCAACAGGACGAAGAGTGGAGGCATAGGGTAGAGAAATTTTGTTTCCTATCTCCTTGATACAAATGCTTCCGAAACTTATTAGCCAGTTGTCTTCATGTATAGGTTTTGGATCGCAACTGGCTTTTGTGCCGTGCAGTGAACGATCCTGTATCTCACTGACATTGTCTCCGGTCATCACGTCATTAATGGCGAATATATGATGAATAAAGCGATGTTTACTGTTCGGAGAGATGGAGGTGAAGTTTTGGGGCTGCCTGCCTCTGCAATTCCTCTATTTTGCCAGCGAACAGCAGAGGCAATCCTAGGGGAGGTTTGCAGGGTCACGGCAGGATGTAATTTGTTGGCCTTGTCTGCAAGCCAGAAAAAAAATCGCCAGAGACGCTAAGTTCAACAATGAATATCAGTCCATTATATTGCGAACAAGCATCTAAGTGGTGTGCAGAATGTATATATCAATCGTATCGAAGCAGGTGAAGTTAAATTGAACATTTGACTTATGCCAGGAGATCCATGAAGATGTTAGAATGGTGTCTATACGGGCGAGATTGTAACAAATGCTGGAGGATGACACTCAGAAAAACAAACGGCTTTGAAATTGTATGGGACACCAATCTTGGCAGATTAACTACCGGCAATTTCCTTGGTTTGTACCGACTGTGGGGGAAGGAAGGACTCACTTCCCCGTAATCAAACATAACTAAGGCCCTAACCTTTATACTGGTATGGAAGAGGTGGTTGGCAGATTCCATATAGTCCTGTATTGCTGCGTTAAAGCTATACTCGGTCCACTCTGAGTATGAGTGTCAGGTTTATCCCCACATCAAATGTGCGGGTTGTCCTGGTCATATAATACATTTCCAAAGGCACAGATGAGGCATGGACCGCATGGCCATTGCCTCCAAGACTGTCATGGTACCATCCAATAGAATAAGTCATGAGTAAATGGCTTTCCATATCCGCAAGACTTAGAATCAATATGGACAACTTGTCAAAATTAAAAGCATCCAGTATTGGTGTCCGGCGTATGGATAGCAGTGTAGACTGGCTGTACTGCCAAATTAATAGTAATGCTAGGCGGGTGGACAGATCTATCAATACAATCCCAGGCAATGTCAACATTTCGTGACTCTACTTGATGGGGCATAAAACGATATGAACAGAATCCATATGGTCAGTGAACAGTATGGATCAAGAGCCGACAGATGCTGAATATAGTCGGAAGTTGAGATGGCATCAAAACTGAAGTGTGGCTAGGCAGCATGGCTTATGCAAGTCAATTTTAAACCGCATGCAGGGGGACTTATGCCACCTGGGCTGCTTAGATTTGGAGAAAACTCCCTGAAAGTGTTGACATTTGCAACTAAAACACAGAAAGATGTGGAAAAAATTTTCCCAAACAAATCAACTGTCATTGCTTGCTGTACCAAATGACACACCTGTAACTCTAGATACAGTGTAGACGGTGGAGGAGAAGTTCCATCTTCCTTTGTTCCCCAGAGGTAATGACATCCACTAGCAGTTGTGTCAAAGAGACAGACCAAGTTTAATGTCAGTACTTTCGGTCCTTTGATTTTCGAATATTCAAAACATAAGAGCTATTTGTCCAGTTGATTTCCCATGTCACTCCCTGTTTCTTGCAATTTTCCTAAGAACTGTCAACCATGTATTCTCTGACCAACTGCTGCACATAGCCGACAATGTACTCATTGTACATGCAAGACACGGGTATTAAATTCTTAACTGCGTTAAGAATGTCAGAGACACCTGCTATACCAGGGGTGATAAAAAAGGCAGTGTGCACTAACTGTTATGTTTATTTAATTTAATTGGTTGTTTGTTTTATTTTTTTAAAAATTTCATTACATGTTATTGCAAGGTAACATTGTATGCTGGACTTGACCTTGTCCTAAATTGCGTTCATTTCTGCTTGACCTGATTGACTTTTTTATATTTCATTTTATGTCAACAACTAATACATAACTAAATTATTCTATATGTGTATGGGCTTAATATCAAGATCTTTATCAATAGAAGAAGGAAATATGTTTATTTGGGTCAGGGTTTTGGACTTTCCTAAGTGAATTTTACACATTATGGTTTTGATTTTGTAAACATCTGGATTATTCTATTTCCATTAAGTAATGTTTAATTTTGTTTAAAAAAAAATGCTAGTTAGGACCAGAGGTCAAGTAGAGAACTATATAATCTTGTAATTGTGAGGACTTGGTCAATCGTGCTTTAACATCTAGCACTTTCAAGTTGTATTATGTTGTGACCAGTATGGGCTGAATTTTATTTTCTTCAGATTTTCTCTGGAAATCCAAATGTGTTTGATAAAATTCTTGGATAAGGACATTCACTGGAATTTATATTATATTCAAATCTGGAATTATATTACTGTGATTCAACAAAAGACTTGCCACATCAGCACCCCATAAGCTATAACAGACACGACATTGTTCAGTTTTGGATTTCTTCGGGACTTGTGTTGAATTTTATTCAGGACATTAAATTATTAAGACCTGTGTCTGTAATTCTTGGATTATTTTGGGATTTAATTCTCAATACCGTAAGTCCTTTTTCTCATTTTCACTTATTATTCTAAGGAAATAAATTATTTGTAAAATGTTACAAAGCTTGTTGCCTTTTCCTCTTTTCTGTTACTTATTTAAAGAGCATATACTTATAACATAACACAAACCTAAACACATATTAATACAAATGTAGCTGTGTAGAGCCATGCGATCAGAGAACGCAAAAACTATATCCACATGAGAAAAAGTTCACATAATTATGGTCAGAATTTAAAAAGAACATATAACTCTTGTTATGTGTGATTTGGATTTTTAACATAGCTTTAACAATTTTTCAGTCATATCGTTATGATGTCTGCAGTGTGACAGTTTTTATAGTGATGTCTAGCACTGGGGCATCATGCCGCAGACATGTAACATCATGTCCCACCCAGTCACATTATCCTGACTCCAGAAATACCAGTCCTAACACTAACCTCCTAACGCTGAGCACCATGCGAGGCAGCTATTTGTACCATATTTATAAATCTTGGGTTTGATCCCTTGACCTCCTGCATCCAAGACGGATTCTCTAACCACTAAGGCCACCAGAGCAGTCTATGCCACTTGTAGAATAATCTTTAATACATCTGAAAATGACAAAATCCTCAATGGATGGGACCAAAAGTAGCACAAACTTCCAATGGATTTTGGGAGACAAAGTGAACGATGTTGTCAAAAGCTTGATACTAGCACCACCTGTAGGCAGCAAGGGGAGATAATTGGCAAGAGTTATTGCCCCATTTCCATATAATATTAGTAGTAGTAGTAGTAATAATAATAATACACAGGAAAGACGAATTTTCGTCTTTGGGAGGGCTGGGTTCTGGAGGTAATAGGGCTTATATTTTTAAGGTTAATGTGATCAGCCATGAAGCCAGAATATTTTGTGCAAAATCAAGTGCAAATTGGTCAGGAGATTTTAAAAGTGATAAATAACAATCGTGTTTTGGTGATAAATGAATCAAGAACCATACCTTAAGCTCAGTTTGTCTATGGATTGATTACTAAGAGTTACTAAGAGAGATAAAATAACAACGAAACATGTAAAGCAAATTTAATTAGATTTATTCATGTAATTTTACAGCTTGTAATTTATTTGTTCAAGAAAATTTATACATCAGGTTGTGTGACTTGTTCTCTAAAATGCACTGATGTAACTGACTAATCCAAGAATGTCTCAATATAGACAATGTACATTATATATAAACAATCTTTACATAGAAAAATTTGACTAAAATACCTTTACATAATTTGAAAATTGTTTTTCTCTAATATATATTGTGAAAATGATCAAGTAAATTGATGGAAGAGACAAGACAAATAAGTTTAATAGTGTTCAGTCTTTCACTTGATTGCACTAACGATGAAACAAGAATCAAGCTGGTTTAACAGCATTTGTATTGTGCCTACAAAAAAAAGATGATTCAAAGTGATGTAAAAGAAATTTTTCTTGTACATGAAATGAAATGAATCCAGTAAGAAAAGCTTAGAATTACAATCATTAAGAAATGCAAAAAAAGCTGAAGGTACTGAAGGCGAGTCAACATGAGTATCAGGAAACATGGATATTGTTCAGATAAATGATAAATTCATAAAGAATATGACTTGCACTTGGCAGAGGTTTGTAGGGTGGGGCGGGGTGAAGTCATGAGTAATATGATTTTAAATTCTGGAGACATTTGTGTTGGATGTGTGAAGACATTTTTCTTGTATGTACAGTGGTCCATCATTATAAACCACCTCATTATAACACAATCCATGATATAACATGGTCATTATAACACAATTCATGATATAACATGGTCATTATAACACAATCCATGATATAATATGGTCATTATAACACAATTCATGATATAACATGGTCATTATAACACAATCTATGATATAACATGGTCATTATAGCACAATCCATGATACAGCATGGTCATTATAACACAATCCATGATACAGCATGGTCATTTTAACACAATGATACAGCATGGTCATTAAAACACAATCCATGATATATCATGGTAGTTATAACACATCCTTGACACAGCAGTCATTTTAACATAATCCATGATACAGCATGGTAATTATAACACAATCCATGATATATCATGGTCATAATCATGGATTTATTTGCACCAGATGAATCATATTTCTTTGCATAATGTACCACAGTATAAGGTGGTTTTACACTGCACACTTTCCTGGTGTCCCCAAAGAGTGTCATGGAAAGGGAACATTATATACCATACTCCAGTAAAAGTTGACCTCACAATATGGTACATCTTCACTACTCCCCTGAAGTGTTATAATGAGGTACCATGTATTTCATGTCTATTTGTTATGCATTTTGAAGAAATAAAACATGCAACTATTGAGCATCAAAAGGAGGTTAATCTTGACCTATTTACCTCTGCAGAAATTACCATGATGAAAATGTATTTCAGTATGACTAGAGAATGACAATAATAATAATAAAAACAAAACATGTCACTAATCATTGAACTATTTCATTTGTAATGATGGTATTGGCTGAGTATAATACGTAAACCATATTCAACATACGGATAAGGAAATAAATTTAATGTTCCTTTAACTTTATTCCTGTTACAAAATCTTATATTATTCTCAATTCATTTACTTTCTGTGGGTATCAATTTTCTTGTTTCTGCAAAAAATAAAATTTTCCATTGGTTTTTAAATTTTTGAGTATGGGGAGGGATGTTCTACTGACACCACAGATGGATTATTATTTATTATGTATTAACAGATGGATTATTGTTTATTATGTATTAACAGATGGATTATTGTTTATTATGTATTAACAGATGGATTATTTTGTATTGGGTATTAACAATTTTTGTCTAAAGCAACTAAGACATTCACAAAAATCAGTACCCCAAAACAAAAAGTGAATTCACTGTAGAATTGGAACCAACTACAATGTGCTTCATTATAGGATGAATTCAGACACAACATTGTCACATCATGGTTCCCAATGTTGTGTCTCAGAAGTCCCTTATTCCTGATTGTACCCAAAACATCATCCAAGCTGACAAAGAGATAAAAATAATTAAGAGAAGTTTCTGAAACCAACAGCTTACATAATTGTTGTTCCTACACAGGAATAATTCATTTTCATCTAAGCATCATAATCAAGACTAAATTGGCAGGTAGAAAAATGATTTCAATATGCTTGACTGGTATTTTGTTTATTTCCTTAATTCTTGTTCACAGAATTTTGATCATTCTTGCAATACCAGTCCAGTATATAACACAGCCAACCACCGCTCTATAATAAGGTTCTCCTGTACATAACAATACTTACTCAAGTAAAAGCAACAAGAAAAAAGTACTAAGAAAATGTCCATAAATTACAACTGTACATTCCAACACTGAAACAAACTGTGCAAATATTAAAATGTCAAGAAAAAAAAAGCTTGTCCACATTGCTGAACTATGTGAGGTAAGACAAGCAGAGTAACAATTAACATTGTTACTCAAAGTTACACGTTTACATTTTGCACCCTCGGGGTTTCTTCTTAAAACTAACTATATATTTCCTCACAAACTTTAATGTTAGATAACATATTCATTCAGCTGTACAGCTATCCATCCAGCCATCTATCCATGGCAAAACTGGGTACCTTGAGCGTATGAAGATGAATACATTGTGAAAGTATTTAAAATATGTATGATAATGAACTATGCTGAAACAAATTTGTTACATATAATATTCTTAGATCACACATTGGTTTGCAAGTATCAAACCAATTTGTAATATCAAACAAGATATACTATATCCATATATGTTTCATTTTGAACGAGTCATACAAATTTTAAGAGATCATGTGAGTGACTAATTGCTTCCTTAACTAATTAATTATTGTGCTTAAAATTCATTGCATTCAGTAAAAGCTAATATACCACAGCAAGTATAATTGGAATGGTTGGATTAATTTCCTAATGTAACAAATGACCTTCAACAATTTAAAACCTGTATCTTATCATGATTTTACAAAATAAAATCACCCAACAAGAAAAACATCATATCTGTCAATGAACATATTTGTATCTGTTGCTATGAAGTGACTTTTATCTTGTGAAGATTCAAGATGTATTGACTGACAATATATGGCAGTGCAAGAGGAATTACTGGACTTCTACAAGTAGTGTATATCTATGAAGAATACAACTTGACAGGGTACAAGATGTAATTGATAAACAATATATGGCAGTTCAAGAGGACTTGCTGGACTTCTACAAGTAGTGTATATCTATGAAGAATACAACTTGACAGGGTACAAGATGTATTGATAGACAATATATGGCAGTACAAGAGGACTTACTGGACTTCTACAAGTAGTGTATATCTATGAAGAATACAACTTGACAGGGTACAAGATGTAATTGATAAACAATATATGGCAGTACAAGAGGACTTACTGGACTTCTACAAGTAGTGTATATCTATGAAGAATACAACTTAACAGGGTACAAGATGTAATTGATAAACAATATATGGCAGTGCAAGAGGACATACTAGACTTCTAACAATATGTAGCAATACAAGTGGCTTTACAGGACTTCTAGGGTACAAGATGTATAGACTGACAATATATGCAATGCAAGAGAACTTACTGGTCTTCTAAAAGAACACTGCAGTACAAGATGGCATTCTGGACTTCTAGTAGTGTATACATTTTAGGGAGAACACATACTGAAGAGGTACAAGATGTACTGGCTGACAATATATGGTAGTGGAAGAGGACTTCCTACATTTCTTCTTGTTGTGAAAGAGTATTTGTTTCAGGCATATATATATAAAAATAAATAAAACCTCAATATAAGGCAACCTTATATATAATGCATTCCAGTTTTATGGCTCTAATGAACAGCATTATAGTCGGGGAGTCACTTGTAACAGTAACTGGATGTGAATTAAATCTAATGTTACATAATGCACAGGCAGATCAGGGTCCATATGGGGAGTACTGTAGTGTTTACTTGTGTATAATACAAACTTAACAGTAACTGGCACAGAATGAGATCTAATTTTACCTTATGTGCAGGCAGATGAAGGTCAATGTTGGGGAGTACTATACTGTATTAAAGTGAATGGCTTACACCCTGATCTATAGCCTTATTGTAGTACTCCCTCATTATAATGCTTTCCATGGAAGCTAGAATATAATATCTTATACTGAAACTGACTTATAATGACATACATAATACAGTAATCCTTTATTTATAATATTATCCATGGAAGCTAGAATATAATATCTTATACTGAAACTGACTTATAATGACATACATAATACAGTACTCCTTTATTTATAATATTATCCATGGAAGCTAGAATATAATTTCTTATAATGAAACTGACTTATAATGACGTACATAATACAGTACTCCTTCATTTATAATATTATCCACGGATGCCATAGAATATAATGCCTTATATAGAAACTGCCTTATAATGAAGTACACTATACATATTATTTTACTATTACAGAAGAGCAATGGGGTTCATGACCATACCAGCCTTATAAAAGAAACTGTCTTATAATGAAGGGCCCTATAATAAGGGTGTGATCTATATATTTTAAAACAAGTCCCATTTATTTTACATTACTGAACATAGATTTGGTCATAGTGCAGCCATCTTTTGCATATAACATTGCCAACTAAGTGATGCTGGTTAGTTTTGTTTATACAAAACATGACTTCCAAAAGACCGCTGGGTAAAGAACATTGTCATGAGACATTTTTAATGAGATGCCAATTATAACTGTAGCATCCAATATGGGCAGAAATGTGGACAATGGTTATTAAATGAGTAACCATCTAAGTTTTGTTTTGTTTACAAGAAAATGAAATTAGGACAGACAAATTTATTTCAATCAAGAGCTGCGTTTATCACAAAAACCAAAAATGTCCCAACTGAAAGCCAAATGATAACCTTAAATCATGCAAATACATGGTTAATTAGAGAAATGTTAATACTTTATAGGCAGAACAAGAATGGGAACTAGTATGTTTGCTGCAATAAATACTGACCAGCAATGTGTCATCAAGTACAACCAAGTATTTTGTCATTGAATGAAATATGTTGGTATTCTCTGTGTTCATCTGGAGCTAACATATTGCTGAGTTTTCTTATAGCTAATTATTTTAATCAAACAGTAAGTACTATCAATGATAACTGTAACTTATCAGTAGTTTTAGGCTTTTATATGTATAGTGCATCACACAAAATATAGTTACATGCCTCAGTTATCAGTACTATTATAACATTGTACTGTATATAACTGCATGCAAGTCAGACCCAAATGCAGACTGCAGAGACCCAGATCTGCCATCCCATTACACAATTTGTTAGAACTAATCAGTACAACAAACAGCACAGACCCTAATCTGCCATCATATAATGCAATGGCAGATCGAGGTCATCACTGCCTGCAGCTGGACCCTTTTTATAAGTTAGTATATATGGTACATGTTCAACGACTAACATCCTCATGCTTTCCTTTTTTAAAATTAAAAACATGCAAATACAGCTTCTGAATTTGCCTGGTATGTGTTAGAAAGAGACGTTTCAATAAGAATATGTTTGGAATTTTACTATAAAACTGTATGCTAATTTCTACCCAAAGTTACATAGAGCATTTTATGTACTAGTAAAAGCTTGATTTTCCTAACATTACACATATTCAATACATATCATATCTAAATACTAAACATATTCAATACATATCATATCTAAATATTAAACATATTCAATAAATATCATATCTAAATACTAAACATATTCAATACATATAATATTTATAAAATTGTCAAAATAAAAACACACACCGATTGATTTCATCAGTAACAAGAAAACAGAATCACACATTATGCCCAACAACTAATATTTCATAATTATCTTGTGTGAAAAAGATTGCACATGTGAAATGGAATTGGGAAAAAAATTATCAAAGCTAATGCAAATCCCCCATAATTTTCCTACATCTGAAAGGTTCAAATATGGTTTCACTGTACAAGCAGCCAAATGTATCTTGTTACATAAGATTAAGCTTGGTTTTTGGAAGACCTGTCTCTGATAATGAATTAAAAAATAACTTACTGTTAGCATAAATGCATTATGAAAAAAAGCAAAGCCTCTCCAGTATGTGGCGTCTATCCTTTGAACATTGATATAATAATTATTATGCAAGAAAGACAGAAACACCTAGCATATTAGAGTACAAACTTGAGACATTGTCAGCAAAGTGAAAACTTGTCTTGGCATTAACTGGTGGGAAAAAAGTATATTGTATATTCTCAATCAAACCAGTCTTGTTAAGTCACTCAAAAAATGCAGACAAAATGTCCTGATTAGCAGGTGGCTGCTATAGAGCCAGGTTAAGATGTACAAAATCAATGCATTTAAGGAACCTTCTAAACCAGGCCTATTTAAACAGGAAGCTGCCATAATCTGTTACAGCTTGTATTATTTTCCATTAGAATTTAGAGTTAACATTATATCATAATCCTGACAAAACAGTTTGTCTCAATACAGGTGGTCTCACTTTACAAGTCATCATATTATGTCACAAAGTAGGTTGTGCATGAAGGATCAAGCTCGTTTTTTCCAAAAAATTTCACAATTTCTAACTGAGATTTTAAGTTATGGACATGAGATTTTTGCCTGAGTTGGAAAATTTTTAGTTATCTCGCTCATGACACACAAAGACTTTTATCCGAATTGGAAGATTGTTCAAAGAATTAACCATTGGTTAAAATAAATTTAATGCTGGGAATAATTCACTACTTGAAAAGAAAAGTTGAGAAATTGCTCAAATCTGATGAAATCCTAAATTTTTCACCATCTGAAAAAAACATTATTTAGGTTATTATTATACTGTAATCCTTTGGTTCTGTTCAATGTTAAGTACAAAATTAATTTCTACAAACAAAACAGTAAGAGGAAAATATGAGATTTTTAGTGAAACTGGGGCCTGTGCCTAATTTCACCAACCATCTCAAACTTTCAACCTCAAACCAATTCTTCTTAGTGCTTCATTTCAAGTTATTAAATTTTCTTTCAACATTAAGCAGATACAGACATAATATTGTGTATCTTCCTGAAAATAGTCTAGTTTTATTTATAAAGAAAAATTTTGAGGAATTCTTCAACTTTTCAGGAATTCTAAAAGGATTTCCATGTGTACAATTTTAATATTAAAGAGATATTTTTTATTCTTCATTATGTGTCTACATCTGTAAAAAATATCACAAGCAAAATATAGCCAAGTCTCAACCTTGTAAAAAAAAATACTGAAACTAGTTTTATTGGTGTAACCACTGTAATAAGATAGTAGGGACACCTACTGGGAGAGAGAGGTGTGTGTGTGTGTTATATTTTTATTTTTAACATAGCTTTAACAATTTTTCATTCGTATTGCTACGATGTCTGCAGTGTGGCAGTATATAGTATTGTCTAGCCCTGAGGCATCATGCTGCAGATATGTAGCATGATGTCCCACCCAGATACATTATCCTGACACCAGGCTGACCAGTTCTAACATTAACCTCTTAATGCTGAGCGCCTAGTGAGGCAGTTGTTAGTACCATTTTTATAAAGTCTTTGGTATGACTTGTGCAGAGTTCGAACCCGTGACCTCCAGCATCCGAGGCAGACACTCTAACCACCAGGAGAGAGAGATGAACAGTAAGAGTGGAGAGCCTTCAAGATAGACAAGACGAGTTACCTGCTCTGTGTGTATGTGTGTGTGTGTGTATATATATATATATATATATATATATATATATATATATATATATATATATATATACACACATATATATATATATATGTCTGGTTAGGAAACACCTAGCTACTGACCACAGAAATCAGGTGACCATTACATACATGAAGTTTATAGAGGAAATGTGCAGGAGTGTGTGTCTGATCTATGTGTTTATCAGATGTTGTGTCTGAGCTATGTCTGTCAGATGTTGTGTCTGAGATATGTTTGTCAGATGGTGTGTCTGTCAGATGCTGTTTCTGAGATGTGTCTGTCAGATGACGTGTCTAAGATATGTCTGTGTCTGAGTCATGTGTCTGTCACGTGTCTGAGCTATGTGTCTGTCATATTCTTATGTTGGAATGTCCGTGTATAGTGATTCATCAATGTGAAGTTTCACAATTTACCATGCTTTCTCATATATGGTTTTGCAGTCTTAAGAGTTGTTTTTCAAAGACTTCCAAACATTTTCAATTATTTTTTTTCTTGCCAAAACTGAATTTGTAAATTATTGAATAAATAGGTATAAAGATAGATGGAAATAAAACACATGACTAATTAGTTTGTCACTACAGCAAAGACATGTTAATCCGTCTGGTATTATATATTATTTTTAGAAAATATGTAAATAAGCACCAATTTGAATTAAAAGTGACATATTTTTAATTTTAAGTTTTAATGTCTTGTAATGAAATTAAATCTTGGAGCTTTGCAAAGAATTCAAAGAATCCTTTTCAAAATGCTCAAGTGCATTTCAAGGATATTGCAATGTTGTTCAAACCATGCTTATATCCATGCTTATATAAGATGTGTATATTCACAGATCCATTTATTTCACATGAATTTATTTAAGTTACTGAACCTACCTCAATATAAAACAATATCACTAATAATACAGTAACCTATTATGGCTCCCCCATACTGAACCTACCTCAAAACAAGATGACCTCACTTCCAACACAAGCAGACTTTTATGACTACCCTGTATTGAACCTACCTCTGTATACAATGACCTCACTTATAACACAGCACATTTGTATGACACCCCATTGTTGAACCTACCTCTGTATATGATGACCTCACTTATAACACAGCACATTTGTAAGTCTCCCCTTTATTGAACCTATTTCACAATAAGACATCATCTCTTGTAACACATTACACTTCTATGGCTCTCCTGTACAGGATAGTAACAAAAGAGAACTGGATTTGTCCAAGTACAGAAGACCAAAGAAAGCAAACATGGCATCTGGTCAACAGTGTTCTGACATCTCTCTATATATAAAAAGCAGAAAATCTGGGACTTGAAAAAAAAAAAAAACAATCACTTGTATTTCAATTTTTATTTTGTTTGTTTTGTTTTGTGTACTTACAAAAACCAATGTTGGGAAAAATTATTCAAACAAGCTTTGACCACATAGGTGTTTACCTAAATCAATAACAAGAATGGTTACATGGAATTCCATGTTTTTCCCATGAACAGTGCAAAACAAATAAAATGTCTTTCAAAGAGTTTAAAATAATAAGCTACTGGAAGATGAAAAGGTCTATTTGAGTGACTAATGTTAGCCAACTAATCAATGTTACTGTTAACTGTTATCATAATCATGTCTGCAACTGTGCATCAATCCTTTTCTTCTTTTTTTTAATTTACTGTTTTTCATTCAGTATCTCTCTTTTACATCTATTGCTAATATGTCAGACAAGCCAAGCTAAGATAAATGACTTGAGCATAAAATTGCCTTTTATAAAATCCCTGGATATGCAACTCTTGTATGAAATCCCAGGATATGCAACTCTTGTATGAAATCCCAAGACAAGCAACTCTTTTATGAAATCCCAGGACAAGCAACTCTTGTATGAAATCCCAAGACAAGCAACTCTTGTATGAAATCCCAGGACAAGCAATTCTTGTATGAAATCCCAGGATATGCAACTCTTTTATGAAACTCCTGGGCATGCAACTCTTTTATGAAACTCCTGGACATGCAACTCTACCTTTATTTCTTGCAAGAACTCTTATTTTCAATTTATTGTCATAATTATTGAAAGTACATCACAGTTGGCATAATAAACAAAATTAAGCAAATTCATGAATATAAAAAGATGAAAATAGTCAAACCACTGATAAATGCATGGCATATATGAACCAATAATCATTAATATACTTCATTCTACATCTAAGATGGTTGATCAACTTATTGATCAATTAATAATTTTGAAATTAAATAGTTTTGGGGAAAACTTTTGTTTTCCTGGCCATATCAGAGATGAAACCGCATACATAGTTCTTCCTTAAAATGAAAAACTTTCTTAAGAGTCAACCTCCAGCTTGGAGAGTTGCAAGAAGTCACATATACTTTGTATAATGCTGGTATATTTCAATGAAGTCACATATACTTTGTATAATGCTGCTTTACTCAATGTTCATCTTGATGACCATCATGATGGCCAGTATCTAGGGGTGGTGGAGCATCTGGTAAGGTGGTACGAGAACCTGCAGTTAAATATCCAGCAACACTTGGACCCGTTGGACCTGCAAAAATAATAATAATAATAATAATAATAACAACAATGATAACAACTATAATAATAATAATAATAATAATAAATAATGACGATAATAATTATATTAATAATCATAATAATGATAATAACAACTATAATAATAATAATAATAATAATAATAATCATCATCATCATCATCATGATCAACATCATCAAATAGAGCAGTGACTGCTTTATTGGTTATTAGTTAAGTAAAAGAAACCTGTTAAAATTAGTACTAAATGATTCCCTCATTGTAACACTGTTAATTAAAGACATATAGTATACTCTCTGATAACTAGACAAGACTATTTTTGCTAGGCTACCTCAAGTGTTTTGCTTGATCATGGTAACAAGGTTTATATCACTTAAACAAGGCTTTGTCAGAAACAGTCGAAGCACAAAATATTTCGAATGCATATAGTACAAATAACCTTAAAACTTCTGCTGTCTATGTCAAATGGTGTTTGCTTAATTGTACTAATTAGGTTTTTGTCAAGATTAAAGAGAGAAAAAAAATCCCTAAAATAAAAACTGCATTAAAGATCTACAATCTGTTGCATTGGACTGAAAATCGAATTGGGTCATCTACTAAAGTGTGTGTGTGTGTGTGTGTGTGTATATATATATATATATATATATATATATATATATATATATATATATATATATATATATACACACACACACACACACACACACACATAACCCTGTTAAATTTCCCTTGTCCACTTTAAATCATTGTCTTGGCTTAATAGTGCTTATAGAATTTGGTGAAATACATTCAAAAAATGTCCATAAAAATGAAAAAATACTGTGTGTAAAATCAGATCACCATCTATATATGAATTTGCAAGGGTTTGCTAAACACTAGGTATTGTATTTTTTGCTCTATGGCTAATGACTTTATGCTTATTTCAAGAAGAAACATTCCCTTACTATGTCAAAGAATATATATACTTTTGGAGTAATGCTATTCAGTTTGCAAGTTATGAGAGAGAGAGAGAGAGAGAAAGAGAGAAAGCTGATTGCATAAATAACATGACTTTTCCATGCCAAGAAAGTGAAGTGTGTATACAATCACTGGGTGGAAATTGTGATGATTTCCAAGTTATGCTCCTTGTACATTAAACCAGGAAGTAAAACAAACACAGGAAGCTATATTAATGGATAAAAAATTCCCCATCTCATGGAAGTGTATATGTATTTCAGGGGTTGGACTAAAATACATTTCTAAGTTCTGACCCAGGGCCCAAGCCCCTGTGAGCAGGCAAAGACCCAGAAGCTACTGATGGCTACTATTTGCTTGGCAGGTTCTGAAACAGGGTATTTAGTAGCATTTTACAGTACCTCAGCAAAACATAGGCTATTTGGAGCCAAATAAAGATAAGTTAGAAAAATGTAAAAAATATTCTGAACAAAATGTAAATATGCAACACAAGATAAAATATAAAACTAAAAAATGTTAAAATTCTGTAAAATTTATAGTTTCTACATGCTGTCACATGAAAATACTTCTGTCGCACAGGGTTGAAGTTGATATGAATGTGTTACATTGTTAGCGGACACTGGCACGGTATGCACTATGCACCCTCCAGGAGGTAAATGTAAGAACTTCAATAGGAAAAACAAGGTTTTGAAAAGATGTACATTCAGGGGCCATAACTCTTCCAGATGATAACGTAGAATGCTGAAAATCCAACTTGTTCAAGATCTCGTCAATATAAAGGTGCATATCAACATGAAGATGCATGAAAAATTTGGCTGAAAAGGGAACAGCAAATAAAAAACATGCTGTGGAAAGCAAATTTAGGTGGACAGGCCATTAGCGGTCAGAAACCTTCTAGATAGTGATATGAAACACTTGAAATTTAAATCATCAAAGCCTTAATCAATACACAGTTGCGTATCAGATTTATTTGAAATGAAACAAAGCTTAGTAATGTTATGCTGTGTCAACCAAAGGGTAGACAATCAGGAACCATAACTCTATAAATTATATCATGAAAAGCTCAAAATCAAACTCTCTAAACGGTGTCATAAATCTGAAACCACATTTGAAAGTTGGTTGAAAATCTGTTTGATTATAGGACCCCAATTACTATAACCAATTACAGATAGTCTTAATTTCATTTGTAAGTAGCCCCTGTAAGTAAACTAAACTGTTAATGAACACAAAAACAGATTTAAAGAAATGAAAATTGGTTACTCATGTGTCTGGACAATAATGATTTGGTCACAATGGACTCGTGGGTCATTTGTATGTCAAACAAAACAACACAACCTTTGCTTTGAGTAATGAGCTTCTACTCAGATCACATATGCCAATTTAGATAAAAACTCATAATAGGACCATTAAAGTCTATCTGACAATGGTGAAACCAAACTGTACCAGAATGTACACAATGATTGTTTTTTAACTAAGCTGCTTAGAGGAAACATCCCTCATGAGAATATGACATTAATTTTCAAGGACCATAAATAATGGCATATCAAGAAACTCCTTCTTGGCCCCATACCCCAAACATAATTCTGGGGCTCTCTACTAATAAAAAAAAAATTGTTTCAATGGAATGGACATCCACTGGCTCTATCAGCATACACCATCCCACCCCTGCAACTGTAGTTGTTACTAGGGAGACTGCTATACTACTGACCATAACTCAAGATTTCAAGAGACAAAAGCCATAAATGGGCATGTCTAGGTCATATGACAACACAAAACCAACGCAAAATATGCTGAATGATTCCTGAGCTAGTGATGCCAAGTCTTACCAATTTGAAATAGGCTGTTGATGTATGGGTTTACGGCAAATTTTCAGCACATGAGAGATGATACATGGTGGACAGTATATCTGGTGGAGAAAAAAAACTGGAAAAATCCTGGGAAGAACCATTGATCCATGGAAACCTACTTGCAAGCTTTCTATCATAACCACATTGGCCAAACCCAGAATATCAATCCATAAAGGAAAGAGGTGAAAGAGGAGTGATCAGTAACACCTTAGACTACTCAGCCAACTGGGGCCCATGTGAAATGTGGATGCAAGCTTTAATAAACAAGAATCTGATGCTTTAAATATCTGCAGGAAAAGTTTTTCATCAAAATATAATCATCCTTCAGTGCTTCTGCTTGACATGTTTTCTCCATTTTCTCAGGTGACCAAGATCCTAAGCTGACAAGAATTTTGAGTGGTCAATAATCAATTGCTTTTGTGAAACAAACGCTAAACTACTCTTCAATAAAAGAACTACAATCAGGCATTACAAGCATTTTCTATGACCTTGATATCCTGGTGACCAAGTTCTGGTTTACTGACACAAATATTGATTGAAGATCTGACAAAAATGGTTGCCATGGTTGTAATTTGAGGTTAAAAATCTAAATGATTCCACCAAAATTGGAATGGTTGGCATTTCCAGAGTTATGTTTGCAACAAGAATATGCAGATACGAAGATTATACAAGTGATGAAAATTGGGCAATAACTTTATCAAACATGGACCTGAATATACTGTAACGTTATCTGTATGATATATTAATCTAGAATAGTTTTATTCCTGTCATTTCGGTTTATGACATTTATACTTTAATGATTTAAATTCTGTGGCTGGTTTTGTGTTATTGCAAAAGTACATATACAATATATACCATGCATTTGATTGAATGGAGGTCACAAAAACATCACATGATACTAGGCGTGCATTTATCTTGTAGAGATATCAGGCATGCCCTAATGGCTGATTTGCACAGCAATTTGAGAAGGTCAGAACTTGACTGTTAATTTATTTCAAGATATATGATTTAAATGTTCAAGAATCTTTTTGGTGATCAAGTTGTGTTGATTTGGTGCACACACAGAGACTCTATAAAAGAATTAAAGTACCAAATTAGGATTCTTCAGTTTATTTGCCAGTTTTGTAAGAGATAGAGGAAATCGAGGTTTATTTATAATTTGTTCACTGGACAAGTAGAGTGGAAAACATTTTTTCTAAAACAGACAATACCTGTCAGATTATGTGAATTTATTCAAGAACTTTTGTGATATTTTACTTTTGTGAATTTAGAAATTAGAGTCTTCTACTTTTGTGGATTTAAAACTGAGTCTTCAGTGATGCTAGTACATTAGCATATAAGTACATTAGAACCGTCATTTGGAATACACTTGGTTAATTTCTGGATTAATGAGAAATTGATAGTACAACTCAGGATATAAATCTAGGAATTCAAAAACTGTAAGTTATTTTTAATTCTTTCACTTTGATTTTATATTCTAAATTTATAGTCTGGAAAGTTGATAGCTCTTTCTCCCACTCTACAAGAAGAAAACTGTGGAACAGGAACAGAAGAAAAAGATCCATGACACACTCCGTGAGAATCCCTTCATGTTGACAGCATTCTGATTATCTCTTTTCAATTTACAGTATGAAGAAAAAGAGTACCATAAATTCTATGCCCATTCCATGGAATTGTCCGCACTAATGACCAAGACCTTTGAGCTGGTGTCTTAATAATTTTTGATAAAGTGTTGACATGGGTAAAGTTTCAGCAAGATATCTTAGGGATTAGAAAGTGACACACTGTTGTGACCTTGACCTTGAGACGGGGTTCATAGCTATTTTATGTGACACACTATAAAAATGACTGGTTGTAGTTCTATTAAATGATGTAAAGTGGACAACGATAAAAATCTGAGTAACAGTTTGCCTTGCTGTGATTTTCACACTCAGACAGTGGGCACAGCTACTATATACAACACAATATAATTTATCACACTCAGACAGTGGGCACAGCTACCATATACAACACAATGTAATTGGCTAAAGTTTCATTAAAATATAGTTTCATTAAAATATCTTCTCTCGCTCAAAAGTTATACTCTGGACAAGGTTACAAATTGTAATTAAACTTTCCAATTCCTTGCCCCTGAACTTGTGGCACACTGATCAAGGTTATGGTATGCAAAACACATGCTAGTCATTATACCTCTTTTGGACAAGTTTCTAAACCTCTCTTCAACCATTATAAAGTTATGGCCTGGACAAGTTTCTACACATATCTTTTAAAATTATAAAGTTATGGCCTGGACAAGTTTCTAAATATCTCTTCAAAAATTATAAAGTTATGGCCTGGACAAGTTTCTACACATCTCTTCAACCATTATAAAGTTATGGCCTGGACAAGTTTCTACACATCTCTTCAAAAATTATAAAGTTATGGCCTGGACAAGTTTCTACACATCTCTTCAAAAATTGTTAAGTTATGGCCTGGACAAGTTTCTACACATCTCTTCAACCATTATAAAGTTATGGCCTTGAAAGCAAAATGTAATAGGCATGACTAGGCATTTAGATAGAGAAAAAAATTAACCTTGCACACACAACTTAAGATTGTGATATCAAAACAGACAATATAAATGACATCTAAACTTTTAAAATGAAAAACTGGAATTTTTTAAACATGCAACATGTGGATTTAACACTTTAGCAGTAAAGTCTTTGCATACAATGCAACCATAGTATATCAAACATTTTTATTTTGTCTGAAAAAAAAATTTGATCAGAAATGTCATTTGGTACCCATATATTTATCTAAACTTTGGCCAAACAAATGAGCTAACAAAAACTATCACCAATAACCTGGCATAAAGCATTTGTAATTATCATTGGTGCTGAAGTTTTTTTTGGTTGTTAATAAAGGTCATGTCACGTAGAGATTTTCCTAAATAATGAATGATCGGAAAGAGACCTACTGCAGTATAAATATTTCTGGGAAAGGAAGAAACTTGTAATTTAAACACTTCCTTAAAAATAAATCAGAATATTGATAATGCCATAAACTCCTCACTTATTAGTGCATTAATAAATTATTTTCATACTATCATCCTCCAAATGTTTAGCAAGTCTAAAGTATATTGTATACCATATTCATACTGTCATCTTCCAAGTGTTTAACAAGTCTAAAATATATTGTACACCATATTCATACTGTCATCTTCCAAGTGTTTAACAAGTCTAAAATATGCTGTATACCATATTCATACTGTCATCTTCCAAGTGTTTAACAAGTCTAAAGTATATTGTATACCATATTCATACTGTCATCTTCCAAGTATTTAACAAGTCTAAAATATATTGTATATGATATTCATACTGTCATCTTCCAAGTGTTTAACAAGTCTAAAATATATTGTATACCATATTCATACTGTCATCTTCCAAGTGTTTAACAAGTCTAAAATATATTGTATACCCTATTCATACTGTCATCTTCCAAGTGTTTAACAAGTTTAAAGTATACTATATACCATATTCATACTGTCATCTTCCAAGTGTTTAGCAAGTCTAAAATATGATGTATACCATATTCATACTATCATCTTCCAAGTGTTTAACAAGTACAAAATACATTGTCTGAAATGGTCATATAACTTATCATTCATATTTGGCAATTTTATCTAAATCTGCATAAATATTATACATGGATTTCTCTTGCATGAGTTTTAAATGGTAAACTGTTTGTTTGTTGGGATATTACAAGCAATTTTTGAATGCAATAATACTGAAAAAATTATTATGGAAAAAAACTTGCTGTCTGTGCCACCCCCTTCACCTAAAATTCACACTAAAACAAAGCTGACAATCTGGACTGAATGAGAGTTGTTTCCGATTTTCTACTTACAACAGAAATAATCATATTATAGGAAACTTGGAACGAATAATTGGACTACAAGTACTACTTTTAATTTAAAACTTATTTACAGCTAATTCTCACAACAAATTTTGTGAAACTTCTCTACATCAAACCCTTCTGTAACTTTCAGCAGACTGGTCACAGATTTTGGTTTCAACAGGGCCATTTAGTTGCTATTCTAAGTTCTGAAGAATGAACACAGATTTTAGTTCCAACAAGACTATTGTGACAATAATCTAACTTCTATAGACTGGCCAATTCTACAATACATTCAGATTTTGTGGCTCTTCAGTGCCTCCTTTTACAGAAACATCACAATAGTAAGGTTTTGCAATGAGTATGATTGTTGAAACAGAATGATCTTTAAAACATAGAACATCAAAAGAATAAGCCCAGTCATAACTTAGAATTTAAAATGGCAATAAGGTGTGTCATCCAAAAAAGTTCAGACATGTACTGTAAAATCATTCAGCTGATCCTTTGCTAACAGGTTACCTCTATCAAACAGTCACCTAAATTAAAAAAAGTTTTTTAAAAAAGTTTTTTTTCAGTAAACCAAGATACTGGAGAAATAAACCTCAGTTAGGTGACCAACTACCTTCAGAGGACATTTTCACTCCCAAAAATGTCTGCCTAAAACAGGTTTTAATGTAAATTTTTTCCACACATAGAATAACTCTGCAGGCTGACATGTAGAAAAATGACTCCTCTATGAAAAGCATATGGTTCATATAAATCATGCAAAGGAGTGGTTGGATCCCTCTGTAAAATCATACAGAAAAGGAGTGGTTGAATCCCTCTCCAAAAGCATACAGAAAATAATAAATGAAATGCAAATGCACTGTGTAAAAAAAAACTCACATAAAATGCAATATTGCTGCATAAATGCCGTATTATTTGCTTACAAGTCGAGTCCAACTGCAAACTGCACAGACCCAGATATGCCATTGCATTATGAAACATCAGATTTTGGTCTGTATAGTCTGTTAGGAACAATCAGTAGAACAAACAACATATATCCTGGTCTGCAGGTACATTATGTTATGGGAGACAAGATCTTTGTTGTTTGCAGTTTGAGTCGACTTGTAAGTGGCACACAGTAGCATCAACTGCACATTTACCTTTAGATGAATCTGTTAATGAAAAGAATATGGCAAATGTTTTCATTAAAACATGCATCAAGAAAAGTAAAATACAAGAACCAATATAATCAGATAATATTGTATATTGTATATACAGTGGAATTCTGCTATAACACGATAATTGGGGTAAAAAAAATTGAATCATGTTAATATCGGGGTCTTGTTAATGCGGGTTTTTACAGTATTTTACTTTTTTTCAGAGAACAACTCATTGGCACATATATGTGTATTCATGTCTAATATAAATGATGAATAGGGTATCAATACTGTTTACTATTGTGACATCGTGGCATGCAGTTCATTCATAATGCATGTAATTCCTTTGAAAAATTGGACACATATTTACAATATTCAATAATTTTGTCCCAGATCATTGTGTCTGAATTCAACATCTAATATACAGCACGAACAGAGTATTAACACCGTTTACTTGCTGTCTGATATTGTACCATCGGGGCTCGCAATTAATCCATAATACAATTATTCCATTGCAAACATTATGTACATATTTAAACTATTCAATAATTTTGTCACAGATCATTATGTGTCTGAATTCAATGGGAAAAATTAACAGCAAAATTAGGTTAAGAAAAACAAAGCACATGTATGGTTCATTACTTTCCAGCGTCTATGAACTTTGTACAAATTTCATACTGCTAAAATTTTCTCGTGTGTTTCCGTGTACATTTATCCATTGCAAATTTCCAATAATTAACGCTTGTACGCCTATGCTTTTGAACGACTACAGCAAGAATAATTAACAATCAACACATGCTTTCAGCATGATTATAACTTTACTTCAGATTTTGTGAATATTGAAAGAAATGTGTGAAAACTACTATACTAATCATTGCACAGAGTGCAGAGAACGACTTGCGGTTGTGAAGTTGCTCTTCCATAACAGTAAAATATTTGTATAAAAAATAGGAAATTAATAACGAGTTCATAAACAAACACCATACACATGTAAAACCAGAGAACTAAGTGCAGTAGGCCTGTAATGGTCACGAGTCACTTTATAAATTTTTTTAAGCTGAATGCATGTACAACTTCATTCCCTTTCAGTTTCCAGCTAATAAAGTGGACTTTACTTACTGGTCAACTTATTTTGTCTAATAACACCACCAAGTCCAGCAAACATGTTGGCAGCTTTCATTGTTTTGATGTTGATTAAATTGTGAGAATCTCTTATCAACCACCTGCTGCTTGGTTGTGTATGCAGTTAAAGAAACACATGTTGGCTATTGTTTGAGCAACAACTGTATACAGAATTAATTGAAGACAATCATAAAGACGACTTAATGGCTTAAATTATGGATCAGTAATAAGTAACAATTCTGTTAATGTTTATTTTGGCATAACACTTCAAGAACCAGGTGAAATTGTTAAATTTCATAAGCCAAGCTACAATCGTATTATATTAAAATTCATACATGAACTCTTCACCAAAATGATAATAAACGTTTTACACACTATTTCTCGTACTTAAAAAAATTAATTTTCCCGGTACAAGAAATATACAAGCACATGTATTTAAAATTTCAGGAACCACACCACGATCGTATTATATTCAAATTCATACACAATTTCTTCCCCGAAAATGATAATAAATTTTGTACTATTTCATGTACTTGGAACAAAAAATATTTTTTCACGTGCGAAGGAATATATACAAAATTTTGGTAACCATGCCATGACCACGTTATAGCCGAATTTGTGCTACTGCAGGGCGTGTTATGGTAAAGTCGCACTGTACTTGCTTATAAGTTGAGTCCAATTACAAAAACTAAGTACCAGCAGACCAGGGTCTACATTGTTTGTTCTACTGATTACTCCTAACATCTGCATAGACCCAGATCTGCCAGCACATTATGTGATAGAAGATCTGGGTCTGTGTAGTTTGTAGAAGGACTTGTAGGTATGAATATTTTAGCAGAAGTTTCATATCAGTATAGAAGAAAAAATAGTACATTGCGCTATAAATATATATATTGTGTTTAACTTGCAAATTGACTTCAAAGCAAACTGAAACTGCATTAATTCTTAAGCCCTGAAACAATAATAATCTAATTTCAACACTAGTTTGCATCATTAATTAAATTATTTACAAGTGAAAAAAAGGTAAAGATTTAGAAGGTTGAACACTTTGATTAAATCTGCCCACCATCTCTTTATCACTGTAGATGTGTGTGGATGTGTGCGCTTGCAGGTACATTTGTTTGTGTAAGCAAGATTTTATAGGCAATCAAACAGATTTTATATGCATAATTTTTTTGGAAGAATTTTAAGGTTGGCAGCAAAGAAAGTCTGCATACACTATTCAGATAGGCTGACACTATGAAAAGTGAGACTGTGAGAATTAGATTTCTATGGCACAGCAAGGGAAGTAGACACAAAGAGACTCCCTCTTTGTTCAGCCAGCATTATAATGAATGTGAAAAACTTTGCACCTGAGCTTAATGTAAAAACATCAACAATGACATTAATCTAGTGTCTGGACATTCAGATGGATGCCAAAGTTGTCACTATGCTAAGCCAGCTCAAAATAACAATGACAGAGACTACAACACAAACTGATACATAATAAAATTAAGACTAGCACACAAGGGACACTCTACGAGAAAACTATTTAGGAATAAAAATGAGAGATTATCATGTCTTCAGTGCTTTCATTACAAGATATATTTCCCACATTCTAATGAGCTACACCTATGGCATAAATAACTGTCATGTACAATTTTACATGATTTACAGAATTAAATATAAAGTTTACTGTGACTGGCTTAAATGATATTACCTATAAAAATACCATGATTGGCTCAAATAATGTGAACACTTTCTCATAAGAATCTTAAAGGATTATCTGTATGGTAGCCTGCAATTGTTAAGAACCAATGTGATTACCTGTAAGGCAGCCTGCATTGTAAGAACCAATAAGATTACCTGTAAGGTAGCCTGCAATTGTAAGAACCAATATGATTACCTTTAAGGCAGCCTGCAATTGTAAGAACCAATATGATTACCTTGAAGATAGTCTGCAATTGTAAGAACCAATATGATTACCTGTAAGGTAGCCTGCAATTGTAAGAACCAATATGATTACCTTTAAGGTAGTCTGCAATTGTAAGAACCAATATGATTACTTTTAAGGTAGCCTGCAATTGTAAGAACCAATATGATTACCTGTAAGGTAGCCTGCAATTGGTCTGTCTGAGATGAAGAGATCATGCCTTTGGTCTCTGTAGTCCTTCCACACTTGTGATTTATCCAGGATACCACTTATCTGTCAATTAAGAAGTAACATTAAAAAATATGTGCATAGTGCTTGTTGTTGGGCTGAACATATCAAACATATCAGTAAAAAAAGTCAATTCAAGTTTATGGCTTCTCAGTAGGACAAGACATTTTCTCCCTGAAAGGCACAGAAAACTATTTTATAACAGTTACATACACCCTATTTAGAGTACTATAATACAGTATGGGGTAATTAAAATGATAAAAACATAGCAAAGCTGGCACATCTTCAAAAAAGAGCATTTGGGCTAATATCAATCCAGAAAGAAAGCAAGGAAAATTTAGCTGGTAGGTTAAAAATATTACCTATTAAAGACTGAATCTGTTTGAGAAAAGACAAATTAATGTACAGGATATCCCATAATAGTGCTCCTGAATATTTACAATCACTATTCCAGTATAGGCTACCTGGTAATACTCCCCACCTGTGATCCATGTCTACCAAACAGTATAGAATTCCCAAACCAAATACATAGTTATTTAAAAATCTTTCCAATACTCTGAACTCTGCTCTGGAATAGTATTCCAGTTGAGATTAGAAATGCCCACTCTATTTCCTTCTTCCAAACCCAGTATATCCAGTGGCTTCAGAGATGCAGCTAAAATAAATAAATTCCTTTGTATGAGGGCCTCATGGTAGATTAGTTCTTAGCTAATTGTGTTACCCTCATAATCAGGCACTGATATTACATATTACTTTATTATGAGGCTACGAATCTATTATAAAGAGAGAGTGCCTTATGAATGTGATGGTGAGAATGAATTTAAAAATCTGAGGATAATAAAAGCAGTACAATTAGGTTTTCAAAGAATGCATCATTTAAACCAACAGAAGCAGCAGAGGGGGCGAATCCGACATTTTGTCCAATCGTCATTTTGCTTAATTATTACTTCTGCACTCAGCGGATCCGGTGTAGTCAGCGCTGGTAAAAAAAAAAACGACGACGTCGTTGGGGGATCGTCGCGTCGTCATTTGGTTTAATTAATACCTTCTGCGCGCCGATCCCAGCGTCGTCGGCGTCCGGTAAGCACATCGACGACCGCGTCGATGTCATCGCCCCCCTCTGCTGCTAAGAAGTTATTTACAATGATCTTACAAACAGAGTGATCACTAACTCCTCCTCCTGTAGATCAATTAGGTTATTTGACTGATCGGTGAGTTTAAAATTAATTCTCGTTAAAAACCGATCATGGCATCGCATATAGACCGGATTAATCGGATTCTCAACGATTAAAAATCCCGGAGGGGCTGTTGGTGAAAATGAATAAAGGATATATCCCTGTTGAGCTTGATTTGATTGATTGGTATCTACCTGGTAACTCCCTTCGATAACATCACACACTAGATTGATTGCTATCACCGATGCGATATTTACGTTGTATGGAGCAATATGCATACCATCATCCCCGTTATCGTGTCTGAGGATATAAGTTGATGGACTGAGAAAATCATTAAGAGACTTTCTTAGTTCTGGCGCGTTGTATCCTGGAAACTTGAAATCGGGTAAATCGGCTTCTGTGATATTATACCCGGTTAGGAATTTTTGTTTATTATCATCGCTGCTATCGGATATTGTCTTAACGATTCGCTCATTAATATATTCCATGTCTGATATAAGTTGATTTAACACCTCAACGTGTTTTCGTGCTTTTGTTTTCCGTAGCTGTTCTAGTTGTGATTGGTAATTACGATTAATCTCGGCAAACGCACCAGTGATATCATCTAAACGAACTGTGACCTTGGCTGACAATTCAGGAGTTTTCTTATACGGAAAAAACCATTGCATGGTATTCCTGTCTTGAAATATAAACTCGCTGGGTAATAACGTGTTTCTTATAATAGACAAATCATTCAGATAACTGGGATTAATCTCATGATACGATTGCACATTTGTGTGCAAATCCGCGGGTGGATTCTTAGGCCATCCTAGTATGGTTCTTATTGAACTGTTATAAATATCAACCATATACCCCGGTGTGCTTATTTCAATCGTCGATGATAACGTCGGTTCATGAACCGTAATAGCGATTTTTGATTCCTTTCCTGTGATCGATTTTATTCTGCGTTGAAATTCTTTATTGATTTGCTCTATTTGGTATGACCCAGTTGGTATTGTAACCTCCTCCCAGTCTGGGGTCCCATCGGGTTTATTTTTCCGTGCAAAAACCAGCGAGTTATTAGGTTGTTGTCCGTTAAATGCGTCCGCTCGAATATTAGGCCAACTGTGATATACTCGCAATTTTGCCAGCGCTATATCCTTCACTGGAACCGGCGACGGGAAGTTCACACTGAATTCGGGTTTCGTTGACGTTATTGATATCATATTTGTTTGTACCGGAGTGGTGTTCTCCGCGATCCGCTGAAGTAATTGAAACCCTTCGGGGTTCAGCGACATTATTATTATTTGTTGTCTTTAGTGTCTAATTTCAACAACCAGGTGGTTCCGGCTTCCAGTTGAAAATCCTCGATTTTTGACATCGCGGAGCTATACAACTGGACCATCGTGGAGAATTCAACATCGGATACGAACAAATTATCAATTGACAACGAGATCAACCCGGATAATTTCGAGTACGCGTCGGATACTATTTGATGTTTTACTGTATACTCGTTGAGTTTTTTCTGAAAACACGATGATATCTTCCTAGTGATTGCGTTGGCGACTCCAGCAACTGTTGTCATCGCGGAGACAGCGATTGGAACAGCGATCGGGGCTATCGTGGTCACCGTGGATAAAATAACACCGGTACTGGCCACTATACCCGACACCGAGTACACGACCGCGTCGATGGCGGTTATTTTTCGGCGGTATTTTTTTATTTTTGCACGGTATTGTTCGGAAAGCGTTTTCAAGTTCGCGGAGAATTCTTTTGCGGTATCGAATCGATATTGATGTGACGTCGGTGATACCTCTGATTCAATTTCCTTGGTGGTCATTTTTATTTTAAAAGAACTAGTGTTTTTAATTACTTAGATTCGCTACAAATTCCACATACCATGTAATGTTTGCCCCGGCTAGATTTCTATCAACGGCATAAATTGTAAACTTTTCAGTTGCGTTCTTGTCTATAATTGTTGATATTGTATTGTTAAACCCGGATGAACTCGACGATAATATATTAAACTGCATCATTGAAATCAGTGTCAATCGATAAATGCCCTTAACAGTTGCGGTGATATTTACTGTATTCTGTGTAGGAGTCCAATCGAATGATCCATGCCGAATTGTGTATACTGTGTTGATGATGTTCTCATGAGGGATTTTTATTTTTTCAAATTGCTCTGCTACTCTCGGTAGCCCGTCTTTAATCGCTTCAACATCAGTTCTGATTATTCCTACTTCCTGCCAATGCGCGTCTATATTATTCTTGTTCGCTGCAACATTAGTTTTGATTGTTTCTATTTCCCGTGTATTCTCGGTCATACTTTTTTTGTTTGCTGCAACATCAAGTTTGATTGTTCCTATTTCATATGTATGCACGTCTATACCTTTTTTGTTCGCTGCAACATCAGTTTTGATTAATCCTATTCCCCGCCAATACGCGTCTACATTTTTTTTGTTCGCTTCGACATCAGTTTTGATTGTTCCTATTTCCTGTGTATGCGCGTCCACACCCTTTTTGTTCGCTTCAATATCAGTTTTGATTGTTCCTATTTCCTGTGTATGCGCGTCCATATTATTTATGATCGTTGTAACATCAGTTTTGATTGTTTCTATTTTCCGTCCATGCGAGTCTACATTATTTATGATCGTTGCAACATTAGCGCCGATTATTTCTATTTCCCGTTCATGCGCGTCTACACTCCTTTTGTTTGTTGCAACATCAGTTTTGATTGTTTTTATTTCCTGTCCATACGCAGTGATATCATTTATAGTTATTGTAATCTCATCCGGCTTGGTATTTTTTTTACCAAAGAATTTATCAAAGTTGTCATCGATCCTGTTAACATTTTTTCGCAACGGGGGTAAATTGGCCGACATCTCCATAAGATCCGAAATAGCATTTTTTATTATTACAAGATTTGGTTCGTCTGCCGTCGGGGGTCCCCGAAAAAAACTATTGACAATGTCTCGCATTTCGCTGACGTGCGTTATCATCGACCTGAACTGTTCTCCATGAAAGTTAAATTCACCACGTAAACCCTTTAACGAATTTGACATGGTTATATAATTGTCGCCAAGTGTACTTATTTTTCCATTTATTGTCAAGATGGATTCACCCGGTTTGAGTCGTCCGTCGCCGGTATACAACGCGATAGTGCCCTCGGCGGCATCACGCTGTCGTATTAAAACGTCATTCAGCGACACATTACTAGATTTCAATTTACCCTGGCGGTCTTGAAATACAACTATTTCATCTGGGTCAACACTGGTTAAGTTCAACGTATCAGCGATTTCATCCTCAATTAGTTTTTTTATGTCATCGGTGGCGGGCGTTTCCGTGGGCTTTTTCAGCGCCGAAACCGGTCGTCCCCAGATATCAATCATCGTTATTGTAAAAAAAACCAGCGTTTCTAATTAACCCGCCGGGCCTCTACGACCCCACTAGTATATTCGTTTACAACCATATGAGGTGGTTTTCGCGATGATGAAATCGCCGCGAGTACGTTCAATACCTCACGGCCACATATCGGCGGGTCACTCAATTGCTGTGTTGGCAGCGTGGAATAAAAAACCCGGGCTGAACACGCCCGGATATACCGCATGAACTCTTTCGGCGGGGCTAACCCGTATGAATCAAAATAGACGATTGCACGCGGATCAATCGCGTATGCAACCCAATGAGTTCCCGCTCCGGAGGATCCATCGAGGTTAATTATGCCGGTTTCAATATTCCTTGGTGCCGCCGGTAATTGATCCCTCATAAAAACACCTCTGAAGTTTTTTATCGCTAACGCGTTTGCGGCGTCTATTAAATCAAAATTAGACATTGGAGTTAATAAACGGTTCCCGGTAGTCTTAGACCCTTTCCCGAATACCATGAATACGGGGTTCCCGGTAGTCTTAGACCCTTTCCGGCCACGGGTCGTTTTTTTTTGTAGCCTTTCCCGGTTGCCTTCTTTAATGCCATTCCCGCCGCGGTACCAACGGCTCCTAACGCCGCCGCCTTAGCCACTGCTGGTGCGGCCGCGGCAATCAACGCTGGAATCGCAGCTAACAGCGGAAATATCCCACCGGTCTTTTCCATGTTTTTAATTGCTGCGGCTGAAAAATCTATTTGAACACCCTTTTTATTCTTCATCGCATTATTGAAATGTTTTATTTGACGCGCCGTCAACGATATCTTATGATTACCACCTGCCATCTGTGACGGCTTCAGCGTTATTGTGGTTCCACATTGTTTAGCCGACTTTGATCGTAATTTCTTGACTTGACCATCAGTCAACTCTACACTGACGACACTATACGACATTTTATTGTAAATGCGTTTGTGTTTTCAATTACATGTTTTCCACTGGCGCATCAATGATTCTCATTCGTCCACCAACACCTTCTAGCAGCATTGATTTATCGCTGAGAATGACAGCAACCGCTCTATAATCACCACCCGGGGCTATACGAGCTCGGAAGTGTATATCAACGACGGATTGTCTCGTTAAATCAAGATGTTCCAGCGAAAAATAATAAATCGGATACCGGTTTTTAAAATCAAGTTGTGATATTTGCAAACCAGTGTCGACGTTTTGATCACGACCCATATATGACAGCAATCGATGATACACACGTGCGACATGGTTGTCACCGTAATTAAGCTGTATATCCTCGGATGGTTCCTGTTGTCCGTTTATTCTCAGCGAAACCTCCATGACTCCTAATCGATCAAATATCATATGGCTGCGTTCTTGATTACCCAATCGTTCCCTATTCTGTAGCGCTATGAATATATGACGCGGGGCTGAAACACCCTGTTTTGATGCTAGGTGCCATGTAAACGTATCGGCGACGTTATCCTCTTTAGCATCAGTTGTTACCGCTAGCCAACTCAACAACGATTTCCCTCCCTGTTCCATAAATGCTAACAATCGTGCTTCCGTGGTAACTGATGGAGTCAGCACCGGCATCCACAATGCCATTTTAGTTAAAATGACTTTACCGGCAGCGACGCCAGCAGCACGCCATATTGCATTGTTATCATCACCCCTTCGCGTCAGCGCGATTGTATGCTTAGCCCCATAGATAACCTTCCTGACATTTCTGCAGAATCCAAATATGTGATGGAGTGGAATCGCGCATGAAAACTTTCGGCGTGGTCCTTGCAACATTCCTACTCGTGCTGCGAATCCCATATTGTAATTATCGTTAAGACTTTTTATAATATTGAAATCAGCGTCCGGTTTTGCTCTGCGGTCTGGATTGGCTGCTTCAGCCTGATCACCTGCGGTATCTTTTTTCGCCAGCACGTTGATGTACTGAAGATGGTCAGCGTTATCGGTGGTGTCCTTTGCGAACATTATAGATGGGCCCGCCGATCTTGTATAATCATCCGAGTATCTCGCTAACCCAATTATCGTCGTTGCAACATCAACCTCGCGTTCTATTGATTCAATTTCTCGCCCGTCAATAAGATATCTGGCACTCTCAAATAACGCCATGATACCGTTGTTAACGAAGCCAACTCGAACACGAGGGTCATCTGCGTATGGTGTATTATCGGCAGCATTTGTCACGAGTTCTCCCTCAATTTCGATAAACGCTTCACACGGCAAAAAATATTTACTGGTATCTTGGACTTGAAGTTCAATTCGCGATCGTAGGTCAGGTTGCGCCGCATAATAAGAATAATATTGATAATCACGGACAGAATCATCCCTGCGTACTGGGGCGTCCATATCAAACGCGGGGTCAGCGGTACGCGCAAACATTCTATTATTTATCATGTTGATGTTTTCAATTGCGATTTTTTCGTCGTAAATTCTTTGAATTTAAACCACTCCCCGCTATCGCGTTCATGAGCGCGTTGGTTGCCGCATCGGCGGATGGCGAAGTCGTCGCCAACGACTCTAATTTTTCTTCCACGGCGTTATTTATTACTTTACTGACATTTGCAGGCATCACTGTCGTTGATGGCATTACCGGTGGTTTCTGTTTTTTTCTCCTGAATTTCACCAATGACATTAGTTTGTCCCGTGCGGCTGAAAACGCCCTTCCGGCAACATCTCCAATGGCACTAATACCCTTATCACGAATAACATCAATAGCCTTCATTCCTAATTGTTTGGCTAACGGCGCTACTTTTGGAGCCATTCTTGTAAATAACCCCGCAATGGTGCTACCGAGACCATCTCCATAGTACGCGCGGTAAACAGGCAATCGCGAGTTTACCACGTAGACGAGTACTGGTTTATCATGGTTGTAGTGTATGATCATCCTTATTAAAAACACCAGTTTTCCAATTAATCATCCACGAGTTCGTCTATGAGCGTTCGATATACATTAATGTCCATAATACCGCCTGCAAATAACCGCTTGCAAATATCAGCGGCCTCATTGATTATTTCCGTAGAGTTATTTCCGGCTCGTTTTCCTCCAATTAGTACTTCCAGCCGTGATATATCACTGAGAACACTATTAGGGCAGGTAACGCCGTAGGATTCTTTACCAACAGGGTATCCTTTTCCTTTTTTTGGTGTTCTACTCTTAACTTTCTCGAGGAATTTATCGTAATCGGGATCACCACGATGTGGTAATGCTTCTCTATGTTTACTCGCTAAATACACTATTCTTGCCCAGTTCTCCGTCGAGGTTATTTTTTTCTTGTAACCTTCATTGATATACTCATCTCGAATGCTCTTAGTTGATGTTGTAGCAACAAAATTAACTAATTCTTCATCGTCGTCGATGTCTCTAATTTGATCTATTGCGGACTTTTTAAGAACATTACGGGGTATATTTCCCTCTTTCTTTTTTTCTTTCGATGTTTCTTCGGGTGTTTCTTCGGGTATTTCTTCTTCTGGTTCTTTCGCAGTAGCACCTAATTCTTCCTCGTCGGCCATTGTAACATAAGGTTCTTGTGGTTCGGTTATAGCGAGTGGTGGTGGCCTCCGTGTTGTAGCAGCCGCTAGTGTTTCCAGAGACCTTTTTGTTTGTTTTGTCTCCGCCGCTATCTTTTCAAGCGCATCGAGGACGGGTACAGTTGCCGCCGTAACATCTTTGGTCGCTTTAGTTACCGGGGCAAAGAGTTGTTCGCTTCCAACAGCAAAATCAGTTTGCATTTGTTGTCGCGTTTGAAGTTGTTCTCGGACCCTGTCTCGTAACGGTATAAACTTTTTAAGCGCCGCTAGCCGCTCTCTGGCTAGCCGAGTAGTAAGTGATTCGCCTACCATTATTGCAATTGCTCCGCAATTTCTAATTTCTCGCCGGAGTTTTCGTCTATAATCCTTCTAATGTTTTTGATCTTACTAGAAATCTCCCGGCGTCGTTCATAAACACGTCCGAGTTTTTTTCGTATTATTTCAACGGCAGTGAATAGTCCAATGAATGCATTTGCGTCATTGTGGTACAAGTTTTCATTAATCGTATGTTGCAATCGTTTTATAAAAAAGTACTCGCGGGCCAGGGTAAAACGCCCCCGTTTCGACTGTTCGTTAATAATCTCATAATCGGATAATATTTTTTCACTGTCGAGACCATCAGATAATTCAATTCCTTGATTTTTTAATTTTGAAATCTCAGTTAATATATTATTGATGTCTTCGATATTCATTATTCTTATAAAACATCTTATTTCTAATATCAAAAATTTTAATAAAATTTAAGTTAAAATTTAATAAAATTATTGGGGGTCATTTTTGACCCCGTTTTTTGTATGGACAGTACAATGCCGTAAATCTCCACTCGAGTGTTGTGGCAGATTACAGGCATATACATATACTTAATTAAGGACATTCACATCTTGGAACCCCAAAGCATACATTTCCGGGAGTGAGGCCTAGGGTGACAAACGTCATCGTAGACCGCCCAGAAGATATGCTTGGGGGACATCACTACATGTACTTAATTAAGGATGAAATGATTGATGGATGATGGGACGGCACAAGACAGCACAAACATAAAACGGCGGGGCGGAACTCTACGGCCAATTCAACCAATCAAAAGCAACCCAATTAAATTAACCCGGTTGCATGATTGTGAACAAAAGACAACCACACGCCCGGGTCAAGAGCGTGGGTTAGTTTTGATTAGTTGAATTGGCTTTCGAAAGCCCCAGGCTTATAACGAGTCATCTTGTATATAAAGTGACTAATACAGCGGCGTCAGTCACAAGGTGTGTGTTAATTTGAATTCCCTTGAATCGTTAAACCCTTAAATACTTATTAATGGTGTTTCACGGCATTTAAATGAAACCAAATATTTGAATAAAACATTAAAAAAAAGAATACAGCTGTTAGATAATAGCGTGTATTTCATTAGTTTTCATCGTAAAATGATTAATTAATCGCAACATTAATTGGACTTCAAGGGACATAACTCTTGTCATGCGACGCTATCACAAAACGAGTTATCTCCCTTTGATGTTATATATGAAAATCGAATTCTATGACCCGTCTTTTTTGAGATCGCTGTTTGATATATTCGTTCTGCAACAAATTGTATTGAGGCGATACAAATGTCAAAATATTTTCCTGCCTCATTCATGGAGTGAAATATTTTTTCCTCGTAAGTTGTTGTATCAAATGACTTTACGGGTTTTGCTTTCTTTGAGTATTTACCAGTTTGGCCTTTTTTACTATTTTCACTCTGAGAGATGGCTTGCAGATTACACAGTCTGTTATTTTGATAATTAGAATCAATGTGATCAATAACGAGACTATCTTTGATCAATCCGTGGAAACATTCATAGATGATTCTGTGACAGAGATATTTTTTCCCTCCAGCAGTAAACATTAAATACCCGTGATTGTTTTTCCATCCAACCGGCTTCTTCAGTCTGCGGTTTCTAACAATACCGTCGCGAGATGCCTCGTAATTGACGAGCAGGGGGTGCGGCTGAAATTCTTGGTCCATTTGTATAATAATACTACTTGTCTAATTTATTATTTGGTTTAATTATGAATCTTTCAACGTAGTCTTGGGGGGTTTTGATGACGAAGTCGGCGGTGGGGTCAATGACGGCGTTTTTAATTCGTTTGTCATAATAGCGTTTTAGTTCCCTGTATCGCTTTCCGCCACAATTAATACACAACTGGGATTTTCCTCTTACACCGACGTGGCAAACCAAGCACGGTAGGGGGCCAAGAGAACCATTACGAACGCTTTGTAAATGATATCCGCAGAATTCACCTCTACATGATTTATTGCACGGGGTTGTCGACCCAATCATCAACCATTTGCAGTGATTCATTATACTATATTCTTTCATTTAAATACTTGTTTTAATTATATGGATGAGTTCGAGAGATTAGCAGCAATTAAGCCCCGGAAAAATATTAAGTTCAATCTCGATAGAGTCCTCAAGGACACACCAAAAGCGTTAATAAACGATAGAACCCTGTTAAATAAAATACGCGATTGTATCAATGAATTCAAACGTGATGGTGCATCTCATAGTTGGTCAACATTTCGAATTGATGGCGTTGTTGATGCTACCATGAACGACAACCGCGCAGCAATGATAATATCACAACTTGACGGTAAAAGATATTTCTTCAGAGTAAAATTCATTGTCCGGGTGAAATCAGGCGATTGGATCATACGTGATAAATTTGAACCAGTTCTCAGCGACAAGAAAACAGTCATTGTCAGCCGCGACTCCAAGCCGGGGTTGTTAACCGGAATTGACAGACCATACTATGAACGAGCGTATCCTGAAACATCAGTTGTTTATGGAATATACCCGTTAAATAAGAAACCTGATATCGGAAAACTGAAACCGATGAAACAGTCAACGGGGATAAATTGTGTAGCAGAACGAATAATAGAACATTTTACAAATGCATGTCGAGGAAACAAATTGACTGATTTACGACGTAGCAAAATCAACCAGTGGGAACTAACCGTAAAAGAGCGTGGAGCGACCATCAGCGACATAGCGAGATTAGAAACGTCGTTGAGATTTCCAATAACCGTTACAACGATAACCGGTGAAGTATTATACGAATCAAAGTACAAATCAAATGGAGCCCCAATCAAAATTATTGATCATAACGAACACGCATGGACGCCCGCGATCACAATATTTCCACGGGATAGAACAGTAAAGTATATCCCGGGGGAATTCCTGGGAGAACAATTCTCCAGGGATGGTTTTCTCGCGGAGAGGAAACTATTTGATGCTATTGCCTACTTGTGTAAAAACGACCCTGTATCAGTGTGGTTACTTCGCAGCGCTGAAAACGATGCGGATACCTTTGATCAGTTTGTAAGACCAAACGGCGAATTATATCGCACTGAAGCATTTCACAACAGGATGAAAAAAACCGCCATGGAATTTGAAGAGCATGATGAACAACTGCTAACAAATTGTTTTACGATTCCATCGGTTGTAGCTCATGTTGCAGCAAGGAAAAATGCGTGGAGACCAACGCGCAAGGAATTTCTACCGGATGTACAATCCAGTTGTTTGGAATACTATCACGGTGGACTATGGAACACTGAATACAACCGCGACGCTATGATCTCGGTTGATATGGTTGCCTGTTATCCAGCGAGTTTTCTCGGGTATGGATCCGCCGCTGAGTATTTCAAACGATTTGGACACCCCAGACATGAAATGACTCGTGTTGCTATTAATGGACCACTGCCTGATTTTGATTTAACCGGATTCGCTCGCATAGTATCATTTGAGTTCGCGGCAGGACTTCATCGCTGTTGCTATATTTGGATCGGTAGACACATGGCTGAAAAGAAGTGGTTGCCAATAGCGCTGCTACGGTATATGATTGATTGTAGCATGCTAGTTTCGTTGATTGTCAGTGACGCGATTATATCATACCGGGCGCAGACTGAAGTCTGGTTACCAGAACCGGAGCGTCTAGATAGCATAATTGACGAGTCCAGAAAAAACATTGATGCCGACGAGGAATATATCATCGAATGGTCCAGGAGGATATTTAACCAACGAAACAGAGAGGCAAAAGATCTCGGTAGAAGAATAATTGGTAAGTTTACACAAGGTGGAAAAAACCACGACTACAAACGATATTGCTCACGGCTGATTATAGATGACGCAGAATATGATTTCGTAATCAAGGATGCAGTGGCAAAAAATAGATACGTGAACTGCAAAACAGCTTTCTTGTCCAATGGAACAAGGTTGGGTACAGTTGTTACCTACAGCGACGGAGACAGCCCGGCGTATCCACATTTGAGGGCGTCTATGCTGGGTTATGCCGCTATCAATTTATTCTCGATGATAAATAGATTCCCCGATACCGCGGTTAGAGTAGCCGTTGATTCGTTTTATGTTGACGTAGCGTATAAGGAAAACGTAGCCGAGTTTACTAGTCCGGACGAGAGTTGGGGTACATGGAGAATTAAAAATGAAATACGACGCGATTATTCCCCGTCAGCAGATGTCACCGTTGAGAACAACTACTTACGCGGTGATAAATTGTCAGAATGGTCTAATGCACCATCGTGTTCTGATCCAATTTGTAGACACAAGACGGTTTATTTAAGCGGCTGTGGCGGGTCAGGAAAGACGACTCGGGCAATTGAATTATTTCGAACGCGGGCAAGTATAATCGTGCTTACACCGACCCATAGACTAGCGCGAGAGATAAAACAACGAAATGTTGACGCCGTTACTTATCACAGCTTTTTTCGATACAGCGGCGGTGAGTGGACTCCTGATCGAATGGGTGAAAAATTTATTCCTGAGGTTATCATCTGGGACGAAATATGTACTGTTTCGTTAGATACTTTACAAATGTTTCTTGAGTGGCTGCTGCGCGCGAATACAGCGGTGATCATGTGTGGCGACCATGGCCAACCACCACCATTTGTCGGCGAGGGTCCACATGAGTGGTTGAGCGGGTTCGTAGACTATTATGAAGAAACCGATACTGATTACCGAGCACTTGATGAACAACTGCGCGAGGTTAAAAAACTAATCAGATTACAGCCGGATAGAGTTCAGTGTGAAATAATCCGCGAGGTGATTCCGGAAACGCCGTTGAATGAATTCTGGGAAACATGGAGACCAAACGATTTGATTGTAGCGAGTAGAAAGATAGTCAGAGACACACTTCAGCGGAAGTTGTTTACGTTGCATAAGGAAAAGTTTCCAACGCGTCCAGTGCCGTTATGTTATAGACCCGCGGACACACGGCGGCAGAACAATGAAGTTGAAATTCCAGCCCCGACAGCGTCGGGGACAAAAAAACAAATTCTCGTGCTGAATGATATTGTGCTCGTTGATATCAGCGTCGTCGAGGACGCGCTACGTGCTGATAAATCCCCGTGGACGCTAGGATACGCAACAACAATACATTCCTCGCAGGGACTAACCATCACGGACACAATTGTTTGGATAGTTGATAATCGCATCGAATGGTCGAATCTAGTCTATCTTGCAGTGTCCAGAGTACGAAGGATAAATCAGCTTCGAAGAATTGTTATTGACGAAGCCAGTGACGGAGTCACCAACGACAACGACATTATCGATGCAAGCGTCATTGATAGAAAACTCTCGGGTTACCGCCAACAGGATAAAAAAAAACAGCGGCGTTTTCATATTGATGCCGAATTAATAATTGCGTTACGACAACAACAGAATAATCACTGCGCGAGTTGTAATTGTGTAATGCGCTGGCGTTATTCGGATAAAGACGCTCGCCAATTTACCGTGGACAGAATCGATAACAGTCTCGGTCATGTTAAAAACAATGTGAGGTTGACATGTCTTGAGTGCAATAGACGCAACGGCGCTAGTTAAGACCACGCGGGGGTAATTGAGTATCGTCAGGTATCACTTGTAGTTGCTCGCGTGTAAATCCGCGCTGAGGAGCAGTTGAATCCAGTCTGTAGATCGGTGGTCTACCAGTTGATCGTGTTATCGTTGATATGTTATGCGTGGTAACACTCCAAATAGGATCAGTAGCTCTTTTTTTACCGCCTTCAAGCTCTCCTGGTTCATATAGATATCTAACAGTGACATCGCCAAGAATCGGCTTGGAAACGCTATTTATTTTTGATTTTCCGGGTATATACTCGTATTTAATCGCGTCGCTGGGCTTCATGTTGATTGCTCGGGTAATCTCGTTATTTAACGCTGCAATTACGCCTGGCAACCTTTTAACCCATTCACGAGATCGTTTTTCTTGGATGAATTCCTTCGCGTATTGATATCCAAATAACCGTTCAGCGAGAGTCTGATTGAATCGTTCAACAATTGCCTGATCACGATGTAGCGCAGTATGACCTCGTCGTATCGCGACGCTATGATGTTTCAGCGTTGATAAAACAGCGCCGCGAAATTCACTACCGGGATCAACTTGTAATAGATTTGGCCAGCGCAGAGGGCCTCTTCGATAAATTCTTTCAAACGCAGCGGCTACTTCAGTTGCCGACTTTGTTTTTAACGGCTCCGCTTGTTTGTATCGACTCGCAACATCAACTACGGTTAGCGCGTATTTATAACCGTTGTCATGCGGCAGAAATAATATATCAGCCTGATGAACTTCATTAGGTACGCTGACATCAAAGCGCGAGAAGTTGATTTGTTTAGGCGGTGGTAGATAGATTTGCCATATAGCCTGTTTGGATAACCAATTAGCCGCAGTGGTCTTTGTTACCTTTGCAGCGCTTGCAAGCTTACCAATTGCGGCCTTCCCCTTCCAGTATCCTCTCGGAGAATAATAGATGGATTCCATGTTGTTATTAATTACCAGCACCCATCATTAATTTACCTTTCATAGCCGATTTTACCAACCATGAGGCCAATTTTTCTTTGACGGATTTATCAGGAATAGCATTTAACGCGTGAATTAATTTTACGTCCGCGATATGACGCTGTTGCAGATCGCTACTTTTGTAAGCAACATCATGAGCATGACACGCCTTATCGATAGCGTTTATTGGATACTCACCGGGTTTGGGCTGATTTTGATCATCGAGTCTGATATCTAATCGTGTTCCGGGGCCACAGTAGCTATATCCTGGGAGGTGTTTTTCTCCTGGATACTTTGCCCACGGTGTTCCGGGGAGTTTTGCCAATTTGGCTGCGATGTCACCTCCTCGCTTTTTTTTAAAACATCTCCGGGTCTAATAGAAATAAATCTAAATTTCTTTGTACCGCATTGTACACACTTGCCAGTAAGCGCCGATCTGTTATTTCTTGTTGTAGCGGTTGTCATATCATTTGTGCCAGTACGTACTCTACACTTCACACAATATAGATCCATAATTTATGTATAGAGATATGAATATAATTGATTTTTCGGCGACTAAAACAAGAGAACCAGTTAAGCATGTTGCAGCGTTACCAAACTCGATCCGGATGATTATCATCGGACCATCTGGATCCAGCAAGACGCAATTGTTACTCAATTTAATAATGAGATGGATGAAGTGGGATAAGTTGTATTTGGTTGCTCCTAGCGTGGATGATCAACGATGCTACGAGGTGTTGAAAGATTTCAACGAGAATGCATCAGCGATCGCTAAAAAAAATGTTATTGAGTTTATTACGGATATCAATGATGCACCGGGTATTGATGATATTGATGGCGACGTTAACAATCTAGTCGTGTACGATGATGTTATGTTAGATAATCAAAAAAACCCAGCTAGGATATTTTCCAGAGGCAGGCATAAAAACACTGACATGATATATGTCACTCAACAATACACTCAGATTCCAAAAGTAATTAGAGACAACTGTAATATTCTTGCTGTGTTCAACGGCGTTGATACACACACGCTACGAAATATTTGGCAGACATGGTGCGGCGGTGACATGGACTTTAATGTTTTTCGAAACTTTTTTAGTCATGCTCAGTCGACCCCACATGGATTCGTAACGATAAATTTACATGATCCTCGCACACGATATCGTATCGGACTTGACCAAATATTCGGTTAGTTGTAAATAATTTTCATTGTAAATAACTTCTTAGCAGCAGAGGGGGGCGATGACATCGACGCGGTCGTCGATGTGCTTACCGGACGCCGACGACGCTGGGATCGGCGCGCAGAAGGTATTAATTAAACCAAATGACGACGCGACGATCCCCCAACGACGTCGTCGTTTTTTTTTTTACCAGCGCTGACTACACCGGATCCGCTGAGTGCAGAAGTAATAATTAAGCAAAATGACGATTGGACAAAATGTCGGATTCGCCCCCTCTGCTGCTACAGAAACAGGTATCTAAAACAATCAAATCTTGACTGAAGTTCTTAAACCCTGAACAATTTCAAATTTAAAAAATTTTAAATTTGTCTGCAAAAACTGCATAAAAATGTAAAGCTATTTGCTGTAAAATCCATGAGAAAAGCATTTAATCTAGCAACCCATAAAGTCAGTGGTTTTTAACCCATGGGTCACTACCCAAAACTGGGTTGTCACCATGTTGTTTTGAGTGGGTTGCCAAGGTTAACCTTAATAATTTGACATTTCCTACCCAAGTGTTTTTGTTAGCATTTGATGAGTCGTAAGGTTAAGAATAACTAAACTAAGTGATAGAAACCTTCCCCACTTGGGGGATACCTTCTAAAGAAAAATTACGATTAAATACAGGATCTTCAGCACATGAACTAAAATGGACCAAGACTGAGAGAAACAATGTTCAACTTAACAAAATTGGCCTTTCTGACCAATTGTATCAAAAAGACCTATTCAGTGCTAATGCTGGATGCAAACTACACAGAAGATTGTAACTGTATCCTCAATGCTAATGCTGAATGCAAACTACACAGAAGAATGTAACTATCCTCAATGCCAAGGCTGGATGCAAACTACACAGAAGAATGAAACTGTATCCTCAATGCTTATACTGGATGCAAACTACACAGAAGAATGTAACTATATCCTCAGTGCTAATGATGGATGCAAACTACACAGAAGAATGTAACTGTATCCTCAATGTTAATGCTAGATGCAAACTACACAGAAATATGTAACTGTATCCTCAATGCTAATGCTGGATGCAAACTACACAGAAGAATGTAACTGTATCCTCAATGCTAATGCTGGATGCAAACTACACAGAAGAATGTAACTGTATCCTCAATGCTAATGATGAATGCAAACTACACAGAAGAATGTAACTATCCTCAATGCTAAGGCTGGATGCAAACGACACAGAAGAATGAAATTGTATCCTCAATGCTTATGCTGGATGCAAACTACGCAGAAGAATGTAACTGTATCCTCAATGCTAATGATGGATGCAAACTACACAGAATGTAACTGGATCCTCAGTGCTAATGCTGGATGCAAACTACACAGAAGAATGTAACTGTATCCTCAATGCTAATGTTGGATGCAAACTACACAGAAGAATGTAACTGTATCCTCAATGCTAATGCTGGATGCAAACTACACAGAAGAATGTAACTATATCCTCAATGCTAATGCTGGATGCAAACTACACAGAAGAATGTAACTATCCTCAATGCTAATGCTGGATGCAAACTACACAGAAGAATGTAACTATATCCTCAATGCTAATGCTGGATGCAAACTACACAGAAGAATGTAACTGTATCCTCAATGCTAATGCTGGATGCAAACTAAACAGAAGAATGTAACTGCATCCTCAATGCTAATGCTGGATGCAAACTACACAGAAGAATGTAAGTGTATCCTCAATGCTAATGCTGGATGCAAACTACACAGAAGAATGTAACTATCTTCAATGCTAATGCTGGATGCAATCTACACAGAAGAATGTAACTGTATCCTCAATGCTAATCCTGGATGCAAACTACACAGAAGAATGTAACTATATCCTCAATGCTAATGCTGGATGCAAACTACACAGAAGAATATAACTATCCTCAATGCTAATGCTGGATGCAAACTATACAGAAGTATGTAACTGTATCCTCAATGCTAATGCTGGATGCAAACTACACAGAAGAATGTAACTATATCCTCAATGCTAATGCTGGATGCAAACTATACAGAAGAATGTAACTGTATCCTCAATGCTAATGCTGGATGCAAACTACACAGAAGAATGTAACTGTATCCTCAATGCTAATGATGAATGCAAACTACACAGAAGAATGTAACTATATCCTCAATGCTAATGCTGGATGCAAACTACACAGAAGAATGTAACTGTATCCTCAATGCTAATGCTGGGTGCAAACTACACAGAAGAATGTAACTATCCTCAATGCTAATGCTGGATGCAAACTATACAGAAGAATGTAACTGTATCCTCAGTGCTAATGCTGGATGCAAACTACACAGAAGAATGTAACTGTATCCTCAATGCTAATGATGAATGCAAACTACACAGAAGAATGTAACTATATCCTCAATGCTAATGCTGGATGCAAACTACACAGAAGAATGTAACTGTATCCTCAATGCTAATGCTGGATGCAAACTACACAGAAGAATGTAACTATCCTCAATGCTAATGCTGGATGCAAACTACACAGAAGAATATAACTGTATCCTCAATGCTAATGCTGGATGCAAACTATACAGAAGAATGTAACTGTATCCTCAATGCTAATGCTGGATGCAAACTACACAGAAGAATGTAAATGTATCCTCAGTGTTAATGCTGGATGCAAACTACACAGAAGAAAGTACAATCTAGAAATGGATAAGACTGCTCTTTTTTTATCAGCTCAGTTAAGTAACATGTTTTGTTAACACCACTTTAAAGGTGATTAAGTGATGCAAACTTTAATGCTACCTTCAATGTTGGAAGATGACTAGCAAATTGTTATATTTGTAGCTGTGAACTGAATTTGAGAGTTTGAAGGGACAGCTGTTTTACCCATCCAATGTTTATTTAGATAAAACAGTGAAATTCTGTAAGGAACTAAAAAGGCATCTTAGGTAACCATGGGAGTTTAAATTGACATACCTGTTCTCCATAAAGAAGACTCCTCTGCATGGCTTTGAGGGCTTTAACAATCTGGGCCTTGGTAGAAGCAGGGTTATCTATCACTTCTAACCCTGCCTCCAGAATACGCAACAAGAAGGGAACCAGGTCTGCTTTCAAAGCCTGACAAGATATGAAAAGAGATAAACAACCAACTGGGATAATTGTTCATGGAATAATAAGGAATGCTCCACTACAGCACCTGAAAACCAACCTAAACACAAACATTTAATAGAGATATAGTGGGACAAATGAATAGATGGATAGACATATAATGGTAACACTATATGCCCCACCATATGGAGGTTTAAGATTTTTGAAAAATGTTGTTACATAATCAGGCAAATTCCAGATACAATTTAAGATTTGTATTATTTTGTTATATCAGTTACAAAAATCTGACATGTTGATTGGACATAACTTACATCACTAATGCTTGTTTAGGGCTTTGATAAACACACAAGATAATTAAAGGTTGGGGATGACAAGTTTTGTTGCCAAATAGCCAGTACAACTATAAAGCGTTACTGAGCTAGCAAAATTTCATATAACTAGCTGAATATTTGTAACAACAAAACAATTATAATTTTGTGAAGGCTTTCCATGTAGGTCAATACTGTAATTGTTGCCACCTATAATAAGCTAAAGGCGAATGGGAAAATATGAACTCGTTTTGTCGGATGGATATACTGCACTCCCAAGGTTGTGCAGTATTTACATCCGAAAAACTTGTTCATATTTTCAAATACAAATGTAGTAACCTATAAATATTTATACTGATATGCATATTTCTGTCTTCATCCAGCATGTAATTTTGTACCAAAGGTAAATGTTTTAACTTTGTTCAAACTAACTCATATTTTACTTTATACTCCTGTTGATGGGCGGTCAGTTCGTGGATTTTACAAAGCTGTCAATTTTGATGGTGGATAAGGTAACTAACAATATGCTGCTCGGAAGTACACCTATCTCCTGGGGGTAACTTTCAGAAAGGGTCATGCTTTCCTTAACTCTAAAGTTTCTATCGTTTCCTCAGACATAGGCTGAATAGGTCATTCATTATGCTGTACTTCCATGTGGTGTCAAAAGTTTATTCCAAATAAAAAAAATGATAACTATATGTTCTTTGTTTATGAAAGAATCTGCTTAATGTCTAACAAGATGGTCAAATGTGCTTCTCTGGCATTTTGAATTCACACTGAACATCTGATAGCAGATTTTTGGACTGGAGATATCAGAGTATTCTATTATTTATTGTCCAATCTATGGTTTTGCAAACAGAGCTTGATAAAGCTATGGAATGACAGCTGAAAGAGTCCTTACCAGGTCTGGGTTTGGTATCACTGTTGCTTCCTGCTAAAACCTAAAAGCTCACCTAAATGCAAAACTTAACCATACGCAAGGACAGACAGACAGAGAGACGTGTAATACTAGTATCAGTGTTAACATGGGACATTAAAAACCCACTGATCATTTCTTAAAGACAATCCTTGCCTGGGACACAAGTTCCTCTTCTCCCCTTTCAAACATTTTACAAAGTGCTTCAGCAGCCAAGGCAATCATGTCTCTTCTTAACTTCATGGCAACCTTGATAGGAGCAATGCAGTCCACCTGGGCCATGCTACGAATACAGACCTGGAAAGGAAGATCTTATGGACTATTAAATGTACATGTAGACAGACAATTAAATGTATATGTAGATGGACTATTAAATGCATATGTAGTCAGACTATTAAATGTATTGTAGATGGGCTGTTAAATGTATATGTAGATGGACTATTAAATGTATTGTAGATGGACTATTAAATGTATTGTAGATGGACTGTTAAATGCATATGGACTATTAAATGTACATGTAGATGGACTATTAAATGTATAAGTAGATGGACTATTAAATGTACATGTAGACAGACAATTAAATATATATGTAGATGGACTATTAAATGTATATGTAGTCAGACTATTAAATGTATTGTAGATGGGCTGTTAAATGTATATGTATACAGACTATTAAATGTATTGTATATGGACTATTAAATGTATATGTAGATGGACTGTTAAATGCATATGTATATGGACTATTAAATGTATTGTAGATGGACTATTAAATGTATTGTAGATGGACTGTTAAATGCATATGGACTATTAAATGTACATGTAGACAGACTATTAAATGTATAAGTAGATGGACTATTAAATGTATAAGTAGATGGACTATTAAATGTACATGTAGACAGACAATTAAATATATATGTAGATGGACTATTAAATGTATATGTAGTCAGACTATTAAATGTATATGTAGATGGACTGTTAAATGCATATGTATATGGACTATTAAATGTACATGTAGACAGACTATTAAATGTATTGTAGATGGACTGTTAAATGCATATGGACTATTAAATGTACATGTAGATGGACTATTAAATGTACATGTAGACAGACTATTAAATGTATAAGTAGATGGACTATTAAATGTACATGTAGACAGACAATTAAATATATATGTAGATGGACTATTAAATGTATATGTAGTCAGACTATTAAATGTATTGTAGATGGGCTGTTAAATGTATATGTATACAGACTATTAAATGTATTGTATATGGACTATTAAATGTATATGTAGATGGACTGTTAAATGCATATGTATATGGACTATTAAATGTATTGTAGATGGACTATTAAATGTATTGTAGATGGACTGTTAAATGCATATGCATATAGACTATTAAATGTATTGCAGATGGACTGTTAAATCATATGCATATGGACTATTAAATGTATATGTAGATGGACTATTAAATGTATTGTAGATGGACTATTAAATGTATATGTAGTCAGACTATTAAATGCATATGGACTATTAAATGCATATGTAGATGGACTATTAAATATATATGTAGACAATTAAATGTATTGTAGATGGACTATTAAATGTATATGTAGACAGACTGTTAAATGCATATGCATATAGACTATTAAATGTATTGCAGATGGACTGTTAAATCATATGCATATGGACTATTAAATGTATATGTAGATGGACTATTAAATGTATATTTAGATGGACTATTAAATGCATATGTTGATGGACTATTAAATGTATTGTAGATGGACTATTAAATGTATATGTAGTCAGACTATTAAATGCATATGGACTATTAAATGCATATGTAGATGGACTATTAAATATATATGTAGACAATTAAATGTATTGTAGATGGACTATTAAATGTATATGTAGATGGACTATTAAATGCATATGTAGATGGACTATTAAATTTATAAGTAGATGGACTATTAAATGTACATGTAGACAGACAAATATATATGTAGATGGACTATTAAATGTATATGTAGACAGACTATTAAAGTATTGTAGATGGACTATTAAATGTATATGTAGATGGACTATTAAATGCATATGTAGATGGACTATTAAATGTATATGTAGATGGACTATTAAAGGTATATGTAGACAGATTATTAAATGCAGATGTAGATGGACTATTAAATGCATATGTAGACAGACTATTAAATGCATATGTAGACAGACTATTAAATGTATATGTAGATGGACTATTAAATGTATATGTAGATGGACTATTTAATATATATGTAGACAGACTATTAAATGTATATGTAGAGACTATTAAATGTATTGTAGATGGACTATTAAATGTATTGTAGACAGACTATTAAATATATATGTAGATGGACTATTAAATGTACATGTAGACAGACTATTAAATGTATATGTAGATAGACTATTAAATATATTGTAGATGGACTATTAAATGCATATGTAGATGGACTATTAAATGTATTGTAGATGGACTATTAAATGTACATGTAGACAGACTATTAAATGTATATGTAGACGGACTATTAAATGTATTGTAGATGGGCTATTAAATGCATATGTAGATGGACTATTTAATATATATGTAGACAGACTATTAAATATATATGTAAACAGACTATTAAATGCATATGTAGATGGACTATTAAATATATATGTAAACAGACTATTAAATGCATATGTAGATGGACTATTAAATATATTGTAGATGGACTATTAAATGTACATGTAGACAGACTATTAAATGCATATGTAGACGAACTATTAAATGTATTGTAGATGGACTATTAAATGCATATGTAGATGGACTATTAAATATATATGTAGATGGACTATTAAATGTACATGTAGACAGACTATTAAATGTATATGTAGACAGACTATTAAATGTATTGTAGATGGACTATTAAATGCACATGTAGATGGACTATTAAATATATATGTAGATGGACTATTAAATGTATATGTAGACAGACTATTAAATGTATTGTAGATGGACTATTAAATGTATTGTAGACAGACTATTAAATATATATGTAGATGGACTAATAAATGTACATGTAGACAGACTATTAAATGTATACGTAGACAGACTATTCAATGCATTGTAGATGGACTATTAAATATATATGTAGATGGACTATTAAATGTATTGTAGATGGACTATTAAATGTACATGTAGACAGACTATTAAATGTATATGTAGATGGACTATTAAATGTATTGTAGATGGGCTATTAAATGTATATGTAGATGGACTATTAAATATATATGTAGATGGACTATTAAATGTATTGTAGATGGACTATTAAACGTACATGTAGACAGACTATTAAATGTATATGTAGATGGACTATTAAATGTATTGTAGATGGGCTATTAAATGCATATGTAGATGGACTATTTAATATATATGTAGACAGACTATTAAATATATATGTAAACAGACTATTAAATGCATATGTAGATGGACTATTAAATATATTGTAGATGGACTATTAAATGTATACGTAGATGGACTTTTAAATGTATTGTAGATGGACTATTAAATGTAGATGCAGATGGACTATTAAATGTATATGTAGATGGACTATTAAATGTATTGTAGATGGACTATTAAATGTACATGTATTTATACACCATATCAGCTCATCCGAGATCTTGATTATGGAAGTTTATATTATTTACAGTGTTGATAAAATCAGGTAAAAGCAAAATGTCTTCAAGCATGGTAACAAGCTCAGCCAATCTGATGCATTATCAGCTCGTTAACACACATGTATCATGCTCAATATCAAACTTTTCCAAGATCTTGATCAAATAAGCAAAAATTTTCCATTGAGATGATTGAGGTTTCTCAAAAAATCCTATTGCAAGTGGGGATGTAAATAAGGTTCAGATCATCAACATTATCCATTCCTCATTTTAATATCAGTCTGGAATTGTTTACTGTTGTACTCAGATATAATTGAAGGAACCATTTACTTAAATTATTCATTGGAATTACAAAGTGCTAATGTTGTTGTTGTTGTTGTAGGGTTTAACGTCATTTTTCAGCACAAGATAGGCTATACATGGTGGCCAGTATTAATGGTGGAGGAAGAACCCGGGAAAACCCTGGAAAGAACCACCGACCCACTAGAAGCTATTGGCAAGCTTTCTCACATATCCACATTAGCCGAATCCGAGACTCGAACCCACACAGACAGAGGTGAGATGGCAGTGATCTGTAACGGAGAGCGCTTTAGACCACTTGGCCACTCAGGGCCCCAGAAAGTGCTAATGGACTGTTTGGATAAAAACACTAGGTGTTACTGAAAGACATTTTGGATGTTTTCACTCTGATACATCAACTGTTGGCACATCAGCTCATTCAAGGCTGCTGGTACAATACCACATTCAAGATCTGGAATTCATTCAGAACACTAAACATTAGGACCTGTGATAAATCATTCTGGATTATTTGGAATTCATCTCACAATACTGAACGTTTCTTTTAAATTTTCACTTCATACTGAAGGGAAATAAGTTATATTTTGAATTTAATAAGCCTGTGGCTTTTGCTTTTTCTGCTGTTTTGTTTAAGACCATAGACTCATAACATAGTAAAGCATACAATATATGTCACAGTGACTTGTCTTTGTCAGGGTATCACACTAACAGAGACGCATCTAGTTATTAAGTTTCTTGTTTCAGACATAAAAAGCACCTACAAATTAACATCAATGCAAAATTTTCAACAGTCATTGAAACATAAAATACAGGTCAGGGAGACTTCTTTTTGTGATGAAGGCACAGTACCTATCAATATGCATTACCTCAGCAAGTTTCAAGATTCTTAACAGTCTTGAACTAAATGCAAAAACTTAACCTGAGCCAGATATTATGAAACACAGGTCACAGTGATATCTGTTTGCTGTAAGGGAATATAAGCTTATCAGTTATGTGATTCTAGCCCAAGACATGAGCATCAAATCCAAAATTTAACCAAAGTTAGTGCATAATGACCTTCTTTTGCAATGTGGCTCCAATGCTCATTAAGTTTCTTTATTCTAAATATGTACATCGAATGTAAAACCTTGCCATGAACTAAAGGAAAATATTAACCTAAACTGGTGAAATGCACGTCACTGTCACCTTCTTTTATTGCATGGTTACGGTACTCATAGATATGCATACAATTATCTAGTTTGATAATTTTAGCATGAAGAGTGCTTGAGAAGTAAATTTAAAACACAATTTAACCAAAGTATAAAATATGTGTGTGTGATTAGGATTTTTAGTGTAGCTTTAAAAGTAATTCAGTCATATCGCTACGATGTCTGCAGTGTGGCAGTTTATAATGATGTCTAGCACTAGGGCATCATGCCGCAGACATGTAGCATGATGTCCCACCCACTCACATTATCCTGACACCAGGCTGACCAGTACTAACACTAATCTTTTAACATTAGCACCTAGCGAGGCAGCTGTTAGTACCATTTTTGTAAGTCTTTGGCATGACTCGGCTGTGGTTCAAACCCATGACCTCCCGCTTCCGAGGCGGATGCTCTAACCACTAGGCCACTGGAGCGGTGTATAAAATATGTAGCAATAACCTACTTTGCGGCGAGGGTGAATACTCATAAATATGAATCCCCCTCTCTTTCATATTTCCAGGTAAATGTATTAGCAGTACGAAAACTATGGTCATGACCTCAAACTAATGGCCCAACAAAAGACTGTACAATGTCACAATGACCATCTTTGTTGAAAGATTGTGGTACTAACAGAGTTGCATCAAAATATCTAGTGCTGAGGATCCTAGTGTGAGGCTCTGGGTGACAAAGTGTGAACACTGCCTCAACAGGCTCTGGGTGACTAAGTGTGAACATTGCCTCAAGAGCCTATGGGTGACTAACTGTGAATCTTGCCCCTCAAGAGCCTATGGGTGACTAAGTGTGAACACTGCCTCAAGAGCCTCTGGGTGACTAAGTGTGAACACTGTCTCAAGAGCCTCTGGGTGACTAAGTGTGAAAACTGCCTCAAGAACCTCTGGGTGACTAAGTACACTGCCTCAAGAGCCTCTGGGTGACTAAGTGTGAACATTGCCTCAAGAGCCTCTGGGTGACTAAGTGTGAACACTGCCTCAAAAGGCTCTGGGTGAGGCTCTGGCTGACTAAGTGTGAACCTTGTCTCAAGAGGCTCTGGGTGACTAAGTGTGAACATTGCCTCAAGAGCCTCTAGGTAACTAAGTGTGAACATTGTCTCAAAAGCCTCTGGGTGACTAAGTGTGAACACTGCCTCAAGAGCCTCTAGGTGACTAAGTATGAACACTGCCTCAAGAGCCTCTGGGTCACTAAGTGTGAACCTTGCATCAAGAGGCTCTGGGTGACAAAGTGTGAACACTGCCTGAAAAGCTTCTGGGTGACTAAGTGTGAACCTTGCCTCAAGAGCCTCTGGGTGACTAAGTGTGAACATTGCCTCAAGAGGCTCTGGGTGACTAAGTGTGAACATTGCCTCAAGAGGCTCTGGGTGACTAAGTGTGAACATTGCCTCAAGAGGCTCTGGGTGACTAAGTGTGAACATTGCCTCAAGAGCCTATGGGTGACTAAGTGTGAATACTGCCTCAAGAGCCTCTGGGTGAGTAAGTGTAAACCTTGCATCAAGAGGCTCTGGGTGACTAAGTGTGAACCTTGCCTCAAGAGCCTCTGGGTGACTAAGTGTGAACATTGCCTCAAAAGCCTCTGGGTGACTAAGTGTGAAGATTGCCTCAAGAGGCTCTGGGTGACTAAGTGTGAACATTGCCTCAAGAGGCTCTGGGTGACTAAGTGTGAACATTGCCTCAAGAGGCTCTGGGTGACTAAGTGTGAACATTGCCTCAAGAGCCTCTGGCTGACTAAGTGTGAACACTGCCTCAAGAGGCTCTGGGTGACTAAATGTGAACACTGCCTCGAGAGGCTCTGGGTGACTAAAATGTGAACACTGCCTCAAGAGGCTCTGGGTGACTACGTGTGAACACTGCCTCAAGAGGCTCTGGGTGACTACGTGTGAACATTGCCTCAAGAGCATCTGGGTGACTAAATGTGAACACAGCCTCAAGAGGCTCTGGGTGACTAAATGTGAACACTGCCTCGAGAGGCTCTGGGTGACTAAATGTGAACACTGCCTCGAGAGGCTCTGGGTGACTAAATGTGAACACTGCCTCAAGAGGCTCTGGGTGACTAAGTGTGAACACTGCCTCAAGAGGCTCTGGGTGACTAAGTGTGAACACTGCCTCAAGAGGCTCTGGGTGACTAAGTGTGAACACTGCCTCAAGAGGCTCTGTGGACTAAGTGAGAACATTGCCTCAAGAGCTCTGGGTGACTAAGTGTGAACACTGCCTCAAAAGCTTCTGGGTGACTAAGTGTGAACCTTGCCTCAAGAGCCTCTGGGTGACTAAGTGTGAACATTGCCTCAAGAGGCTCTGGGTGACTAAGTGTGAACACTGCCTCGAGATGGTCTGGGTGACTAAGTGTGAACATTGCCTTAAGAGGCTCTGTAGACTAAGTGTGAACCTTGCCTCAAGAGGCTGTGGGTAACTAAGTGTGAACATTGCCTTAAGAGCCTCTGGGTGACTAAGCGTGAACACTGCCTCAAGAGGCTCTAGGTGACTGTGAACACTGCCTCAAGAGCCTCTGGGTGACTAAGTGTGAAGATTGCCTCAAGAGGCTCTGGGTGACTAAGTGTGAACCTTGCCTCAAGGGGTTCTGGGTGACTAAGTGTGAACACTGCCTCAAGAGGCTCTGGGTGACTAAATGTGAACACGGCCTCAAGTGGCTCTGGGTGACTAAGTGTGAACACTGCCTCAAGAGCTTCTGGGTGAGTAAGTGTGAACATTGCCTCAAGAGCCTCTGGCTGACTAAGTGTGAACACTGCCTCAAGAACCTCTGGGTAACTAAGTGTGAACATTGCCTCAAGAGGCTCTGTGGACTAAGTGTGAACATTACCTCAAGAGGCTCTGGGTGACTAAATGTGAACACTGCCTCAAGAGGCTCTGGGTGACTAAGTGGAATAAGGTGCTTGCCTTTACAGATCATTGACATCTGACCTCCGTCCGCATGAGTTTGAGTCTCTGGGTTGGCCAACATGGGTATGCGAGGAAGCTTGCCAGTAGCTTCCCATTCCTTCATTAAATATACTGGTCACCATGTAAAACCTATCATGTACTGAAAAATGGCATTAAATGCATAAAGTTAACCAAGAATGCAAAATGTAGATGTTTTACAAAGTCAGCCCCCTCCCCTATAGTAAAAGTCATATAGGTATGTAGGTGCATTTACTCATCTTAAATTAGATAATAACTGTTGTTTTAAAGTTAATACTAATTTGTGTAATCAAAGTCTACTCAATCCTGTATTACTGAATGCCCTGCACCAAAACTGTCATCAAGAAACTTCCAAATTAAAATTATCGATAGCTATGGACTTTTACGAAGGGGGCTGGTTCTAAACTGGGTCAAGAAAAGTGCATGTCAAGTCTAATCATCACAATATAGTGCAGTATGAATTTGTTTATCAACAACTGTAGCTTTACTTGTGACATCACAGCATGCATCATTCAATCCGGATTGTACTGGATCACACCTTTAGCATGATTTTGTCCAACAATAATGCAGTTTAACACTGATCTGGCTGTATATACTTTTCAGGGCATGTAAATAATGACCTTCCAAAAGAAATATGGATGTGTGAGGATTCAAATAAAGTAAGTATTTGTCATTTAAAGGTACATATAATCAAATTCTAAAAAATGACACCCATTACTGCTGAATGCCTACATGATCTGTATGACTTTTAGATAGAAGTAGGTGCTTTGAAAACTTCTCCAACCTGCTGCATATAGCTCAAACCCAATCCAAACTGTTGCCTATCACCCTGAAAAAATGGTTTACATGGAGTGAGACTCTAAACATGTACTTGTTTTTATAAGAGTGGGCACTGATTCCAAGGTGGTCCCCTCTAAGTTGAGGGGAAAGAACTTATTTGATACGGTGTATAAATACATTTCAACCCAACAGCCACAATGTATCACTGTACCAATCAAATCTGTACTTTTCACTGGACTCGGTATAAAATAAATATCTAATTTTTTATATATTCCATCTCTGATTAGTAGTTGCAATGAAGGTAGGTGATTACCACTGTATTGCTAGATTTCTTCTAATGTGATGTACAAAAGTACATGATGTAAGCTGTTCGACATAAAGTTCAATTTTATTGCTGTATTTTTCCTCAGTTCAAGCTAACTATTACCTCATTAGCTGCCAGCTGATGCACAACTTGTATTGCACTTTTTGGTATTGCTGTGTTTTTATTGTTCATTGCTTGAAAGACCTTTGGAATGTAGCCAAGCTGAGGAACCTGGTCAAGGAGTGCTGATTGGGAGGACAACAGGCACACAATCGCTGTTGTTACAGTCTCCAGTTTCTCACCCTGAAAAAAATGCATAATTTTACTATTAATTCCTAGTAGTGACCAATTAAAAGCTGTTCTTCATCCACTTAAAATGATGATTTATCTCGATTCCCAGGATTCTTTTAAATTAAATGATTCTGCATAAAAGAATGATCTAGATTTCCTGAATTGTCCAAATTTTATTTCAAATAACACTGAAGTACTGGATAAAAAATTATTATACAGTAATACCAATAAAGCCCAAGTTAAAAGGCAATACTGTTTTATAAGAAATGGACCTCTAATATACATATATTTCAAGCAATGGAAAATTCTGACATTAGTTTCAATGCAAACTCCATTAGGACACTAATACTGCCATTATTATTGTCAGTAGATATAATTATCATAAAAAAACCCCAATAACTGGGTACCTGCAGATATCGATTACATTTGTCCTTGGTATTAAACCTCTCTGTATACCACTACCTTTCTTTAAAAAACATCCTACTTATTTCACTTGAACCAAAAGAACCAATCGAAGTGCCATTTCAGTTCAAATACAACATTTTGGTTTTTATGCTCTATTAAGGCACATTTAACACATCTCTCAGCATAAAACTCTCTCACATGTAATACAATCCCCATGAAGAGTGTTATAAAGAAGAAGCACTATTTCCACCCACATCAGGATTCTGGGATCCCACCAACTGTGACCATAACTCTAGGATCTCGGTCAAGAACTCTTTAGGCTTTCGTAACACCCATCCAGGGTTGGAAATAAAGAGCCGTAAGAATACACCTCCCACAACCAGCTCGCCCTGCACATCCCCGTATATCACAGAAAAATCCTCTGACAGGCTCCATCTGGCATCTGGATTTTGACGTTGAGCCTTGTAATGCCTGATAAAGGAAATTTAACATTATAAATGAACTTTTAGCAAGCATCTTATTTTCCAATTTTCACTTCAAAAACAGTTTTCATAGTAAGGAATCGTTACAAGGCTGTAGATTTATTCTTTCTACTAATTTAATAAAATTCTATCCTAATATCATTATAATACATTTGCTGAGGTGAAAAAAGTTTATGAAGCATACATCATCTGATGTGAAGTTGAGGTCCACTGGATGGTTTACTAGTTCATAAAGCTTCATAGTCACAACAAGAAAAAGCTCAATAACTGTTTCATTACATAATTAGTTAGAAACTGAACAATTTAAATGATTCTGGAACTTTGAAAAATACCATTTAGCTGCTGCAAAAACATGCTACAAGACCACATAAAAACCAATGGTATCACAACAATGCAATATAATGATTTATCAAATCATGCAATTCAATGAAAAAACATCACAACAGAATGATGTAACAATAGAATTTTGTATATTAAAAAAAGATAAGTTCACAACAATATGATCTCATATGATTACTATCTATACTTGCTCATAAGTTGAGTCCAACGTCAAAAAGCAGAGTCACAGATCTGCTACTGCTTTATGCAGTTTTTGTAGGCGTAATGAGAAGAATGACCAACATGGGTCCTGATCTGCTGGCATATTATGCATGGAAGATTTGGGTTTATGTTGTTTGCAGTTAGACTGGACTTATGTAAGTGAGTATATATGTTGTAAAATGAACTGCGTGCCACTGATTCATATCTTATAGCTCTCCCACACTAAGAAGCCCTTCATGTCAGGGTGCTTTCAGTCAAATGTGTTCAAATGCTGGTGAGGGCTGTTCCAGCAAAACATATACCCCACAGGAGGAAGGCACTTTCAAAGTCAACCAACCCACAACAGAAGCAATTTAAAAAATGTTATGATCCACCGTCAGATATGTTTTAATAAAAAAACACAGCCCCCTAAAGAAACATATTTTTTAACATAATTTCTGGCTATGGGTTAGTGGACAGTAGAAGCGATTTTAATATTGGGGACAGAAGCGATTTAAATGACAGCTGGCTGTTTGTTTGTCTGTCAGCCATGTATACCTCTGATACTGTGAAATCACAAATTTTCATGGTGGCTTATTATCTGTAGATGTGTTTGATAAGTCCCTTAATACCTACTAATTTAATGTCCATGAATGTAAATTTTATAACAGGGATTTCTATTCTAATACAGACATCATGAATTTGTATCCTTACTAAACTGTTTACTAAAGTGATCACTATGTTTTGCTATTTTTCTTTGTTCTTAGGCATGCTGCTTTTGATTAGAATAATAATTAAATATTGTATTGCTTTAAATGTGTGGTCAGATGCTATGATTCCTTATTATTATTTTTTTCAATAAATGTTTTGGTAAACTTATAATACATGATTTGTCAGAAAAAACCATTAATGCCTGTGGAAGTGATGTTGCATTATTTCTGCCTACTTTTACACTATATCATTTCTTGTAAGAACATACATTTCAGTTACCGCTGTCTTATTTTTATGCTTGTTGCAAGACTAATATAAAGTTTAAAAGAACAAAAGAAATATAGCAAGTCAAACATTTTTATATTATTAATTAGACTTTAAAAATGGATGAAAAAGTCAATGAATCATTTTTCCCAGAGTACTCAAAAAATCAATGTCATTGCAGTTAACTGTATTGTCAACAGCATCATCATCATCAGTGATGGCCTCGCAGTAACATTCATTGCTTTCAATCCAGTTGTCACAGGTTCTATCTCCCACATCTAGTCTTTCATATGAGACTTATACCTATGGCCTGAGGGGCTTTCATGGCCGAGTGGTATAAGATGCTTGTCTTGTGATACAGATCTGAGGGGCTTCCATGACCGAATGGTACAAGATGCTTGTCATGTGATTACTTGCCTCCAATGTGTAAATGACAATGTCGTCAGTTACTTGTGCAAGGTCATTATTTCTACATAAGTGGTCTTTGGTGTCTCAAAAGTACTTGGATTTTCTTCAGCAGTAAAACTGGCTGCCACATATAGTCTTCATCTGAAAATGGTGTAAAGGCCATAATGATCTACCAAAAGCCAAGATCTCATGTCTAAATGACTTCGGCTGTTGGAGATAACATCAAGTCAACAGAGGCTCCATGTGCCTAAGTGTACTAAGGTGCTTGCTTTTACATGACTTGCACATCTCACAGAGTGAGTTTTTGTCATAGATCAACCAAATTTTGGTTGGTGGTCTTTCAGGGTTCTTTCTCCACCTAATATATTGTTACCCCCCCCCCCCCAAAAAAAACCCCAGACCAAACCAAATCAACCAACTAATACACTGTGGCAACAGCAGCAAAGGTACTTGTCCATCATTTTTGCCACAGCTGTATGAGTTTACACATTTTTACTCTAGTAATATTTGTAGACCTTTGAATATCGTCAATTATGCCTTTCTGACAGTTACCAAAAAGTCATCATCAGTTGGTACAAATGGATTTTTCATGGTGGGCATATGAGATGGAAAGTCTTAAGCAATCCTGCATCAAGCACTGCTGAAAAGTTTACATTTTAGCTCACTTAAAGTTTCTCTAACAAGGTCTATTGCTCCAACTAGAACTCTTATATCTTACTGAAGCTATATTCACCGATATCTGGAGATATGCATATGTAATAAATATTAGTAACAAAGTATGAGAATGTGTCAATGTTTTTCAATGATGCATTTGAATTGAGCAACAACCAGACTCAACAAACCAAGAAATATTTCTCAGGCAGAAGTACATGTATACCAGTAATCATAATCTGCCAAATTTGCCATATTTTTTTGCCAACCATACTGATTCAGTGGACATAATCACCAGAATGGACACACCAGAACAGATATAACCAGAAGGTTAAAATCAATTTGATACATCTTTTAAGTAGCTAAATTCACATTGGTTTAGTTAACTGTACACCCTTTATTGTCTTCCCTTTGATGTAATTTCTTACTGAAGCTGAGAAAATAATGTTGCACACATAAAAAAAGGGGCATATTTCTACTCATTATTGTTTTTATTATACTTCTCCATTCCAGCCTGTTCTTATGATCTTGTCCCCCCACATACTGTTTGTCTTGTTTATGATATGTATCTAAATTTCTCACTTACATTTCCTACTACTATATAAATGTTCTGTAAATATGCACATCAATGTGAAATGCAACGGAGAGACTAAATCCAAGATTGAAAACCTCTACATTTCTGGATGTATTCTGCTTGGATTCCATGTTTCTACACAAAACTCAAGAATTCAGGACTTGTTGTGCTAATTCAGTTTGCACTTTAAACCTGTACAAACACCATGATATTAAAATTTAATAACTTAAAAATTTTGAGTGCTCAAGATCAGTATAGACACATCTATGACGACAGCTTTTGTGAAAAGAAAACCATAACAGCTACACCATTTTCTGGACCTACACAAATTTGAAATATGTGCTTTCAATACTGCACCTAAAAGTCAGCTGCTGATTTCAGTAACCAGTCTTCAAAACTCAGGTCTGTAAAGGGACGGATATTATTTTAATAAAACAATGTCCCTCATTTTTTTCAGTTACAAGTAGGACAAGCTCTCAAAAGATTCTTTTTACTAAAATCTTACTTTCATTATCAACCAATCAAGGCCACTCAAACCCATATATACTTTATTTTTATCATCACTGATTTACAGTATGGTTCTTGTTCTTTCGTAGTCCTTCAACAATTCAATGGTTGTAAGCCTTTTCCGACCATGCTGACTGGACACACTAAGATAATGTTCAAGTAACAGAAATTCCATGGGATAACCAGACCAATAAAATCAAATAAAATAGTCAAGTTATCTTCCCTCCAGGGATGCTGCCAGGATTTCAGGATTTACTCTAAGTTTTGTGTGTGTGTGATCTCCAGTGATGGAGTGGTGACGGAAAGGAATAGCCATTGTTAAATATCTCCCTAACACATAAATATCTGTCACTCTTTCTTATTGTTCCACTCTGTTAAGGCTTTACTGAAATCAAAATACTCAAAGAGATGTTATCTCTAGTTGTATAGTGATTATTACTGTGATGTCATTGAGCAAGTTCATGTGGTTGTGATGGCAGAAAGACCATAAGCTGACTCCATATTTTACAGCTAATTACGATGTTGTAAAAAGAATTAAATATTTTCTAACAATTCAGTTGGACTTGGATTATATACTTAATTCATAGTCAATGAACAGGTTCTAAAATTGATGTGTTTATTTTGGAGCCGTGTTCCTCCATCAATTCAAGATTTGAATATACCAAAGGTGAAATTAGTACAGTTGCATCATAAATTACTATCATGGCTACTTCAAATGTTATTTAATGTGAGACTTAAATGCCAGAATTCATAGCTTCAGTGACTTTTGGGTTTAAAAAAATGAATTTCTTCTCAAACAACTCAATTTGGTGCAGATTACATTGCATTTTTAATGATACTGCGAGAATTCTTGATGGTAAAAAATTGCACAAGAAATGAACAACATCAGATCAGAAAATTTTACCACTGGAAAAATACTGATAGGAATATGCAGAAATAAACATATTATTATTTAAATGGAATATGTGGTGACAATACGAGTGCTGGTCTACAACTTTGCAAAATACATCTTCTACAACTATTCTGTTGTTTCTACCAACACTGTAATATGGCAGTAATTTCTGCACACATGAAGTTGACATACTTTTTACTTTAGTCCCTTGCTAATTAATAGTTTTAGATTTTACAACAGAACTAAGCGCATTTTACCTTTGGACAATTATACATGATTACAAATATTTAGATTGCAAGAAAATAGAAATTACAATTTTATTAAAAGTACTGGTACTAGTAAAACTAAAGGAGATGATAAAAAAGAATCAGGATGAACAGATTAGTAGAGTAGTAAAGAATCCATATATCAGAATGACATCAAGTATTTTGTCATCAATTTCATCATTAGTTAATGACACTGCTTCAAAATGTAAAATAGTAATCCTATTTGTAATACAAATACCAAATGATGGCTTGGAACTATGTGCCAAAAGTCTGCAGAAAATATCACCATGATCAAAATATAAATAGGAAGAACTGAACACAAACAGGACAAATTTTATCCATCTTGCTTTGAGTTTACACAGATCAGTCAGTCTCTTATGTTAAAAGTCATTAATTTTTGCACATAGAGCATGTACTTCATTTGGTAATACATCTGCATGATATGAAAGCTTGTCTCGTTATTCTTTTGTTGCCATAATGGTTCTGCCCACTAGAGATCTACACACACATAATTATGTTGTATGGGGATTCTCTTATGTTCCATATGAGCATTAATCTGTTAATTGTTTCTGAATTTAATATGATCCTCCTCCTGTGTATGAATATTATTCTGTGCTGAGAACTCCTTTCATTGCCTGCTGTCTGAAATGCATATGCATATCCAGCTTAACAAGTTACTGTTCTTTGTGGTTGTGCAATTTTCTACATCTCACAGGTATGGCCCCATGGGTATTCTCTCTTGGAAATCTCTGTTCCAAAAAGAAAAGTTTTCCAGAGGTCTCGCTATGATTTTAAAACTAGGAGTCCAGGACTCCCATTTTGGTAAAAATAGTAGTTCCACCAGCAAAGGTTGCAGTGCCCTCCTAGAAAACTCCACAAATTATAAGAACTATTGGTTGCCATTGAGTTTAATTTCTACATTCTTTATAACAATGACATAGCTCTTGTTTGTCCATCAGAGTGAGTCTGAATTTTGTCAATCCAATGAAGGTCTTGTTCAAAGCACTAAGCTAGGCATCACACTTTCCTACACTTGGCTACTGTCCCATCCAAACTACCAGTTCTAGCAACTTTAGCACTCTCCTGAATCTCGTTGAACCCCAAAATACTCATTCAAGTCTAAGTCTCAACATGTCATGATTTCGTGGTCACGTGCACTGCTTATTCTGCTCACTCAAGTTGTTTATTTGATGCACTGTTATAAATGGCCACATGTACATCTCTGGGTCTTTCTGCCTCTGGATTCAAGCAATGTAAATATCAGCTATTTTCCCACCCAGCTGCCAGTCAAAACCTTTGATCTTGCCGCCCAGCTAATGCAGCATGTTCTTTTGACGTACTCTTATAATGGCGACATGTACATGGGGGGGGGGGGGGGCTTTCAGCCACTAAATTCTGTCATTGCAAATATCAGCACAGCTAACTGATCAACACATTTTCCCACTAAGCAGGTGGCTGAAGCAGGACTGGCAAGTCTTTGAATTTTGCTGCCCACCTATTATATGCCTATGGAGGATTCTCACCTAAGTGATTTTCTGCATCCCCAATATAAAAATGACATCCAAATATGCATGATTAAGCATTTCTGAGACCTCTGAGTTTTCACTAACATTAACTCGGCCAAAGATTCACTTCCTTGAATCAGTGCTTTGCTGCCTCTTATGCCAGATTTTTCTCTTCCATAATGCTGTATTAGGGTTTAAAGTCGAACATTCCCATAGTCTGCTTATTCAGACATGGGTATCTTGAATAAATATAATCTGCATATTGTCCATCCAACATGTACATCAGACATGCAATTTTGGGTTCAAAATCACACACTGGTATTTCCAGTGACATTTTCCCAATGTCCAACAAACCAATATACATGAAATTCATTGTCATCATAGCTATCACCAGCCAGTATTTGCCGCCCAAAAACGTCCTCTGAAGACAAACCCTATTGTGATTCAGCCATTATGGTTTCCTATGTTGCCCTTATTCGAAAGATGCATTGTAAAACTTCTGTGACGAAAATAAGTTTAAACTACCATTAAATGCTTGTTCCAGGGCCAATGAACCAAATTTAGTTTAACAGCCATTCATGTCGAACTGAATTATCCAGCTATCTGGATGTAGCATCAAGTGCAGCGAGACCACTACTAGCAGTGTGAATTATGTTGCGAAATGCACTTTTAAAGTTAAACATTTAATAAAAATTGCATACTGTACAAAGCACGTTTTATATCCGTAATGTTGATATAATTTGCAGAATGTGTATCACTATGTTAAAAGTATGCGAATTCGTACAAATTACGTGCACTCATGTGTACTGGCATCATTTTTTTACTTATTCATGTTATACCACTAGGACGGGGTTAGATATGATTTTAAATATATATTAATTTTTTTCTTCTTCTGACAACTCCACCAGTGATTTCTCATTTTCTTAACACAACCCACAACAGAAGTGATTTTGCTAACCAACCTTCCATTGTCAGAATCAAAATAGTTAGAAACACAACCTCCTACAGAAGTTTTTTTGAAGTGCCATCCCTCTGTGTGTGTGTGTGTGTGTGTGTGTGTGTGTGTGGGTGATATATGTTTTACTGGAACAGCCCTAAGTAGTTTTTGATTTTGGAAAACTGTCAATAGACTTTTCTATTTTTAGTAACAGTGGCTGTAGTTTAAACTGTGGAAAATGTATATAAAAAAAAATCAGGTTTCTTTTATTAATTAATGCATGCACTCACCAGTAAATTACTGTAAATCAGAAATTTGTCAAATGTAAATATTTTTTAGAGAATTTAGTAAAACAGTGGAAGTTACAAATATTTAATAGTAATATATGAAATGACAGAATTAGTACTGCATAATTAACATGCTAAATTTCCTGACTTGGCAAAAATTAAATGCTGTGAAAATACTATGGTTCGTACTAACTTGTCTTTCATCTTTCTGACTACATCTGAGACCTTCTCCCTGGATTCATCATTCCAGATCAGCTCTGGATTCTCATGGGTACCTAAGGATGTAGCAGAATAGAGACAAGACTAATATATTTAATTATCACTGTGTAAAATTCTGGTCTGTTTTTTATCTTGTATTTTCTCATCTTATTATTTACTAGGGCAAAAAATATCCTCACACAATTTATGCCTGAAGAGTCTCTATAATAACAAACAGACCGTACAACATATATACATTCTAGCTTAAGATGGAAGGTTTAACAGCTAATAAATATAAACTCTTTTGTATAAATTTAAAATTATATAAGCTTACAGGTGTACGTTAATGATACAAGTCAGCAAAGTTATTTACAGTCAACACCTAACAACACAAATTTATTTCAATAAGGATAGGGGTGCAAGATTGCAGAGATGATCAAATTGGGCATTCCATAAATCAAACATAACTAATGCACACACTGTACCATATGTGCACCCTGCCTTGCATTTTGTTCATTGTCTATACATTGCAATCAAGATCACAGAAATTGACAGCACGAAGACCTCTTATCAATATTTTCAATAGTACTTATATTTTGGGTTCTTTGATGTGCAAAAATATTGATGGATGTTACAAATAAAACTGATACCTTCAAACATGTGTACACTAGCTTCTGGTGAGTCTCTCATGGCATCCATGAAAATGGACGGCAGGAATTTAGACAGGATGATTCGCACTCTAGGTCCAACCAGCTTGTCTGATAACATCTTTGCAAAAAGTTCAGCTGTTTTCTCTCGTACTGCAGGGTTTGTAGCATTACAAAACAGATCAAGGAGGTATACAGGGGCACCTGTGAATACAAGATTATACAAGTTAATCTAGTAACAACTACTTTTACATGATTGTTATGACATGTTCTTTGAAAAATCCAATATTATCTTCTGACTACAGTATTGATTAGATTCCTATGCCCACTTCACAACCTTTATAAATGTAAATTATGTAACAACACCTTAAACTTTCACAACTGATATCATGAACCATCTATGACAATATGTAGTGACTGAAGATTCTGATGTTGTTGTTGTTTTGGGGCTTAACGCCATTTTTCAGCACACGATAGGCTATACATGGCAGCCAGTATTAATGGTGGAGGAAGAACCCGGGAAAACCCCGGAAAGAACCACCGACCCACGAGAAGCTACTGGCAAGCTTTCTCACATACCCACATTGGCTGAATCCTAGACTCGAACCGCCGCAGACAGAGGTGAGATGGCAGTGATCCGTAATGGAGAGCGCTTTAGACCACTCGGCCACTTGGGGCCCCCTGAAGATTCTGAATGTACAATAAAGTCACTATTCTATAATTTCTTCAAATAAAATCATTTAATTAAATATTATGAGAAATATATCAAATCCAGTAGGAAAACAGAAAATATTTGACTGGCTTTAAAAATATTCAAATCATGAAGCTTGTGGCATTATTTCAATCTCTTGCTAGCCAAAGTATATGTATTCATCATAAACCCACCTTTAGCAACGGCTTCTTTCACAATCTTGGTGTTGGACATTAGGGCTGCTAATGTTTCCAATGTCAGCACACGACCTTCAAAAAAACAAATTAAGAAAATAACAAATGGCAAGATTAAAGTAAACAAAAACAGCAAGATCTGATCTAAAATCCAAATGTAGTTGGTACAACCTAAAATCCAAATGCAGTTGATCCAACCTCAAAATACAACTACAGTTGATCCAACCTAAAATACATATGCATTTGATCCAATCTAAAATACAAATACAGTTGATCCAACCTAATACAAATGCAGTTGATCCAACCCAAATATAAATGCAGTTGATCCAATCTAAAATACAAATGCAGTTGATCCGACCTAAATGTAAATGCAGTTGATCCAAATGAATACAAATGCACTTGATCCAACCTAAATATAAATGCAGTTGATCCAACTTAATACAAATGCAGTTGATCCAACCTAAATATAAAAGCAGTTGATCCAACCAAAAATAAATGCAGCTGATCCAACCTAACACAAATGCAGTTGATCCAACCTAAAATGCAAATGCAGTTGATCCAACCTAAATATAAATGCTGTCGATCCAACCTAAATACAAATGCAGTTGATCCAACCCAAATACAAATGCAGCTGATCCAACCTAAAATACAACGCAGTTGATCCAACCTAAAATACAAATGCAGTTGATCCAAATTAAAATACAAATGCAGTTGATCCAACCTAAAATACAATGCAGTTGATCCAACCTAAATATAAATGCAGTTGATCCAACCAAAAATAAATGCAGCTGATCCAACCTAACACAAATGCAGTTGATCCAACCTAAAATGCAAATGCAGTTGATCCAACCTAAATATAAATGCTGTCGATCCAACCTAAATACAAATGCAGTTGATCCAACCCAAATACAAATGCAGCTGATCCAACCTAAAATACAACGCAGTTGATCCAACCTAAAATACAAATGCAGTTGATCCAAATTAAAATACAAATGCAGTTGATCCAACCTAAAATACAATGCAGTTGACCCAACCTAAAATACAAATGCAGCTGATCCAACCTAAAATACAAATGCAGTTGATCCAACCTAATACAAATGTTGTTGATCCAACCCAAATACAAATGCAGTTGATCCAACCTAAATACAAATGCAGCTGACCCAACCTAAAATATAAATGAAGTTGATCCAACCTAAATTACAAATGCAACTGATCCAACCTCAATATAAATGCAATTGATCCAACCTAAAATACAAATGCAGTTGATCCAACCTAAAATCCAAATGCAGTTGGACCTAAAATATAAATGCAGTTGTTGCAACCTAAAATACAAATGTAGTTGGTCCGACCTAAAATACAAATGCAGTTGGACCTAAAATACAAATGAAGTTGGACCTAAAATATGAATGCAGTTAGTCCAACTTAAAATACAAATGTAGTTTGTCCAACAGAAAAAACAAATGCAGTTGGACTTCAAACATAAATGCAGTTAGTCTAGCCTAAAATCGAAATGCAGTTGGTCCAGCCTAAGTCCAAATGCAATTGATCCAACCTAAGTCCAAATGCAATTGCTCCAACCTAATATACAAATGCAATTGGTCCAACCTAATATACAGATGCAATTGGTCCAACCAAAGTCCAAATGCAGTTGGTCAACCTTAGTCCAAATGTAATTGGTCCAACCAATGTCGAAATGCATATGGTCCAAACTAAAATACAAATGCAAGTTGGTTGAGATATCAAGGTTAGTAGGATGATGCCAGACATTTCAAAGTTGTTTCATTTTAAGCCATAAATGATGGCTTAGCATCATCTGTGTGAATTCTGTTTTTGTGAAATGCTTTAAAAAGTTTTCTTCTTTTCTGTAACAGGACAAGGTGTAATATAAATGAATCAATCACAAGTTTTGTGAAGTATGGCATGCATGTTATAATAGCTGTAGAGTAAGCCTAATGGGTAGACAGAGGGAAAGGTTGAGTTTTTAATCATTTTGATTCAATACAATTGTTTCAGTTTTTGTAAACCTTGTACACATTTAGAAATGTTGATAAACATTGCAGTCATAAAATCTGATCCCATCATCTATATATTCACATCATGAGGCCTACCGCAAAATAGAACATCCCTGAAAAATGACATTTTTTTAAAAAAACTACTGAATTTGATGGAAGGAAGACTTTGTATGTATTTAAAAAAGACCTTCATAAACTGTCGTGTCATTAGAGTAATTTTTAGATTTTTTAAAAACTTGTTTTTGCTTAGTTTTGTTGCTTGTGCAGTAGAGCACTGGGTGTATACTTGCTTCACAAAAACAAATCTAGTTTATGCCCTCGGTTCTTATTGTAAGTCTAGCCCTAAAATCAAACCACTTCATACCTTTTTCAGTGCAACTTTCTGCAAGGAAATTCTTTCTATTTGAGGTATTTTTCATTTGTCATACATAGTTGATTTGCAGTTCTGCCCCAGAATGGTTGCAATGCCCATAAATAGCAAGTTTTCCATTATAAAGAAAAACATTTTTGAAACTTTTGGACTATGACTTCTTTTAAGATAACCTTGTTAGCACATTTAAGCAAAAACCAATGAAATCTGATAAGCCTCTTGGCAAGCATTGTGGTAGAAAATTGAACCTTGGTAGGACTCTTGGGATGCACTAAGGTAGACAAATGAACCTTGGTAGGCATTGAGGTAGACAAATGAACCTTGGCATGCATTGGGGTAGACATCCAAGTTCACACTCAGCCAAAAAAAAGTCTACACACTGACCAGTGGAAATCTGAAGAAATCAGAATTTCAGGTTGAATCCTTCAAAACAAGTGTTCACTGTTAACAAAAAAAAAATAAAAAGACAAACCTGTAAACAACTTCTCAAATGCCACTAACAAAAGATGACCATATTTTACAGAAAGCAGTTTTGCTTATATCCCTTTTCAAATCAACAAAAGAGATTTTGCAGAAAGCATCTGTGCTTATAGCCCTTCAAGTCTGCGCAAATGAGAGCAATTCACAATAAGAAAAGGCAGCTGTAGTATACACTACGGCTCCCATGGACATCATTATCATGAGTGGTGTACGCATTGATCTGACTATAAGGCAGTATACACTATGGCTCCCATGGACATCATTATCATGAGTGGTATACACAGTGATCACATTATAAGGCAGTATACACTATGGCTCCCATGGATATTATTATCATAAGCGGTGTACACAGTGATCTCACTATAAGGCAGTATACACTATGGTTCACATGGACATCATTAGCATGAGTGGTGTACACAGTGGTCTCACTATAAAGCAGTATACACTATGGTTCCCATGGACATCATTATCATGAGTGGTGTACACAGTGGTCTCACTATAAGGCAGTATACACTATGGCTCCCATGGACATCATTATCATGAGTGGTGTACATGGTGGTCTCACTAAATGTTTGGACTTTTGTGCTTAAGCGTCACTTTTGTGCTTCCAAGAGGTTTTAGAATAGTGTTAGATGACAATAAAAGAAGAAAACATCTTGTAAAGAAGTAAATATAAAGATCAAACTTACAGTTTGAAAGCATCTCAATGGCAAGAAGGAGGTAGGACAGGACCTCAGCTGCAGCAATATCATTGACACATTCCTGGGTTGCTGCAACACTGCTTATTACCTGCACAAAAAAGGGCAGAGAATAAGACTGACTGTTTCAACAATGCATAATGCCCCATCAGATCTGGGTCTATGATGGACTGTTGGACTGATAATACCTAACAAATGATGGCATATCATGTGAGGGTAGATCTGGGTTTATGCAGTTTGCAGTTGATGGGACTTAGACGCAAATATCATATATATATATATATATACACAGAGAGAGAGAGTGTGAGAGATATTTTACACATTATTTCATACTGTAAAATCTAAATTCTATATGAATATAAGCACATGAAAATTAGCACAAACATCAAAATAAGCACATACATTGAATAAAAAACTAAAGCACATAACAAAATATCAGTATATACATGAGTATAACATACATGAATATAAGTGCATACGTGATTAGTAGTACATATGTGAATATAAACACATACAGGAATAAAAGCACTTACACAAATATAAACACACACATAAATATTAGCACTTACACAAATATAAACAGATAAATGAATAAAAGCACTTACACAAATATAAACACATACATGAATAAAAGCACTTGCACAAATATAAACACATACATGAATAAAAGCACTGATACAAATATAAACACATACATGAATAAAAGCACTTACACAAATACAAACACATACATGAATAAAAGCACTTACACAAATATAAACACAGCCATGAATAAAAGCACTTACACAAATATAAATACATACATGAATAAAAGCACTTACACAAACACATTCATGAATATCAGCACTTACACAAATACAAACACATACATGAATAAAAGCACTTACACAAATATAAACACATTCATGAATATTAGCAGTTACACAAATATAAACACATAACATGAATCAAAGCACTTACACAAATACAAACACATACATGAATAAAAGCACTTACACAAATATAAATACATACATGAATAAAAGTACTTACACAAATATAAACACATACATGAATAAAAGCACTTACACAAATATAAAGACATTCATGAATATTAGCACTTACACAAATACAAACACATACATGAATAAAAGCACTTACACAAACACATTCATGAATATTAGCACTTACACAAATACAAACACATAGATGAATAAAAGCACTTACACAAAAAAACGCCTTCATGAATATTAGCACATATGTGAATATAAGCAGATATGGGAATAACAGTGCACTTTTAGTATATTTGTAACAAAAATAAGTGTATACATGCATGTAAAAATATAACATGCATGGTTGCATTTAAGATTTTGTATAAATTTCCAAACAAGATAATGGTGACATCTATGATAAATATGTTAAAGTTTAATATTAATTGGCTTCAAGTATGCATCTTTATTATTGGTACAAGTGCATTCAGAGTGCATGGGCAGTTTACTAACTAACTACCTGCGCAGGAACACTCTGAGAACTTGGGTAATTTAGTAACCAATTACTGACACCAGTATAATCTGTAAACATGGGTTGTTTAGTAACTAATTGCCAGCTCAAGTACACCCAAAACTTGGGTAGTTTAGTTACCACCTCAGGTACATTGAGAACTTATATAGTTTAGTAACCAATTACTGTCACAAATACACCCTGAGAACTTGGATAGTTTAGCAACCAATAACAAGAAAAAGTATACTCTGGAAACTTGGGTAGTTTAGTAATCAGGTATCAACTACAGCATACTCTGAGAACTTGGGTCATTTAGTAAACAACTACCAGCTAAAGTGCACTCTAAGAACATGGTTAGATTAGTAACTGACTCAAGTGTAATCTGAGAACTCGTGTATTTTAGTAACCAATTACTTGTTCATGTACATTGAAAACTTGTGTAGTTTAGTAACCAATTACCAGCTAAGTACACTCAGAAGTTGAGTAGTTTAGTTGCCACTTCAAGTACACTCTGTGAACTTTGGTAAAATAGTAACCAATTACTGTCATAAATATACACCCTGAAAACTTGGATAGCTTGTTAATCAATTAATAGCAAAATTATGCTGTGAGAACTTGGTAACCAGGTACTAGCAAAAGTACATGCTGCAAACTTGGGTAGTTTTGTAACAAACTACCAGATCAAGTGCACTCTGAGAACTTGGTTAAATTCGTGACTGACTGAAGTGCACTCTGAGAACTTGGTTAAATTAGTGATTGACTCAAGTGAACTCTGAGAATTTGTTTATTTCTGTAATAAATCAATGGCTTAAGTACACTCAGAACTTGAGGAGTTTAGTTACCACCTCAAGTACACTCTGCAAACTTGGGTAAATTAATAACCAATTAATGCTAAAGCTATACACCCTAAATAACTTGGATAATTTGGTAATCAACTGCTAAAAAATTACACTCTGAGAACTTGGGTTGGTTAGTAACCAGATACCAGCTGAAGTACACTATGAGAACTTTGGTTGGTTAGTAACCAGATACCAGCTGAAGTACACTCTGAGAACTTGGTTAGTTCAGTAACCAATTACTGGTTGAAGTACACTCTAGGAAGCTGTGTTATTTAGCAACAAATAATCAACTCATGTATACTTAGAACTTTGGTAGTTTAGTTACCACCTCAAGTACATTCTGGTAACTAATGTAATTTAGTAACCAATTCCTGTCCCAAATACACCCTGAGAACATGGATAGTTTGGTAACCAATTACCAGCAAAAATGTACTTTCAAGGTACCAGCTAAAGCAGTACCAGCTAAAGTACACTCTGAGAACTTGTGCAGTTTAGTAACCAATTACTAGTTCAAGTACACTCAGAACTCACTTAGTTACTGACTGAAGTAACTCTGAAAATGTGGGTAGTTAATTATCCAACTACTGGTTCAAGTACATTCTGAGAATTTGTTTAGTTTAGTGAACAGCTATTGGATGACCGGTGCATACAAAAATCCAAAATCTTTTTGTCACACCAAGGGTCATAAAATAATGCTAATAACTTACTCTAAAGAATGTCATAGTATTCTTAGCCAAGTTCAGTAAACTGACTTATTATCCTTTCTTTATGCATGCTTACCAAAGACAAATAAACAAATTGTCCCTGTTTTGATACCCAGAAAAAGGATAATATTTCACATGTAAATGAAACCTTTAAATATCACATACTCAGTCGAAACCTAAAAATACCCACCTCCAGGGCATGCTGCTGTAATTTGGCACAATCATCTAACTGTAGTAGACAGAACAGCAGCTTAAAATGACCAATGCACTGGATATCAACCCCTACAAGTATAAACACAGAATGAATTCAAACAATCAGAAAATACCCCAACTACATTAAAACATTAGGCTACAATATATGACGTATCTCAGAAGCAGAATTGTAAAGGTGGGAGAAAAACTTATGGTAGGTTGGTGCTCTCTTTTCTTAAGGTTGATCTCATTAATTCAATCCAAATGATTAAATCTCAAGACCTGGCTTAAGTGTGTGTGTGTGTGTGTACTTGCATGCTACTAATGTTACTGAAATTACTCATGGTAAATTGCGCACTATTTCCATATGTACTTGCCATATGACTCATTTCTGACTGAATGGCTTTACATTCTACTGTCTTGATCATATACATATAGCAGTGGCTCTTAACCCATGGGTCATGACCCCAAACTGGGTCACCATGCTAGCTTGAGTGAGTGGCCAAGATCAATTTTAATAATTTGAAATTTCCAACCCAAGTGGATCTTTAGCATTTGAGGCTAACACCAAACACCTAATCTTCGTTGCTTCCCAAAAAGGTGTACAATTCCTAAAACATAGGTCACCACAACCTAATCTGGCATATAGCATAATATTTTCTCTTAATAATTTCTAATGATGATCCTAATGGTGTCTCTTGCTTTTTGAATCTGTAGTTATAAGACATAATCAGTAACTGATGCATAATATAGATCACTGTGACCTGTATTTAGTATAGTGGGTTGTTACCTGGATTATTTCGAATTACGTTTCTGAGGGCCTCTAATGCCATTTGCACCTGGGGTAATCTGCTGACCTGAGAGTTTTGATTGGGTGACTCTTGGTTTTGTTGCTGCAACATCAACAATGAGTGTAAGTACTGAAAAAAATCAGAAAAGAAAAAAAATAACATAATAGTTGCAGTAGAACCTAATTAAATCACAATGGATTGATGTAATGCATAATGTTGTACTTATTTGTGACATTGGATTCTGCTTTCAAAGGTAAGAGAGGAAACCCTGGCACAGCTGGGTTTAAACTTCAGACATATTGTAATTTTCTAACATGCATTTATTTTTTAAAAAGTCAATGATGTATATGATATGTGACATTAAAAATCCTCAACACTGTTGGTACTTCTGCTGCCACCAGAAAAGTAATATAAATATGTAAATGTTTCACTTAAAAATGATATTCTGACTGAATGCTCAAACTGGACACAGGATATTTCTGCTAAGAAAGTTGTACACAGACCTGATAACAAAATTGTTTAAACTGTTTAATCTGGAACTGGTACAGAGGTATTTGAAACTGCTTTGGAAACAGTAAAAAGAAACCTCTACAAGGTACTGGTAAAGGGGTATTTAAAACTGTTTTTGGTTTCTATAAACAGTACAATGTAATCTCAAAAAGGAAGCTGTCCCTGACATAACGTTCGTTGCCTCAACCAGATTTGGGAGAAGGCCCTTTGATCTCATGGATAAAGCAGGATCCATAATACACAGTCAAGTCATTTTCAAAAAGACATAAAAGTAAAGTGAAATAATCTTTGTACATAGGAATGATATATACACTGATAACTAGGGCCTTGTATAAAGAAAAATGTCGGGGAATAAGATTGATTATAACAGCAAACTCCTTGCTGTTAAACAGATCAGTTCCCAAATCAGTGTCCAATTGCAGCAATCTTGCCTTCTTTATACAATATGTCAACTGGCTAATGCCCATCTCACAGAGGTGATGCTGACATACACAATAGTAACTACTACCTTTTATGAAAACAAAGAACAGGATTGTGTCAAATTTAAAGCATACTGGCAATTCCTTAACTGTATATTGGCTTTAGAACTAAAATAAGAGACCCAATGTGGAAATAGACTGGAGTTTGCTTTATGAGGTAAGGTGATGGGTGGGAGGTGTGGAGGAGGGAGGGATGTAATGCCATGCAGAATGGATGACTGACAATAGTTCACAAGTTTTCTGAGCTCAAGTCTTGCTGTTAAAATGCAAGACAACAAACAATTCCCATTCATAATGTATGAGTGGGCATATAGTAGTAGTGAATTCAAAGAAGATTGAAATAGCATGTGTGTTATATATATATATATATATATATATATATATATATATATATATATATATATATATATATAGAGAGAGAGAGAGAGAGAAAGAGAGAGAAAGAGAGAGAATAAGTTGAAAATCTATAGATGAAAATGGGTTTTCATGTGAAAACATGAAATAGCAGATAAATGGTTAAAATATTACAATTCTGTCAAATGCAAATAAAAGAAAAAAATTAAGGGAAAACATTAAAATCTTTAAATATAGGGTTGAATAAATATAAAGTGAGACATGGTTTAATTTTAGAGCTTATTCATAAACAATGCAGATGTATAAATACTGTAAACCTAGTCTAATTTGCTGCAATTAAATTTCAGGTTAACACTGTCATTTTATAGCCATTAAACTGAATGAATCTGCAAGCACTTGTAATCATGATGTATTTTCAAACACAAACAAATGTGCAGCTCTTAAATATTGCAGATTTGCCTCATGAACTCTAAAAATAAATAGCACATGAATAAACCAAGGCTTTGATCAAGAATAAAAATCATGTAATTGGTAAGATAGACAATTTGAAAATCAACACTGACAATATGGTAATGATTGTATGGCACCCATGTTTTCTTGGTGAAAAGAAAAAATGGCTGAGTTGTCTCTATAGAAAACCTTCTAGTTTATAGAACCATGCTTTTACCTGAGCTTGAGAACCTAGGAAATCCAAAAGATCTATTGTAAAGCCCTTTGGATTCTGAAAAGAAACAATAAAATAAAACTGTTACCATTAAAAAATATAATATCTTATAAGAACTTCAAATTGCACAAACCCAGATCTGCCATTGTAAATGCATTGGCAGATCTTGGTCTATGCACTCTGATAGGACTCATCAGTAGAACAAACAACACAGACCATGATCTGCCAGTGCATTATGCATCAGTGGATCTGGGTTTATGCAGTTTGCAGTTGGACCCAACATTATACCTGAGTATATACAGTACGTTTTGTGAAGATAAATTAATCAATCGGAAATGTTATTATAGCTTAAAACCACAACAGCCATCCAAACAAACAAAATCACTTCAATAATTCAAAAACAAAACACCTTGTTCCTAGGTTGTTTAAACACAAAGCAAAAAATACTGAGAAGGATCAATAGTCTGGTTTTATGGTAGAGCAACACAATTAGGTTATTTACTGAAGAAGTAAATATATCAAAGTCCCTTGCCTAAGGACACAATACAAAATCCAAACTAGACTCCTTTTGGTTCTAATTATGACATGCTAACTGCTGCAGATCCCTGAGAATAACCATGGAAATAATCTGAACTGTAAAGGTTTTAATTAAGTACCAAAACTGCACACTGCTGAGCTAGTACCATATAACCAAGTACCTCAATTGTACACTAACTATTAGCTAGTGCCCAATAGCCAAATTGTACAGTACTTAGATATTTCAATATGTCCATGTACCTCAATTGTACACTATTTAGATATTTCAATATGGCCACATACCTCAATTGTACACTATTTAAATATTTCAATATGGCCATGGACCTCAATTGTACAGTACTCAGATATTTCAAAATGACCATGTACCTCAATTGTACAGTATTTAGATATTTCATAATGACCATGTACCTCAATTGTACACTACTTAGATATTTCAATATGGCCATTTACCTCAATTGTACAATACTTAGATATTTCAATCTGGTCATGTACCTCAATTGTACAGTACCCTATGGCCAAATACCTCAATTGTACACTATGTAGCTAGTACTCAATTTCCAAGTACATACATTCTGCACTACTTAGCTAGTAAACTATGTTCAAGTACCTCAACTGTACACTACTTGGCTTGTACCCTATGACCAAGTACATCAATTGTACATGACATAACTTGTACCCTGTAACCAAAGACTCAATGATCTTCTTTTAATGAAAATAAAATCATTTACCTCAAGTGAGTATGTTGGTTGTTCATTGTAAATGCGAACAAAAATTTCTCCCACAATCAACTCCTTGGCATGGATTTCAAATACAAATTCTGCTCCATATTCTTTGTCACATTCTCCCTAGAATAAAAAAAAAGAATAGAGTTATAACTGCAGAATAGTCATTTACTCCACTGAAAAATAAAATCTTATAAGTGCAAAATACCATATAAACTCGCTTACAAGTCAAAGCAAACTGCAAACAACAAACATCCTGATCTGCTGTAGCATAATGCACTTGCAAATCAGGTTTTATGTTGTTCGTTCTACTGATTACCCATAACAAACTTTGCATACCCAGCACTTTACATGACAGCAGAACTGGGTCTGTGCAGTTTGCAGTTGGACTCAACTTATAAGCGAGTATATATGGTAGTCATTTCCCTACTATAGAATGAATAGTTGTAACTGCAGAATAGTCATTTCCCTACTATAGAATGAATAGTTGTAACTGCAGAATAGTCATTTCCCTACTATAGAATGAATAGTTGTAACTGCAGAATAGTCATTTCCCAACAGAAAAATCAAAAGTTATAACTGGAGAATAGCAATTTCCCCAATGAAATATGAATAGAATTATAACTGCAGAAGTCAATTCCCTAATGAAAAACAAAGAGCTGTAACTGCAGAAGTCATTTCCCAACTGAAAAATGAACATCGTGAATAGAGTTATAACTGCAGAATAGTCATTCCCCTACTGAACCTTCCCCTAAAATTGCACACAAACAAATGTACATGGAAATAAAGGCATATTATTGTGTGTCTTCTAATAATACATAATGATAAATATTTTGCAGCATGTACACCACATTCAAGAAAAATGGGTCAATGATAGAAGGTTTCACATGTATCATACTGAAGACATAACAAGTAAATGCACCAGATTCATTTCCAGTATATTTGTCACACATGCATAAACAAACAAGTTAAAAGGACAGGGTGAAATACTGAACTATTATACACAAAACTAACTCATTAGTTGTCAAAACTAAGTGCAGCACATGTACTCTCACTGTCTCAGTACTCATAACATACCTAAAACTGTTTATACCTCAAAAGTATATCAGACACCCATCAACCCTTCACACCCTGCCCCCAATCATCCAAACACAGTGCATGTTTACAATCTGGGGAAAGCAAATTGAGGTCAAATCAATATTTTTTGGTGCTCAACACTTGAGTTTCACAAAAATGTTATTTAGATGAACAAGATGATGTAGGATTCTGTTGGTAAGACATGTTTTACAAAGTTTAATAATTAAAGTTATTAGCTGCAAAAAAGCATATCTGTCCAATTAGCTTATACAAAAATCACATCTGTTCAATTAGCTTATACAAAAAGCACATCTGTCTAATTAGTTTATACAAAAAGCACATTTGTCCAATTAGTTTATACAAAAGCACATGTCCATGTAGCTTATACAAAAAGCACATTTTTTCAATTAGTTTAAAATTTGCTTTCAGCAGGAATGTAGCTTTAGGTTACAAGTTTTGAAGACAGATATCAATTTTTGGCCAGTGAAAAGCAATACATCTGTCAACAATAGCTATTTGATGAATAAAATCTACTTAGTTTATCTACTTATAAATGATAGCAAGACAAATAAGATGTCTTTTTCTCCCCTTACATAATAATTAATATTAAGCTAAACTGATTCATTTATAAACATATGCTTGTATATACATTCACACATATATAGTTGGACAGGCAAACAAACAGATGTACAGATAAGACAAAATTATTAATATGACAAGTGTCACCTAAAGATGACACTTCCCGATGCGCCCTCCCACCTCCAATAAAGACTCCCACTTAAATACCCTATGGCAGTCCAGCACCCTCAATTACATCATTCAGCTAGGACCTGACATCAAGTACATAAACTTTATACAAATATGCTAGTACCATATGGCCAAGAACACCAATTTTACAAAAATCTGCTAGTACCCTATGGCAAGGTACATCAATTTTATACAAATCTGCTAATACCCTATGGCCATGTACATCAGTTTTACACAAATCTGCTAGTACCCTATGGCCATGAACATCAATTTTACACAAATCTGCTAGTACCCTATGGCCAGGTACATCAATTTTACACAAATCTGCTAGTACCCTATGGCCAAGAACATCGATTTTATACAAATCAGATTGTACACTATGGCAAAGGGCATAAATTCTATATCCCTCTGCTAGTACCCTATGGCCAGGTACATCAATTCTACACTACTTGATTAGCAATATATGGTCAAATACATCAAATACATCAGGTCTGCACTATTTAGCTAGCACCCATACCTATCAACTTTCACGCCAGGAGAAAAAAAACTCCCAATTTTTGGGGTTGTTCCATGCCTACCTCCTGATCTCATAATATCTCCTGAGTTCTTGCAGAGAACTCCGGATTATTACATTATCTCTGTTGAATTTCATTTCTCAAAAAGAATCCTATATAAATAGATACATTGTATGCAATCCACAGAAACCCTGATTTTATCAATTGTGAATATTGTTACGATGAAGTAATATCAAAAAACTTTTTCTTCAGTAAATAGAATATTAAGTTTAAACATTATTCACATGAATTTAAGATATTTTTTAACCCCTACAACAATACTATAGTCAATAAATAAACCACAACAATAAAAGTATCACCAATTAGTTTCAATCTATTATCACTGTGAATGCAGCATATTTTTCTATATAAGCATATTAGCATCTCCATTCCCACCAAAGAAACTTAAACCAGTAAACACCTAACATTCCTGTACCATATATAAAAACTTTAATTACCATGATTAAATTCCAAAAAGGAATGAAGAAAAAATATATCATGCAGTAAATATTCCTTAAAAGAACTAATTCAGAATAAATTATTTTTAGTAAGCAGTGTTACATGCCTTACAAGTATACCCTTAGGAAATAAAGTGGGACATAAAACGCAGGAATAACAGTTGCCTCATGTATGATAAATTACGACTGCAGAAATGTTAAAATGAAGTCATAGGCATCATAAGTTACAACAAAATAGGGCATCATTTATTTGCCAATCAGTACATATTGAAGCTGGCACTTAAAAAATGCCGAGTAAAAACCTAACAATTTTAGGTTCCAAAATATCCCTACATGGCTTTTGAAAAGTTGATAGGTATGAGTACCCGATGACCAAATATATAAATTGTACACTACTTTACCTACAACTTGTCTTTGGTAACACAAGAAATCTTAAATGCAGAATAGGGAGATACATACACTTACCACACAGGTGGAATCAGGTTATCTCTCTCTCTTTCGCTCTCTCTCTCACATACACACTATCTCCCTCTCTCCCCATGGGTACTCTATGAGAATATTTTATTAACTTTTAAGATGAACTGTTACTTACAGTTTTTATCATCTTTTGTTGTTGATCTGTTAGGTATTCACACAACTGGGCTCGTGTAGCATTATCCCAGATCAAATAAGGCGTCTCTGAATTGCTGTTCAACAGTTTCAGTAGCTGATGGAAAAATGATTGAAATAAATCAGTATCTGACAAACATGATGGTCAAAAGTGTCCTGATAAAAACAGATGTATAAAAATAGCACCATTGGTGTAATGTATCCAAAAGTAGGTATACATTTTATATAGTGTACTTGCTTAAATATCCTACTGCCAACTGCCATTGCAAAATGTGCCAGGAGATCTGAATCCATGCAGTTTCTTAGGAGTATGGAGTAGAATAAACAATACAGACCCAGATCTGTTGGCATATTTTGGAGTAAGAAGTAGAATAAACAAAACATACCCTGACCTTCTGGCATATTTTGGAGTATGGATTAAAATAAACATTACAGACCCTGATCTGTTGGCATATTTTGAAGTAAGGAGTAGAATAAAAAATACAAACCCTGATCTGTTGGATACTTTGGAGTACGGAGTAGAATAAACAATACATAATCTGATCTGTTGTTTGCACTTGGACTTGACTTTGTTAATCCGCTCAATATTGTGTTGCATGCTATCATAGGGGTTGGAATCAACCCAATTAAAAAGAACTCATTTCATTTGTTACCTATATCTGTTGGAATTAAAATACCAAATGACATGGTGTAGGTGGTACCCAAAAGGCCCAACAGTGGAAATTTGAATTTGTTAATTCTCCACCAATGTAATTAGGATGGCTATTACAGTCCCGGAGGGGCCCCGAGTGGCTAAGTGGTCTAAAGTGCTCTTCGTTACGGATCATTGCTATCTCACCTATGTCTGTGTGGGTTCGAGTCTCCGATTTGGCCAATGTGGGTATGTGAAAAAGCTTGCCAGTAGCTTCTCATGGGCCAGTGGTTCTTTCTAGGGTTTTGCCTCCACCATTAATACTGGCCACTATGTATAGCCTATCGTGTGCTGAAAAATGGCGTTATACCCTACAACAACAACAACAGTCCCGGATGCACTAAATTTGAGTATACCGATTTCATTGCACTCTAACTAGCTGAAGAAATTCTCCATGCCCACAAGGAGCCACCCCAATACAAAACTGCTTAACCCCTGGTGCCACATTTACGTGGCACAAGGTAGTAGGCTACTGCCGAGCTCTGTAGCGTCATGATCATGTATGATACACTAAGATGGGTGGTATTACTGAAAGGTAGACAGATGAAGCTCTACAATGATACCAAATAATCTGGATGTTCTAGTTGCACTACAAAATAGAGGGGGAAAAAACCAAATTTTTTTGGACCTGTTTTTTTTTTATTCAAAATTTGCTTGCGGTCAGAATCCAATTCTGTGTCCAGATTATAGACATTTTGGCCACAGATCTAAGGCAGACTGGTCTGAACTACAGACAGACAGGTGAACCTTCACAAAAATCAGGATGTGGTGGGCATTTGGAATAAAGAGTGGTCTCGATACAAAAATGATGTGTTCGTTAAGCAAAAAAAACAAAAAAAAACAAAAACAAAAAAGAACTCCAACTATTACCCTTTTGCTCATGTGCGAGCAAAATAACCAATGAAAAACGATGTTTCTAACACAACTAGGCATTAGGCTAATGACAAATCTCTTGAAAGTCAATGTCTTATGATGTATTCTGAAATAGTCCCCAAAATGTGTTTCCTACTCACATTTCAGGCAAAAATGACAAAAACCTATAAGTGTTAATGAGTTAACATCCCTAATAATCTTGCTGCATCCAACTGAACCTGAAAATATGACAGATGCTTCTACCAACATAACACAATAGAAGTGAAAAAGTCAAACAAAGGGCTTGACAATTTAACATTTTGTTGCAAATGGTGAAAACTGACAACAACATACCTAGTAATAAAGCAAATTCTGTTTCAATCTACAAAGTCATTCAACAGTTACTGAGCGAGAGAAACAAAATTTGTGGAGATTTGATTTGTTACAGACAGATCGACAGGCGGGTAACACAATATCCTTCCTCTGCTAAGGAAAACTGCATCGGTATTTCAACTGAATATTTACAAATATCTTGTAATCTGGACTCTAAGAAAAAGGAGTTGGAAGCCAAGGAGATGGGAAGGACATAACCATTATAAGATATCAACTGCTGCCTTTTCTGTACTTTTCTTTGAGGTAATAATTAATTTCATCTGCCAGATATCATCCTATTGCAACAGATCAGATCTTAAAATCATTCTACTATAAGTAGATGTGTTGGTTTCCATATTTGTATATGCTATATTATATGCAAATGTACTATCCATCTGTGAATAAGTCAGCAGTTAAAAATGAAGTATTAAATATTCAGAAATTTGTGTATAAATAGATATTAAAAATTAATTATACAAAGAACTAATGAATCAAAATATCTGTGAATTAAATAATATATATTTTCTGGTTAGTTTCAAAGTTTGAAATTGTAAAAAAAAGTTAAAATAACATATAGGAATAAGATTCATTATGTTAGTGGCTATATGGTGTGCATTCAAGGTAAAGTTCTATAAATGTAAATATAATGAGGTGCACAAAAGAACACAGGAAGATTTTCCCTTCTATATAAGTATTATGTACAACAAGATTAAATATCAATATTAAATATACAGGAAACATTGTATATATAAAGAATTACAAAAACTTATAGGAAGATAAATCCTTCCCAACAAACATAAACATGAAGTGAAACAACATATATAGATCATTATGGAATGAAGTATAAATACCATCACTGACCTAAATATCTGGACAGTTTTTTTCCAGAATATTTTGCTTGGATGATTAATAACTTTATTATCATGAATGTGTATCAATGGGCTTGGCAAGCACAATACTTTAGGAAAGTGGTCAAGGTAGGTAATCTGTTGATAAACAACACCTGCATGAAACTGTTGCCATTTTCTTGACAAATAAAGAACCATGGTAAATTATGAGTCTATTCATTATGCTGTTGGTGATAAGTCTTGCTAGAAGATTGTCTACCAATGTGACCCAGTTCTATGATCAAAACTGTTTCATAACAACAGAATGTATCTTCAAAATGATATACATCTAATTTTATTATCGTACCAATGAGAAATCTAACATAATCTATATTTCCTTCATAAATGCTTGAAGCAATCGGAATACTTAAACTACAAAGATGGCAATCTTTGCCCAATATAGGTAATGAAGTCAAGCCACTTAGACTGGTACTGGAATTTAATAGCAGAATACCACGATCTGTACTATGATTATACGTAAAATGACTGAACTGACTACTACATCCTATATGAGGTAACCAAGAGGGAATGTGTGCTTAAATCAAACTGAAACCACAAAAACATGTACAACCTGCATGTTAGAGACAATGACTGCTTTATCAGAAATAAATATAATCCCAGTTTAGTTTACTGGAAATGGGAAAATGAAGATAATACCCCACATACATATTAAAACACTTTATGAATGTTTTGTCTATCTCTGTACACTTCCAGTGATAAATATAAAAGAAGCCAGCAACTACATTCTGGCTCAATGTAACATTGATGACCACTGAGCTTACAGATATCAAAGCAATTCATTAATTATTTGTGCCAACTGTCTCAAGATGACAGGCTGTTTTCCTTCTTTATCATGACCTTTAAGAAGCTTGTGGCTGGCTTTGTTTAGTGAACTTCTTGATCGTAAGTTACGGAGCATGACATCTTTGTATAGCTTCCTGCTGGCGACAACACCATCAATGTCTCCATGTGGTAATTAAGGTAATCAAAGAGGTTTCAACGCAAGATTGTGGACAATTCATTCACCAGTTTTTAAGCACAGTTGAAACATTTCTAAGTTTTGGTTCCAAAATGATCTTTATATTTTTTGTTGGCTTTAAAAATTATCGTGTTCAATTTTTGGAAATTCTGAAAATATGGTGTCCCAAAAATTGTTAAGTCCGGTTATTATGGTTAAATCAGGTAAACTATGTCAGGAAGTTAAATCTAATGAAAAGAAAACTTAAAATATATTAAATGCATTAAATACATGAGTGAAATTTTACTTACCTTTTTAAAGAACGTAAAGGTTACTGGATTTTGGTGGTGAAGAGTACAAGTAAAATAACAAAAACTAAGCAAGATGGTTAATATAGATTGAAGTAAGGTTCCCAAAAAAAAATGTTCTCATGTACATACAAGTAGGCAGTGGAATATGGTTTACAAGAAATGATAATCATCAATCAGTTTTTTAAAATATATTTTGCTCTAAACAGTTTACCTTAATGATCTCCTGGAGTACACCAAACATGAGCTTATATTGTTTTTATAAAATCTTTTTACTGAAAGCCATAATTACAATTTAGAAATGAATTGTATAAACAATCATTTGTAGTATTTTCCAATATAAAACACAATAAATGGTGGTGTTGATAATTAGAATAATTCCATTTTGCAAAATAATTGGGGTGTATAAAGATTTCTGATGGATTCTGGCACAAAAATGGCAACCAGTTTGTAAATAAATATCTCACTTCAGGTGATGCCCTAGAAGGTGGCAAGATAAAAACACAAAGTGTACATGGAATATCCCCATGCTTATTGACTCATCCAACACAGATGTGATCATCATGGCTTTTCACATAGACTACAGAAAATACAATGTATCCCTGCCAAGCCTAACTTTTCCAAAGGTTGTATGGTTTTTCATTAGTGTATATCATGCTTAGTACCAGAGAATTTGCTGATGAAAATAAATGTCATTCAAAAATTCTAGTATTGGGTTCTCAATCATCAACTAAAGCAGGGATCTCAAACATATGGTCCGTCAAGCCGTATCCTGTGACCTGCAAAAGTACAGGCATCACAAGGTGTTATGAAAAATAAGAAAGGTCATCCAGCCCTTGGGCCATCAAAAATGCCTTCATGTGGCCATCTGGGTGGTTGGTGTTTGAGACCCCTGAACTAAGGTATCTTTTTTTAAACAATAAATATAAGCACGAACAGAGTGATAAAGGTCAGAGTAAATCAACTTCAGTAATATGACTGTCAGATGTACATAAAACATTTGATGGCAAATATTTGCATTTATCTGAAGCTAGGCCGTGAATTACGAGAATTCTGATTATTCACTTAAGTGAAATACCATATATTTTTATTCATGAAGCACTGATAATATTATGACCAAGAAATTATAGATATTTTTAATCGCTTGCGTGGTCTAGTGGTAAGTACGGCTACTGTGCATGCCGACAAACCAAATTCAAATCATGTACACTTTTTCTTCATTGTTTTTAAAGTATCTTTGCACAGAATTGGGAAGCTGAATTATGTTACGACTTATATTGTCTGCATGAATATACACAAAACAGCAAACATAAATGGTAACCGCGATAAATGGTGACAAAAATGTGAATGCAGTCCGAGATCAAACAATGCGAGTGGTCTGAATATTATTTCTCTTTACAACTTTTGGTGATAGTATTACAACAGCAATATAGTAATTTGTGACAAAACATGGAAAATATCAAAGTTATTTTGGGCACACCATAAAGTAAGCACAAAATGTAATATATCTGATCATGTGACCAATCATCTTAGATCATGTGACCAATCATCTTATGAATATGGGATTTGTCATTATGCCATCCAGACACTCTGATAGGAGTGTCTTTACAATTCCAAAGATAGGGGTGTCTTTACAATTTCAAAACTGATTAGGACCCAAAAAGGTCACTATTTCTGCTGGACTCTGTATGTGACAAAAATAAAAGCAGTTTCCACACCTAATTTCTATAATGACAATACCCTCTTGAATCAGATAGTGTTGTCACAGCACAAAAAGTACCACTTACTCATGCTTCAGAAAGTTTTGAATGAGACACCAATTTTAAAACGAATCCAGGAACCTTAACCTCAACCTATCTTTACTATCAAACTATACTTCAGCCTAGCTTGCTACAGCAACGAAAAGGTCCAAACACTGCATGCTGAGATGAACCCATCCAACTCCCTACCTCTTTTTTGGGATCAGCGATCCCTATATCTTGTGAAGTGTCTGAGGCCCCTACCTCATTGGGTGATAAATTTGACAACTTTCGGCTAAGGTATGGTGTTAACATCACACTCAGGGCTTTCTTGATAGGTGGATTATCTGGAGTAGCAGCTCCAGTTTCCTCGGCAAAATAACCACCAAGTCTGGCACAGGCATAAATACTAAGTCTAGCAAGACGGTTTGCAACTTCCTGAAAATAAATGAAAATTTGAAATAAAAGTATATTTATTCCATACATTTTTTCCATTGTTAGGTCACTGCAGGCTCAAGTTATAAAGTTAAATATGCATTAATGAACTATGCAAAGCACACAGGTCCTTAACTGATGAAAATATAATTTTTTACTTTCTGCTTATTATAACATATACTAATGAGTAAAAATTCCATGTATCATTAAAAAGACATTCTCTTCTATTCTAATTTTCATTATTTGTCATCCCTGAGAAGCATTTAATTGCAATTAAAATCAAATCATGGGGTCACATTTTATGCGCTCATCTATTTCATTACATTATTGGCATTATCAGTGCTCAAAGAAATCTTTTTAAGACACAGGCCTAGGGCTGGTGACTTAAATAAACTCACAAGCCCTGATTGAAATTCCACAAACCCAGACTCCAATTTCCACATACCTAAAAATGTCAAATTTTTTAACAATGTAACACAACACTGCAATAGCTACAGTTCAAATATAAATTCAACAGGGTTCAAAGAGGTTCAAGTTAATGAAAGTGTCTTTAGTGTTCATCACTAAACACACTAGGGACTGGATGGTCCTGATGTTCTAACTTCTCCACTGGATTCATAAAGTGAATCGTGGTCAGAACTGAGTTGATGTGTGTCGGCGTGTTGCCTGCAGTATGTGCAAAGAATTAATACCCCCCCCATATCTTTCTTCCCCCGCTGGAATGCTTCACAAAGTAAATCTCTGTCAACCAAGAATTCCAAAATCTGTTTTTGCTGGGTGTTGCTGATACCCAACTGCTTCCTAAATCAGCTTAAAAAATGAATCACACTTGAACACTATTCAAACAAATGATATGGCAATGCTTTGCATTATATATATATGCAGTAAAATCCAACTTTAAAGAAACATTGACACTGTTCACAAACTTGTCAAAAATATAATACGTATGGCTTAAACATTCTGTAAATAGCTTGTATTCTTGTATACACATCTAGCATCTCTTTGATTTATCTATAATGGCTTATTCCACTTCCTGATCCGACCTATGCAAATGAGCATAATGGGCTCACCCACTTTAGCCTTCACACACATCTCACTAGCTACTATCAGTTAGTCAAGTAATATTTGAAATGGTGGTTTATACCTGAACCCTCTGCCTTTAATTTCTGCTATTTTAACTGTTCACGGGAAAGTTTTACATCAGCTTCAATCACGACTGTTTACTACTGATATGTGCTACATGTAACAGGCATATACTGTAAGTGGCATTTTTTTTCTATTTCTGAAGATTACTGAAAATTGTGTTTTCTTGAAATATGACAGTGTCCTGGGGTTTGGGAGTACAAAATTGTGTTTTTTGCATGATATGCTATGTTCCAATTTGCTTAAAATCAGATCTCAATTTCACCTAGACAGTGGTGATCAGATTTAGATTGTGCCGTGTTATGGCAGGTATGTCAACATCTCGAAAATACATTTACACATTTCATGAGAGCGATTAAAGTTTCCTCAGGAAAATTAGAATTTTTTCGGCAGGCCCAACAGGTACCTCATTTAGAATACAGGATGAGGGCCTGATCTAAATTTTAGAGGGGCTCCAGGCGTCGGGCTTATAGGCTATTTTGAGCACTGATTATGCAACCTTGAAGCTCCCCCTCCTATAAGGACAACCTGACTGCAGCAGAAATGTGGTCTTATAAAGGGGTTGGCTTTTCTCAGTGTGATCACACAGATATGGGTAGGAATTAAATACTAAGTATGAAAAGTGTAACTAATTTTCAATGGTTTAACATCTGAATTAAGAATACTCATTATGGAATCCGTGTGATAAAACTTCATTAATTTAAAATAATTATGAATCATTATTGTTCACAATGCAAAGTAATTTAAAAGTTTTGTCAATAAAATATGGGTACAAACATCTGCATGCAAATGTCAATCTACATCCTGGTACTAACATTAGTACCTATAACACCTTCATCAAGGGTATGACAATGTAGCTACTCTGTCCATTCCAGTTTCAAACTGCAACAGAATGTATGACCAACGATGTTTATTTTAATCTTTCTGTTGTAAAATATCTCTGAAAATGATCATAGGATTCTCGCATCTTTTCACTTAGCCAAACTGCTTTCACTTTTCCTTCTAAACAAAGAATCTTTCTTTTCCTTATCAATGTCATTCTGCACCTTTTGCACCTATACCTTTGTCAAACTAATTTTACGGTTATTATATAAATGCTTTCTATTTGCAAAGAAATTGTTGTTATAGGGTTTAGTGCTATTTTTCAGCACAAGATAGGCTATACAAGGCGGCCAGTATTAATGATGGAGGAAGAACCCGGGAAAACCCTGGAAAGAACCACGGACACACGAGAAGCTACCGGCAAGCTTTCTCACATGTTCACATTGGCCGAGCCCGAGACTTGAACCCATGCAGACAGAGGTAAGATGGCAGTGATCCGTGACGGAGAGCGCTTTAGACCACTTGGCCACTCAGGGCCCCATTTGCAAAGGAACTGAATTTGTCACATGATCTGCTGTTATAGACTGGTACCCATTTAAAATACATTTTAAAACCTATGTCAAGCACCATTTAAACTTTACAGTAAGTAGACATCATGCCAACAGCTTTTAAGATGTAAGCTTCTGTCATCTTGAAAATTAACATTGGAACTAATAGCCAGTAATTATCAAAGTGACAAAATCTGATAGCTAATAATCCAATCACTTACTTCTTTGCATGGATTAAAGTTAGGTACTTACTGGATTAATGAAATAAATGTAAATGTGTTGAATTTAGAAATCAACAAATATTTGTGAGATTTCTATTTGTTAAGTCCCAATGTGTGTCCACTTGTACGGTTTAAATTTAACACTTTTTGCAGTAAAATGCCAGGACATGTTTAAAGAGTGAACACAAACTTGTCAGTGCCAAGGTATTCTGGCCATAAAATCGGGTGGCAACTGGGTAGTGAGGCATTTAAGAAGGGGACCACTGAAGTAGAAATGGTACTGTAAAAAGTTTCCCATTAAAGTCTCTTGTCCATCAAATTCAAGTGTCTCTCATACGCTTTATTTTAAAGTAAATAATGTGTTTCTGGTACGTCCATGTGGAGTGATTAGTTGTTAAGTTTATGGATGTACAATCAAACCAGTCAGACTGTACTCACCGTCATCAACACCATTATTAAAATGATTTATCAAGGTTATTTTCTGTGCAAGATTTCAATTATAAAATTCATGTATAAGTTTTTATCTCCCAGATTAATATTCCATACTGTATCCTGTTCAGTTCAGTCATCCAATAAATTATATCATCACCTGACTTAATATAATCACTGATCTTTGTTTTGTGCAACATGACAAAATGATATCACTCCTGATTGACTGATTACATATAACTGTAAAACAATGGACTGGTTAGCCAACTTGAACAGGTTCGGCTACAGCAGTTCATGCTTTCAAAAAATTCTGATTAGCAAGTTTCTGAACTTGCTAAGCTAAAAAGAACTCAGTCAGCAAATTTTGAATGCTAAGTGACCCCTGGCAATAATTAAAAGGTATGTAACTTGGATCTCTTCTCCAAGACAAACTTTTCATCAGAGATATCTTTAAGTCACTGGCAAATAGATAATTATACTGAACTCAATCTGTAGCACTGGCACAAAAGGCGATTTCCTCTTCTGCTGCGATAACACAAATACTTTTCCCACCACCTAGAAAAGGAATAACTTTGACTTTCTATCCTAATGATCAAATCTGTCTTGCTTTCAAATCTCATGACACCTTTGAGTTACAGAAGTGAGAGAAGAAATGTTTGCTCATTGATTCACATGATATTCCTTTATTTAAACAAATGCCTTCCTCACATAGCAAAAATTTAGTTACTGTAAATATGTACCAGAGACAGCTTACTGCGGCAATAAACCACTGTTTGGTTAGGAACAGCTGGACACTTACCGCAAATGGTAAGTAACTATTACATAAGGACGTTTATAAAGGAAATCGCCTGTGAGAAATCAGAGTGGCCATTGTGAATAAGTGAACACTGATTTGTGTGTGTGTAATTTGGATTTCAAACATAGCTTTTAACAATTTTACAGTTATATCACTATGATGTCTGCAGTGTGTCAGTTTATAGTAATGTCTAGCACAGGGGCATCATGCTGCAGACATGTGGCACAATGTCCCACCCAGTCACATTATCCTGACACCAGGTCGACCACTCCTAACACTAACCTCTTAATGCTGAGCTCCAAGCAAGGCAGCTGTTAGTACCAAGTCTTTGATATGACTCGGCCAGGGATTGAACCCACGACCTCCTGCATCCGAGGTGAACTCTCTAACCACTAGGTCACCGGAGCAGTGGTGACTACTGATTAACGGTGACCATCAAGATAGTCTGACTGTATACAAAATAAAAAAGTTCATTTGTACTTGCCTGTTGATTTGAATCGTCACTCTTCTCCACTCCTCCTTCTTCCAGTGTGTAGTCATAATTGAAGAGGTAGAGCAATAGGTGCCACAACACTCCTGACTGGAAGAGGTTGGTTTGAAGCCAAAAGTCCACACCAAATGCACTGATACATTCAGCTACAACTGAACACAGCCTGGGTAAGTTCTGAAAGGATTGGTTAAAGCTGATAATGATACTGGTAGTGCTGGTGATGATAAAGAAGAAAAAAAGATGACGGTACTGTTAGTGATAATTGTTGTGAGATGATGATGATGATAACAGCCACATAGATAATAATTATCCTGAGAGATAGTTATTGTATTGAGGGTGATCACTCAAAAATGGTGGAGGTTGTGGTTGTAGTGGAGTTGTAGTGATGATGCTGATGAAGGTAACAACTAGAGATAATAATGAACATAATGACTATGGTAATCAAAGTGGTCAAATCAAATGCAAGTTTCCTTAAGAGTTATGCATTTAATACTGATATACAGAGAGGAGTTATGTAATTAGTACTGATATACAGAGAAGAGTTCTGTATTTAATACTGATATACAGAGAAGAGTTTATTATTTAATACTGATATACAGAGAAGAGTTCTGTATTTAATACTGATATACAGAGAAGAGTTATGTATTTAATACTGATATACAGAAAAGAGTTACATAATTAGTAACAATGCAGAGAAGAGTAAGTAATTAGTACTGATATACAGAGCAGTTATGTAATTAGTACTGATACACAAAGAAGAGTTATGTAATTAATACTGATATCCAGAGAAGAGTTTTGTAATTAATACCAATACATAATGAGTTATGTAATTAATACCAATATAGAGAGAAATTAGCAATGATATACAGAGAAGAGTTATGTAATTAGCAATGATATACAGAGAAGAGCTATGTAATTAGCAATGATATACAGAGAAGAGTTATGTAATTAGCAATAATATACAGAGAAGAGTTATGTAATTAGCAATGATATACAGGGAAGAGTTATGTAATTAGCAATAATATACAGAGAAGTGTTATATAATTAGTACTGATATACAGAGAAGATTAATGAATTATTACTGATATACAGAGAAGAGCTATGTAATTAGTAATGATACAGAGAAGAATAAGTAATTAGTACTGATATACAGAGAAGATTATGTAATTGGTACTGATATACAGATAAGAGTTTTGTATTAATACCAATACACAAAGAGTTATGTAATTAATACCAATATACAGAGAAGAGTTTTGCAATTAATACTGATAATCAAAGAGCTATGTAATTAGCAATGATATACAGAGAAGAGTTTTGTAATTAACATCAATACAGTTATGTAATTAATACCTATATACAGAGAACAGTTTTGTAATTAATAATGATAATCAAAGAGCTATGTAATTAGCAATGATATACAGAGAAGAGCTATGTAATTAGCAATGATATAGAGAAGTTTTGTAATTAATACCAATACACAAAGAGTATGTAATTAATACCTATATACAGAGAAGAGTTTTGTAATTAATACTGATAATCAAAGAGCTATGGAATTAGCAATGATATACAGAGAAGAGTTATGTAATTAGCAGTGATATACAGGGAAGAGTTCATTTAAGTTATGCTTTATAAGACTGTACAGAAATGTTAATAAAACTGCTGACAAATATTGTACTTTTTCTTGCTACAAAGAACTAATAAGCACACAATACTTTTTTCCAAGATAAGCCCATGGGACTGACTTATAAATACTGAGAAGGGGAGGGGGCTTATGAAAAGATAAAATCCTTCTTAGATCTAAGTTAGTCCAAGCTTTGCATTAGGATGGATTTAATCTCTCGAGAATTAAAACTTTCAAATTTCATACAAATATCAAGCAACTTGACACCTAATCCTAGTTCAACTACCTTACCTTAAGGACAAGTTTTCTTTCGTTAATGCCTCAACAATTTGCTCATGTAAATATATAAACATCTCTCCTGCATCCGAACCCCTACCCCTATTATAGAGAGGAGTTATAAAAATTACTTGTCCCTCCTGAAACTAGTGCAAGTAAAATCACTAGTCAATATGCATATCTTCTGATTATAATATGTGTCAAGTTTCACTGCAATTCACTTAAGACTGCAAGAGTAGTTACATTCACAAGATTATGCCATATACTGCATATGGCTGGAAGTCACAAGGGCAATAACTCTTACAAATATCAAGGGAAATAATGATTTGTCATCATGTGCATCTTCACTTGAACACCATAACAGTTATTCAGGTTTATGGTGATCCATTCACATCTGTAATACTAGCAGCAATCCCCAAATCATGTCATAATCACATTTAGCTAAAAAAAAAGGCAATAATTATAATAAACACTGCAGGAGCACAATGATTTGTCAATATGCAAATCCTCAGGTGTTTAGCTTAATATTTACAAAAGTTTCATGGCAATCCATCCAAAACTGCAGGACTAGTTACCCTACAAAATTATGTGCCAAATGTAAAGACAAATACAGAGATGGATGGACGCAAAGATTTATATATTCACTCATCTCTATAGGGCCAGGTCTATAAAAACTATAAAATTCGTTCAGTGTAGTTCCTTCATATAAAGAAGGCTATTGGATTCAAATAAATAGCTTCTTAAAACAAAGTGTCCATTTCAATAAGGTAGTCTATGTAGACGAGTCTTTGACACTGTAAAAGGGGAATTGGGCTATCTTGGAATTTATGATACTTGGCTTCTTTCTAGTTGGAGCCAACTCCATGTAGTTCTGGATCAAGTTTTAAACAATACATCTCTAGCTAAACAAGTAGACAGCTAAGTAGCTGTTTCACAATATATCAAGAAATAGTATTCTTCACATGTATTTGAACACAGCAAAACATTACACATTGAATGTTTGATGAATAATCATGCATGTAGTTATGGATAATGTCAGGCATATGGAAAACTAGATTGTGCTCACAAAACAAATGCCCCCTCACCCCAATGTGTGGATTAAGCATTTCTTCATCCAAAACAAAACTTAAATGGAATGATGGATAAGAAAGTGACAACAGATGCCCCTCTCACATTCTTGGGGCATCATACAAACCCCAGCTGGCTAGCATTTTAACCAGATACTCACTTTATAATAGAGTATTCGGCACAAGTCTTTAATAATGGCAGGACACTCCTGGATTTTTTCTCTACAAGCAGGAAATTGGGAAGCCACTGCATAGCAGCGAACAACATTGGCACACACCTGAAAAATGAAGGCAACTTAAAATAAGTTTAAAAATCTCCGTCTCAATAAATATCAGCTGGAAAATATCACAATATATCAATACACCTGTTAGATAACATCCAAACATAACAACATACATGTTGAATAATATCACCATACACCCCCCTCAACAATTTGCACACATGAGGGTAAAAAAAAACATAGACCACAGTATGAACAAGGGTGAGAGTTACAAAAAACCCCCACCCACCCCCAAGAAAAACAAGAAGTGATGCCATCCACAATGGACATGGGGGGGAATAATGGGGTTGTTTAATGGTTTTTAATTTATAACCATGTTATAATCAATTGAAATGAGTTGCTCTGATACATGACTGTGACCTAGCTCTGATGCAGGTATGATTTTTGCATGCCTTTAAACTTTTCTTTTATCCTGGCCTCTATCTGATTTGACACAAAAGACGTAATTCACATGATAATACAAAGCAGGCCCGTTTTTAATTCAGTGCCACAATACAACAAAAACATCTACAAGTCAGATACTGCAGCATGGTCAGGTTCTCACAGAAATGCTCATGGACTTCACTATGAAGATACATTTTCACATTTGAATACATAAGGGTACACTGCATTTATGATGAATGCATTTTAGCCAAACTAAAAGAAAGAACTAAAACATGTATTCCACTTCACAAAACTTAATTAACTGGTATTTACTCAAGTGCTGTCTACAGCAGCTGTTAGGGATGTTTTCGATGAATATCCTATTTATGGTATACTAAGAATGTTGTCTGGAATAAAAACTTAGATAACTTCTTATTTGAAGCTGAGTATTTTATGACGTTGACTCAAATTTCCAGGAACTATCCAACATTCTTGATGACAAAAGAAGCGATAAACTGATGTTTTGATTTTCTTCATGTTCATCAAGTAAGGGCCAATTTTTGAAGTATTTTTGAGTTAAAACAATGGGATCTAAACCTGACCCCCACATTATAGGTGGGGTTGCAAATTATCAAGGGAGTGGTGTATATAAGTTGGATAATATCACAATATATTAACTGAATACTATTACAATGTATCAATGTATCAGATGGGTATCACAATGTATCGATGTAACAGTTGAGTGATATAATGTATCAATATATCAGTTGGATATCATCACAATGTATCAATACATCAGTTGGATATTATCACAATGTATCAATATATCAGTTGGATATCATCACAATGTATCAATACATCAGATGGATATCATCACAATGTATCAATATACATCAGTTGGATATTATCATAATGTATCAATATATCAGTAGGACAATATTACAATATTGTTCAGAAATTAATATGTCAGTCAATATACAGTGGTCCTTTACCGTAGTGCTGTTCTGAGGACACATTAAAGTGTACAATGCAAAAAAACATGATTGCCTTATACTAGAATACAGTATAACAATACTATTTAATAAGGGATTCTCAGATTGTATTAAAGGCTCTGTGTTGCTGAGGTGCTTTACCGAAAGTCACATTACTAATCAGCAAATATATTTTCTTTTACACTGTCTCATGCGACGGTATGCCAATCATGTTGTTCCAATGTCAGATCCATTGATACAAAATAAAAGTAATCAGAGTAATCCAAGCATTATTTGTCCTTAACAATTTCCCTGTGGAGACATTATTTTTATTCTGGCCAACAACAGAAATTAGTTCAGCATGAAAAATTACAGAACAAAAGAGGCTTATGTTTTTTATTTTTTGACTGTAAATATCAGAGGAAACAAAACTATAAAAAGATAGTTTTAATAAAAGAAAATAAGAGTGCCTTCAATGGCATACTCAGATCTGCCAACCCTGACGAGTCCATCTCAGTAAGGCAGTTGTTTTTTTCCATATGATTGACCAGTTTTCAGTAAGGTGTAACAAAATATCAATAGCTTCTATTGTAAACCTGGAAAACGTAGACTTTATTTACCACTAGTACAGTTGCACATATTCCAGTTCCAAACCCTAGGCAACTCAATGACTTGTTGCTATCTCTCAACTTGACATAGTTCTTGGAAATTCTTTTTCATTACGCATGATGATGGCAATCATATCTCCTGCCATAAGACATACTCAAATTGGCAGGTGATGTCCAATTAACATAACTGTCATTTCCAGCTTTTATTCACAAGAATCTGAATACTCCTTTTTATTTTTCTGTGTTGATTTTAACACTTTTCAAGAAGCTTATTTTCCCTTTCATCTTAAACATGGAGGTATAATATTAAACAAATTCCAATACAAGCAAAAGATAAAACACCGCTTTCTGGACGCCATTAGAAAAAATTATATAATCAATAGTTTGATCATGCAGATACTTAGCATAAACAAACAGGTGCAGTTTAAAGTGTCTAGGGTGCGCTGCTGTTAAGTTAGTCTGGTTCTGTGACTAATTTTACTAATTCTAAGATGAAGCCTGGATCCAAATAAAACACGGATGAACCAATTATCCGGATTTTTCGGCAACAATTATTTTTTCTTAGTTTTTGCTACTACACCATAAGTCCGTATTTTAAGGGTAATTTTCAAAAGACTTACAGCAAAATCGTAAGAGTTGGCAGGTCTGCATAGTATATGCCCCCCCCCCCATATAAATGTCCTTCACAAGGTCATTTGTAGGGCATAGCTGACTCTGGAGATTACTGACCAAAGTGTTGCACTGACTTTGACTTCTGGACAAGGTCAATGGTCTTGAATTAAACTTACTGAGCAGAAACCATTATTCTAATGTTAGATTTACAAAAACTTTAACCTTTGACAATCAAACCCTCAAAATCTAAAGGTTTCTTATTATCTTAAAAGCAAGCTATCCATAAAGTTTGGTAAAGGAACTTGCTCTAGAACAAACATTGTTGTTCTACAAGACCCATTTTTCTTTACGTCACAAGGACTTTGACCCTCCTGTCCCAAAATCAATAGGCCTCTTCCATATGCCAGCCTTCCGCAAACTTTTTGACGCAATGTGTGTGTGTGTGATTAGGATTTTAAAGTAGCTTTTTAAAAAAATTTCAGTCATATCACTAGGATGTCTGCAGTGTGACAGTTTATAGTGATGTCTAGCACTGGGGCATCATGCCGCAGACATTTAGTATGATGTCCCACCCAGTCACATTATCCCGACACCAGGCTGACCAGTCATAACACTGACCTCTTAATTCTGAGTGCCACGCAAGTCAACTGTTAGTACCCTTTTTGTAAATCTTTGGTATGACTTGACCAGGGTTCAAACCCATAACCTCACACTTCCGAGGCGGATGCTCTAACCACTAGGCCACCAGAGCGGTCGACCCAATGTGTAAGTTATCCACAAATTTTGCTGAAGTTATGTGGTCAAGAACTACCATTCCTGTGCAGAAATCATTTTTTATACTTTGAGACAGTGATGTTGACCTTATGCCAAAAGCAATAGGCTTCTTTCTTAATTCATGTGAAAGGCAGCCATAAAGTTCAAGCCTGTGATGTGGACCTAAAGTTACTGTACTGAAATAGTTTTTCTTTTTCGCACTAACCATGACATTTGACTTTTTGACCCAAACTTGACAGGATTCTTCATTATCCCAAGTGCAAGCCATCCGCAAAGATTAGTCCAGGTCTGTTACAAAAATAATGTGCAGAAATCATTTGTCTTCTTGCAGTCATGGTGACCTTGACCTTCAAACTTTTTGAACCCAAAAGTACAAACAACAAAGTTTGGTATACATCTGTTATGAAGAACTAACCATACTGTGCAGAAATCATTTTTTTTTTCTCAATCATACAGTGATGTTGACCAATGAACTCTTGACTCTGAAAATGACCGACTTCTTTCCCAAATGCAAGCCATCCACAAAGTTTGGTAATAACAAATGGTGGGGAACTACAGTTATTGCATGGAAATGAAATATGTAACAGTCCCATGTACATATGGAAGGAGACGTGGCCAGACAACATGGAAAAGGAATGTATATTGTATGTCTACTTACCTGAACAGATAATTCGTCTTGTTTACTTGAAATACTGAGTACACTGACACACCTGGCAAAAGCTTCTTGCAGCACCTGAAACATCCATACTTCATAAGTTTTGGAAAACATTGTGGAAACATAATGTCTTATTTAGAACCAGGACTGTGATGTAAAGCTGGACATCTCCAGAAGTAATTTTAGACGTTACATTTCACCATTATTCATCCCCTAGTTAAACTCTCTTAATAGGACTTAAATCTGTTTGTAGAATATATATATATATATATATATATATATATATATATATAAAAGTGCCCCTGCTGCATACAAAAAAATCTGAATCAAAAAAGTTTAAAAATGTGTGAAAAAAACCAATGGCTTGCAAAACTGTTGTCATAGCCTGAAAATCTTATTAGATTGCAGAGGCATACACACATGCCTACCAAAATTTTATTTGTCTACAATAAATGCTTTTTCTAGCTAATGTGCTAGCAAACTTCTTGGGATGGACTTTCCAACAGGACCAAATTTTGATGCCCCCACCACAAGCAGTTTGGGGCATAATAACCAGTGTACATATCTGAAATATATGCCAATCTAATCTTCATATATAACATCCATAATCATGCAGCTGATTATAGTGGGGGGTCCACGTGCATCAGTTCAGCGATTGTAGTCTAAGTGAACATAAGTTGGCATTTCTCATCAATATAAACATTAGTTGCTGTACTTATTTGATAGTGACAAATATGTAACCTATTTACATAAAAGAAAGCTGTCAAGAACAAATTTATGCTTGACTGCGATAGCTGGAAATGCTCAACATCTTAAGTGTAACACAGCAATAAATAGAGGATATGCATTTGTGCTCTGTTCAAATGAAATTATGAAACTTATATAATTTCAATCTTTTGCTCAATGACAAGAAAAAGATTGAAAATATTTGCAAATGTAAGATTCTATTAAGATTCTGTTAATCGCATGATGAAAAATACTGATTTTACTTGAATAACCACAGAGTAAAACATTGAGAAATGACTAAGAAATACATTTAGATGCATTGGTTTTTATGCCCTTCCTTAGCAAGACATTATCACATCATCTTGATATTACAAATGTTAGTGAGAGTTAAGGGGTACATTAAAGCAAACAAAATTGTGGTCATATGATAATAATTCTAAAATCGATAAAAATAGACCATCAAAGCATGAGCTTACATGGAGTCGGATCAAATGCAAGTCAACTGGAAGAATGTTAATTATAATATTTTCCTATTATTGAGTTTTTAAATCACAAATGGCTATAACAACTTTGGCAGTAATCTGAATAGGCTAGGAAAGGTAAATCTTATTCAGTAATGACACAAGAAGGGATCACAAATTCAATTTTATAGTTTATGGCATAGCAACAGATTTTAAAACCTAAATTATAGATTTTGTCAGAGTTTATGTGACAATTTGAATGATCCCAGGTGTTCAAAGCAAGTATTTCAACAAGCCAAGTTGAAATGTGTATCTGGAGTTTGTATAGAATAAAGCACACCTGCATACTGAAAAGCACATGATCATGGAATGGGGATAGACTTGATTAGCTCTAGTCTTTTACATCAAAATGCAGATAGGAAAAAAAGCACATATACCACTTTTCAGGAGATACTGATATATAGAAAAATACCACAACCTATCTCAGGAAACAATAAAGTATCTACTATCATCACAACACTATGAAATTTGAATACATGCAAACAGTAACCTCTGAATTTCTTTTCTGCACCAAAATGACATATTTACTACTTGCTACACTTTTTTTTACAGCATTTAAGGTTGACAACTATATATCCAACAGTACTGAATAACTCTTACAGCATGTAAGGTTTATAACTGTATATCCAACAGTACTGAATAACACTTACAGTGTGTAAGGTTTGTAACTGTATATCCAACAGTATTGAATAACACTTACAGTGTGTAAGGTTTATAACTGTATTTCCATTAGTACTGAATAACAGCATGTTAGGTTTATAACTATATCCAATAGTACTGAATAACTGAGGTTTATAACTGTATATCCAACAGAACTGAATAACTCTTACAGTGTGTAGGGCTTAGAACTGTATATCCAATAGTATTGAATAACTCTTACAGAGTGTGAGGTTTATAACTATATACCCAATAGTACTTAATAACAATGACGATTCTGTACAATACTCACTTTTGCCAAACAAAAAGTTTGATTAATGCACAATTTTCAAAATTTTAAATACAAAATAATAAAACTGCTGCTATTATAAGTGAAAAAGAGAAAAGCACAACTCATTTACACAGGAAATATAACAGTAATTCATTCTGGCTTTTAACTTATAAGTATTAGAACTTTAGCTTTAACTCCTATGGCAATTAAGTACTAGAACAACAGCTTTAACTCCTATGGTAATTAAGTATTTGAACAATAGCTTTAATTCATACGGCAATTGAGTGCTACAACAATAGCTTTAACTAGTAAAGCAATCAAAACAACAGTTTTAACTAACCTTGCATTTCTGCAAAGCTTATACTACAGATTAGAATGATATTAATTTTCACCTGTATCCCATTTTCTCTCCTGAGCTCCTCAGCATTGAGAGCTGAACAGTTGACCGTGTGGAAAGCCAGTTCACAGGCTGCAGCCAAAAGAGGCGCTGATTTGGAGAACAACTGTTCATCATTTGTCTCCATTCGGATTGTTTTTATCAACATCGGGTAACCAGCATACTTGTAGGGTTGCAAATCTATAATGTTTGGTGAAAACACAGCATATCATATCAGTGTTCATTCCATATGACATTTATGACACGAGGTAAATAATTTAAATTTGTTACAATCCTTAGAAAGGAGGTATTATTTGTCATTTATTTCTGTTCTTTTTAATTTTCTAAATTGACACTAGAATTTCTGAGGAAGTTATCAACCTTTACCCCAGCATGTTTGACTATTTTGCATCCAGGGAAAGGTTCATGGTAAGGAGTTTTCTTATCCTGATCTTGCTGTCATTTAGCTTTTTAGTTTTTAACAACTATCAATTAGTGGATTCTTTAATAATTCTGTCTTTGAAAAATTTCATTTAAGAACTAATTATTTTTAAAAAAATTTTCAGGAAGCTGTTTTTCAAAACAAAATTGAATATTTTTATCATTAGTTCAACATAAAAAATATGTTACAATGGAAGTCAACAGTGACTTTATGTGGCCTGAAACAAGATAACTAAAAGACGATGCCTGAAAATTTAACCACCAAATTCATAATTGAACTGCCACCTTAAATTCATTGTCATTTGCTGATTTTAGCGTGTAGTAATGCTAATATATTTTTGGGAGCTTTCAAAGCAGGTAAGAGCACATTTGAAGAGTTCTAAATAAAAAAAATGTTTCATGAAAAATGGAACATATACTGACATTTTAACATGGAGTTTATTCAATTGATACTGCACTTCACACTTAAGGACAATATAGTGGTTTTTTATCCATAGGATTCATGTGTGCTTATTCCAGATCATTCTTGACAAAATTCAGCTTTTCAAAACTTTCACATATCTGGCATGAAATAAGAACTAATGTAAGATTATTTTTCTAAAGAAAAAAAATAATTGATATTTTTTAAATTAAATTAATTAAATTATTTTTTTTTAATTAAAAGATGTCACTCTCCTTGCAAAGGATTGTGGGTTCTTAAGTCATCCCTTTTTTCCCCTCTGCCACCATGTACATTCTGTGTGTAGTATTTTGTTCCTATCTTCTGTAGCTACTTGTCATAACAAAGGACACTCTCACACTTGTGAAATAACTGCTTTAAAGTCTAAACATGCTAAATGCTAAAAGAGAATGGCATCACTGCACTAGCCTTTTGATAAATTCAAGGTATTTGTGAAGAAGAAAAAAACAGTCCCTGGAACAGAAATTTGAGAAAGAACTTTGGATTAAAAAATTAAAGTATTTCACTGTTTGCAGAGGTGAAGGAAAGGAAACTGATATTTGTGAGGAAAGTGTAAAGAGGTTAAAACAATGAATTAATGACAAATGCATCCTCCTGTGTTGGTTACACCTAATCTTTAGTGAAAAACTGCCACAATATCAAAAAAGTAAATTAAACCAAATCTGAAATGGATTTATTGAACATCATTAAAAAATCTTCCAATAACAATGGGGTTTTGCAAATGACTCTGATCTAGATTACAGTGAATTCATTTAATTTTGCAGACATTACTTTTTGTTGTGTGGCAAATAATTACATTTTATCAGGACCTAATTGTGACTTGGTTAAATGGTACTATTTTTTCAACAGAAGGTCTCTAAATTCACAGCCTGTATCATCCATAAAATATAAAAAAAGATTGTTCCCATAATAAATACATACAAATTTGAAGCACTATAAATACTAAATTCAGATATAAAGCATATCTGTCTTTTGTGGTACATAAAAGTGTGGCTAAATAATGTGGAATTTGTAATGTGTATTTAACCAATGCAAGAAATTCATAATATTCTGTTGAAGCCCAGATGCTTTCTGCCATGTTTGGCCAGATTCTATTCCTTCTATCATGCCTACAAAATTCTATTCATTCTGTCACATTTGGCTCCTTTAATTCCTTCAGTTATGTTTTGGCCGAGATCTATTCAGTAGTTGTGAATATGTAATTTCAAGGTTTTTCTTTTTTTAACTAACCATATTTATATTTAATGGTGAAAAAACCCATTTGCACAAACAAGTAAGGTCTTCATGCAAGGATACTTTCTGTAAAGTCTAGACAAAATTATATTGTTCTTTGATGATTCTGACCAGATGTAACTGTCAAGATCATAACATGGTCAGCATAAGCTAAACTTAGATTTTGTGGATTAACAAAGAAATTAACCTTAAACAAAACAGGGTACCAGACAAAAAGACTGGAAAATCATGTCACAGTACATGTATCTCTTCCTTTATAAACAAAGCATTTCATCTAATCGACAAAAGTTTCATCTGCATAATTAAAGTGCAGTACTGTACAATTAGCAATATAAGAATAAATCGTTAAAAATCCTCAACATGTCATCACATTAATGGAGAATTAATACTTTAGAAGAAAAAGTAAAAGTTTTTCAACTCGACAACAATGGGGAGAGTTCAAGAGTTCTTGCCAAAAAATGTAATGCTGTCAAAACTCAATTAAACAACATCGTAAAAGATAAGGAGAATAATCTGCATCAGCAGGACAAAGGAGTAATTGGAATTATTTTAAATGCCAAGCAATGTATGTATCGAGATTTAAATAAAGTTTTTGAATGGTTTTGCATTGCACATGCCAAAAATACCACAATCACATCTCATGCTTAAGGACTATTAATTGAAGTATCTCCTGAAGACAAAGAGAACCTTTTAATAATCAATGCAACATTTAAAAGAAAATATTAAATTCTTTAAGTTGTACGTAGCTTTGTTACTATTATATACACATACTTCTCACAAATACAGTCACTCTCTGGAAAGGCCATCCATCTTATATGACCACCTTTCCAGAGCAGAAAGGGTGTCTGTGTAAGAGGGGGGCCATTATATAGCCAACAATAATGGATACAACTCTACAAAATGTGATGTACAATGCTGGCAATTAAACCCATGCAAGTCATGAACAATTTAAAGCTACACATTAAATTTGCTTGAAATTCTGAATAACCCTGGTGCAAAAACCAAACCTTGCAAAATATAGGAGACCCTGTAATTCACCTGAGAAGAAGCTGACAGCCAAAAATCAAACCTCTGAGATTTCATCTACAAAAAAACTGCCATTCAAATCTGATTCAAGTCTGGCAAGCGTTGGTAGAGTTATGCTGCTGAAACTCAAGTCTAGGAGGTCAAGCCATCATGAGCCATAACTCATATAAATGATGGCATGAAACACTCAAAATCAAATCATTCCAGATCTCATCATTATAAAACTACTTCTAGTTGAAATCCAGCACTCCTTGGTAAATTTATACTTGAACTGAAAAAACCAAAATCCTGAAGCCATCTGAAAGACAGACTCTTGTGTGTGTTCATTAAACACAAAATATATAAAACTCCTTAGCTAACATATTACTTACTGCATGCAGCTTGGGGCATTTAATGTTATTCATCTCACTGAATAAACATGTTATCTCATGAATGCTTGCTTAATATCTTGTGTAATTTACTCACCATCTTTATATCTACTGAAGAGTATACATTGGGCTTTGAGTATTAAGACAATGTTCTCTGGACTGGGACCATCACTTTGTCTAGATTTGCTGCACAAAAACTCATATGATTTGTTCACTTTCTCAAATATGTCCTAGGAATGGAAACAAACACATTAAAGCAACCGATTTACTAAAGACTGAAAGAAAGAGTGATATGAAACAACAGGTTATCAAGTTTAATAGTGCAATATTATGCCAACAAAACTGAAAATTAAGATGATAGTAATAATCTAAAATTTACTAAAATCTTAGTTTGTATTTTGCACGAAATTCTTTTTCTGAGATATAAATCAATTTCACAATTTAATCACATTTTTTCTCAGAAATGTATAAAATGCATAAACTCTCTGGATGTGCAGAAAGAAAGAAGGATTATGCACAAGGGAAATGACTACTAGCAGAGTTATTATTGATGAACAATTGTCCTAAATGTCATTATGTACCACACCTGTGTTAACTAATGACTTTTTGTTTACTCTTGAAGCCTTGGTAGCATACTACTTCTGCACCTCTGCTGTCCAAGGTTTGATCCCTGATTACATGATGTGCAAGAGCAAGTAGCCACCCATCCAGGTGTGATCTCTTGGTTCTAAGGATTTCTACACCTCATAGATTTATCTGTTTTTCTGGATTATACACATCTAAGATTGATTGTTTTCACTGGGTTCTAAGGGTTTCTACAGATTTATGATTGATGATATTCATTGGGTTCCAAGGTTTTCTACACATCCAAGGTTTTATCTGGTTTCTAAGATTTTCTACACATCTAATGTTGATGGTCTTCTACACAGAAAGGCTTAATGTTTTCTCTGGGTTTTAAGACTTTTAAACATCCAAGATGAATGGAGTTCTAACACTTTCTATACATCCAAATGTTTTCTCTGGGTTTTAAGGTTCATCTCTGGATTGTAACATTTTCTACACATCCAAGATCAGTTTTTATATCGGCGCTCAAAGGTTTTCTACACATCTAAGATTGGTGATTATCTCTGGGTTCTAAAGTTTTCTACACATCCATGATCAGTGATTATCTCTGGATTCTAAGGTTTTCTACACATCCAAGATCAGTGACTATCTCTGGGCTCAAAGGATTTCTATACATCCAGATGAATGGTTTTCTATGGGTTCTAAGGTTTTCTACACATCAAGTGATTATCTCTGGGTTTTATTGTTTTCTACACATCCAAGATCAGTGATTATCTGAGTTCTAAGCTTTTCTACACATCCGAGATCACACTAAACAATACAGTACTCCATCACTATAATGCTGTTAATGGAAGCAATAAAACTGAACCTCCATATTAGTGTGGTCACCATGTCATAATTCTACAACTAAACCTATGCATAGTCACCTCAGTTTTTACAAGTATTCAGTAACCATTGTAAACATTATCATAGAAAAAATAAATTCAGACCAAATTTACCTCGTCTCCATTTCTACATAGATTTTTGGGCAATATATTAATTTTTAGTGTAAAATAAAAGTAAAGTTTAATTATGGAAGAAGTACTCACTCTTCCTTCTGGGTTTTTGTCAGGATGGTACTTCTGTGCCAGTCTGAAGTAGGCCTTTCTGATTGCACTTTCGTCATGACTGCAAAAATAAATATAATGATACTTAGTTATCTTACACATTTAAATTAAATCTAAACTAAAAGTATTAGAAAATTAACAGGGTCCTAACAATGAAAAGCTCTTAAGCAGTGGAAAGAAGAAACGATACAGAATGCTAGTGTCATGAAATTACATGCTTAGCAAATGTGATGTTTTGATTATAAGGGGCAGTAACAGTTGGGTTTTCAATAGAGTACTGGTTTTAAAAAATCAACAGTCAGTTATAATGGGACCGTTAAACTAAGAACAGTGACTCCTGAGAGTGATAAAAACTATCTGAAGACGAAAGTCAAGCAACATGTTTCTGCTTAGCTAAATTATGCAATGAGAAAGTTTATTTGAACAACAATCACACGAACTTTAAAGAGTGAGAGGTTTCTGCTTTCAGTGTGCAAGGATTAATTGGTCTTTCAATCTCTGCTGCAACAAACAGATTCTAATTCAACACAGAATATGGGGAAATTTCTTGTGAAATTTAACACAATAATAGAGAACTGCATGTAAATTCTAAATAAACCTGTAAAATAAAGATTTTTTTCTGAACTGGTCACATTACAATATCACAAAATACAAGCTTTGCAGTCAATAGATGCTAAACATGCCACAAGGAAAGTAAGCTGGGATCATTACGTGATTTAAGAAACAAAATGAAATCATAGTGCAAAGTTAATTTTCATCAGTTTCAGTGAAACTGGCATTTCATTTCTCTGCTTGTAATTTAGTAGAACTGTGTATGGTATTTGCTGCAGCTAACCTATTAATTTCATTGCAGGCATGAAATGTACATGCCATTGTAAAGCAGCTACACCCCTTCCTTAGATTAGGATCTATTAATTTCATTACAGGCATGAAATGTACAAGTAAAGCCATTTTAAAGCAGCTACTCCACTTCCTTAGATTAGGATCTATTAATTTCAATACAGGCATGAAATGTAAAGCCATTGTGAAGCATCTACTCCCCTTCCTTAGATTAGTATCTATTAATTTCATTGCAGGCATACAAGTAAAGCCATTGTAAAGCATCTACTCCCCTTCCTTAGATTAGGATCTATTAATTTCATTACAGGCATACAAGTAAAGCCATTGTAAAGCAGCTACTCCCCGACCTTAGATTAGGATCTATTAATTTCATTGCAGGCGTACAAGTAAAGCCATTGTAAAGCAGCTAAACCCCTTCTTTAGATTAGGATGACTAGGTCTATTCACTCCATGTCCTCACAATCATCAAGTTTATGAGAACCTGCAAAGGCAATCCATTTGTAACATTTCAGGAAGGAATGGTCACCAGAACTTGTACTATTACAAAGACACATTTTCCTTCATGCACATAAAAGTGATACTGACTTTTAACCTTTTGCCTTAAGATTTCCTTTGACCTTTCACAACCACCACCTCACCCCTAAATAAACTTCTTTGCACTATCAAAAGCAACTAGCAAGTGTGTGTGCGTGATTAGGATTTTTAACGTAGCTTTAACAAGTTTTCAGTCATGCCACTATGATTTATGCAGTGTGGCAGATTATAGTGATGTCTAACACTGGGGCATCATGCCACAGATGTGTATCATGATGTCCCACCCAGTCACATTATCATGACACCAGGCCGACCTGTCCTAACATTAACATCTTAATGCTGAGTGCCTAGCGAGGCGGCTGTTATTTTTATAAGTCTTTGGTATGACTTGGCCAGGGCTCAAACCCATGACCTTCCATTTCCAAGGTGGATGCTCTAACCACTAAGCCACTGGAGTGGTATTACTAGGAGAGAAGTCAGGTTCAATTATTATGCAAACATCATTTCCTTTCTTGGGTCGCTGCAGATTTTAACTTGTGCCCTTTTGTATTTCAAAACCCTCCCCCCCCCAAAAAAAATACACTGCAGAAGTTACATTTCTTGTTGAAATTAAAGAACCCATAGGTACAAATGTTAAGTTAATTAGCTCTGTTGATTAATGGATGCATGATAACTTCTGATTGACTGACTCTTGGCATGAAATTAATGATAAAATAATAGCTTTGGGCACTCTGGTCTTAAATTTGAGCATGGTAGTTAATACACAATTAGTGTGTTGTTTAGATTCCATTTAACAAGATGTCTTGGGATAACACTTGTCTCAGAGGATAAATACAATGTTAATACTTGCAACATGGGATAAATGCAATGTTAACACTTGTGTCATGGGATAAATACAATGTTAACACTTATGTTGTGGGATAAATACAAATTTAACTTGTGTCATGGGATAAATAGATTGTTAACTCATATGTCATGGGATAAATACAATATTAAACTTGCGTTGTGGGAACAATATGGTATTACTTTGCATTACAGGATAAATGCAATGGTACACTTATGTCATGCAATAAACACAATGTTACACTTGTGTCATGGGATAAATACAATGTGACACTTGTGTCATGGGTTAAGTACAATGTGACACTTGTGCCCATTTCAAATTAAATCTGTGAAACACACAAATCTAAACTCTGAGTATTGCTGTTGTCATAGTCAGAGAAGTGAAATACAATGCTCTATTAGGCCCAGAGATTGTAAAACTTGAGACTAAACTTTATTTTCAGACAATCAAATCTGAATTTTTTCTGATTAGCCAACAGAAAATCTCCTAGTCAAGCAAGTTTTATGATTTTCGTATCTGATAGGTAAGACACTCATGGCTTTATATTCTGCCCATCTGAGAAAATCATGTGCAATACATCATTCCCTCATGAGTGTACTCATTTACGTTGTAGATGGCATCATTTTTGTTGTAAGCTTAACTTGCTATGTTTGTTCTACTGACATAAAGACTTTTAATACTCTATTTTTCAGGCTTTATCCTATCTTCATTTTATCACCCTAATTTTTTGGTCAGAAAAAAGAGAAATGTAATATGTGATATGCTGCCCACAAATTCTGACTCTCAATTGGGATTTCAGCATCGTACACAAATTCTGAGCCTTGTGTGGGACTTCCTATCATATACCAACAGATCTGATGGATTCTATTACACATACCCTCCCACTCCTTTTGGAAGGTTCAGGACCTCATAAGCTTCTTCAATGGACATGGTGGGTGGCTTTTTCTCTACCTCCTCTTTCCATGCCTCAAGGATGTCTTTCAATAATTTCACCTAAAAAAATAAATGTATCATACTGTGTTTACAACCTAAAATGCATCTCATGGGTTTAGTTCACTTTTGTGCTGAAATGAGAAAAATGAGTTATAGTCAATTAGGAATGCAACTGCTATTTCACATGAATGCCAGCCTAAACAATATCTTCTCTGTATAGCAATTTTATATTTTTCCTCAACTCAGACAAATATTCAGTAAGGTGTAATAAAATATAATGAACTGATATTAACAAGTGGGAAAACATGCATTTAAAAAGTTTAAATGGATACTGATGCAATGATGATAAACATTAAACACCTCTCCCTCGCTAACTAGCACACATCAGGGTCCAAAACTCAGAACATAGTGAAATAAAACTGTGCAGAAAGAGAATAGTACGTTCTGAAAACGAATCTTTCCTCTCTCCAAAGCAGACAGAATGTCATTAACTACTTTTAGAAGAGTATTTTCAGTACTGTGTCAAGGGCAATATGCAGATTGTACATGGCTAAAAAGTTGATTTGCTACTTACTGGGTCTTTTATTGGCCAATCAGGAAATCTTTGTGTATCACAGAGATGCTTGAGATAGTAAATATTACAGAAGAGCTCATTTTCAAGCTGTGGGTATCGTATCACAGGAATTGGGCAGTACTGGTACAGTGCTCTTGTGTTACTCATCAGGCGGGGTGAGAAATCTCCAATATGGGAAGCTATCTTTTCTATCATCAGCCGTCTGAAAATTCACAAAAACCAAACTATTTAAAAATTGAAATAAAAGCAAGGAAACATTAATGTGGAGATTATGTACATGGTACACAAGGTGACTAGCACTCCTTTTTAAAAGTTAATATAATACCATAAATTCAAAATATTTTAGTGCCCTTAAATTTAGGCAAATCTCTAACTTAATCTAGTAATAGCTTAACTCTAGCAATAAATATTTCGTGGTGATGATTTTACAAGCAATGGGTGCTTGCATGCTAAGTTTCTGCATGGAAATAAAAAAAATGAAATAAAAAGTGGCTGCTTTATTCCAAGAAAAGAGTGAGTGTGTGTGATCTGGATTTTTTTAACTTACCTTTAACAATTTTTCAGTTATACTGCTACAATGTCTGCAGTGTGGCAGTTTACAGTGATGTCTAGCACCGGGGCATCATGCCACACAAATGTAGCATCATGTCCCACCTAGTCACATTATCCTGACACCAGGACGACCAGTCCTAACACTAACCGCTTAATGCTAAGCCCCTTGTGAGACAGTTGTTAATACCATTATTATAAGTCTTTGGTATGACTTGGCTGGGGTTCAAACCCACAATCTCCCACATCTGAGGCAGATGCTCTAACCACTAGGTCACCAGCAAGGTTTTGAAGAATAGGGATTGTCAACCCAAAAATAACATAAATTGTTGCAGACTGACAGATACTCTGGTAAAAAGATAGGCAGAACATTAACTGATGGATTCTTACAGAAGAGGCCGATGTAGGCCTGATATTGCTCACCTGGCTTACATAACTTAACAGCTGACCACTTCATTAAGCTGGCTTATAATTTATTGAAAAAACAAAACCACATGTAACCTATCTTCCAAACTTTGATTTTACCTATTTTTCTGTAGTGTAATGAAAATATTTTCCAAACATGAGGACACAGTAAATTTTCAGTCACTTCCTAAAAAAACAAACCTATCAATGGTTCACAAAATTGTACCAAAGCTGGAATAGAAATATATTCTCTAAACCTAGAGAGTTCAACCAATCAGAGATCACCTCAACAACATGCACAGATCACACTTATTACAGAACCTCTTCAAGAAACTCATGATACAAGCTTATTTACAGAGATGGAACAAAATCTTATCAAAATTTAATCTCCCATTTGGTAACAGGCTCAGCCAATCAGATTTCTTTTGTATATATGTGTAGCTCTTGCTCATAACTAAAATCATCCAACATCCTCATGAAATAAGAATATTTAAAATATTGATGCAGTGCTGACAACCTCAGCCAATCAGATGCAAGATCACAGCAGCCAATCAGATGCAAGATCACATCATTAATTTGCATGGATCTCATTTATAATCCTTTTCAACTGAGGTAAAGATGGTATAACTAGGGTTTCAATAAGAAATATAGTTGCAGAAGTTAGAACAGTAGTGGCAGCTGGGTGGAGGTATGAGTGAGTAACAAAATCTACACATCAGAACAGGCATCTTCTATAGTAAAAGTCATATAGGTCATTTAAGTTCTTGACATCGATTACTTCAGTAATTTATATTACTCATTAAGAATTTGATTCTACACACCTTTAAATGGCAAATGGATCCTCATACATCCATATTCCTTTGGAAGGTCATTATTTACATGACCCAAGAAGTGGCAAAATCAATATTAAAGTACACAAACATTACAGGTCTGATCTAGTATAATCTAGATTGAAATGTGAGAGCTGCGTACATGGTTTTAAACAAATCTGTACTACCCTAAATAGTGATGATTTAGTCTCAACGTGCTCTTTTCACTACCTGGTTTGTTACCTGGCCACCACTGTAAAGGTCCATAGCGATTGATAAATTTCATTTGCAAGTTTCTGAATGACAGGGTGCAGAGTATTCAATAATGAGGACTAAATAGACTTTAGTTAAACAAAATTAGTATTACATTTTAAAACAACAATTTATATTTAATTTGAAATGAGTAAATGCGCATGCATGTGCCATAGGACTTTTACTATTGACTTAGACTGATATGCATCAAACGTGGTAAAAATTCTGTAATTGTAGGCAATGATTCCTGTATAAATATATGACAAATAGCATGGACTATCCACTTCTACTAAATTACCTGTACTTGCCTATTTACCAAATTTCATTAAAATCCTATAAAGAATTACCATGTCCTTATTGGTAACAAGTTCATCGTATCAGATTTAAGATTATCTCATAAATATGCCACAGGTCTCAATCATAATAAAACTACAAGATGATCTCATGGCTACATTTAAATCTCACTCTTAATACAACTCCTCTGTCTGATACCTTGAGGATATAAGCCTATTTACCAATGCTAAATAAAATTTGACTGGAAGCAGAATCACTACAAGGTTAACAAGCTTCGTCAAACAAATGGAAGATCACCTAAATCAAAATACATGACTGAAACTTCAAAGTTCATGTTTTTCAAAACTGATCACTTATATCTAGGCATTATGGGACTGCAGACTATATGCAAGATTTACTTACCTCCAAAACTGAAGAGCTTGATATCATGCAAATCTACACACATCAGGAACAAAAGATTTGACAATGGAAGTGCTCCAAAAGCATATGCAATTTTACATTTCGAAAAAACACAGGTTACCACATATTTTACAAAGAATTTTACGTACTTTAAATTACAATCAAAATCTACATTAGATTGACCTTTGCAAAATAAAGTAGTGGAGCTAATGGTACATTGGATTTTACTAATTATCAAACTTATCTGACCTCTTGATGATATATTTATTAATATGCTTGGATCTCACTCGTATACTGAACTAAAGCGAGATCATGAATACCTCACTCCAAGATAATGATCAGAAATATGGCTTCCAGAGTGGTAACAAGCTTGACCAAACATATAAACGATCATCTCATCAACATGTGGATCTCGTTCATTACTGAATTCATCTTAAATCGTGATGATATAAGAATATATACCTATTTTGATCAAAACAGAATTAAAAGTATGGCATCAGGTCCACAGTGTTAACATACCATGCCCGAAGCAAGATCACCTCATTAATACAAATTATTTCACTCACTACTGAATTGGTTTGAGATCTCAATAATATCAACCTATATTCCAAGTTTGATTAAAATCAGATCAGAAATATGGCACATTGATTAGTAACAAAATAAATTGATTGAAATGCAGATTATCGACAACTCATGACACATGAGATACACTGGGCCATATCATAAGCCCACTTGGCCATACGGCCTGGGTAACTAAAAAAAGATATGGTGCATGCCTTTATATTGTTATGATTAGGTGTGTGCAATTCAGCCAGGTTCTCTGTTCTTCTAATGTTATGCAAAACATCTGAAATAATCACAGAGAAAACTATAGAAATCATGGACCATTTTACTGGTGTTTTTTTTACCTTATCCCCCGCACCCCCAATTTTCTCCCCAGATTTACACTGATTTAAAATATAGCCCACACAACTATGCATAAAAATCCACTAATTAGTAGAAAATTCTCATTCCTGCAAAAGACTGTCCTTCATGCTGTACTTACACATACTGAAATTCAACTGATATCAATGCATTTTGTGTTGAGTATCATTGGTATACTAAAACCTAACATGTTTTGGAAATTCTTCGGACTATGAACCTTCAGGAAGAAGCTAACCTCATCTCACTGTTCCAAATTGCCTCAGGTGTATCAAATTCTCCAAGGAAAATCTGAGCAAATTTCTCAGCAGAATAGTTTTCCAGGTAACACACCATGGCTTCTGGAAGAATTGGTCCCAGTACACTCCGTGAAATGATGTCATTGTTTTTGTTCTGAAAATGTAAATGCATGCAACCATACAGTTCTTGATCGCGAAGCTGAGTAATTAGTGCTGAAACTTGACATTATTCACAAACATTTAACAAGATTGTATAAAATAAACTTTTCTCAAACTGCATTTTTATTGAACAGTCTCATGCTCCAACTTTTTTTAATTTTATGTGAACTGCTTTAAATAAATGAGTTACCCATTCATTAATCTGATGCTATTATCAATATCGTGTCGTTCGAGTGAGTTGTTTTACTTTGCTTTCTGATGGATGCATATTGATCAGAAAAGTCCAATTGTTGTATGGACATCACTAAATCAGCCTAATTAGTTGGGAGCCATGGTGGCACAGTGGTTATCATGATGGACTTGTGACCAAAAGAATTTGGGTTCAAATCCTATCTAACCAGACTGGGTCAGCTACCATGGTGCGTCTTTGGCCAAGGCACTTTACTCCATTTGCCTCACACTAAATAACCTCTTTGTGTTGCTGTGCTGTAAAGCACAAACCAAACCAAAAGCTTAATTAGTCGTGCATTTGAACACGTTAATGAGAAGGAACAGTACAAAGTTCTAGAGTAATATTTGTTAATCCACCAGTCTAGATTGTATTTACTAACGATACAAGTGACAAAAACCTCACAGTCATTCCACAACATCTATGAGCAAGGATAAAATTGATATACAAATCAGCAATGTGTAACAAACACAGGTCAGCCCCCCACATCATAAACATGATATAAGACCATCTGCATGTAATAAACTTCAAGGATGAGCTCCTCTGTTGTAAACATGGTATAGGGGTCACCTGTATGTAACAAAGATAGACATCAGGTACATGTGTCTTAAACATTCAACATGATATAATGGTTACCTTTATGTAACATAGGGGTCAGGCCCCTCAATCATCAAATGGATATAGATGTCACCAGTATGTAATAAAGATAGATGTCAGGCCCCTCTATAATAAACATGATATTAGGGTCTCCTGTCTTATAAAACTTCAGGATTCCAAATATACTTTGACAAAAAAAATTTAAATAACTGACCAATCATAAGGTTACTCTTGTACATTTCAAATAAGATTTTCAAGTTTGGAGAAACATTTATTACTCGAGATAAAGTTTCATGATGGAAAGAGCATGTGCAATTCATTGTAATAAAGTAGTAAAGACTTACCCAGAAAAAGGCCACCTGATGACCTACCCATTCTTTAAAGTCACCTGGATGACCAGTCTAGACAGATTTTTTAAATTTAAAACAGTGTTGTAACTTTTTTTGTATTAAAATGGATAATATATGTCACATAGAAAGCAAAATGTTGGTTTTAAAAGAGTTTACAGTAAATTATTATCTAAATGACCTGCTTTCTGTAGTTGTGAAATGCACAGTATGTGAGCATTTTATTGTACATATTGTACATGCAGATTAAGTAGGGTTTTCTTTGTCTTGTTAAACTGTTAATTTGTAAATAGTTAAATAATATTCATACTGATGGGAAAACAATTGATGAATCAACAGAAATGAAAGCAAAGCCTTATTCCAGTCTCACAAAAGGGATTAATGGGTATGATTTTCTTTCTCTCGCTGCATATAATGTATTCCAGTCCTATTACTCAAACCAAATAGTCTAAAGCCTTTACCAATCATGCCATCTCACCTTTCCACATTGGTTCAAGTTTTGGACTCAGACAATGTGGGTACATGAGAAAGCTGCCAGTATTTTCCCGTGGGTTGGTAGTTCTTACCCGAGTTTCCCAGATTCTTCTTCCACCAGTTATACTGGCTGCCATGCATAGCCTATCTTGTGCTGAGTAATGGCATTAAACCCAAAACAACATGTTACTCAAAATTACGACGCCTGGGTAAGATTTCATTATCTCACTACATAGAAGGTACTCTAGTCATAATGCTCAAAATTGGAACTCGTGTGTAGGATTTTCCCATCACACTACATTAATGCATTCTATTCAAATCACTAAATGGCACACCTCTTCTGATCGGAAGGCCTGCTTCATGTGAGTGTATTTAAGGAATCTAGCAATTGGAAGAACATTCGAGCCGGTATACATCATGATGAAGAAGAAGACACCATTCAGGTACAGACGAGAGAGGTTGGGATTGTCCTGCATGATCTCATTTGCAAGCCAAGCCACTTTTTCCACCAATATGGGGTCAAAGGTCAATAGTAGCTGAAAAAAAAGTAAAACTAAAAATTATTATTATATCTTATCAGTTGCTGGTTAAATGTCTTGGGCACATATAAATATGCAAAATACAAAAAACCATAGGCCTGCCAATCTTTTGTAATGTGTGAATCAATCATCTTTTAATTTTACTTTGATTTATTTGGTTCATGGGGTAGATAAATCAATACTGTTAAACCTTATCATCTTAAACACAGACACACACACACACTGCTTATAAATTGCATCCTAGCTGCTCTTTACCCAACTATTTGTCTTCTTTCAAGCACCTCCTTGTATTGGCTGTAATTTGTGCTTCTGGTATTTTTCAATTTCTCTGTATGCAGCTTCTTCTGGAGGTGCTGGCTGTTGCTCCAAACTTGAACAACCATGATTAGAGTAATTAAAATCTTTCTTGCAAAGAGCACAATATGCCAGTCTTATGGCATTTCAGTTTTCTGAAGAACTGATCAGCCACATTTCCATACGCTTTCTGCTTGAGCCATTCACATTTCCAAAGAATTTTCAAGCCTTTATCCAAACTTTTGTGTCCTGTTCTCTCTCAAAACTTGAGATGATATGTTTTGCAAGCATGCTTCTTTCTTTCCATTTCCATCAGTTTCCCTTACATGAAGATTCACTGGATGAGTAAAAACTTTTGACCAATCAGAATACGCTTTACAACTACTGTGTGCTAAATAATAAACAGAACGAATCCTTTACAAAGCATGTTGTGGGATGGGACCAGATTGTTTTTTAAAACTTGGATCAGAGATGATATAAAAATGGGACTGCATCAAGAATCTGATTGTTCTCAACAGGAGAAAAGATAATTCTGCTTTAAAATAGAGAAATATTATGTGTGATAACTTACTCATGACTGGGCTACAAATGTTAGGAAGTTCCCTTGTTCAAATTTCATGTGTGATGTGTTGGCATGAATCTTGTACATTGAAATGCAATTGCACACATCATTAACATAAAAGTTAAACAAAAAGCACAAAATACTATGTTTAGTGCATGAAATCTCTAATTCAATAGAACCCCCCCACCCACAACTTTAATATTGTATAGAGAGTACAAAGTCATCCAAGAATTGCAATGGAAGGGAGTTAGGGTTTGAACTTTGCCTTCTCTTTGCATTTTCTTTTTCTTTGCATTTTGGCAAAATGACAAGGCACTGAGATGGCTATTTTGCCTGAATAAACTGCTCTCATTTACACCGGCCAATACAACAAACTGTTCAGAAGGAATAGCAGTAACAGGATTTTAAAGATGAAAACCCCCTTTCTAGATGATAATCTCTATTCATGGGAAGAAGTAACAAGAAGATTTTCAGGACAGCCACTGTGGCACCCACGTTGGATGAATGACTAGGACCAATAAGGTAATATAAGAAGTCTATTGGTAAAAAAAACCCATGTTGGCTGAATGACTGGGACCAATAAGGTAACATAAGAAGTCTATTGGTAAAAAACCCATGTTGGATGAATGACTGGAACCAATAAGGTAACATAAGAAGTCTATTGGTAAAAATACCCATGTTGGATGAATGACTGGGACCAATAAGGTAACATAAGAAGTCTATTGGTAAAAAAAAAAACATGTTGGATGAATGACTGGGACCAATAAGATAACATAAGAAGTCTATTGGTAAAAAAAAAACCATGTTGGATGAATGACTAGGACCAATAAGGTAACATGACAAGTCTATTGGTAAAACCCCCATGTTGGATGAATGACTGGGACCAATAAGGTAACATAAGAAGTCTACTGGTAAAACCCCCATGTTGGATGAATGACTGGGACCAATAAGGTAACATAAGAAATCTATTAGTAAAAAAAAAACATGCTGGATGAATGACTAGGACCAATAAGGTAACATAAGAAGTCTATTGGTAAAGAAACCCATGTCGGATGAATGACTGGGACCAATAATGTAACATAAGAAGTCTATTGGTAAAAATACCCACGTTGGATGAATGACTGGGACCAATAAGATAACATAAGAAGTCTATTGGTAAAAAAAAAAACCATGTTGGATGAATGACTAGGACTAATAAGGTAACATAACAAGTCTATTGGTAAAACCCCCATGTTGGATGAATGACTGGGACCAATAAGGTAACGTAAGAAGTCTATTGGTAAAACCCCCATGTTGGATGAATGACTGGGACCAATAAGGTAACATAAGTCTATTGGTAAAGAACCAATGCTGATTAAGCCATTCATTTGGAGAGGAGTTGAAATAATATTTTCAAGATATGCTATGCAGTAACAATAAAAAGATTTTCAAGATGGCTGCTGTAGTGGCCATACTGGAGTACATAACAAAGATAGACAATATGACTTTCTGTTCAAGTGGAGTCGTAATGTCAGACTGGCACCATTTTCACTTAGGACCAGCTAGTAATCATAAGAAGTCGTTTTAGGGAAAACCAGTGTTAATACAACAATATATTTACAGTAGTGAGAACAAAAGTTTCAAGATGGCAACCATGGTGGCCTATAGGACTACTGATCAGCGCCATTTTCACAACAATGCAACAAGACATCATAAAAAGTCTTTTAGTGGAAAAACACCATGTTGATCAGACCATCACATCTGGAGGAATAATAATAACAATCTTCAAGATGGCTATTGTGATGGTCAATTGGATGTCATATCAGCACCATTTAAATTTAGAACCAGCTATGGGATAAATCTGATTGTAAATTTAAAATCAATCTTCTAAGTAGTTTCAGAAGAGTAATAAATGTATGCTAATGGATGGATGGACAAAGGATGACACACAACAGACCATTCCATAATGGATGGATGGACAAAGGATGACACACAACAGACCATTCCATAATGGATGGATGGACAAAGGATGACACACAACAGACCATTCCATAATGGATGGATGGACAAAGGATGACACACAACAGACCATTCCATAATGGATGGATGGACAAAGGATGACACACAACAGACCATTCCATAAGTTCTTCTAGTCTACAGTAGGTAGAGCTACAAATTATCAAACTTAAATTGGCAAGCACATGCTCTTGTATGGAGGTACAAAACCACTATTACCCCTGCAATATCCAGGCAGATAATGATTTACATGTACGTACTCACCTGAACTATATGTGGAAGACAAACAGCATCAGACAACATTCTTTTTATTTTTGGAAGAGGACGCACAACAGCACCATCTATGTCACTGAAAAGATTGTTTCTCTTAATACTTCTTATAGAAAGCAAATTTGCAAGTAAATTACTTTTCTTCAAGAATACTTACCTGATTACATTACCATTAGTAATATAAGCCAGCCCTTCTAAAAGTCAATTTTTATATTTTCTATCTATATCATATAAAGGACAATAACTGTTGCTAGGTGTCATCAGATTCTAAGTGAGCGAACTTCAGTGAAGTTGCTCACATACTGAAGGGTCTTTAAGTAATGTGATCAAGTAAATATTCTTGGAGAAACATAAATTACCTGACAAATTGGGTTTCTCCTTTGAATACATTTCCTAATCTAAATGTTAAGAAAATAGGTAATAGGATTGAATGCTGAGTATCCTACCTATAAATTTGGTATCCTTCTAGGGGAGAAAGACTGAATACTCTATGTCAACAATAACTAACTCTCCTACATAAAGCAACACAGCCTATGGTCACATGATCCATGACTGTTCTATCAGGTTAACAAGATCTTTATTGAATCTTCTTACCATCAAAATTCAATGGTAAATCCAGCAGAATTAAGAGTCTGTGTTGGTTTGAATGGTTCAGGTGGTTGAGAGGATCCACCAGATTAAAGTTTGGTCTTTGCAGTGCTAAATCCCAAAATTAAAGGCTTGAAAAGGTTGACTGCATGTCAGCCAACAGCTTCGATGATGTCTCAGACCAAAACATTGAATTCCAATGCAAGGCTCTAAAAGATCAATCTAATTTCAAAAGCTAATTCCTCTTGAGGCAACATTTAAGCTTTGGAGACTTCAGAGCATGCCATGCATATAACCCATAAAGATAGTGCTTCAGACGTGATATCCTGTTTTCCACCTTCACGTGAGAAAGAGTCATTTGTAGCTGCCACAAGTTGTCTCTGTGTGCTTCAAGTTGTACTTGAGGGCATGGACAGGATCTTGCATGGCTGCAGCTCTTGATGTATCTATAAACAAGAGGGACCATATGGCTACTCTCTGACTGCCAAATGATGAAAGTTCTTAGGTACAAATTGTGATTCTGTCATGAGGATCACCAAACCATCCGATCTGAACTGTCAACTCAAAGTCACGTAAGCCGCTCATCCTGCATCCTGAAGCTAGAGCTATCAGGAAACAGGTTTTGCATGATGACTGCTTCAGCAAGGTCTGGGCTAAAGACCCGAAATTGTGCATTAAGTTAGAAACATAGCAAGTGATTTTGGTTTATTCAAATCAAAATTGTTTAATAGGTCGTGAATGTGTCAGATATCCTAAAGAGGTAGACCATGGTGGTAATAGGTGCCAACTTGTTCTCCTCATAGAGCCTGAGAAAAAAGTTGTCCAGTTTAGGGATGAAAGACTAAGACCACACATCACTTTCCCTTGTAAGCCTTCAGAGTGGAGGGCCATCTTGCTAGTGTGAATCTCTCCACAATCAAGGGTCTGAATTCTTTGCATGATCTGACAAGAGTCAGACATGAAGAAGGCAATCTGAGCAGTGGTGGAACATCTGCGAGCATGGTTGTTTGAGAAGATTCACTTTGTAATCATCCTGGATAGGTCTATATATGTATCAAGTAGATCACTGACCCAGGGCTTGTGCCATCTGAGAGGGGATATGAGAATTATCTTGTAATTCAGACCCCTTATTTTCTGCATTATTTTTGGTACTAAGACTGGAGGTGGTAGACAAAGGACCATAACATTTGTGTTTGGAAATGTTGATATACAGGCGGGCAATTTGTGGTCAATCATCACATGCTCCCAAAGCACAATCTAATGAATGAAGTACCATCCTGTACGGCTAATCTGACACTTTTTGGATAGAACATCAGCCAGGACACTGAATCTGCCTGGAATTTGTCTGATTTGTTTGTGGTTCTTAAGTTAGCAGCATCAATGGAGAAATTGCCAAACCAGCATGGACAGGTCAAACAAATTTGGTGCCATCCAGTTTGATGTTGCTGTTGTTGTTGTAGGGTTTAACGCCATTTTTCAGCACAAGATAGGCTATACATGGCAGCCAGTATAAATGGTGGAGGAAGAACCCAGGAAACCCCCGGAAAGAACCACCGACCCACGAGAAGCTACTGGCAAGCTTCCTCACATAACCACATTAGCCGAATCCGAGACTCGAACTCACGCAGACTGGTGATATGGCAGTGATCCGCAATGGTGAGCGCTTTAGACCACTCAGCCACTCGGGGCACCTCCATCCAGTTTGAGGAGTCACCATTATGGAATAGTCCAACATAATCAGGACTGACTTTCTGCAGTTGGTCCTTCCAGAACTGAAATTCATTATTCATAGCCTTGATTATAAGGAGGTTGTTCTGAACCTCCTGTTCCCATTTGCCACTTACTGTATCATTGATTGTATCAAAGTCCAGCAATAAATGGGCTCAACAACCATATGTATTATCATTACTTCTGGTTGGGGCTTCCCCAGAGAAATTTCTGTAGTTATCAAACCATGACAGCACCACTGCAAGTGGGAAAGACCATACCCAATTCATGAAACTGACCTTTTGGTTGAGTGGACTGGGAAAAGAGTGCCATCAAGCCAGCAAATTCACTTGTAACAGGCGGATATAAAGGTGGCTCACTGGGATCAAATCCACTGCCACATTTAATAACTCAAGGAGCTACAAGAACTCTTTTGCTCAAATCCACATCCCTTATTGGAAACAAACTCTATGACTTCAACAATCTATGATACAGGCATGCAGGAGACATACAAGATTGAGGTTGGTTATAAAGGAATCAGTAAAGGTCAGATTTGTCCTAATTCATGAGAAAAAAGAGATGATTTTAAATGGCTAGGAGACTGTTTCTGCCCTTGAGGATAACAGAACATACCATATGTATCTGTTGGAGAGTGACCAGATATGCAACCTATGCTGTAAAGGATGTCAGCTGGAACATAATTTTGGTAAAGAACCAGGTGCTGATATTTAGACAGCATAGAAGAACTCAATATTGATAAACTTGATAAACTTTGTTGCAGTAATCAAACTAATGGAACTTCACAAGGACATGAAAGTACGCATCTGTGAGATCAAGACCGGTGGCATATTCTTCCCCTGAATGGAGATTTGTATAGATCTTGCTGTCTCCATCTTGAACCTCTGTGGAAAAACAAGTTCACTGAAGCAACTCAGGTCCACAGCCTCAAATTGTCTTTGGCTTTTTTGATAAGGAACAGTTGTGAATATAACCCTGGAGATTGTGGTTCTCTCCACTGCCTACTGTGTTGTTCAAAGGCACACATGTCTAACCGTGATGGTAAAATGTTTGTATTTAAATCCACAAAATCTGATACAGTGGCAGAAGGCTGCATCTAATTTTTGGTAGTGGTGGTAGTGGTGGAGGAACCCCTTGTAACATCCCCCAAAAGGATTGCAATGGATTCTCTATTAGGATCAGCACTTATTTATCAACAATGATCTTGCATCATATTCCCCTTTTTCTTTGCCTTTTTTTATATTTTTGAAGTAGTGCAGAACAGGTGCCCCCAGACCACAAACTACACATGCTGCAAGGGGATGAAGTGCATTTGTATTGGTACATGCAAGGCAGGCCTCGTGTATGTCTTACCTCGCTTTGAATTTTTTGCATTTTTTGCATTCAGATAGAGATAGAGTGAGCGAACCAAATGCAGCATGTGTAAAATCTTGAATGACAACACGCATCAACAATAGCATGCAGTAGCATGTAGTCAAAAAGGTAGTTAGAGAAATTGATATATTTTAACAAAATATTCACAAAATTAAGAAATTATTTACCACATGCTTAAGAATGAATACTATCCAAATAAATCCAACATCCTGTATGGATGGTTCAGTTGTAACATAAAAATGATTAAAATTTACAGAAGTATCTCATATTACTTTGCTGTATGATAGAAAAGCTTTAAAACTGGCAAAACCTAGTAGTGGCTAGGGTGATAATGTGCAAGAGCTATTGCCCTTTGCCTTGTAAGAGACAGAAAAAAAAAGGTTTCCGATTTTATTAGGGTTAGATTTGAGAGGTAGCAGGCTTATCTTTCTAACATTAATGTGATCGGGAAATGAAATCAAAATAAAAACAATGACTTGAAATGAGGTTTTCAATCAGTAAATAATAATTTTTTATTTTTAAAATTTGTCATTATTTCCCCCCAAAACATCTGAAATAAACCAGTTGTTTAGCTGCCTAGGAAATGTTAAAATATTAATATTTCTTGCATAAAATACAAAATGTATGAATGAAATTGTTTTGAAGGCAAGTACAAAACTCACATTGTTTCAGCCCTGTAAAAACAGAGATATTTTATTCTACTACACTGAATGAACTAACTCAGGTAATGTTTTTCTAGCAATTACAAACTCTTATTCAATACAAATCTGATGTTGATGCAATCAAGCCCAGTTATATCCATGATTCTGGAAATGCTATCTTAACTGTAGAAATGTACCTTTAAAATCTGAAATAAACCACAATTTTAAAGGCAGCCTACATTAAAAAGGCATTCATTTCCAAATAAAAAGTTCTTTTTTGCTACCCCACCCCCGTTTTCAAATAAACCAATCAAAATAATTTGCTTGCAATTTACCACTATTGTCTGAAATAAAGAAACTGAGATTCAAGAAAACAAATAATGACATGTTTTCATTTATTAGCACATCCCAGTCAGTTATTTTATTTGCACTACAAAGATTGTACATGGGTCCTTTAACTTGATTAGGAAATACTGCTTGTTCAATGCTCAAAAGCTGTTAACCTTATGGAAACAACTGAATGAGAATTTGTGAACAGACTGATACATACATACAATCCACTGCAGAAAGCATCATATCATTTCACTTTTAGACCTAATTAGTGCACTGATTCTTTTAATCTAATGAAGACGAAAGAAGAAAAAGAGTATCTTAAAAGGTCTGATGCTGTATGGCCACAAATATCTTCCTGGATTTCAAGATAAGACCGTTTCTTCCCTTTTTAACTACTGAGTATTGATACTATTTCTGATGCTCTCAAGATTTTTAAGAGACACAATTTACACATTTTTCACTGACCAATGGATACAAGTCCTATGGTGAAAACTACTTTAATATGACCATCCATTCAGTTAAAGTAACAATAACAGGATTTTTAAGATGGCAGTCATGGTGACCATACTGTTATGTCAGATCAGCATTATTTTCATTTAGGACACAATACACCATATGAAGACTTCTGGTGAAAAGGACATGTTAATATGACTTTCCATTCAAAAGAAGCAGCGATAAGATTTTCAATATGGCTGAAATGGTGACCAGTTTGAATGTCTAATTGTCATCTCTTGCATGGTGGATCAACTCGACATTATAAGAAGTATTATATTTAAAAAAACATTAAAAAACTGGGAAAGACAGTTGTGTTGTCCTTGTTGATTCATTAACTTATTGGAGATAATATAGTAAACAGTAATTTTGAACAACATAGTACACATAGTAATTTTGAACAATCTAATATCAAAAGCTTGCTATGCAATGAAAAAAAAGAATATGCTACCAGACATATAGATATAAATCTCTGAGATACAGAGAAATTAACTAGAAAGGTATTGCTCTGTTTGTTTGTTTATTTATTTATCTAAAGAAACCAATTTGTCTTGTAAAATATGTTTCTTCGATAATACTCAACCAATCATAATACATTTGGAGTACTACTACTACCTTGCAAATAGTCCTCTCAGTTGAAAATTTTAGATAAGGGAGCAAAATGTCATCTGGCCACATATGCAACAGAGTAGTCTCCCCATGATATATAGACGGGCACCAAATTCCATGTTGCCCTCACTTACTAATAGAACAGAATGCATGCTCTGCTAATATGATGGAGGTTGGGAGTATTTATATATATGACTGCATAAATATTATCAAAGAAACATACTTTACTACCAAAAATAATTGGTTTCTTCAAGTGCTTTACATGACCACGATACCTTAGGAGATAATTTACCTTATATATCTGCATATGTGCCATATTCAGCTGTGAAGAACACATACTTGGATATGCCATCACATAAAGTGCCAGCAGACCAAAGACCGAGGCGTTTGTTCTACTTATAGATTAGCCTAACAAACTGCACAGACAGATCTGACAGTGCATTATGCAAGGGCAGATCAGGGTCTATGCTGTTGGCAGCTGAATCTGAAATATAGGTTGAGTATATCATGATATTAAAAAGTAAAAAGTTTGCAGTGGCTGCAAATGGAGGTTATATGGTGTTTTGCGGTATTTTCAATTTATAGTCTGTTATGTATATTTGATTTAATTTATATCTGATTTAATTTAGTTGTCTGTTTGTAAGTTTTAAACTTTTTAAAAAAAGTTCATTACATCTTAAAATAATGTAATTTTGTTTACTGGAATTGGATATTTTCCAGAAATTAGTTTGACCTGACTGTTCTGTCGAAAACATCTAAATATAGAACTTTGTATCCTGCTGCTGCCCTAGTTCCTGACCTTGATTGAGAATCAAGTAAACAAGTTCTTTTTTTAAAATTCATTCTTAATGTGGGATAGATAATAGTGAAATTGAGGCTGACTTTAGACATAAATAGCTTCTACGATGTTCTACAAATTCTCGTTTTACCAGATAGTTGACCCTAATCCGGGAATCTGTTTTGCATCTCAAGTTACTGTATAACCTTTGTCTATACAGAATATAGTCAGTCGGGCTTCTAAACACTGGGAAGGTGTTTTGTTTTTTCTGCTGTGACCAGTTGAGTTATATTTTACATTTTCATCAAACTATTTGGATTCTAAAATATTAATTTGTTTCTCTGGAAATGTTTAAGTGCTCAAACAGAATTCTTGGACAAAGACATTTATTGAAATTTTATTTAGAAATTCAAACTCTGGAACAGTATTTGTGCTTCAACAAAGAACTGTAGACACACCAGTACTACACTGGCCAGAGCATACATAATCGCCTTTTATTTTCGATTATTCGTCAGGAATTGAACTCAAATTCATTAGAACATTTTATTACAAGGACTAATAATTTTTAATTCTTGGATTATTTTTGTACTTGATTCTTAAAACCATAAGTTCATTTTTCATTTTTACCTTGTTTTTCGAGGGAAAAAATGATTTGTTAAATTTTACAAGTCAACAACAAGAATGTTTATTTTGGTCTGGTACTTAACAGCACTGCAACATAAGTAGGTTATTTAGTGTCGTGGCAGTTGGAGTAAATTGCCCTGCCCAAGGACACATCACAATAGCTGACCCAAGCAAGTCTGATATTATGATTCAAACCTGCACCTTTCCAGCACACTAATCATTAAGCCACTAAATTTTCTTATTCTGGATGGAGGAAATCATGTTATTTTTCTGCTTAGATGACCTAATTTTCTCATGTTAGATGAAGAAAACTTACCGACTAGGATAATAATCTGTCATTTTGATTAGCATATTGAGGATCAGACAGGCCAGGTCACTTTCATTCATTACAGCTTGACCTGTGGCCATTAGTGTCCACTTCAGCTGTGGTACTGTCTGTAGGGGGCGCCACCCATCCATCCCTTGTGACCAGCATCGGGTTTTGGCATGGACAATTCCTTCCTCCCAGAACCTCTTCATCTGTAATTAATGTAAGAAAAACTTTTTGTTCCAATAAATAGAATCTAATTTTTTCACTACTACAGTGTAGATAATATCTACACTTTCAACAACAGTACTGTAAAACCAAACATTATACACTTACCTTGCAGTAAAGTATTATTATACTTCTTTTAAGTAAACACTCTTGCATATGATGCTCAAGTACTAAAAGATGTTGGGGCCCTGAGTGGCCGAGTGGTCTAAAGCACTCTCCGTTATGGATCACTGCCATCTCACCTCTGTCTGTGATGGTTCGAGTCTCGGATTCAGCCAATGTGGGTATGTGAGAAAGCTTGCCAGTAGCTTCTCGTGGGTTGGTGGTTCCTTCCAGGGTTTCTTCGGGTTCCTCCTCCACCATCAAAACTGGCCGCCGTGTATAGCCTATCATGTGCTGAAAAATGGCGTTAAACCCCACAACAACAACAACTAGAAGATGTATTACCTGCTTATCTCATGTACTATATTACTGGCACTCCCACCATGATCTTTGACCTCTTTACCACAAAATCAACTTTCCTTCCCTGCCTGATATGCAAGCCAACCAAAATGTTGCCAAGAATGTAAACTTCTAATGAGCTTTTGAACTATGGCATAGAAGTGACTCTTTACTGAGTTAATGTGGCCTTGACCTTTGACCTAATGAATCCAAAATAATAAGTGTCTTCCTTCTCTTAAATGCAAACCAGCCACAAAATCAGGTCAAGGTAAAAGACAGATTTTATGGATACCATTCTCTTCTTGCAGTTTCCATGTCCTTGAACTTTGACCTATTGACCCCAAAAATCAAGAGGTGCCTTTCATGTTTCAACTGCAATCGATCTTCAAAGTGTGGTCATGGTTGTGAAATAGGACTCAAGTTACTTTATAGAAATGGTTTTCCTTCTTGGAATCCCTCTGACCATTTACCCCCAAAATCAATAGGTATCTTTCTTGTCTTAAATGCATCCCACCTGCAAAGTTTAGATGAGGCATGTGGTACCGAACCTAAGCATGGGTGTGTGATTTCAATTTTTTAACATAGCTTTAACAATTTTAGTCACACTGATATGATGTCTTTAGTGTGGCAGTTTATAGTGATGTCTAGCACTGAGGTATCATGCTGCAGATGTGTAACATCATGTTCCATCCAGTCACAGTATCCTGACACCAGGCTGACCAGTCCTAACACTAACCTATTAATGAGTTAGTAGTTTTATGAAATTGCGTTTCCTTGTTGGAGTCCCTGTGACCTTGACCTTTGACTACAAAATGAATCTGTGTATTTCCTATCTTAAATGCAAACACCATCCACAAAAGTTGGTCAAAGTAGGTGATAATGAACTGGAGATGCTTTGCAGAAACAACATTTCTTCTTATAATCAGTAACCTTGGCCTCTGATCTATTGACTCCAAAATTAACAGGTGTCTTTTTTTTACAGCTCAAATGGAACATATTTACAATGTTTAGGCAAGATATCTTATATACAAATAAAGTTATTGTGTAGAAAGTTTTCCTGCTTTCAGTCCCTGTGACTTGACCTTTGACCTTTTGAACCTAATATTGATAGGTTTCTTCCTTGCACTGAATGCAAGCCACTTAAAACTTTTGGTAAGAGTAGATGGTGGAGAACGGGGGCAGAAACAAAATGGACAGACAGATGGACCTCTAACATGACACAGATACAAATGCAGTACAAATCTGTTATATTCCCAAAAACCCTCCCCAACCACAGTCCAAACCAAGATGCAATGCTCACAACCTGAAATTCAATACATATTGTAGCTCTCATCCAGTTATGACTACATGTAATAAGTTTGGTAAAAACATGTCTATAAATGTAACGGCAACAGGTATTCCTGATTATGGTTACAATATGGGCAGCATACAGTGTACAAATTGTTTTCATCACGTGGAATAAAAGTATACAGTTATGAACAAATATATAGCTGAATGATGGACAGAAGGTGTGTATCCGAAAAGTTAAAGTATTGGGAGAATAAATTGTAAGAAAATAAACTGCAAACAAAAGATAACATGAGGTCCTAGTGGACCCGATACCAATCACCTGAGTAAATGAAATATGTCAAGTTGTGGAAGCAAGTTTAAACATGTACTTAAACTGTAGAGTGAAATGAAACGTTTGGAACATTTAGTTGCCAAATTTTTTATTTAGGCAAAACAAATAAAAATATTATCCATGTTTCCAATCTTCATGCCAATTTATTTCTTTCAAGTTTGGTCAAATTCACATCAGTGGTTTCAGATAAAAGGTCATTTAAAATTTTTTCTACATTTCGTATCTGCTGCCTTTTATCTCTAGTAATAGCAGCCATATTTTAAGATGAATCTATATAGTTGGTATAAACTGAAAGGTCATCCTTTGAATGAAGCCGTCTATTTTTCTTCAGTAAAAATAAGTTTAATAAATATCACCGCCTCCATTATTCTGCAAGTCAGGAATCTAATATGCCACTCCAGAATTTATCCCCATATTGCTTTCCTGATCTGTGCTGTGCACTGATAGCATATAAGTAGAGTTGGGACAAGGAGCCAGTGTACCCCATCATTGCTAATATGGTGACTGTAAAAGTCATGTGCGCCAATAATAATATTTTGCATATTTAGATCAGGTCTTCTTTGCTATTATTGAGAAACTGGTAGAAACTGAGTAACACTGATACTCAGCTGTAAATATAGTTTTCAGACTTAAATTAGTGTTATGTAACAGCCTTTCTTTCTTTATGTTAACTCCATGTATCAGGCTGATATTCTGTACATGCCAACTGCAGTTAATGTGTGATTCACAAACATTTTTGCATCAATAAGAACCTTCCTGGACATAAGATCATACCATATAGTCAGATTATCTAATAAAAGATCTGCATGATTAGTAAAAAAAAACATTACCTCTTCAAAACTGTAGGGTCCCAATCTCTCCTTATCCTTGTTGCCATAGTACCATTCCTTTTCACTCTCCCGCTTCATGTCAGGTGAAGCTTCTATAACATTGGTCTGTGTTAAAATAAAGCTTTCTCAAATGAATGCTATGATGAAGGCACATTAATTATTGCTGTTAGTGTAAAGTTATTTGCTATGATTGCACAGGTGTATTCTAGTACAGTCAAGTCATTTGCTATGATTGCACAGGTGTATTCTAGTACAGTCAAGTCATTTGCTATGATTGCACAGGTGTATTCTAGTACAGTCAAGTCATTTGCTATGATTGCACAGGTGTATTCTAGTACAGTCAAGTCATTTGCTATGATTGCACAGGTGTATTCTAGTATAGTCAAGTCATTTGCTATGATTGCACAGGTGTATTCTAGTATAGTCAAATCATTTGCTATGATTGCACAGGTGTATTCTAGTACAGTCTAGTCATCTGCTATGATGACATAGGTGGAAACAAATTCAATGCAGTAAACTGAAATAAAATTATTATAACAGATTGCTCTCCACCCCTCCAGCATGGTGGGATAGGGAATGTACAATAGGTCTTATATGCCTTCCTGCATGTTGTAAGGTAACTTTTTCCCTGTTATGTGTCATGTGATGATATTTCAGGTGAGAAGGTCTTTGACTTTTAAGAGTAAAGTTTATATACAAAAAATCTAACCTTGTATTTTAGGGATTATACCCTTTCTTGTCTTTATCTTTGTTTTTACATACCCTTCTGGGGATGTGTAAATTGACATTATACTGTTAAGACTGTATTGATTTGCCATTAAATCCTACACATGCACACATATCCTGTAATCCTGTTTCGTGTGCAATAGATTATGTAAACACTGCTTTCTGTTTTGTCACTGTAGAGTGAACAGTTCTGGTACTTTTTGTTTGGACTGTTCCCTATGGAAAGTATCAGAAAACAGTGAATAAAAGCTACGAACCAAGCAGAAAGAAACTTTTGTTTTAGTAAATTATGTTTCTCTGAAACTACTTGATATAATTAACATTAGGATATTACTTTGTACTACCTCTGAAATTAATGATCAGTACCATATCTAATGTAATCTCAAATCCTGTTACTTCTTTTCACACTCCAAAAAGCTTATAAATTAAGTTAGTAAGTTTTCCTGCATCACCTGTCATGTCTAAGTCATAGAGAGGCTTTGATTTGGCCCAATAGAGCAATATCAGGCATTTCATAGATATGAAAGTTATCAGACTGGATATATTGTAATGGATAAACAATGACATGAATAATCAATCACTGCAGAGAAAGACTGTAACAGTAAAATTATCTGTAGTCCTTTATTTTGTGGAAATTTCTACAGAAACTACAAAGAAATTTTATCAGTAAATAACTTTCTTGTAATACAGGAGTATATAACCCTATTATAACATTGGCTTCACATATCTGACCTGAAGTGGTACTGTTGCCCGTGTGGTGTGTAGATGAGCAAGTGTCAGAAGATCCACCAGAATTTTGATTCCATTGGCATCCAGTATCTCCTTCACATTCCTCTGAAAGAGAAAATCGAAAGTGAGTCAAATAATGAGTACTTGTCATAAAGGGGTAACATTCAAGTACTTGTCTCTATTTCACATACTAATGAGACATGGAAAATAGGATCAAACAATCAGTCATTAAAACAAAATCGTTTTTGATGAACAGAAACCACTCTTACATTTCATAAATGACCAGCAAGACTTTTATCCATATTGGGTATGCCAATGAGAAATGAGCATTATGTAAAAAAAATGTGTATCTATATTTTATAAATCTGTTGTTTTTTTTTTCTTCATCTACAGGTGATGGTCTTTTGTCTGTTTGGTTTGGTTTGGTTTGGCGTTTTAGTCAGTGCTGAGGCAACAGGAATAAAACAAAATGTCCAAGAATACACCAACATAACCAACCCAGGCATATTCAATGGTAGGAATCAGATTCATACCTCTTGGTTGCCAATCCAGCATGCTAAGCAGTATACCAACTCATCCCTGCATGACATTAGATTTTGTCTCAGTCCATGAAAATACTCATTACTGATGCAAGTAGTGAAAAAAAAATCAAAACAGTATGAATTGATGATCAGGTAAACAAGCAGGGTAATTACACTGGTCAGCAGGCTAATGGAATTGTTTAATGTGTTAGTTGATTGACAGTCACTGTATTAGGCTGAGATGAAAGTTAATAACTGTATCATGAACAGTACAGGTTAATGATTCACACACAGCCTGTCTTAAGACTGGTTAACAAAAGTATCTCAAACAGTATAAGTTAATGATTCACACAGCCAGCCATAAGACTGGTCAGCAATTGTAGAGATTAATGATTAGGTAAACACCAAGCAGGTTAATTACACTAGTCACCATTCCTACATAATTTCTGAAAAATGCATTAGCTGACAGACAATGGCTGTTCTAGGCAGAGGTATCAGTTTACAACTGTATCTCCAACAGTATGAATTAACGATTCATGCATAGCCTTTGATAAAACTGGTTAGCACTCCAATGGAATTTTGAATAAAATTTATAGCATTCATTTCCAATTTTGATTTGTCCAATGCCTATCTAATGTAATGTATGATAATATGTCCAAAGCCTATTTAATGTAATGTATGATAATCTGTCCAAAGCCTATTTAATGTAATGTATGATAATCTGTCCAAAGCCTATTTAATGTAATGTATGTTAAGTTGTCCGAAGCCTATTTAATGTAATGTATGTTAATTTGTCCAAAGCCTATTTAATGTAATGTATGATAATCTGTCCAAAGCCTATTTAATGTAATGTATGATAATTTGTCCAAAGCCTATTAAATGTAATGTATGTTAATTTGTTCAAAGCCTCTTTAATGCCTATCTAAAGTAAAAATGTATAAATATAACACAATTTTAAAAGAGACAAGCCAGAATGCAATGTTAGGCTTTATACTTCTTTTACATTTTGCAAGAGATTTAAAAAAAACAAAACAAATGTATTGTGGAGAAACTTTGCTAATACATTTACTAGTAAGGAAATACTTACAGGGTGTGAAATTAGTTTGTTCATGAAGAGAAGCAATCTATCTCTCTCCAGTTTATCTGTACACTGAAATAATACAAATAACATTTGTTATTGGTAGGAAAAATATGCCACAAAAGAATCCAAAAGAATCAAAATGGGATTGTAACAAGAAACCTATCCCACATTACAATCTGATAAATTTATAATTGGATAATAGCTACAAAACCACAGCACATTACAAATGAAAATATATGAAATGGAATAATAACTAGAAAAAGGTGTCACAAATCCAAAATAATTACAATGGAAGAATAGCTTGAAATAAATACCATATTATAATCCAAAACAATTACAATGGGATATTAACCAAAAAACATATGCCACCACAGAATGTAAAATAATTACAATGGGATAATAATAAAAAAATATGCCACCACAGAATGTAAAATAATTACAATGGGATAACAACAAAAAAATATGCCACCATATAATTCAAAATAATTACACTGAGATAACAACAACAAAATATGCCACCACAGAATTCAAAATAATTACACTGTTATGATAGTTAGGAATATATGCCACTTTATAATCCTAAATAACTATGATGGGATAATAATGAAAATAATATTGCACCAAATTATTTTATATTTATAACTGATATCATTCAATAATTATATAACACATTTATAACAACAGCTAAATTATTTTAAGTTTTAATATATCCCATACCCTATACCCATTTCGACAACACTCCAATCTGGTCTAAACAAACTGTCTCTTTCATGACTGCTATGAAGTTGTTCCAGTGTATTCACTAATTCAAACATGCCATTATTTACCCAAATTTACTGAGTGTTAGTATATTATTACTGACCACTAAATTTTGTAATATCAGTGTCAAAAAATCTAAAAGACGTGGATGCCTTTGTTGGTCAAGTACCCATCTAAATTCAGAAGTTCACCAGCTGCACCTTTATTCTGGTGACCTTCAGCACCAAACATCAATTGTTCTAACCAACAGGAACCTATGAGTTACACTGGCTGGAGGTAGATGTTGTGATGTAGCTGAGACATAGTTATAAAAAGCAAGGAGAAAATGTCACAAAGTGGCCAGAGCATCAGGTCAAACACTCAAATGGCAGAGCACCCATCTAGAATCAAGGAGGTCCTGGGTTCAATCCTGGTCTGACTTGTGTGTTTTTCTCTTATGACATTATAACTATAGTTTCAATATTGAAAAAATTTCCCTTTACATTCTCCAACCACAGACAATTTTAAATATGGACTAAATCGCTTAAACTGAACTCTTGAATTTTTGCTGACTTCTCAATAAATGTAGACATTAAGGACCAATGTTATATTTATAGTGTTTATTTTGGAAGGGTTTCTCTTTCAACAGTTCTCTTTAATGCACCTGTTTATTGCTACAGTTTTAGAACAAACCTTTTCATCGGCACCATCAAACTGCATTATGCTGATGTGATACATACATACATACATATGTACATACATACCAATACTGTGGTTTAACTAATGAAAGTATGAGCTTTTGTGGATTTCATTGTTGCTTCAAACGGAAGTTCCAATGAAAAATGAGCACCTGATGTGATCTTAATCATAGAACAGTGCTAAAACTCACATTTTACTGATTTCAGTAACACCGACATTGCAAAATTACACCGCAAATCCAGGTTTCTCAAAAACCAAGGAAAGTCAGAACTGATTTTTCGCACCTTTTATCTTCTGCTGCTTTTCTCCACTGCACATCAATTTTATTACAGCATTGATTTCAATGAGCGAGAGGTATTTGCTTATTCATTTGGTCCACAAATGGAATTATAACAGTACCCAAATAATATGATTGGTGGAATATATGATGATGCAACTTTATGGGCAGTAGTTTAGGTAAATTATCCCATCTAAACATGTTGAAATTATTGCTAGGCTTAGTGGTGTTCAGCCATGTTGACTCTGACAAAACCACAATATTAGGAATTCGCCTTAAAAGGTGTTTGATTTTTCCTTATACTGACAATAGTATTGTTTAAACTGTTAAAGTCACTACCGTTTGTTGTCAACATATTTTTATTTCTTTTTTTTTGTTGTTTTTATTGTGGTTAATTTATGAAATCAAATACCTACAAATGTGCAAACTTTGACAAGAGAAAATCCACAAATTTAAGAACCGATGAACATTTTTTTTATTTTACAAAATTATTAAAATTGATAGTGGCAACAAATTAAACAACAGTAAATATACTTCAATGCTGCTGATGCTGTACTAGTTAATGAAAAATAATCAATACTTTGTGTATGTCTTAATATCATAGTCAATTATACAGATTAATACAAAGATCTATCTGGATGAGACAGAATTCAAGTATCCATCTCAAGTCTCTCTCACATACTGAGTGGAAACTGTAGATCATTACAATTATAAATCTGCTTATTTTCCCCTTACTTGAGCCCAGGAGCATGGGAAAACAATTTTTCAGTGCAAGTTATTAAGCTAGAATATACCTGGCTTGGACCTTACCCTTTCCAACATGCCCACAATATATTTTGTATCATTGAAAGCACCTATCTCCTCATAACATCTTCCATACACAACTGTCATGGCTTGAAGACACATGCATTTCATGTTGATCTTTGGAGTCAACAGAAACCGGTGGTAAAGGTCATTGAAAAATTCATACCTGAAACAAAGAAATTAAAATATATCAAAACCATCACATCAATTTGGCATTCACATTGTTTAGTGTAAATGGACCAACTGCATTCATGTCACACAGCGAACGTAACTCACATACCTGTGAACCCTATTTTCTACAAACAGTTACGTCTGAAATCTTCTGAGTGCCAATTAGTTAGTTAGAAATATTTCTGATGCCAAGTAGTCACTTAGAAATCTTGACCAGGACTTTGTAAAATGCATTTTTTTTAGTGTTGACCAAAAAGGATCTACGTCCCAGGACAGACAGACATATGTACTAATCATCAAATGTACAGAAAGACAGGAACTGGAGGCACAAAAACTGGCTTGTTCTATTCATCGCAAAATGCTTTGATAGTTTCCTATAATGAATCAATAACCCTCTTTTGAAAAGCACAATTTGAGAAACATTTTCATGGAATAAAACAAAAATATAAAATTGTTTAAAATTAAGTTTATCCATATTTACTTAATGAACAGCATTCTGGTTCAAGTCCATATTTAAATATTATCTATTCTAATACTCCAGTTTTTGATATAATTCTGTGTTAATTAAGACACTTCAATGTACCCAGTCATTCTCTACAGTGTAATGGGGGTGGGTTAACTTACGATCTTTTGATAGCACTTGTTTCATCAGATTCATTTTCATCCTCCTCAAGCAGCAGCCTGAGGTAGTAATCACCTGTGGAAACAAAATATGCATGTTTAGACCCCAGCTCATGCATATACTTGTTTGCAGTTTTGGAAAAGGTCAACCACACCTTTATGAAAATGTTTATTGTTAGTTCTGGAATAGGTTGACTATACCCCTATGAATGTTTATTTTTAGTTTAAGAAAAGATCATCTAAACCACTATGAAAATGTTTACTTTAGTTCTGGAATAGGTTAACTATATCTCCATGAATATATTTATAGTGTTGGAATAGGCAGACTACACCTCTACGAAAATGTTTACTTTAGTTCTGGAATAGATCAGCCACACCTTTGTGAAAATGTTTATTGTTAGTTTTGGAATAGGTTGCCTATACCTCTATGAATATATCTGTACTTTTGGAATAGGGTGACTATACCTCAATGAATGTTTATTTTTAGTTTAAGAAAAGATCATCTACACCACTATGAAAATGTTTACTTTAGTTCTGGAATAGGTTGACTATATTTCCATCAATATATTTATAGTTTTGGAATAGGCTGACTACACCTCTACGAAAATGTTTACTTTAGTTCTGGAATAGATTAGCCACACCTTTGTGAAAATGTTTACATACGTTTTGGAAGAGGCTGACTACATCTATGAATATATTCTTAGTCTTGGAAAAGGTCAACTACACCTGTATCAATACGTTTGTTGTTAGTGTTGGAAAAGGTCAACTATACCTGTATTAATACATTTGTTGTTAGTCTTGAACAATGTCAACTACACCTGTATCAATACGTTTGTTGTTAGTCTTGGAATAAGTCAACTACACCTGTATCAATACGTTTGTTGTTAGGTTTGGAATAGGTCAACTATACCTTTATGAATACATTTGTGGTAAGTCTTGGATAAGGTCAACTATACCTTTATGAATATATTTGCAGTTTTGGAATAGTTGACTACACCTTTATGAAAATGTTTACATTAGTTTTGGAAGAGGTTGACTACATCTATGAATATATTCTTAGTCTTGGAAACCGTCAACTACACCTGTATCAATACGTTTGTTGTTAGGTTTGGAATAGGTCAACTATACCTTTATGAATACGTTTGTGGTAAGTCTTGGATAAGGTCAACTATACCTTTATGAATATATTTGCAGTTTTGGAATAGTTGACTACACCTTTATGAAAATGTTTACATTAGTTTTGGAAGAGGTTGACTACATCTATGAATATATTCTTAGTCTTGGAAACCGTCAACTACACCTGTATCAACACGTTTGTTGTTTGTCTTGGAAAAGGTCAACTACACGTGTATCAATACATTTGTTGGTAGTCTTGGAAAAGGTCAACTACACCTGTATTAATATGTTTGTTGGTAGTCTTGGAAAAGATCAACTACACCTGTATGAATATATCTGTAGTTTTGGAATAGGTTGACTGCACCTCTATGAAAATGTTTATTTTTAGTTTTAGAATAGTTCAATTACACCTCAGTCTGTGGATATGATTCTTCATCATTTTGGACTTTGTGACCAAAGCTAAGATCGACATGACCAGAGATTAAGTTTGTTTGTACTGGCCTCCATAGGTATTCATTCAGTTTAATTAGATTATTAAATGGCCAGGACCAGCATAAGATCTTTAGTAGGATTAGTAATGGTACACACCTGGAGGCTATTCAGGCAGATCATGTCATTTTGCACAAGTACACAGAGAAAGCAATGCTGACTTTGCCTTTTCTCAAATCAACATCTTTACCACTGAATGCTTTCCTATTCTAATTGTTATGTCAGCTTCAACATTTTTTTTCTTCCTCTGTTCACAACATAATGTAAAACAAGTTAAACACTTTTAGTGTTTTTGTTCATTTTATCTAACTGACTGACTATTGAGGTTACAATTTAATCTGTGAGATAAGTGCCAAATATTCACACATGAATCTCATAGAAATCAGTGTTGGAACCGTATCAAAAATAAATTCTCTTAACTTCTGCCCCCATTTTCACCTATTTAAAGTCTAATAGACTGTTTTTTAAATTATTTTGTACATTGTTTTTACATTAAAAAAACTACATTCTATGTTTCAATCAGCTATTTAAGAACCTTTCTCGAAATTATTTATCCAATAAAAATATCATTTTTCAGAATTTCTCTTATATCATTTGTAACATAGAGTCTTTATAAAAAATGAATGATTATTCCCAAATGTAACTCTTCCAGGTTTAAACTGGGCTTGGGCCAGTAACTGTTAAAACAGCAAAATCCTTTAAAATGTTGGTATGAAAATTGTTAGATCCAGTCTGCCTGACAGGTGTTGGCATTAAATGCATATTCATGATAGGTGTAATGATGATAATTCAACTTATTCTGTAATGTAATATATATATATATATATATATATATATATATATATATATATATATATATATATATATATATATATATATATATATACATACATACATACATATATACACATACATACATACATATATATATATTATTATTATATTTCACACATACTAGGTCTACTTTACCTATCTTAATCTCATCGGAGAGACAAACGTAAGGAACTTCAAATTCCTGATGATTCCAACCAATTATAAATTGGGAACTGAGCTCCTTGTCTACATTGAAGGCTCTCATTTCATTCTCTAAAGCTTCTCTCAGTTCTTCCCTTGTCTGGAAACAATAAACATTACATTAAAAAAAACCTGCTATAACGAATGCCCCAAGTGCAGAGGACAATGGTCAGTAAATAATAAATCTAATGAAAGAAACAATAAATAAATAAATGAAGGAAAGAAAGAAAGATAGAAGGAATAAAGGTGGCCAAAAGGAAAGAAAGAACGAAAGAATAAAGGTGGCAAAAATCAGTTAAAAGCCAATTTAAAGTGCGCCTGTTAGCTTTTTCCTTTCAAACATAGCAATGGACACGAAAGGTTCAAGACTACATATTACTGTTTCCATTACTGGACTCACATTTCTAAACAATTTAAACAAGAAATGCAGTCATGGATCATGGATACCCCAACACACCACAGTACCTGAATGACCCAAATGAAAAATTTATTGTATGACATTCAGAACTATTAACAGAAAGACAGAAAGTTGAGTATAACACTGAAAGCTGCTATCACTGTTATGGTGGGCATAAAACTAAAGTGAACAATATGAATTTAAGTGAAATTAAACACTCTTTTCAGATCAAAAGATGGATAACACAAAATGTTTTTAAAATGCAGCAATTAGCTTTCAATGCAATTAATATTAATGAAGCTGCATACTCTTTACCTTGTAGTTCCAAATAAGGTTTGGTTTGGCATGGTCCTTATTAAAATAGTAGTAAAATAATGGCCAGTTTGCTTCACTTTTGATGCGCTGTCTTCTCTTCCGCAAAACAATTGGCTTTTGTTCGTTGTTCTGTACAGAAAAATTAATAAAATTTTCAAAAAAACGACAATTCTTTAAATTGAAAAGCTAGGCCATAACAGTTACCCCAAAATTCTTGGCCATCCTTAAAAAACAGTATACATTTTGGATCATCTTATAAATATTGTACACATGTCATACTGTCTTAACAACAAACTAAACTTTTAATGACCTTAAACAAATTATTCATTAAATAAATATATATATATATATATATATATATATATATATATATATATATATATATATATATATATATATATATATATATATAATACCACAAAGGATATTCAGGATATTCATGGTTGCAACAAACAAGGAATTTAAAGACCTACCATAAACAATCAACCTGAAATGGAAATTCAGCAGCAGCATAGCTATATGTATACTGAACATAGGCACAGCCATATATACTGAATAGAGGCACAGTCATATATTCTCAATAGAGGCACAGCCATACATACTCAACAGAGGCATAGCCATATATACTCAAAAGAGGCATAGCCATGTATACTCAACAGAGGCAGAGCCATATATTCTGAACAAAGGCATAGCCATATATACTGAACAGAGGCACAGCCATATGCACTCAACAGAAGCATAGCCATAAATACTCAACAGAGGCATAGCCATATATACTCAAAAGAGGCATAGCCATGTATACTCAACAGAGGCACAGCCATATATACTCAACAGAGGCACAGCCATATATACTCAACAGAGGCATAGCCATTTCCACTCAACAGAAGCATAGCCATTTAACACAGGCAAAGCCATGTATAATAAACAGCAGCATAGCAATATATTCTAACAAAGGCAAAGCTATATATATTAACAGAGGTATATCTATATATACTAACAGAGGCATAGCTATATATATTCAACAGAGGCACAGCCATGTATACTCAACTGAGGCACAGCCATGTATACTGAACAGAGGCATAGCCATGTATACTCAACAGAGGCACAGCCATATATATACTCAACAGAGGCATAACCATTTACACTCAACAGAGGCACAGTCATATATATATACTCAACAGAGGCATAACCATTTACACTCAACAGAGGCACAGCCATATATACTCAACAGAGGCATATCCATATAAACTGAACAGAGGCATAGCCATAGATACTCAACATAAGCATAGCCATATATACTCAACAGAGGCATATCCATATATACTCAACAGAGGCATAGCCATATATACACAACATTGGCATAACAATATATCCTGAACAAAGGCATAGCCATATATACTCAACAGAGGCACAGACATATATACTCAAGAGAGGTACAGCCATATATACTCAACAGAGGCATAGCTATATATACTCAAAAGAGGCATAGCCATGTATACTCAGGAGAGGCACAGCCATATATACTCAACGGAGGCATAGCCATATATACTCAACGGAGGCATAGCCATATATACTCAACAGAGGCATAGCCATATATACTCAAGTCATAGCCATAAATACTCAAGAGAGGCAACGCCATATATAATCAACAGAGGCAAAGCCATATATATTCAACAGAGGCATAGCCATAAATACTCAACAGAGGTATAGCCATAAATACTCAACAGAGGCATAGCTTTATATACTCAAGTCATAGCCATAAATACTCAACAGAGGAATAGCCATGAATACTCAACAGAGGCATAGATAGCAATAAATACTCAACAGAGGCATATCCATATATATTCAAAAGAGGCATAGCCATGTATACTCGACAGAGGCACATCCATATATATATACTCAACAGAGGCATAGCCATTTACACTCAACAGAGGTACAGCCATATATACTGAATAGAAGCAAAGCCATATATATTCAACAGAGGCATAGCCATATATACTCAACAGAGGTATAGCCATAAATACTCAACAGAGGCATAACCATATATACTCGTTATAGCCATAAATACTCAACAGAGGCATAGATAGCCATAAATACTCAACAGAGGCACATCCATATATATACTCAACAGAGGCATAGCCATGTATACTCAACAGAAGCACAGCCATCTATAATCAAAGGTTGAGCCATATATACTCGTAGAGAGAAAAGTATCAATTTTCTGACGACTCAGTAGTAAAATACCTGTCTTAATGATTTGCTAACATACTTAACTGAATGCAAACCACATTTTAATTGGATTAATCCAAGTGGCAGGTCAATTTTCTAGCCCAAGCTTAACTGTTCCTGCAAAGAATCTATCTTGGAAGCATATATCGCATTAAAGTTAACCAGCCCCAGAGATAACTTCACTTATTTATTTTGGTCACATTAAAGAATAAGTACCCAAGCTAAGAATAATCCAGAGTTTAACAATAAAAAAAGCAACTGCAACTTTAAACTTTACTGTTTCACACTGGTTGTTCAAGGGATAAACATCGTTGGTACAACCATGCTAAGTGAAAAATGTTTACTTCCCAGTTTGAAAATCGTAACAGTTGCAAAGTACAGGCATTTCATAATGTCATTTTAGACAAACAACAGCTCATTAGTTAAGTGTCCTATTTGTTTGAGGTGACAATGTTTACAGATGTTAGTCGACTTTTAATCACTGAATCAATAATTCCAACCAAGATGCTTCAAAATTTTCAAGAAACAATATGGCTAAAGTTTGGAAAACATAAAAATGAAGATACAAGCTAGTGTACATTTGCAACATGTAACAGTAAAATGTAACAAGTGCATAGTGGGAACTGTTTACAGCATACATTACATAAAGGGTGACACGAGTCAGTCTCTGAAATGGAAAGACCAGTCAGTCCATGTGCTCACGCACTGTATATTTAGCCTAGATCTGTTAATTATCAGAAAGCTGCTTCAGCTGCAATATACGAGCAGTAGATGCAATCCAAGTTAGTGTCATGTGGTAAATATGATATTAAATGACATGAGCTGTTGTTCACATTACAATACAGTGGTCCCCGACATGAATGGCTGTCCTGACCAGTGCCCACCTACATTTTATGGTCTGAATCACTTGGCAACAAGTTTGGTGCACCAAAGTACACTCTGGGATGGCCACTACCCTAACAGCACCTGCATATTAGTGCAAAAATGTAAACTTTACTCTTCAAGTGCAAGTTCAATATATGGAAATCTCATTAACATTTGTTGATTTCTAAATTCAGCACAATGACATCTGTTCCATTATGATGATAAACTACCTTTCTTTAATCCGCAGAAAATGGTCAAGTAACCCTATAATCCTTACTGATGTGTGTTCCTTAGATGTCAGGATATGTCATTTTGATAATTAATGGCCGTTATTACCACCGATAATCATCAAGACGACCAAAAGCTAACTGCTCACCCAGACATCCCCAGACCATTGTAAAAGCACAATGCATGTATGGCTTCAATTACACCAAATCTCAATTAACAGGTGGTTGTCTTCAGCAGCTTGTGTACCACAGGCTAAATCCTACTCAATGTGTTGATGTTTGTATTCAGAGCAGAACAGTGGCACACACCACTAATTCAGTCATCCACTGTGTTCAATTTACTGTGAGTACAATGCTATGAATAAAGAAAAAATGCCCATAAAATAAACAGGAATGATCTTGCAACATGTAATAACAGATTAATTACTTGACACAGTTCATATACAACTGAAAGTACAATAGACCACAGGCAAGTAATTAATACGGCACTGATAAGCTTATTATGTGACTATATTAGACTAATGAAGTGCAAACTATTCACCTTCAGTAGAGGTAGAATCAGAAATAGAAAATAGCTGGAATATACTTTCCTGGGGTGAGAAGATTCCAAAGAACAGATCAATAGATGACAAGGAACAAGTGAAATTCTGTATTTGTGATGCCCTGAGAAAGTGTGTTCTGTGGTACTAGTGGAAGTAGTGATGACTCACCGGATCTGGCAATAATCCTCAATCAAGTGGAGACCACTCTAATCTGACTTCTACCTTGGTAAACTGATATTAACACTTCTGTTGTTACAACAAGCCAAATGTCATAGCAAATTACTTTTTCACTTTTGGATTTGATTTGCAAGAGAGTGTCTGGAAGCAATCACCTGCCTGAACCAGCCATACTATTAGGATTAACTGTGCAAAAGTATCAGAGAAATAACTTCTATTAAGCAGTAACCTGTCTTAAATGAACATTTATTTTACTTTTCATATGGCTACTTAACACAGGTTTGACTGCATGTTAAACATGACTGTTACTTTACTAATAAAAAAAGCAACAAGCCTGCTTGTCATCATGAAAACTGCCAGTATTACCATCACCATAACTATTATAATCATGATCATCACCACTATTATCAACTTCATCACCTTCATCACCATTGCCATCATCACCACTATCACTACCACTACCTTCACCATCATCACCACCTTCACAACCATCATCATCATTTCCATCTCCACTATTGTCATCATCATAATCATTGCTACCATCTCAATCTTCATCATCAATATCAATGTCACAATCAAAACCATTATCATCTTTATCATCCATATTATTACCATCCCCATCATCAAAGAAAAATAAAGTGGAAAAGAATTATCACCTGCTTTGTTTCCAATCCAATTTTGGCTCGCCAATGCTGCAGGAATTCTTCTACCTTTTTCTCAATCATCTGCAGCTGGAGGTTTTTCTTGTTCCTGTTCTGATGTTCCTGTAAAACCGTTCTGATTAACATTATTATCATTATCATTATCATCATCAACATTATTATTATTATTATTATTATTATTATCAATATTATTATTATTAAATTATTATTATTATCATTATTATTATTATCAATATTATTATTAAATTATTATTATTCTTGTTATCAATATTATTATTATTATCAATATTATTATTATTATTAAATTATTATCATTATTATTAGTATTATCAATATTATTATTAAATTATTATTATTAATATTATTATTATTAAATTATTATAATTATTATTATCAATATTATTATTATTATTATTAAATTATTATAATTATTATTATTATCAATATTATTATTATTATTATTATCATTATTATTATTATCATCTCTACTAGTGATAGACCTTAAGACCTTATGGGATAGTCAGATGTCTATCACCTGTCCATCTGTTAGTACAAATTTGTTATCATTATTCCTCCTAAACTATTAGGAGAAATGCAATGAAACTTGACACATACATTCACCCCAGGATCTAGTTGATCCTAAATGAAAATGGTTCTGCTTGCTCATCCAATATGGCAACCATTAGCCATCTTGGAGATCTTGTCATCACTACTCCTCCTCCAAGGATAGGATAGTTATATCAACATGGGGATTTCACTAAAAGATTTGTGGTGTCTAGTTGGTCATAATGAAAATGGTGCCAAACAGACATATAATATAGTTGACAAGGTGGCATTAATATTGTTATTGCTACTACTACTACTACTACTACTACATGAGTCATATCAGCATGTTTTTGCTAAAAATCCTCTTGCATTTAGCTGCTCGTGAATGAAAATGGCTCCAATAATGATGTCCAATATGGCCACAATGGCAGTCATCTTGAAAATCTTATTGCCACTCCTCCAGAATGGGATCATATCAACATGTTCGAAGATTTCTTATGACGTCTAGCTGGTACTAAATGAAAATGGTAATGATCTAACATCCGATATGGTCAACATGGCAGCCCTTTTGAATATCTTTTACAAAACCTACATGAACAAAGTCATATTGACAAGTTTTTTTTTGTGAGAGGACATCTTATGATGTCCAGTTGGAATTAAATGAAAATGGTGCTGATCTGACAGAATATGTGGCCAAACGATTTAAAAAAATATTTCCAAAGATCTTATTGTTATGGATCTAGATAAATAAGGATTATAACTCAAGGCATATAAATATACATTAATAAACACAATGGATGGAGTTTACTATGTATGCATAGGGAAAACATGACCAACGAAATCAATTTCTGATAATTACTTAGCGTTTGATTTTTTCTGGATAGTGACCAAAATGAGGTGTCATGAGTCTCACATCTATAAAAATGAATAACTTGACTTATTCGTTACTTGGAATTAAAAATAACCCCCCAAACCTTTTGGATCATGTTTACAATAACATTTACATCAACACAGCAGATCTATGTCAGCTGATATATAGCAAAGAAAGAATTAGTTCAGAGATTAGAGATTAAACAGAACATATGCTGTAAATTTCATGATACATCATATAATATTTAAATCACACTCTATCCACAAAATTAGTCGTTACTCAAAGCTGTACAAAATTCCTTTCCCCTTCCTGGAATATGAGGCCCCGAATATCCTACATCCCTAACTTTTATGGCTGCAAAATTCAATTTAGTAGTATTATAATTAATTTCAAAATGAGTAACAAGGGTTTAACTGTATGTATCACTGACAGCATTTCTACTGACTGTTTAATCCATATAAACTTCTGATCTCACTTAAAGCAAGATAACACAGGTTTAACTGTAAACTTCTGATCTCACTTAAAGCCAAATAACACAGGGTTAACTGTATATATCACTGACAGCATTACTACTGACTGTTTAATCCATATAAATTTCTGATCTAACTTAAAGCCAGATAACACAGGTTTAACTGTAAACTTCTGATCTCACTTAAAGCCAAATAACACAGGGTTAACTGTATATATCACTGACAGCATTTCTACTGACTGTTTAATCCATATAAACTTCTGATCTAACTTAAAGCCAGATAACACAGGTTTAACTGTAAACTTCTGATCTCACTTAAAGCCAAATAACACAGGGTTAACTGTATATATCACTGACAGCATTACTACTGACTGTTTAATCCATATAAATTTCTGATCTCACTTAAAGCCAGATAACACAGGTTTAACTGTACAGTAGTCCCCCTCTTGAACGGCCCCCCTGACCAGCGGCCACCCGCTCCTTACGGCCAGAATCCATTGGCACCGACGAGTTTGTGTTCAAAAGTACCCCTCGCGAAAGGCCACCCGGCTAACGCGACCAGCGGCCAGCATATTAGTGCAAAATCATAAAATTTACCCCTCACAAGCGGCCGCATTTTATTTGAATATGTATCCAGAACCAGTATTGTATTCATAACGTGTGTTAAGTAATCCGATTTCTGTTTCCCGATGTCAGGTTTTCGTTACTGAAAGAAGTGTTGAGTAAAGTACATTTACCACTAAGGTTAATATTATATCATTTACGCCTCACGAGAAGCCAAATTTATTCCATAAAAACCGAGAAAGACTCAAATTTTAATCCATACGAAAGGGTACGTACATGTAATCCAATTAGCCTTACTACTGTGTTATCATAAGATGTCCGGTTTAGTCACTCTGATAATTGTTAAGAAAACAATTATCGAACAGTAGTAACAGTTGAGAAGTGGCAGTATTGATGTACAATACCCAAGTCAGCAGGAAAACGGTTTAATGGCCTTTATGGCTTCCCTTAGTAAGATGTTGTGCTTGTTCACTTTGGTAATCAGTGGCTATTACTACTGACAATAATTGTCAAAATTACGAATCCTAGCGGCCGCGAGGTCAAATCTGCATGATGTTAATGGTACATATCGAACCGTTTTGGCTTCTCTCACTTAGTGTAAAGAAATGTATAAAAACAATAGGGTACCAGACTGCGACTAACGAATCACGTGACAAGATCACTTCCTTTAAAAAAACACGGCAATTTGTTTAGATGCATACAAAATTGTTTTATCAGTATTGTAGTTGGCAACATGAATAACTTACTGCAAAAAGATCAACATGTCATCGAGGAAAATAAAAATTCTCAGTTTAGAGGAGAACGTGAAAGTAATTCAACTGACTGGGGGGGGGGGATCGTCGAGGAACCTTGCAGAAAACTAACATCGGGAAGACTCAGATAAACAATATCGTGAAAGATAATGAAACAATTCTGCAGAAGTGGAAAGGGGAAATGGACGGAGAAAGGAAGATTGTTTGAGCCAGGAGACGTTTGTATCCTGATTTGAAACACAAGAAAAAGCAAAAATTTTGTCTGTTGAACTGGGATATGACGACTTTACCGCAAGTAACGGATGGTTGCACAGATTTCAAGTGCGACACAATATCAAGTATTCTGTCATTAGCGGCGAATCAGCTGATGTTAATAATGAAGTTGTCGAAGATTGGAACAAAAGACTAAACGATATATGCAGGGGATATGACAGCAAGGATATTTTTAATGTGATGAGACTGGTTTGTTTTTTAGACTGTTACCAACAAAGTGACGTGATGTGAACTGTAACATAATTATAAAGACAGTTTTATAACTGTGTCAATGGTTATTCATAGCATTCTTTTGCAAATGATGACAAAGTTTGTTTTACATTTATTTCACATCATGCATGTGATTTTTTAATTAAAATATTAAATATTTAAAATTAAATGTACTTGTGACTTTTTTCATATGTATTTACTATTCGCATTTGTCATCCCCCTCTAGAAAGGCCACCCGCATTATAAGGCCACTTTCCTGCTGCATTAGGGGTGGCCTTATAAGAGGGGGACTACTGTATATATATCACTGACTATTACTACTGACTTTAATCCATATAAACTTCTGATCTCACTTAAAGCATGATAACACAAGTTTAACTGTATGCATCACTGACTGTATTACTATAGATTCTTTAATCCATATAAACTTCTGATCTCACTTAAAGCCAAATAACACCGGGTTTAACTGTATGTATCACTGATTGTATAACTATTGCCTCTTTAATCCATATAAATGTCTGATCTCACTTAAAGCCAGATAACACAGGTTTAACTATATATCACTGTGTAACTACTGTTTAATCCATATAAACTTCGGATCTCACTTAAAGCCAAATAACACAGGTTTAACTACATATCACTGGCTGTACCTGTGCTAGCTTCAGGTTATCTCTCACATTCAGTTTATCTTCTTCAGTAACTGGTACTTCATCTGTAGAATCTAGACATGCTAGTAATCCACTGGGCTGTGTTAAAAAAATGAAACATGGCAGTCATATATAAAGTATCCAGAAAAGCCATTCCTGTCTATCTAAGTAATATCTTTCACCAGAGAGATGCTGATGGTACTCAAAATTTAAGGTCCATAAGAAGTAAAAGTTACATTATACCAAGGCCAAAGAAGGAATTGTTTAAACGTTTTCAATATACTGGTCCACTGGTATGGAACAACATTCCCAGTGACATCAGGCAGGCTCCAAGCATTTCTTCTTTTCATAATCACCGTCTCAAATGGATGAAATCTTTAGACAACTGAACAGTTCTAGTACAATAAATACCACCTGGTTTTCTGTAATTTAGCATCATTTTCACAGTTGAATTTTTCAATGCAGGATGATATTTTATATATGTCTATGTGTTGACAGATGCCTGTGCATATGTTCCAGGCTTGATACTTTGATTTTTAAAACCACTTAAATATCTAGTGTCAAGCCAGACTCTTCATATCATGTTGTAAATACTGTATATATTTATTGTACATAGCAGATAGAAGGCCTCAATGTAGATTAGTTCTGCAACTAACTGAGTTACCTTCTCTAAAAAAAGTCTTTATTATTATTATTATTATTATTGAAAATTTTAACGTAACTGTTTGCATTGAACCCTTTACACTTATGACAATCAGAACTTAGTTGTAACAGTATAAAGACTGATCTGCATCTGTCAATGACTCTAGTACCTGTTGGTTAAACTCTTGTATTTAAGCCAGCTCAAAAGTGAATGGAACATGAAATACTTTACCTGCACTGTCATGGTCATGCACAGGCAAAATATTCTACCCAACTTGTGATTTGTCAAAACGACACACATGAATTGTCAAGAGTACTCCATAAATATTGTTAAAAACTGATATACCATAAAATAACATTAATAAAATTTAATCTGAGTAATCCAAAACTAGACTAATAAAATGAAAGCAGAAGGATGGAGTTTACCATTATCCTACGAAGCAATCCCATGGCAGTAGGATGACCTGTGACCCATAGGCCCACAAGATGTCGACTTAGCTGCCTGGAACACAAAAAGAACATGTACATAGGAAGCACCTGTTTAGCATTATTTGCTGGGCAGTGATACTGATACACAATCTTAAACATCTTCCCCAGACAGTAGTAGTTAAGAATGTATATTTCTCATCCAATATTATGGAAAAGGAAGCCTGAACACTTCCACTATGACTCTATGTATCAAAGACATAAATAGTAGAGTATTCTAGTAAATTAATTTTTGCATGACCCAATTTTTGCGACAAGAACCAAACCACTAAATATTTCCAAATCTCTTGCGACACTTTCTGCTGACTTTCTCATTTCAATTTAGCTGGATTGTTACCACAATTATTAAAACTGCATACAAATGTTTCTTTTTCATTATCTTAAGAGATACAAATTGGAAGTTTTTTTTATGTCTAGTCTCTCCAAGTTCATAATGATACAATACACCTGGTAAAATATCATGTAGATTACATTATAAAGAGTGCATAATTTCAAGCTGCATGGTATGCAATGCTTTTTCAAGTTCAGACTACTTTAAGGTATAAATTACTAAAATGTGCAGCTGTTTTATGTTAAAAATAATTTTTGAAATGAAATCTATTCCTACCTGTTGGTCAGCATGCGATTGTCAGTGCTCTGTGTAAACATGGCAGCATGGAGATGTTTGGGCAGTGCCCCCTCAGATAAAGCCAGGTCCTGCATTTTGGCTGCAATCTCTGCATCCCCTTCCTAACAAATAACACTACCACATATAGTTGCATAAAAGTCAAAACCAACTGCACAAAATATTAGCCTCGATCTGTACACTATACGCACCAGAAAATCAGGGACTATTTTGTTTGTTCTACTGATTACTCCTAACAAACTGTATAGACCCAGGTCTGCTGAAACAGTGAGATGGAAGATCTGGGTCTGTCAAGTTTGCAGCTGAACTTGATTAATAACCGAGTACATGTGATAAGTAGCATGAATATTTTTTATATTGCATTGACCAAGTGGCCTAAGATGCTCACTTGCACATTTCACCTCTGTCCACACAAGTTTGAGACCTGGGTTGACCAACATGGATACATGAAAAATCTTGTCAGTGGCTTTCCAGTAGTCAGTGGTTCTTCCCCCACTAAACAAAACTGGCTGACACATATAGCCTATGGTGTTCAGAATACTGGAATTAAACCTCATAAAACCAAAACTATTTTTATGGGTATAAATTGTCATGGTTTTGCATAACCAATACTTTATTTATTATGTTACAAAACGTTTTGTTAACACACTGATTCAGCTACAAGAAATGCACAAAAAAAAAAGAAGGTCCAATCCATTCATCAATGGGGAACCAAATATTCATCCTAGTTGCACACATCAAAAGATGGTGGTGACATCTCTCAAATGGGGGTGGTCAGCCTGAGGACAAGTTCTTGTTAATGAAACAAAGGCAGTAGATAAGTGTGTAGCACTCTTACAGGACTCCTCAATTTTCTCTGCATTGTCCCTAACTGTACATGGAGTTGACTCACTGAGCCTTGTAGCACATCTAACATCCTTTGTCTTCTCACCTCTTTCATATCTCTCCAAAACTTCACGTTTGTCTTCCAGAGTTACAGCTTTTGTTTCTTTTTAGAGATGGAAGCACTTGCAGAATCACTCATCCTGAACACTTAATGAAGCATAAGGGCTAAGGGCTAAGAGGGCTCTTAAATGAGAGCATTAAGCAGAGATGCTGGTTCCACAATGGTGACACTGAGATGAAGCAAAGCTTCTAGAATCCTGCTTGAGAACCCATGATACATGTTCGCATATATACTTGAATGACATATATCAATGGGTGTATTTTTCTGCTTCGGTGTTATTGTTAATTCATGTAAATGCAATATTTGCTTTTTCTGCTTGGGTGTTAATTATTAATTTGTGTAAATGCAATATCTGCTTAAGTCGAATACATGTGAATCAGGAGATTACTCTAACTGAAAATAGATTTAATCATTGACTGCAATGGAAACAACACTGTTGCTAGAGAAAACCATATCAAGCATAATTGTGGTATATGTTCAATAAAAATTCCAAACAAATTTTATCAAAAATGGCTCAAATATTCAGAAGAAATAAAAATATGTTTTCCACAGAGCTGCTATGGGAGCCATACTATTGCTAGACAGCCACCATGGAAGCAAACAAATCTGGTAGGACATGCCATATGAATCATCCCTCCATTCCTACTAAACTGAATTAAAATTGGCTCAATCCACACTATTGCTGGAGTGGAGGGGTGGGGGTGGGGGTAGAGCACAAAATCTGATTGAGCATAACCAGAAAAACATTTCTAGCAAGTCTGAACAAAATGGCTCGGTTTAAAACTGGTTTTCTACATGGTTGCTATGGAAACCACACCTATGCCAGGAGAGCCATTGCAAAGCTAATTCAAACAGCATATTCAATGACACATTCCTGCCAAGTTTGATCAAAATTGGCTCAGCTGTACTGGATACGTCATACTAGATCTCTACCTAAGAAATCTGGCAGTCCACCTGGTATTGAGAAAACCACACCATTACTTGAGTAGCTTTCCAATTTTAACAGTGCATGTCTTAAGAAACATTAAAGCCAAGTCTCATAAAAAAATGAGAGCAATCATTCTGAAATCAGGTTTTCTATAAGGTTGGTGAAGAAGCCACATCACTGCTAGGGAAGCAATCCCAGACAAAAAATTTTGAGCATGTCCTAAGAAACATTCCAACCAATTTGATCAATTTTAACTAAACCATTGTCATGGGTACCACCTGGGCATAAATCAATTTGACTCTGTTGTAAAAAACATATTTCTGTATTTGATAAAAAATGACCCAGTTATTCTGGCGAAATTTTGAAAATATAATTACTATATGATTGCTACAGTGGCCACAAAACTGCTAGGGGGAGCCAAAGGAATGTTCCTAAAAAGTTTGATCCAAACTGGCCCATCAATGTTTGAGGCGCTAAAAATAGCGAATGTGGACAAACAGACCAATGAACAGTGGATTCAGGCAATCTAAAAATAAATAATTAAATTAATAAAATTTGTGTAGTCTGATGTTAAAATTATTAAATTCTATGCTGAAAAACAACTGGAACTCTCACAAATAATGAGAGTCCCAAGTTGGTGTGAGATAGCCCATCATCAGGATGACTTCTGCCAAAAAATCAAAAGCAAGCTGAGTTGACCAAGGACTTGGAATCAGCAGAATGTATTCAATACACATTTCCACCAATAATGCTGATTGTTATGAAAACAATTTTTTCAGTGTTTGTTTTCTGTACCTTTGTCTATATCTGACAGCATATTAGCATTATTTTCCCAATATGTAAAGGTGTTTATGCCAGTATCATGTCAAAGATGGTTGACCACTTCTTAGAAAATCTTCTAAATAGGTTTTTATTATATAAACCTTAAAGTCCTTTATGCCATGATGTATTCTGCCAAATTTGGTCCAATTCTGCTACATGGGTTTTGAAAAAAATCATGTCAAGGTTTATTTTTAGAACTGTTGGCCGTATCTGATGGCAGGTTAGCTTCATTTGTACAAATCTACAAGACCTTCATGCAATGACGCAGTCTAATTTGGTCAAATTCTGCTGTTTTGTTTGTGAGAAGATGTTAATGTACATTCTTTTCTATATATAGTAATGTTAGTCATATCTAATGGCAGATGGGCATCATTCATGCCAACCTGAAAGCCTTTTATGCCTGGATACTGTAATGCTTCCAATCTGCTTTAATCAGTTTCCATCTCTGGTCTGTCCCTTGATGTTTAGGTGTATTACTTTTTTGAATATAATGGAAACTGGTCTCTACCTCTGTGGTCACCATCAACTTCCCAAGAAAAGTCCATACAAAATGATGGATAGCACATGTCTAGTCTAGTCCATTAATATACTAATTATGCTATACTTTGTTTCCATTATAATTTTTTAAAAAAATGAATGCAGGAAATGTTAAGTATCAAAAAGTACTTCTATGCAACTTGATTGACATATGTACCAAGTTTTGTTCAAATAACTTCAACAGTTTGAGAGTTATGCTCCAGAAGAAAAAAAAAACATTACAGAAGAAAATACAGACACATAGTGATAGCAATATCAACCCAAGATTACATATCCTGATGTTAAAAAGGCACATACTGTTTTGAAACAAAGTTACACAAATATATTGACTAATGCTCTGAGAGAAGCTAGTGGAAAACATATTTCTGCCTTATTTTCATAAATCTGCACATTTTGCATATTTAATGAAACTTTACAAAAGAGTCTATAAACACAAAAAGACCATTTTTGACAAGCCTTACCTCTATAATGGCCTTCATCACCAAGCCTGCTCCTTTAACTATAGTCATGGATGGATGCTACAAAAGATAAATAAGACAAAGGCTAGAGCAGCTACACTTTATAACAACAACCTGAGTTGATACATTTAAAAGTTCATCTTTAAATTTACCTTTTGCCAAACGGTTTGCCCTAAAAACTGTTAACAAATATCTTACTTAATATGAGAACCAGTTTATACGACACAGCAAAATTGCCACCAATAACAATTTTAAAATCCTAATGATTCCTAACATAGCCAACATTACAAATTTTATTTACAGATTATGATATATAGTGACTTACAAGTCCAACTGCAAACTGCAGAGATCCAGAACTGCCATTGTATAATGTACCAGATGATCTGGATCCATGCAGTTTGTAATCAGTACTACAAAACAACACAGACCCTGGGTCTATGCTTGACTACTAAGTGAATGTGATCAGTACTAAAATTTGTTTTCATGGCATGAATGACTGCTGTCCACTTTACAAAATAAATTTAATATATAATTTACACAATTTTATAAAATTTACTGAATGCAAGAGAATGCCTAAGCATACAAAAGAGACACTGCTTGCTTTTTATACCTGGAACAACTTGAAGATAATTCTGCCATTGGCTGCCACCAGTTCTAGAAGGGAGTCAAAGTGTGAACTGTCTGTTGTTTCACTGTATGGAGCACACAGTGCAAAGGTTAAGAAATCCAACAGGGAGGATATCACAAGTGCTCCTGAACCACGCACCTTAGGTAAAATAAGGATGTAGATTTAATGAATAAGCATGAAGACTGCAATCCAGCTTATTGTATTTATTTCAGTGTACATAACTGTTCTATGGCTCTGCTGGTAGATGAAGGACTGATGTGTTTGTTCTACTTAACATTTAACCAAAAAGTGCAGACAATGATCCACATACTGGAAAACCAATCACAAATGTTTAATATTCAAAAGTTCATTTCTGATTGGTTGATAGTGGAAACTAAGTTTCAAGTTTTAGGATCAACATGCCTGACTCCTGTCTTGACACTTTACTCAAACATTTTCTGACCAATCAGAAGGTCGCATTTGTACATTTCAAGAGATTTCCAAATCTGGAATACCATTTTATAAATTAAAATGTTTAGCAATGTTCTTTGATGTAGATGCATGGATATATGTTGATTACAGTTTGGTATACTTTGACGTAACATAAAATTGTTAATTAACTAAATAACAAAAACTGTCTCTTAAGGATACTTTCTTATGAAATAACTGAGGATGTAACTAACAGCTGATATTTTTGACATGGGTGGTGCACAAATGTATTGGGTGGTGCACATCGTCTTGCACTACTCTTCCTTGAATATCCATCTACATGTAAAAGAGAAAAGTACTGGAAACTTACCATCATTTTTTGTCCACAAACGAATGGATGAATCAGTATTTAACCTGAGCATATATCGGCCCCATTTTAATAGTCATCTACATTGGCACTATTAGAGTATGACTGACTTCAGAGTTATCAACAAGTCTCAATGACCTTGACCTTAATATCCTAGAAGCTAAATTGTTCTTTATTACACTAAGTGCAGGCCACCCACAAAGATTGGTCATGCAACTTACTCTAGAAAAATAGATATTCTGCAAAACTATTTTCTGTTTGAGCCACAAAGACCCAAAATCAAGAAGCCTCTTTCATATCTTATCGCCACAAAATTTGGTCCAGTTATAGGGTCTACAATTTGTATTCTTTCATTCAATAACCAGGACCTTTAACCTTTTAATTCCCTACAAATCATTTTTTTTTAATTCTGTAAAGCACTACTGATCATCCCTTATCTCATCCAACATATTCTTAACTTTAAAAAGATCCCACACTTCTAACATTTTTTAGTCATTTACCACCACAAGTAAAATAAATTAAGCCTCTTTCACTTGACATCTTGTAGCACTACTTTAAAGTATAGACTGGGCCACTAACCAAATCTGCAATACTGAAGAACCAGTTGTTTTCTTGGAAATTTGTGACATACAGCTGCTATGAATAAAACATAATGATAGTTTTAAGAAAGTACATGTAGGTGTATCATGGACAACACTACTCTTAGTTTACTCTTTCATAACAGACTCTTGTCTAGAATATTCTAAAATTTATGCAATGTGTGGGATTAAAGACATGAGAGTATGAAACTCAACTTCTTACTGCTTTTTTCATGTACCATAAAAGCATGATCCACATATTGGTGAGTGTAAGATGTATTTAGATGAAAACAGCTTAATGATTATGCATGAAGTGTAATAGCATGTACTCAGTGAAAACACTACTACAAGATAAACACAATTTAAAACACAGACAGAAGACAAACACAATTAATCCACACACAGTCCCCTGAATTGCACTACTCTTTCATTCATAAGTTAGAATATGGGAGTGTGTACATGTTTAAACATAAACAGCAGTGACAAAATAACTTGCAAATTTCAGCACAAAATTCTAGTATTTACATACGTTTGTCATACAGCTTATAAAATTCATCTTAGTACACTTTGTAATGATGGGACATGCAGATGTTGATTGCTTTCTTGCTTTCAGTACTTTATTTGAACATATCCAAAGCAAACGGGACCTAAGTGCCCTTTCACAGCAAGCACTGAGGCTACTGACTGGACTCGCCTTAATAGGTACTGAATCTAGTACTCTTTAAGTACAAGTCTAATGCTCTACCAAATAGATACAGCAAATCATGTGTGAAACACATCTAGATTTAACTTACCACATGTTCATTAAAAATCTCTAACAAAGTCTGTAGAAATTTCTTGGAGGACAGAAGTGACAATTTGTTGAGCTGTTCTTGTCGGAGATCATACTCATCATGCATTGGCTGGAAAAAAGAAACATTGTTTTCATCAAAACTGCACACCATTCTACTCTGAAAACTAATTTGTAATGTGGAGAATCATAATGCATAGTCTTCAAGAAATAAATAATTTAATGACAGCAATTTTTATTATTCTACTAGCAATTCTAATACAAGTTTTCTACAGAACTCTGCGTCCATAAGATGTATCCCACCACACACTCCCATTTAAGAACTGCAAAGAGTTTAAGATAAAACAGTAGCACAAATCCTGCTGCCCCCATCATTGTAGCTGCCAGAAACTTATACCTCTCACCATGCTTAAGCAGGTAAAATAACACCCACCCTAAAACAATGAAAACCACTTGAAGATAGTGCTGTGATGTGCATCTACACCAATGAATCTCTGTTTCTTTGTGTGCCACCTTTCTGTTTCCCACAAACTATGTCAATTGGTTCTGCACTATATGTTTGCCCATACCATATTCAAGTCTGATCTTCAATCTTCCTTTTCAAAACTGGACAAACTTTATATTGTTTTTAATTTGTTCAGGTTTGAGACTCTTACTTTATTCCCAATGGTATCTGGAGTATGCTAAACTTGTACAGGGTTCATAATGAACTCTGAATGTTAAATTCAAAGACTTTTCACAAACTTTCAAAAAACCACAAACATAGATTTCCAAGATCTATTTTCACTAAAATTGTGTACACAGGTTATATGAGTAAACAACGAATGCAAAATACTACAATACTGTTTAATGATTAAATTCAACTATAATTAATTTCCTAAAATTGCTTTATAATGATCTGGAAGATAGGTTAACATTCATTGTTATTTCAGAAATATGTAACCTATGTATCAGATTTAATAAATAAACTGTTCTCTTAACAGACACCAGCACTGCTTTAAATGCATTATTACAGTTGCTGTTTTTTCTCTTCAATCACTTTGGAAAGAGAAGACACCGCTGTCATCTATTCCTCTGCTCTTCTCCTAAGATCATTTGACTGTGACAAGCACAGTGAGTCCTTTTAACTCTGCTTCTTCTGCCTTCTGAACAGAGGAAGCATGTAGGCTGGCAATGTCAGCTTAAAGAGACAGCTCTTTGGCTATAAGTTCTTCCACTCCATCCATGGCTAACTCCCGTTTCTTTCCTTTTCTGATTTTCTCATGTTCCTCCTCTGCTATTTTCTTATCCAGATAGGCATGGTATTTAAGACTTGCAGAGGAGGCATATGTCATCATTGCTTTGATGAAGAGTACATGTGTTACTGAAGTTGCTGCCAAAGCCAAATTTTGAAGGCCCAACAAATGATCATTTGTTATTGTTGCAGCAATGAAACTGAACGGGTCATCAAAAGAAAGAAACCAGGAAAACTCGACTATAGTCTGACTATACATCCCCATTTATTTGCACCCCCTACCGATTTCAATAATGAAAACTTTTTATGTGCTAAAAAGTGCACTGAACTAAGTCAATTGAATCACTGATTTGTAATTTATAACCTGACTGTGACCAGAATGGTACTAATACTGGCATCCCCTGCACCTTTCATGCTTAACGGACTTTCCATTCTAACATGGCGCCATGTGGCGTACACTATGGGATAATTTATTTCCATCAGACAACATAATGACATAGTTCATCCTATTCGGTAACTGTCAGATAATTCCATAAATTACAATAATGTTGAGAGTTTGTAATTATATCCCTTTGCACAAATGGACATAGAAATTAAACCGCCTGTTAAATCCAAGTTAAAGGCAAATTTATTGATGTCATTCATTTTCTTTGCTTGATTCAACATTGCAAATATCAGAAGCAGATGACATATGTATGTACATCTGTAGTCGTGCACAAACCCCTTTGCTGAAAACAGACTTGTTCAGGAACTGGAAATGGATCTTGAGCATGTCCGCCTATTATACTGAAAACTTCCGTTAAGCATGAAACGCGCAAATGATGACACTGTTAGGGCAACTCTACTCACAGTCAGGTTAGAAATTATAAAAATCAATGAATGAATTGACTAAGTTCCTTGCACTTTTATCACATTAAAGGTTTCCATTATTGAAATCGGTAGGGGGTACAAACAAACGGGTTGGTATAGTCAGACTATACATTCAAATCTAACAACCTTGGACAATTTTATTTGTGATTATGAAAGAAATTAAAAACTTTGGGTTTATTTCAATTTTCAAAGATTTTAAAGACCTCAGGGTAATCTACTCGAGTTGCCCAAATTTTCAAGGCCGTGAAAATGCTACCTCATTTTTCCCAAACTCTCAAAGACCTTCAAAGGCCATACAAACCCTGTTGTACATGTGAAAAAGGTGGAGCCAGGCTTAGTGACTTTCAAAAACCTTCAATTTGACACAAAATCGGCACATTCTTTATATGTGCAGACAGGTGAGACCTATCTTTTCTATCTGCTAATTCACAAAGGACAATAAGCCATAATTTGGGCTGTTGTAGAATTTAAAGAAGTGAGGTGGTAAAATGACAAATAATTAGTTAAACATGGCGAGTGGAGGTAATCCATACAAGTCCAAATAAAAATGTTTTCGTGGATCTTTGAAAGTGTAGCTTGCTACATTTACCTCAAGGAAATTAGTAAATCTTCTAATAAAAACTTCATGGCAATTCAGGACCAGACTGAGCCCAAAAGAAATCTTCTAATGAAAACTTCATGGCATTTTAGAAGGAATCACAATAAGCTTTTCAAGATGGCTGGAAAGGGACATCATTTTCATTTAGGAATAACAAGATAGACCACTCTGGTGGTCTAAATGGTCAGAGCATCCACCTTGGATGCAGGAGGTCATAGGTTCAAATCCCAGCTGAGTCATACCAAAGACAACAGCTTTTATACTAAAAGCTGCCTCTCTTGGTGCTCAGCATTAAGAGGTCAGTTGTTAGGATTGGCTGGTCTGGTGTCAGGATAATGTGACTGGGGGTGACATGATGCCAATGTCTGCGGCATAATGACCGAGTACTAAACATCACTATAAACTGCCACACTGCAGATATCGTAGCGATATGATTCAGATTGTAAAAGTTACTTTAAAAATCCAAATCACACACACACCAACCAAACATAAAAAGAAGTCTTTTAGTGAAAAACCCATGTTGATATAAGCATCCATTACTTACAGGTTGCAATTTTTCAAGATGGCTATACTAGTGGGTATATTGGATTTCCAAACAACACAATTTTTATTCAGGACTGACTAGACCTTGTGCTGAATGTGTGAGTGTACAATTTCATGGCAATCCTTCAAGTAGTCTAGGAATTACAAAAATCAAACTTGTGTTAATGGGCAGACAGATAATGGTCAATAGACAGATGATGGATGTCATACAACAAGCCATCTCATAAACCCTTTTAGCCTATGTCCAGTGAAGCTAAAACCTGCATTTCGATAGATAACATGGTTAAGATGCGTAATCATTCACGCTGTCTTTTTAAATGAGAAAGAACATCTTATTTTATTGAGTGCAATGATAACATGACAAAATTTTCTTTTTCTTACTGTTACAGATCATGTAAGCACAGGGGTTCTTTCCTATTACATAGTTCATTACAACATGAATCTGTGTACAACCCAGTTACATTCTGGCGACCAAATTATGATCTCAGATGTGTTTGAGTTTTGCAACAGCTTAAATTAAGGTTTTTTTCAAGATTGTGCAAAAACTTGTTGCCTGACAAGTGAGTGAAGAAACATTTTGTACAGCCCTGATGATCAGATAATCAAGTATACATAATTAACATGAATCTATATTGAAATGAACTCTTAGCATTCTTACATATTTTTATTAGTTACTTACAGTCAGGTGTGCACACATGGTTTATTTAAATAGGAGTTCAAACTGGCATAATGGGTGGTATTGATCTGGAAAGGAGTTCAGATCACCTCTAAATCCATCAATGTGTGCATTAAATTTGATTAGTTATGTGAATACAGGACAAGGCACTGATATGGGCCTGAATAGTTTTACCTGCATAAGTGTGGCCAGCATGTCAAGAGCAGCATGTTTAACACCATCGTCATTCCTCTTCAAAGCCTTTACCACCTTCAGTCCGACTTTCTCTCTCATCCTGCAGATTGGTAAGACAAAGAAAATAGCAATGTAAATCAAATTTAAATCTACTACAGCTACATGTATTAGTGAATTACAAAGGGCTCCACTCACTTCAGTTTGCTCCTTTTAGCTTTAAATAGTGGAACTTGTGTCAGGAAACCCAAATCAGGAGACGGGCATTCAGGGGCCATTACTCCTCTAAATGATATGGAATACATGATATCCAACTCTTAAAAAGGGGTGTTCACAAAAAAGAACATCCCATGTCGACATACAAGGGCCATAACTCTGTCCAAAATGAAGTAGCTGACAAACAACTCAAAAGACATATAGATTCAAGAAACTATGGTAACATCAAACTGCAATCTCCTCCGTCATTGAACTTTGATTATAATGCAGTTCTGTCTATAAAATGCTGTGTCATTGATCCCAGTGTAAAATTTCCAAATAAACAAAACAATATTCTTTTCTTTCTTCTTCCAATACTCATTGAAAATGGTTTCCTTCAAGTTGGATGTTGGCAAAATTCACTGCTCAAGAAATCTACATTTGTGTCCAATCAGCCACTATTGTATTCAGCTAAGTAAGCCACTACTGTATTCAGCTAAGTAAGCCACTATTGTACTCAGCTAAGTATCATAAGCCACTATAGTATTTAGCTACTACAGGCCATTACTGTACTCAGCTACTTTAGGCCACTACTATATTCAGCTAATATATGCCACTATTTTATTTAGTTTCTATATGCCACTATTTTATTTAGTTTCTATATGCCACTATTTAGTTTCTATATCCACTATTTTATTAATTTCTATATGCCACTATTTTATTTAGTTTCTATATGCCACTATTTTATTTAGTTTCTATATCCACTATTTTATTAATTTCTATATGCCACTATTTTATTTAGTTTCTATATGCCACTATTTTATTTAGTTTCTATATGCCACTATTTATTCAGCTACTACAGACCACTACTGTACTCAGCAACTAAATGCTACTATATCAGGAAACAAGTTATAGGCAATTATACAGTGCCACCTGCACTTAATAAGTTGTGTATCCACTGATTATCTCTCTCTAATAAAACCTCCTTGTATTATTACATCACATGACAGATGGAGAAACTATCTGAGTGAATTGTGTCATAAAACTTGTACACTGACAAACATTACTAAATTAGAAATAAACACTGGTTACAGTATTTGGGAATACAATGTGCTAAAGTTTTTAATGATTATTATGTGAATGTGACCCTACCATATGAATGCATTATTTTCTGAAGGCTATGCCCATTAACCTTTCAACACAATACATTTTGAAAGGTGCACAAAACTATCAACAATGCAGTGCAACAAATAATAACTGTCTATATTGTTAGCAAAGCTTGTGCTCTGTGCACTAAGTCATAAAGATGCTCAGCCCATGATGCAAAGGTCTCAGTGATCAAGATTTAATAAAACAAAAACTTTTCATGTTGAATAAGCTAATGAAAGCAGTAACAACTGATGGTCCAACACAAAAACAAGTACAATGTATTTAGGGACAAGTGAATTTAATGATGCAGACCGTTATTACATTCCCTCTGTATCTGATACTAGTGCTGGTCATGATAATTTTTATGACCAAATATAAATAATTTTAAAGAAAATTAATAGCATCTTCCATCCTACTTCTAACCTTAATGTATGCCTCTGAAGCTAATGTTAAAGTCTTCCCCCCCATTTTAATTGTGACTCCCCAGGTCAGAGCATAAAAGGTCTCACATGGCATGAGTTCACAAGGAGTATGTGATGCCTCCTGGATGGGGCCACAGCTCACCCCTAGCTAATTCTATAAACAGGTCTACCAAGAAAGTGACAGTATTAATTAGTCCTGAATTGACAGGTGTCTTTGTAATGGTAGACATATCACTGAGCTACCTAAGTGTATTTAGGCCCGAACAAGATTTTAGAGTTTAGGCAAAATATTGTATACTATATCCATGCTACAAAAAGTGTCCCCTTGACAAATGATAATTACATGTGGGTATTTCCCTTGAGGCAAATCTCAATATTATCGGCCAAATGTGAATTCTTTAATGTTTGCTGATATCAATTTTATACTGTGGCAAAATATGAAACTGTCACTGGTAATTTAATTTTGGAACCGGGAAAGGAGTTATATTGCTTATTGCTCAATTTGATTCATGGTTTCTAACAACTATGAAATCCACAAATAAATTGGTACCCTGCAGAAAATTGTAAATGCACAGTACTTGATGGCTCTGCCAACTTACTTGGGCAATTGTGTGAAAGCACCAAATCCTGCCTTGGATGCTACCAGTCTTCTGAGAGCATGAAATTGGGCCTCGAGGGCTTCTTCTGCAATTGCACTTTGGTCCCCCTCTCTCTCCAGCAGCCCCATCAAGGCCCCATTGATCAGCTTCTCTTTGTTCTCAGCAAATAGTTTCTGCAGTATATATACATTATGACATACATGTGCTGATCAAACTGTCCTACCGCTTAATGGTACATTACAATATTTTCAGTTAAAAAACAAATTTGATGTCATGAATACCAATGAAGTTGGAGTATGATAAATATGTTGAATGATATCTTATTTGCTAATTTGTTTGTTAAGAACATTTTAAAATTTTGTTTAACCTGAGTCTATGATTTATATAAGCACCTAATGATAGTACAATAGTCGCACCCTCTCCATTACAGCATTGCCCATTTGGCTTCTGTCATACATCTCACTAAACTGTTATAATTTTGCTTATTACTGTGTACCTAATTTCACTTAATTTTAATTCTGGACTGATGAGAACCAATTATAATAGGATTTCCTATCATTACTGACCTATACCTCAGCATAAGGCACCATCACTGATATTTTCAGACATGAATCCCAAGACTGTATTATAAAACAGTAGCATTGCTTTATCTAAATACATCAACATATGTATATATATATATATATATATATATATATATATATATATATATATATATATATATATATATATATATATCACAACACTTCCTTGGCTAATTGTCTGAAAGACACATACTAGATTAACTTGGCTAACTGCCTGAAAGACACATACCAGATTAACTTGGCTAAATGCCTGAAAGACACATACAAGATTAACTTGGCTAACTGCCTGAAAGACACATACCAGATTAACTTGGCTAAATGCCTGAAAGACACATACAAGATTAACTTGGCTAACTGCCTGAAAGACACACACTAGATTAACTTGGCTAAATGCCTGAAAGACACATACAAGATTAATTTGGTTAACTGCCTGAAAGACACATACTAGATTAGGTTGGCTAAATGCCTGAAAGACACATACTAGATTAGCTTGGCTAAATGCCTGAAAGACACATACTAGATTAACTTAGTTAACTACCTGAAAGACACATACTAGATTAACTTGGCTAATTGCCTGAAAGACACATACTATATTAACTTGGCTAACTACATGAAAGACACATACAAGATTAACTTGGCTAAATACCTGAAAGACACATACAAGATTAACTTGGCTAATTGCCTGAAAGACACATACTAGATTAACTTGGCTAATTGCCTGAAAGACACATACAAGATTAACTTGGCTAATTGCCTGAAAGACACATACTATATTAACTTGGCTAACTGCCTGAAAAACACACCAGGTTAACTTGGCTAACTGCCTGAAAGATACATACTATATTAACTTGGCTAAATGCCTGAAAGACACATCCTAGATTAACTTGGCTAACTGCCTGAAAGACACATGCAAGATTAACTTGGCTAAATGCCTGAAAGACACATACAAGATTAACTTGCTAACTACCTGAAAGACACATACTAGATTAACTTGGCTAACTGCCTGAAAGACACATACTAGATTAACTTGGCTAACTACCTGAAAGACACATCCTAGATTAACTTGGCTAAATGCCTGAAAGACACATGCAAGATTAACTTGGCTAAATGCCTGAAAGACACATACAAGATTAACTTGCTAACTACCTGAAAGACACATACTAGATTAACTTGGCTAATTGCCTGAAAGACACATACTAGATTAACTTGGTTAACTGTCTGAAAGACACATGCAATATTAACTTGGCTAAATGCCTGAAAGACACATACAAGATTAACTTGCTAACTACCTGGAAGACACATACTAGATTAACTTGGCTAACTGTCTGAAAGACACATACTAGATTAACTTGGCTAACTGTCTGAAAGACACATGCAATATTAACTTGGCTAATTGCCTGAAAGACACATACTAGATTAACTTTACATCATCATAATATTAGCTATATAGTGTGCATCAAAGAGTTAGTTCTAAAATATAATGACAAGGAATTTAAAAAAAACCCAACAAACTTTAGTAACATACACCCATCCAAATAAATGTAAATATTTAGTAAAAAAAGAAAGGAAGGTCAAATATAATGATCTCATAAGTCTATCAAATGCATGTAAAATGAAAGATAAGGGTAAAATGAAACATACTTCCAACAAAAAGGTCACAATTTGTTACATAGAAAGTATTTCCTCAAAACGTCCATATACATTCCCATGGTTATAAATTATAAAAATGTTTTTTAATCAAGTTCATGGCAAAACAACAGGCCCAAGTGGGCCTGACAGCACTCTCTTGGCTAACATCAGCTTAACATCCAAATACCAGATCAGTTGATCAAAAAATCTAGGTCAACAGGATGCTTTTCTCCTCTTCTAGACAACAAATCTTTGTATAACAGTTGACCTCTTCTAGACAACAAAATATATGCATAACAGTTGACCACTTCTAGATAACAAATCTTTGTGTAACAGTTGACCTCTTCTAGATAACAAATCTATGTGTAACAGTTGACCTCTTCCAGAAAACAAATCTTTGTGTAACAGTTGACCTCTTCTAGACAACAAATCTTTGTGTAACAGTTGACCTCTTCTAGATAACAAATCTATGTGTAACAGTTGACCTCTTCTAGATAACAAATCTATGTGTAACAGTTGACCTCTTCTAGATAACAAATCTATGTGTAACAGTTGACCTATTCTAGATAACAAATCTATGTGTAACAGTTGACCTATTCTAGAAAACAAATTTATGCGTAACAGTTGACCTCTTCTAGATAACAAATCTATGTGTAACAGTTGACCTATTCTAGATAACAAATCTATGTGTAACAGTTGACCTATTCTAGACAATTAATCTACGTGTAACAGTTGACCTCTTCTAGTCAACAAATCTTTGTGTAACAGTTGACCTCTTCTAGAAAACAAATCTATGTGTAACAGTTGACCTCTTCTAGAAAAGAAATCTATGTGTAACAGTTGACCTATTCTAGACAATTAATCTACGTGTAACAGCTGACCTCTTCTAGACAACAAATCTCTGTGTAACAGTTGACCTCTTCTAGACAACAAATCTTTGTGTAACAGTTGACCTCTTCTAGACAACAAATCAGCCAGGATGCTGCCTAGTATATATGATGGTCTTGCACTGAGATAAGGTATCCAATGCTCCAGAAGAGGAACTCCCACACCATAACACAACATTCTGATGATATGGTACTCCCTACTTGAGATAATTCAGTTGTCTGACGTTATGAAGACCACCTTGCAGTGTGTCCTATCCTTCCAACCAAGCAAAGAAAATGACCTCTATCTATGACAGGCTAAATTGAAAAGTCTTCTCTAGCATCAGAATGGAGTACAGCAGCAAACTGAGGATGTTCCATTCTACAATATAGTGGTTACCTTCACCCTCTACACTTATATTTGGCTAAAGCAATTTGCATGAAAGTTTTGCTGTATCATCCTTGCATATAGCGTGGTACCTGCCAATAAAATAAACAAAACAGAATAAGACCCAAACAGTGAGTGTCAAGTCAAGCTGACAGCCAGGTCCATCCAGCTATCTGGACAGCTTATATGATATGGGAGACAGAAAGGTGTAGCTTGCCAGGAAGGACAGCTGGCTTGGACAGACCATTGGAAACTGTAACAGGCCATGGAGCTTTCCACACGATGGCACTTCAACAGAACAATATTTTTATATCTGGTCAAGATTTCTGCACATCAGCTGACTGGATGGCTTAATGGTATGATCAGCAACTGGGATGGTGGGTATGATTCTTGCATATGGTAAAGGCTGGCAAGATCAGTACATAACTTTATCCAACCAGACTAATAGGCACTTAAGCCATACACATACCTGCATGCATGGGGACTTACATGCAGCGGGCTAACAATGGAGGGAAGCATTATCCACCATATTCTCAGATGCTCCCTTAGTTTGGCAGGACAACAGCCTCAAAACAAAATCTTTTTAAGTTAGCATTTTCCATTAGATCTGGTGATGCATTTGTAATTCCAAAATGAGTGGGTGGGGTCCTGCATAGCAAATAAATGTTGTGCTTCAGTGGCTGTAGCCACTGGTGCCATACAAGGAATCTTAATTGAAGGTGGGAGTGCCTTCAAAGGATCCCCATCAACACTCTCAAAAGACTCCAAATTATAAAGCAGACTCAGCATGTCCACAAATGAAGACTTGTACCTTGAAGTTTTTTCATTGCCCTAAATTCTGCCAAGCACTGGAACCAAATCCCAGGAAAAGTATTGCAGTAAATCTGTGGATCTGATGAACACATCTCATTGGTGTTCACAGCCACTTTAAAATGCTTACACTTCTGTACTTTAAAGTCATTTTTCACCTGAAACAATGGAGAATTGTCTTTATTATGGATTTTGTGCCTTTTTTCAGCATAGATAGGCTATACATGGTAGCCAGTATATCTCGTGGAGGAAGAGCCTGAGAAAACCCCTGGAAGCTCAGATCCACAACAGGCAAGCCCAAGACTTGAACCAGTGCCAACAGAGCTGAGATGTAAATGACCAGTAAAAGGCAAGTGCATTAGACCACTTAGTCACCCATGGCTCCAAAACAACATAGAGCAAAATAGAGCAAAACAAATATTCACAAATTAGGCAAAATTCTCTAAGAGAAAGAACCTAGAAGATTCATGGCTATGATTATGAACCATAGGATCTACTTTTCAATTCAACAAATGCACAGGTGAGCACAGATGACATTACTAGTCAAAGAACAAGTCCACATCGATTCAATAAATATGAAGAAATTCATTCAAAACATTTTTAAAAAGCCATTAACACCCTGTGTAACAAACTTCAAACCATCTTACCACAAAACTTTGTGGATGAAAAGCTTGAAAAAGCTGAAAATCTGTAATAGATTAAGAAAGTACAACAAACTGTTGTCCAGATTCTTGAGTGAAAGTGAAAATCAGTAAACATCTGGCATATGTATGGTCATCTAAAAAGAAACAAGGGGATGTAATTTGTAATAGTTACTTCCATTTGGATATATATATATACATATATATATATATATATATATATATATATATATATATATATATATATATATATATATGTACACAAATGTTATTGTCTTTTCAGATGGGCTAGATTTGGAAGGAAGCATGATTACTTTTCTGATGTAAATGTGATCAGGTGATTTATTCAGTGGAGAAACTGAATTAAATGTCGCCATATTAGTTGTAGGAAAATTCACTGTCAGAACAGTGACATGGAAAAGGTCAAGAATTTCATATACACAGACACCCTTAAGTACATAAAGGAGAGGATGCACAACTTTAAAAATGCATGCAGGCAATGAATGCCTGGTTTGGTAAGACCAAATTTTCCCAAGGTTAACTTCATGCATAAGATACAAACCATCTGATTAACGAACACCACTGCACTGTGATTACTTACATCTTGTGTAACCGCATGCAACAATCCACTGTATGATACATTGCTGTTGAACCTAAATACTGCCACATCAAATGTCATTCCCTCTGCAAAAGATGACATAAACACTGGACCTATTTGTTTCAATACAGTATAATTACAGTCTTGTGGTGAAATCCCTCAGTATAATGTGATGTGTCAATAATTAAATACTCAACATATTTGTTTCAACACAGTATAATTACAGTCTTGTGGTGACATCTCTCAGTATAATGTGATGTGCCAATAATTAAATACTCAACATATTTGTTTCAATACAGTATAATTACAATCTTGTGGTGACATCCCTCAGTATAATGTGATTTTTCGTAATTAAATACTCAACATATCTGTTTTAATGCATTATCACTATATAGTCTAGCAGAGACATCCCTCACTATAATTTCACATAATACTTTAAATTTTTCTTTTAAGACAGCATAAATATATAGTCCAGTGGGGGACATCTCTCCATATAATGTGATTTTACATAACGAATTCTAAATATGTATATAGACACAACAGAGACACTCTAAGAAACTGCAGATGTGAATTTATTGTGAGGAGCTTTTAACCTCATGAAATTTTACCAAATTTTAACATTTTAACCACACAGTGCATGTATTAAGCTGAATATGTCAGATTCTTTCAAGAAAGGAAATCTGTCATCATTTGTTTTTTTTTTATTGCAAGCATTTTGTAAGAAAGCGTAATGTTATCATGGTTTGAAATCTGTGCATTGTTTTTTTTTATACTTTGACCAATATTTGCAAATTAAAAGGCTGTTGGGAACCTATTCTTTCTCCCAATTTTCTGGTAGTGTTGGAACCCTGTTTATAATATTTCTCAAATCCTTAATTTTTTAAAACAAATTCACTACATTTTAGGAATTTTCAAGACCTTTTGTAAGCCATGAATTTTTAAGACATCTATGTTTTGCACAGCTCTGAAAATAATGAATACAAATGAATTATTATTATAATGAGGTCAAAACTTTTAGAATTTTCAAAAACTGTACAATTACAACCTAGTACTGAGCACATTAATCAAGGTTTAAGTATGTTTTACATACCTGGAGGGGACATTATAAATTTAAGGTGCTGACTTTCCACTTCTTCATCCACAGGGACTGTGAATGGACCTGTGGAATGAATAAAGGAACAAAATAAATAATTACAATAAATATCAAGTCTCCAGTGACTTTTAGATATGCCAAAAAGGACTGTTCTTTGACCAGCTAAAACAAATGCAATTAGGCATTGCAATATGATAAAAATAAATTCAGTAAAACTTGATAATAGTTATATTAACTGATAGACAGGTATTTGGCAATTAATTTTCATGACAAACATAAGTCTAAATGGCTCTGAATAATTCTTCATAACAAAATATGAAAAGCTGCTACAGGACTTCTGCTATCTCATTAAAGCCTGTAAGTTTTTCATTTAATTTTATGAGTGGTAAGACAAAGTAGTTCAGTCCCTTGCAAAATGTTAGAGGAAGACTGCAGAAGGAATTTTTAAAGAATATGCTTATTTACATTAAAATCAGGAAGTGAAGAGACTGCCTGTAATAACAATCTGTTTCTAACAAAGACATGTTCCATAGCTAGTGCAATGCCTACACAACATGAAATAGGGAAGATCTAAGCTCAGCTGACTGATACTTTTCTGACCACACTTTAATAATTTGTTAAAAAATGTGTCACATTTTTATTGGTAATCTTGTGACAGATGACCCTGAAAGCTAATATGATAAAAGACGTGGAAGTGTATTTGAGTTAACTTGCAGAGGAAAAATAATACAGAGGATGTGGTATCAACCTTTTAATACATTTTCCAGAACCCAGATAGCTACATTAGACATAAAGTTGAATGCATATATATATATATATATATATATATATATATATATATATATATATAAAACAACAATTGTCTAATATAAAGTATATAATATATAGCCCATCTATGGAAAACAAATTCACATGCCTTTAATAACTATTGTTTCCAAATTGTTTCCTCAAATCAAGCATTTAAGTGAAACTTTCTTTATGCAGCTGTTTGACTCAAAAGGTCATTTCCCCTTCTCTCAGGGACAGATGCTGAGAGTCTGACCTGCAACAAATGTTGCCTTCATAAGTCTTGATCTTTGCCTTCATTTCCACATGTATCACCACTAAAGGCTACAATACTGCATCCTTATGGATCATACAGTTTACTCCCTACCCATGACTCAATTTTCCAATAATAATCACACACAAAAATGTAAATTTCACAAACTGTAATAAAGCATACTAAATTAAAGATAAAGGCCATGACCTGAATGTTCAGCCTGCCCCTGAGTATTGATGAGGGCAAATCCAGGAGAGATATCATGGTATTGAAATAAAAAGAAGAGCAAAAGACTTTAACATTGAGGTTGTTCTTGGGTACAGACAGACAGATGCACATGGATAATAAAATGTTTTTGGTAAGGGACTTTTTACCTAGTCGGTAGCCTCTATATGTAGGTGTCATTCTCACACAGATATCACGATTTCCTGAGGCTCTCACTCCATCCAACAATGATGCAAGCAAGGCATCTCTGAAATTATATTAGTAAGATTAAAACCAGACTGCTGTAAACTGCAAAAGGTCAAAGGTCATTGTGAACTCAGTCTCAATTTAGAGGGATATCAGAAAGGTATTAGTTTAGAATGGTATCATCAATTACATGCTTAATTAAAATAAATATCTACATATTCACAATGTTATAAGACTGATCTTGTTTTTGATTCATTTTTTTAACCAAACTTCTTACACCTAGCATAAAGGGAGGCAACTCTTGCCAATACTTGTTAAAGATCATGATTACCAGTATGGTTTTATTTTTATATTCTATGTTGAAGAATGTGACTATCAGCCTGGTTTTATTTTATATTCTTAGCAGACTAATTACTTTTCATATTTCTGATTATACCAGCAAAAGAATAATTACATTACTAATATAAATGAGTTTTTGTCATGGATACAGAAAATATCCAGATATAAATAGAAAAATTAATTAAGACATAATGCAATGGTTACATATTAAAATCTGCAATGTGATAGATAAAAACTGCAATTTCATCAAATAATCTGATTTTGCTTTAACTCACCTATCTGTTGAAAGGTAGGTCCTTACTGCACCTTTGACATATTCCACTGAAAACTGTTGAGGATGTTCTTGATCTCTGACCAAGGCAAAAACCTACAACAAAAATATCAAAAATTACCTACAAAATTGTTAAATTATTTCATATTTCACTTTTTCTCCTTTTCAAAGATTTTCAATAGTTGTAACTTCTGGAAGAGACAAAATGAAGCAAAGTGAGTAAATTTCTTGACACCTTCATTGCCGAAGGAAAACTTGAACTCAATAACTCCTTTCTGCTTTGAATCACCTATGTGATGGGACTCAAGATGATACAAGATTTCTAAAACCATATATATCATTACATTCTAAGACAAAATGAGCAAGATTGTATCATGTGCAAATCTTTCAACCAAGGTGTCTATTTCCATGCATAGACATATTCTTGGTATAATTAGTACTGTAAGAGTATGATACATTCTTGGTATAATTAGTAGCGTAAGAGCATGATACATTCTTGGTATAATTAGTAGCGTAAGAGTATGATACGTTCTTGGCATAATTAGCACCGCAAGAGTATGATGAGTTCATGGCATAATTAGTACCGTAAGAGTATGATACGTTCTAGGTATAATTAGTACCATAAGAGTATGATACCTTCCTGGTATAATTAGTACCGTAAGAGTATGATCATTTTCACTAGCCAAGGTTCCAATGTGATAGCCCAATCTACACCTTGGCGTATCAAGCCTATAATTATGTGCTTTGGGTCTGTGAATTTCATTGGATGCATGGCTAGCCACTGCATCCAATCAAAATTAAGTTGTTCAAATTTGAACATGGCTCCTACCTGATCGAGACAAGAGGAGCACACAACTTGATTGGACTGATAAATAAGCAATTTTCCACTGCTGGTACGTGTTTGTACAAATACATTTTACTCAAGTAGATATGTAATGGCTTCCCACTGGTATGTAGTCATACTTTTGATGTTAAATATACAATGTACCATTTTTGGGTCAATTGCCTCCACAAGTTTTGGCCAATGTACAATGTACCATGCTACTGGTAGTTAGCATTACATACTAAGGGAGGCAACTCATGAAATCCAATGGATGTCGCTAGGACAAAGCACAAATATATCTTATTTCATCCACCAAGGTGTAGATAGGGTGGCAGGGGCAAGTTTCATAAATTGGCTCCTGGCAAATTTCTTAACTTAAGGCTATGGTGTGACTTTTTCAGCTCTTATTGTTTACTAATTAAAGATATGGATATATTTGTAAACTAGGTGTTCCGGGCTTGTGTTGTTCTTGAAACTGATGTCAGGCATGTACACCTTCCATAGTTACTCTGCAGTATGTAGATAGTGAAATACCAATAGTCGGCTAGGAAAAAGAGCTATCCTCCCATAGCAGTAAACATATGGGTTTGAGGCAAGTAGAATATCTCAAAAACAAAATGGATGACAACTATTTTCAACTGCATCAGCCTGTTCAGTACACACTGTTTTGAAGAATTATCATCTAAGAATAGGGCATGTGTTCACACCGAAGCATCACATGGTATCAAAAATGACCATAGGACGTGAAAACTAGGTATAAATTTGGGGTTGGGGTATATAAACTTCTGCTACGAACTGCCACTGACTTCTCTTGTCAAGTGGATAATATTCTTCTGCTTTGTTTTAATAAAGGTGTAAAAAAATATAGACCTTTTTGACCTCATGTGTATTCTTTTATTAATACAATTTTAAATTTATGTATAAAAACCGGCCCCTGCCCCCTAGGGTTATCATATTGGAACCTTGGTCAGCGAAGATCGAGTATGATATGCTTATAAACTGAAAATTGTACAATCCCCTTGTATCCAAATAGTCATCTGTTAACTGTATTTCTTATGTTAATAGCAGTGTGAATTCTGTTTTGTAAACTAAATCCCCCTCCCACAATCCGTTTGTTATGGGAGAACCAATGTATTTTTGGTCAATTTAAACAATTTTGGGAACTGGTCTTCATGACATTTGAACATATTTTTAATCAACTCAGTCATGTTGTCTCTTTGATATTTCTGTTGTTGGATCAAATTTGTTGCAAGGCTTTATGCCAAGGTTACAGACTCTGAAGAAATGAGGTTAACCTTTGCAACCATTTTCATTAGTGGATGGATTATCTTTCTCAACAAAAAACATAAAGCATCCCTTTTTGGTTCTTTCCTAAACCAGTTGTAGGTAATGAATCGTGTGTCTTGGAATTTTGGTTTCTTTTCTTCTCTTTTCATCAGTTTGTGAGATATCTTCAGTTTGCGTTAGAACATGACGTTTCCTCTTGTTTTTATAGTATCAACTGTAGCAGATGACCTTACCGCAGAGAAATTAGTTGTCTTCTATTTTGACATTCATAAAACTTGCTGCTTGTTACACTCAGTACAATTCTGTTATGGCTGATCAGTGGATAAGTTTGTTACCCACTCTAGGAGACAACTTAATCAGAACCAGTGGATAGTTTCTGCAAAAACCACAGCAGATCACAATCATACAGATGCCTTTATTCAAAGACTTATTTGACATTAGTATAGGTTGATTGAGATCACTGGCGAATTGGACAACCAAGACTTAATTGACAATTTATTTTCAACTTTTGTCTTTAATAAAAATGAAGCAAAATAATAAAATAAAAACAGCACGCATTGGGTACAGTAAATTGCAGGAACCACAAATAATTTGTGTGACCTTTTCCCCATTGGTTTTGAGAAGTGTGTCTAATGATATTTCTATGAGAAACCCACAAACCTGCGGCCTAGTAGCATCTCTGACAACTGCATTCTAAAAGTAAATTATACTTTCAAGTTTCCTACTTGTTTAAAATAAGGATTCCAAAAAATCTTGCATCAACTTACATCACAGAGAGGCTTAACAGTGGTTACATTGTATGTTGCTGGGTCTCTCTCAACAAGGCAAGTTTCTGTGAGACAGAGAGTCCTTCGTACATTGTCGGGGTGACGTGGTGACACCTTCTGGACAGTGAATTCTGCATATGATGTCAGAGCTTCATCAGTACTTAAGAAGAAATAAAATGTAATTGTCATTTTTACCATGCTATAGTTACTATTCTGTGGGACATATTCACAAAAATATCCACAAGTGAAGGCAATATTTCAGAGTCAAGTGAAGACATTGATTTATACATCCCAGAAATTGACAGACTATTTCTAAAAATTCTTTTGCTTAGAAAATGTAAACTCTCAAAAAACAATTTACATCATTATAATAAATAAGTACCCAATGTTTAAACTTTTAAGAAATTATATCCATGCAAATGTTTTAAATGAGCAATGCTGATTTTAGGACATCTGAATGTGTTAGATGTTATATATCAATAAAATAACAGTAAGTTAACCTTGCTAAATTTGCATGAACATTTTACATTACAATTATTTTTCTTTCATGCAGTCTATGTTGCTACTGTACACTGTTACTAATTGAATGAGTATTTGTTTTAGAGTAGCTTCCATGTACTTATTTCACCTGGAATAAAGAAAGGATAGTACTGTCTTATTATTTATTTTTCAATAATAATAATAATAATAATAATAAATATTATTATTATTATTATCATCATCAACATTATTAACATATTATGCTTATCACTTTACAGTATATCTTTATCACAACACATACTGTCATCAATGCACTGTATAATTACCACTATACATTATGTTAATCTCTACACAGTATATGATTATCATTACAAATTATATATTTATCACTGGACAGTATTTGCTGATGAAAATGCAATATTTTTATCACTACACTATATTTGCATCACTACAATGTATACTTTTATCACTGCAAAGTATATCTTTATTACTACATCTTGAAATATTTCTGAAGAGAACTCTGTATAGTATACCTGAACTTTCCAAGTCTGTGGTTCTGAAATTGTTCAAAAGTGATTGGTTCTTTTCTCTGCTTGACAGCAATGCCTACATAGTTAGCAGCCATATCCATTATAGCCTTTACCAACTCATCCAGTTGTGGTGATGAGAATAAATGCTGAAATGGTTTAAAATATATTTATTAACTTTAGTGCCCAGAGATTTACAATGATATAGTAATTATGTCATTGAATAACATGACATAACTTTCCATCAACCAATTTTTCTTCAAGTTTTGGTAACTTCTCAAGTCACTAAATGACATATTTTCAATTACACAGTCCTCCTTACTCTCATCTTCCAGATTGCAACCCAGGGTTATAATCCCAAATTCACTATATATATAGTGTCCTGCACTAATAGCATATTTAAATATTTTAAGAAATATATTAAAAAATGAGTCATTTCAAATGTTCTGTATTCTGTTCTTTGTACAAATCCCCTGCAGAAAATTCCAGGACCTTAGAGGAGGGGCCAAAAAAAGTTATACCCCTCTAGTAGATGGATACCATACAGACAACATTTTTACCAAGTTTCTTGAACTTTTTTCCAGGTTATTAGAAGTAGATAGAGTTACAGACACAGTCTGATAGACTGACTGACTGACAGACTGTAGAGAAACTTAAAAATTAAAATTTGTATCTAATATTACCACATTTATGCATCTTTTAAAAACAACAAAATAAAAAATTAAACACCAGACCACATAGTTGGTATGAGTATTGTTTCCAAAGAATGAAACAGTAATGTTTATATCCTTAATCAGTTAATGATTTCTGCTTAGCCATTTCCACTGATATTGTAAGTGTATGTTGCAAAGCAATTCATTTACACTTGCACCCTGTTCAAATATAATTTATGACTTAAGAGTTAACAACATGAAAAATATTCAACGATATGGGAAATAAAATAGGATATTCTACATATTCAGTGGAAACGATACAATCCCAGACCTGCCAGCCCAAAAGAGACATTCCCAGTAAGTTAGTCAAAATTTTTCAGTAACTTGGACCATTTTTAGTAAGGTGTAAAAACTATTATGTAATGGCAACAAGTAACATTTTGATAACCATTACAGTTTATATCCATGTTGTAACTTACAATATATCGCTACTGATGTGACTGGTACATGGTACTTTTGCACTTTCTAAGAAACTTCTGGTCAAACTCTATTTTGAAGCATTCTCCCCACTTCACTTTCATGACTAGTTTTGCTTCCAAGGTATCAACTGACACCAATGATCTGGGTTTTTTTATCAACAAATGAGAACACCCTCTCACAACCTGCATTTGAATGAGGAACAATAAGTACAGTCTTCATGGACAACAATTTGTATTTGAACTGGCCATTAGCATCCTTGAGTTTACTAATAAGATCCCATTGCTTGTCAACTCATTTAGTGTTTAAGGTCTCAGGATTCAATTCATCTACTTGGTAATTCAAAAATTCTGCTTCAAGTTGTCTTGCCAGTTGGTTTCTTTGGGTTCCATACACATAAACCTTGATTGGACATACATCACACTGCTAAAATGACTCATCATTCTTTTTTACTCATCAGTAACTGTACTGTGTTTCATAAAGTTCATTATTCAACGGAAACCTCATAACAATGTGATCACAAACAGCTGTATAATAGTCTCTTACATCTTTATAAAATTGACAATGTAATCACAAACAGCTGTATAATAGTCTCTTACATCTTTATAGATTTGACAAAGGCTACTTTCATACAACTTACTTTTAGCCAAGTATTTTCTAGTTTCTGAACCTACTATAAGTATATCATATGACTACTGTTTTTTTACAGTTATGATAATCCATATCAGTAAGATCACAGCTCAAAGCTTTACTGCATGTGCCTGCACTGTCGTTGTTTCCTTCTTTGTTGCTAGATATATGTGGAACTTTATCCTTGGAACTAGACACCTTCTCTGACATCCTAATTTTGGCTTTAGCTCTTTTGCCTTTAACCTCTTGCTTCTTGGTTTCTTTACCAAAATATATTTTTAAGGGTTCCCACTGTTCTAACAGTCTCTTTATACCTTCACCAAGAGACAACCATCTTGTTACACAATGCTTCAATATTTTTCTCTGCTCTTCCCCACAAAGAGTCTGAAGATCTTTCAGTTCTATTTGTCTATTTCCACTTTTATCCAAATAATATGATATTCCACTAATAAGACATCAAAACTAATAGGCAGCATATCAGCCCCCTTTTTAGCTGCTAAATGTATCAAATGGCATGAACATCCACTCATATACACTGAGGGATTCACCTTAGTTATATGTCCAAATACACCTTTATTGCAAACAGTCATCACTTAAGCATTATCTGATTCAAAGACATTACAGTTATTTCAACTTATGTTTCTCTTTTTCAAATCATCATCCAATAATGTGAAAATATTTTCCCCAGTAGAGGCTCCATCATTTGTTGGAAATGGCAAAGGTGCTTCAGTTACAACCCCATCTGTTTTACCAAAATATCTAACAACAACTGGGTACAGCTTCTCAGAATCATTACTACCATCAGTTGCTCAGTTGGGATGAAATATTGTTAACAATGCCTTCCTGTGTTGACTTGCACTGTTGTAATACAATAGCAGTAGTTTTTCTTCGGCCACACTGGTAACTATTTGCTACTGACGATTTGGGAAACATGCACCTGAATAGTTTAAAAGCATGGTCAGATTAAGCAATCGCATGATTATGGTCAACCAAAAAGTTTGTAAAATATACTTCAGCCGTAATGACCTCCAATTCAGTTTCTGGCACCGCAGATCCAAATCCTACAGAGATCAGTGACTTACAACTTGATTTCATTGCAACATATTCTGTGGTTTTTTTTTTAAAATCACGTGGCAGCGACAATCATCTCGCCCACTGTGGGAAATGTTCAAGTCAACACGACATAATGTGCAATAAATGTAGCGGACACTTTTTAAAAACTTTTTTCTAAGCATGACCAAGTATCTGAGTAATCTGTTTTTTTTTTGCAACCAGTTTCAGCTTTTTATGAGGCTGGTTGTCCTCTCCACTTCTGATGCATTTTCGTTTGGAAGACATTTTCAGACGACCAGATGACAAAACGAAAAACAAAGTCTAGATCAAATGCGTGCTTCTCACAAACAAAATAGGCAGGTTTAAAGCATCTGAGGTATCACTGTATGGTTAGTCTGGTTCGCAACCAAAATCCACTCAGTCTAAGATGAAGCTCCAAATCCAAACATGGAGTCTAATATGAAAATCTGGAACCGGACGAACAAGTACAAAAAATATCCGGAACAGAAAAAAACGATCATATTTCCATACTTTTTACTATCATTCTTTACGTCCATAATTGTAGTGATATTTTCTTAAGACTTACAGCAAAATTGTAAGAGTTGGCAGGTCTGCAATCCCATATGGCATTTTAATGATCCATTTAATTTGTGGGTTTTGTAAAATTTGACCTCCTGCTGAGTATGTACATATTTAAAAATGGCAATTAGTAAATATATGTTCTTATAAACAAGAAATCCTAAGCAAATTCTTAGAAAACAAAACTGTTAATAGATTTTGCCATTATTCTTGTCTGAAATTTACTTAAATAGATAAGCTACCTCAATTATCTACTAGATTTGTGAAAGATTGGAAAAGATATAAGACTCCTACCAGTCTATTAAAACCTCCGTGTACTACAGCTAATCCACCTGGATAGTCTGAGAGCTGTAATAAAAAAAAAGAACAATAAATAATTATGTTACTGGAGACTGATATTAGAGATGAAAAATACTACCTTTATAACTCTGAGTAAAAATAAATGTCATTCCATGCATATGGATATTGTGTGTACGGGGATAGTTCTGACCTCACTACTCCCGTGGAAAGAAGTAATTAGGTGTTCAGAGGCTTAATTTGTGCAAACTCTAAACCCTTAAAAAATTAATTCACAAACAATTTTAAATCAAAATAGATTTATATTTACAATCACTCAACAGAATATAGAAATAATGAAAAGGCAATTCAAAACTCAAGAATATTTAGACTATGAAAAAATACCTTACAAAAGAAATATAACCACCTGAGTCTGATGTGTCAAGTATCCATATGTATTACACCAACCCGAGTCTGGTATGTCAAGTATCCATATTCATTACAGCAACCAAAGTCTGATATGTCAAGTATCCATTGGTATTACAACAACCTAAGTCAGATGTCAAGTATCCATTGGTACTTCAGCAACCTGTGTCTGATATGACAAGTATCCTCAGATAAAACAGCAACCTGTGTCTGATATGGCAAGTATCCATTGGTATTACACTGAACTTAGTCTGATATGACAAGTATCCATAGGAAATACAGCGACATGAGTTTGATATGTCAAGTATCCTTGGATAAAACAGCAACCTGAGACTGATAATGTCAATTATCCATAAGTAATACAGCTACCTGAGTCTGATATGTCAAATATCCATAGGTGATATAACAACCTGAATCTGATATGTCAAGTATCCATAGGTATTACAGCAATTCAGAACAAGCAATGAATGTCTTCAAGGAACGTGAATACTCAACTCCACAAACACAGAACTGACCTAAACATAAAACCATACAAATGCTTGGATGGATTCATTATAGCTGCCAATAAGGCTTGGCCTGCTCAGCATGGCTGCAGACAGATGTATGGATGGATTCAACATGGGTGCCCATGCCTACCCTGGCTGCAGACAGATGTATGGATGGATTCACCATGGGCGCCCATGCCTACCCTGGCTGCAGACAGAAGCATGGATGGATTCATCATGGCTGCCCACAGGGCTTGGGCTATGACACTTAGACTGCAGACTGATGCATGGATGGATTCATCATGAATGCTTGCAGCATGCCCACATAGGCTGTAGAGAGATGCATGGCTGAATTCATCATGTGTGTTCATGGGGCATCCATGCCAGGCTGCAGAGAGATACATGGATGAATTCATCATGGATGCCCTTGGGTCTTGGACATTCACACCAAGACTGCAAACTAATGTATGGATGGTTTCGTCATAAGCACCCATGAAGTTCTGAGAACACCCAAACAGACTGCAGAGAGTATGTTTGGATGAATTCATCATGGATGCCCATGTGGCTTGAGCATGCCCACATAGGCTGCAGACAGCTGTATGGATGGATTCATCATGGGTGTCCATGGGGCATGGGCATGCCCATCTAGGCTGCAGAGAGATGTGTGGATGAATGTATCATGGATGCCCATGTGGCTTGAGCATACCCACATAGGCCGCAGACAGTTGTATGGATGGATTCATCATGGTGTCCATGGGGCATGAGCATGAACACCCAGGTTATTTTTGTTTTCTTGTAGAGTATCATGCAGCTTGGCATATACCAGCTCCAAGTGTTTCAAGACAACTGAAGATCAAAACGATCATTCTGGGTAATACAGATGTTTTACATTAATGAATGCTCAGCCTTGGTTGGTACAGGCACAGAAAGTTGTCTGCAATAACTTTTCAAGCAGTTTTCAGGGAATTCTTCTAAATGAAATTGAACTTTCTCCCAATGTCACTTTATCAATACATAAATAGTAATAAAGTGGACAAGAAAAACAGTAACTAATCTGAGTTCCACTATGCATGCAATACTGCTCCACCTATAACTGTGTCATTTGATCCACAATTTTATCCCATTTATTTATTCACTATTTTGGGAAAATATGGCCTAGAACTATAAATAGGTCTTCTATCTCCAAATACAAATGAGCCTGTCAAATTTCATTTGTCTACCTCAAGTCATCTTTGCTTAATTGTATTAACAAGGCTTCTGTCAAAAAAGTCTAAATGTAAAAAGTTCAAAAATGTCTTTAAAAAACTGTATCTGGCTGTAACGAACTGAAATTCTACTCAGGTAATTTATATCTGAATACAAATATGGCTAACAAATTTAATTTATCTAACTCAAGTGGTTTTTGTTTAACTATGCTGTAAAATTGCTATAATGCCCTAAAAATCTAATCACACCATCAGTTCTATTCATGACCATAATAAAGTGAAAACTGTCACGACTCCAAGCCCAATGCTTTCTTTGTTATTGCACTAACATTCGATTTAGTACAGATGGACTTGAACAGCAGGAAAACATTTGCCTCCTTCTTTTAAGGCAATGGGGAGCATGGACCAGATTATAAAAACTGAGAACCAGAAGACAAATGCAAAAAGTTCTGGAAGCAGGTAAAGCATCACCATAACTGACCACTCTGATAAAGAGATATTCCATCTAACAAGTAGCATAGGTTTTTAAACATTCCTGGTTATTGACATAGAACTTTAAAGAATATTGTGAAAATGTCATGAAAACTGTATCTGAAATGTTAAAATTATAAAGATTTGAAAATGTTCAGATGTTCAGGTTTTAAGTCTCTATTGCAACAGGCTGGAGTTCAGTTGAACTGCTTGACCAACCCATATATGGCACCCAAAAGTGATTAGATAAACATTCAAACCCAGCTGGGTGATTAGATTTATCAGCAAGCCACAGGAATTTCTTTAATGTAAAAACTGATTAGCTGCTGTTCTACTTAGATATAAGTCTGTATATAAATCTGTATAGAGAACAGGCTGACCCTAGTAAGTCCTTCCAAGTCCTTGTAGTCATAGGAACACAATCGTCTGCCTGTCGAGGAATCTAGCTGATCCATTGAGCTGGCATTAAGTTCTAAAGTCACTGGGACCTTGTTGTCTGACCAGTGATGTTTGTAGGCATTGAATCTCTGCAATAATAAAATACACTTGACTGAAACTGTAAAAGAAATCTCAAATGGAACCCTGAACAGTGCAAACAAAATGATTTGTGCAACATGAAGTAACTGGAGAATGCAAATCTAAAACACAAAATGCAGAACAGTCAATTAGCAACAAAAATGAAATGTTAATGCATCTAATCTTTGTGAAAATCTATTTATCTGTATTTTTATACAGTAATGCAAATTGATTAAAATTCATGGAATACCGATTTTCGTGATCTTTATAGGTAATTAAAATGACAACAAAAAATAGGAACCAAGATGATATTCAAAGTAAGCCCTCACACAAAGCCATAAGTGATACTAATAAATGCAAAATTACAAGTAGTTTATCCCTTCTTTACTTCCCTAATCTGATATTAAATAACAATTTATAATAATTACTTAATACTCGCTAAAACTATGTAATACAGTGAAATTAGAAATATCTGAGAAACGAGACTGCACTAAAGGTTGAGACAATTGTCAGAGTTTACACAGAATGTCAAGTACACTTATTCTTGAATAATGTTAGTTACTATTTATCCATGAAAATAATAATGACGTATCTATCACTGAAGTATTGCATTATCAAAAAATAGAGTTTCTGCATTGCAGTTTCACACAAAAATGTCCATATATTTGTTTTTTTTAAATATCCTTGTTTTCTTGTCATTCAACAATAACAATAGAATGGATCCACATTCACATGCAAAGATCAGTGAATGCACAAACAATGCTTTTGCTGGAACACGTGTGATGTATGTAAAAATCTGTTGGAGTAATGTTTTTTTTTAATAGTTCTTTCAAAGATTGGCTATCTTCAAAATTAAGGTAACAAGATTAGAAAAGTGCATTCAACCATTACCCTACCCCATTTCTCACTGCTGATGTCTATCCCTTTTGTAATTTCTCAGAGGTTCCTCTGTAATGCATGCACTTGCTTTTGCTGCAGTGTGTTTTTTGAAACCCAATATGTGCAAGTTATTGAGAGAGAGGTATATTTTGAAACTGAAGGATTTTTCAAAGCAGCCCTATGAATTTGAGGACTTTTCAAGGATGTCCAAAACCTGCTAAATGTCAAGAGACTTATGTTTTGATAGTGGACTTTACAGACATGATTTTGGTCTTCCATTAAAAAAATCTGAAAACATTTTAAGGAGGGTTTGGGGGTCCTTCCCCAATGGGGTCTTGAGTGGCAGCACCCCTGATCCGAGTTTCCAGGGGGCCAAAGCCCACCCCCCACCAAAAACACATTTTACACTCTTAAAAAAATGCTCCTGGTGCAACTTATGATCATAAAATAATCATTTAAAAAACTAATAAACTTACCAGAAATGTTTAGCTTTACATCAATAATCTCACAATATTTATAGTCATATGAATTTGTTCTCCAATACCATTGATGCTGAATTGATTTCATATGCATGTCACATTGTAATTAAGTCACAATAATTTGTCAATTTTTGCAGCAAATATATTATACTTCTCTCTTTTCATAACAAATCTGTAAAATAAACACCCAAGTACATCAACTATACACATTAAAGCCTGGGATAAAATTGAGACTGTAATGGACTTACCTTTGATATCTTATTGCCTTCTGCAAACTGATTATGGAATCTCTGCAAAGAAACAAATATAGATTTTTATATACATTTTGAGGCACTAAATGTATAATAGATATGTTGTCAAAAAAGACACAAATCTATGGAACTTTGCTTCTTTTTCAGAGATTTCAGTTAATAATCAAAGTATAACTGCTCAAATAACTTTAGTTTATAGTAGTTAAACCTGAATTATGTAAGACCAATGATGAAAACTGACAGCCAATTATTGGCCACTTACCCCAATTATTGATTGGTTAACTTGCCAAGTTGCAATGCACTCATGAAACAGATACAATGTCAGTCTTAGATGAAGGCATCTTCTATTTAATTACACTACAGCTAAAACTGTCATAGCTAAATGCATGAAAATAAAGATATTTAAACATGCATATTATGTTCACCGTGTATGCTTTTTTTGTTTGTTTGAGAGAATGAAACAAAATTACAATTATACAGGGTAGTGAATCCTGCACATGAATAAACCAAAAATGAGTACAGAAAACTCAACTGTCTCTGCCAATAAGGTATAACTGAATGGCAAACTTGCAACAGACACATAAACTCAATTAAATTTGGATTTAAGAAATGATAAATAACTGAACTTAACATGTGTATTCTTAAGGCCCATCTCAAATCTGATTCAGTTTCACGGTAACCATTCGAAGGTCAACAAGTGGATGCACACTTCATGATGAAAGTTAAACTTTTAAGTCAACTTGTGGCCATAACCATGTGAATTTGAGGTCCTAAATAATTGTATCTGAAAACATAACTGTAAAATTTGCAAGGAAAAAATGAAAATTAAAACTATCTAGGTCTTCTCGTAAGAGACATATCCACTAAGTCCTTCAATAATTATCAGGAAGAACCAAAGTATACCACGCAAGGAGAAATCACTTAGTGAATCTGGGGCTACAATGCTGTCAAATTAGTACAGGAAAAGATAAAAACTGACTGTGAGCTCATACCCAAATTGGCTTCAATCAATAAAATCCAACTTACTGTGTGGAAATAAAATCTGTGATGTATGGATAGATGGGATTTGACAGCTGGACACTTGAAAGACTCTAGTCCCCTTGAAAGAATCTGTCTCGAAACAAAATATCAAGTTAAGATCTGCAACATTTTAAACACGATTGTTATGCAGAACTAAATCTTGGGTGCAGCTTATTTCATTTACCATACTGCTGGGATTTGTTACTGGTCAAGAAGTCTAATATGGATGCAGCCATGGAGTTCTGTCACTGTTGACTTCTATTGGTTTCATTGCCCCCTCCTCCTTGCCTACAGTCTACAAATTAGGAGTGCAGCACATACAAGATTAACATTAAAAAGTCCATACCAAAGCCTCTGTAAGTAGATCTGCCCTGTGGTCAGTGGAGAATTTCATCTGGTCAGTTTTTTTTGGTCCTTTCTTCATTGTTATCAGGAACTCATTGTTGGCTGGGGCTTTGATGTTTGGGACAATGCTGATGAATTCACTGTATGGCCACTGCAAAGACATAAATCACTAATAAAAACATATTTAAGAGCGTGAATTTTGCAAACGCTGCAAGGAAACTGTATTTGTCCAAATATGATTCAATTGAACAACTATCATAATATGATGTAACATCATACATACTACAGCTGGATACCACAACAAATGTTGTACCACTGTATTTCTAAATGTAATGCAATATGTACCAAAGCATACTGCAATGATATTAGGGATCAACAATTCAATATTCTGGATCAGGGGTCTCAAACGTTTTTGTTTAACTTTCAATATACCTTGCTCTAACTTAAAGAATGATAAAAAAATGAAATGATTTGGAAACATGTTTTGAAATTATCTTGAGATGAAAGGATAGAAAATATTTCAGCTCAAAAAGAAAACCACAGCCACCCCCACTTGCAAAAGAAAAATTCCCATAATCTTATAGTAAATGAATTTGCTATGTGTATGTTAATTGTTGCATATGTTGCAATTTAAAAGTAAAAAGCTGTAACTGTATATATATATATATATATATATATATATATATATATATATATATATATATATATATATATATATATATATCATTGCTGTGTACGTTGCATTCTAAAAGTAAAAAGCTGTAACTAAGGTGAGCTGATCAATCTTACAATATAGTTGATACTGTAAAACATATTGTGCTGGCATTGGAGATCTCACTTTTCTATCAAATGAAATAGCAAGTAGGGAAACTTTGAGTGGGATACCAACACCAAGGCAAAATATTTATCAGAGTGGGCCAGTCTATATAAAACACACTCAACAAACAAGACAAAATATTTAACAGGCTTCAGAAATTACACAAATGTCAGACAGAATACAAGTGGAGTCCTGAAAAAAATTGCTGGTTGATTCACAGTTTCACAAAGGAATATACATACTCAACACAATCACAAATGCTAAGTAAATAACTAAAACATGGTATGGGCTTCGGTGTGTTTTGTTTTTTAAAATCCCAAACTGTTCAAAAGCTGAATTTAGCCCAAATGTTTCACAACATTCCACCATGCTGGCATACTTGACATGTGTCAAATATGTCATGAAAGGATCATAAATGTAATTATATTTGTAATATTCACCATTCATTTGTGACAGATACAACCATTGAGCAAAACATCATTTGAAAAAAAACTATCTTGAGATTAATAACTAAAAAATCACTGTTAATGTCATTAAAGTAGCAACAAGATTTCTTGGGAATTTCCATACATTCTTTACTAATGGACACTACCAATGTACCAGTAGAGTGAAAAAGTACCATGGTATGTACCTACAGAAGAAAAAAAACCGACATAAACTGGTAACACCGTGTACCTCTAATATATACAAAGAACTTACAAAACACTCTATAACCATAATGTCCATCATTACAACACAATTCTGTTATAGAGTGAGTACAGTCATGAATTTGAAGCAATGTTAGTCTGATCATTAGAATGTTGGAATCATGCCAATTTGGGACACAAGGCCAGCTAATGTCAGCTGTATCCTTGAGAAAAGCAAGCACTTACCTCCCATTTTCTCAGCACAATACCAGAGCAGAAAAAATTGGATAGCCCAATGCCTGTGGCACTTTTAAATATAGATCAGACTGTATTTTAAATGAGTTGCCTGCCTGTCCATAAAAGAAGTGTTATATAATTTGCCTGAAAGAAACTTTGAACCTGTCAAAAATGCAGCCTGTTTAAGTTGTTGAAAGACATATGTAGGTCTCTCCACATCATGAAGATTGGTTGTATCTAAGCTATAACCTTTATGTGAACAAAGTGAAGAATGTGACCTAAGAATGGGTAACAGATTTATGTTCTCCATATTTCACTGGTTACTTATAATTAGTGCTCACATGTACAGCATGAACAGTAATAAGCCCTCACTTGCACAGCATGAACAGTATAAGCCCTCACTTGTACAGCATGAACAGTAATAAGCCCTCACTTGCAAATGCTCTCTTGTACAGCATGAACAGTACTAAGCCCTCACTTGCAAATGCTCACTTGTACAGCATGAAGAGTAATAAGCCTTCACTTGCAAATGCTCACTTGTACATCATGAACAGTAATAAGCCTTCACTTGCAAATGCTCACTTGTACAGCATGAACAGTAATAAGCCCTCACATGCAAATGCTCACTTGTACAGCATGAACAGTAATAAGCCCTCACATGCAAATGCTCACTTGTACAGCATGAACAGTAATAGGCCTTCACTTGCAAATGCTCACTTGTACAGCATGAACAGTAATAAGCCCTCACTTGCAAATGCTCACTTGTACAGCATTAACAGTAATAAGCCCTCACTTGCGAATGCTCACTTGTACAGCATGAACAGTAATAAGCCCTCACATGCAAATGCTCACTTGTACAGCATGAACAGTAATAAGCCCTCACATGCAAATGCTCACTTGTACAGCATTAACAGTAATAAGTCCTCACATGCAAATGCTCACTTGTACAGCATGAACAGTAATAAGCCCTCACATGCAAATGCTCACTTGTACAGCATGAACAGTAATAAGCCTTCACTTGCAAATGCTCACTTGTACAGCATGAACAGTAATAAGCCCTCACCTGCAAATGCTCACTTGTACAGCATGAACAGTAATAAGCCCTCACTTGCAAATGCTCACTTGTACAGCATTAACAGTAATAAGCCCTCACTTGCAAATGCTCACTTGTACAACATGAACAGTAATAAGCCCTCACTTGCAAATGTGGACTTATTAATAGAGATGCATGATAATACAGGCATAATGGTTTACTGAGGTCTACCACAGGACGTTTTCACTGTACCAGTACTTCAGTTGTTGCTGTCAGTAAGAAATTCCAGAGTAATCTTATTATGATTAAAATCATTGTTTCATTTTTTATGACAAAATAATAACAAAAATTATTTTTGTTTTGAAACTATTTGTCACAAGTTAATTTTGAATATATTACATATCATACTTGTGATCCGTTATTCACATATCTGACACGTCATTCACACCATGGACAAATGGGATTAGCCAACATGGTGGACAAGTGGGATGAGCCAACAAGGTAGACAAATGGGATGAGCCAATGTGGTGGACAAATGGGATAAGCCAATATGATGGACATGTGGGATCAGCCAATAAGGGGGACAAATGGGATGAGCCAATGTGGTGGGCAAATGGGATGTTGTGAAAGTTATGTAGCCAAATACAATGTTTGGAAAACATTTGGATTAAAACAAACAAAACACACAAAAAAAACCATGTCATTTCTTAGTTATTTATAGCATATGTTAATGTGTTAAGAACACGTATTCCAACGTAAGATCGTGAATCCTCACAAAGTTTTCAGGACAGCAATTGTTTTCTGTTTTAATTTTTCATAATTTGTCATGTCCACTAGTTTGTTTTCTTGCTTGTTGAGCAAGTGGGTTTATCTTTACTGGCCCTCTGTGATAAAAATCTTGCCCAGGCATTGGCATCCAGCAAAATGTTTCCCTGTCTATTACATTAACACACTGGCTAGTAAATTGTAGACTTCATTGTCAAAACTTTTTATTTTTATCAAAAAGCCCTCTATTGTCAGTGCAATGTCTTTCACAGGGTGTCCACTATAGTTGTTATGACTTTGAGTCTTAAACTATGTAACAGAAAGAAACAAAAGCAATTAGTAAAGTCAACAAATTAAACCTCTCCTTCGATAATTTGTGCATATTGGGGACCAAAAACATAGGCCACACTATAAGTGAGGGAAAAAGTTACGGAGGGACCTCCCAAAAATCTGCTAGACAGCCCGCAGCATTTGGGGATGGGGGGAACTGGGCTGTTTAATGACTGAATTCATGTTTTATAATCACGTCAAGAATAACTGTCAATAAAGCTCTTCTTTTATAAAGTTGTTCGTTATTCTGTATAAGTTACATTTATTTTCAAAATGTCCACCATCTGAAAGATCGATAACATGATTACAAATGGTGTCAACAACCAACACAGTATGCAAACACATTCATGTTTTATGTCACAGCTTTTTGTTTTGTTTTGCAAAACAAGGAATCTACCAAGCAGGCAACCAGACTACCAAACAAGATTTCTTTTCATAAAAAAATGCAACTTTTTGTGAGACAATCATCTATGTTAAACTCAATTTCTGAATTGTTCAATTAGTAAAATACTGATGCCATGATTTCATTGCAAGTAGCAGTGAAACTTATCATCATTGATGATATCTCTATGTGCAAATTCAGGAATTCTCAGAAACTCGTTTCCACCACAAATGTCCATATCTGTGAAACAAAGCTCTTTATTTTACGAAGTACTCATTTTATTTGGTTGCCTTGCTATCTTTAATCAGTTATGATTGAGGAGATTGAATAAAGGTAGTTTAATTAAATTACATACACAATAACATCTAAAACATTATTTGATTGATCAAATGAAATGACTTCACCCACATATCACCACATGTACACCTGGTGGTTTTTCTGCCACTGAGTTCAGTCATTGTAAATATCAGCACAGCTAAAATGATCAATCAACCAGCTCCTTTTCCCACTCAGCAGCTGGTTGAAGCAGGATTAGTAAGTATTTGAATTTGCCCATAAGCCAGTGCATCATGTTTAACGCTACGTGCCTTAAAGTAATAGTATGACAAAGCAGATTCCTACAAATGGTTCAGGACACAATTTTTAAAAATGGGGAGGTAACTCTAAAAGTTTTATGAAGAGATCTCATATGATTCAGGGTATATTAGTTGGACAAGGGTGTAAAAGATAGATGCATTATATTATTTATAATAAAACTGGGTACTGTTAATACTTGCTTAAAAATTGAGCCCAAGTGCAAACAACATAAATCCTAATGTACCTGCAGATCTGGATCCAAGTTGTTTGTTTCATGACTACTCTGAACAAACAGTATGGGCCCAGATCTGCTAACAAATAAGGGAAATCTGGTTTCATGCAGTTTGCAGCTGGACTCAACTTGTAAGCAAGTATAAATGATAAAACTCTTAAAATGCCTATCACAAGCTTACTCTGATCTACCCCCTAAAAAATCTTGTTTCAGTGGTATAAAAAATGTTCACTGCCTGACAGATATAGCATAATTGGGGTGGGGTGGAGAATGCATTCATGTATACTTCAAATACTTAACATATAACGTAGGATGCAAAAATATGATAAAATTTGTGTGGTCATGTGACTCATCCAAAACAATGTATATTAAGAGATAATGTATAGAAGAATCAATAAACAAAATCAAAATTGTAATGAACATTTTGACACAAGAAGACTTTCTGAAGACAGTATTTTCTGATCAAGTCGTCTGAGAAGGAAAAGTTAAATATACACAATTAAATATCATTGTAAATTACTGATCAAGTAGTATAGAAGAGAATTCGTAGAAAATAATCCAGACAACAAACATACAAGCAAATGAAGAACTTCCGCATAAAATGACTGGCTTGTATGACAATTCCCTTTCCTGTATTGTTCTTTACAAAGGACAATAAAAAGGTAATATCTCACTTTTCAGTTGTTTTATCTTTTCTTTAAGTTCTTTATATAGTTTCTACATTTTTTTAATGAAAACCAATGCACTGGTAATACAAGTTCTGGTGCACATGATTTCCATAATACATCAAACCATACCTAACATACACATAACAAACCATACCTAACATACACGTTACAAACCATACCTAACATACATGTTACAAACCATACCTAACATACACATTACAAACCATACCTAACATACACATTACAAACCAAACCTAACATGCACATTACAAACTATACCTAGCATACACATTACAAACCATACATAGCATACACATTAGGAACTAACTTGGTCACAAGATATCAGATATTCAGCATAGGTTCAGTGCTATTTTCTGGAAAGTCTTTAATGATGCTTTCACTTGAATGAAAGTAACATTATTCACTATTAACTAATATCAAGGAACACAAACAAAAAAAAAAAGACATTTAGCAAAAATTACTTCATTTCAAAAAGTGTTTCAACATTCTACTGCATAATGATATCACTGTAGCAAATTTTCAACAGCTAACAGCTTAGGACCAAATAGACATTATATGAAGCATTTTAGTGAAAACCCCATGTTTATATAACCAAAGATTCAAAAGGATAACAGGATTTTCAAGATGGCCACAGTGGTGGCTATACTAGATGTCCAAGCAGTACCATTTTGATTTAGGATCAATTGGACCATGGGATAAATGTGTGTATATGGTTCCATGGCAAATTCCAAGTCGTTTAGGAGAAACAAAGACAACAAATTTGAGCTAATGGATGGACAACAGACAAATGACCATTCCATAAGCTCTTAAAAGCACTTTCTAAATATTAAATTTGGGTTCCTACACTTCTGAGTCTAAAACTGTCAGGTGTTTTTCATGATTTTTCCTGGATGAAATTTATTTTTTCACCACCTACGGTCTTACTTAATAACTGAATAAAATTAAAATTAAAATTACTTTAGCTTAGAAAACGTGCATTTTTTAAAACCAGAAGCTGCTTCTATTTCAAGACTCTCCCATAACATTTGAATTAGACATGATTATGAACTAAACCAAAGGATGAATCACTATAAACAAAAGTTAATACAGGAGAACCTGTCTTGACATAACACCTTCTGCCAAAAAATTGTGGTCTCTCATAACACATTATACCACTATGCAATTAATAAATCTGAACACTGAAAATCAGGTCTCTCAGGACAAGTGGGCTTGCATCGCATATGTCTCTCAAGAAAGATTTTTCACTGTATCAAGCTCACAGGTATAAATGCTCATTTTGGAAATGCCTTTTAACACATTAACCCCTAGCGACGACTTAACGGGGCAGGAGTTAGTAGCCTACTGCCGATCTCTGTAGCGTCATGGTCATGCATGATACACTAAAGTGGGTGGTATTATAGAAAGGTGGACAGATGTACCTCTACAATGATACCAAATAATCTGGAATATCTAGTTGCACTATAAAACACAGATATAAAAAACCTTAAAATTCGCTCATGGTCGGAATTCGATTTTGTGTCTGGATTTTAGACTTTTTGGTCTCAGATGTAAGGCAAACTGGTATGAACTGCAGACAGACAGATGAGCCTTTGCAAAAAGTAGGATAAGATGGGCATTTGGAATAAAGAGTGGTTTCCATACAAAAATAATGGCTTCATTTAGCAAAAAAAAAGAAAAGAAAAAGAACTCCAACTTCTACCCTTCTGCTCATGCATGAGTCAAATAGCCAATGAAATACGATGTTTCTAACACAACTGGGCAGTATGTTATTGAAAGATCACGGGATTTGGTGTTTTCGGATCTATTCAGAAATAGTTTTTAAAATGTGTTTCCTTCTTGACTTTCAGGCGAAAATGACAAAAAGCTCATGGGGTTAATGTGTTAAACAGTGCATTTTGATGACGTCACCAAATTTGAATATTCCTTGCGTATTTAATCACTTGTGCATCGACATTGCACATAAATTACAAATGTAGCAATTCCTTGACGATTTGTAAAACAAAATATAAAAATCCTTGTTAACACATTAACCCCTAGTAATGACTTAATGGGGCAGGAGGTAGTAGCCTACTGCCGAGCTATGTAGAGTCATGGTCATGCATGATACACTAGTCTAAAGTGGATGGTATTATAGAAAGGTAGACAGATGTAGCTCTACAATGACACCTAATAATCTGGAATATCTAGTTGCACTACAAAATATAGATAAACAAAACTCATTTTTGGACCCAACTTTTTTCTACCCAAAATTTGTTCGTGGCTGGAATCCAATTTTGTGTTCGGATTTTAGACTTTTTGGTCTCAGATGTAAGGCAAACCGGTATGAACTGCAAACAGATAGATGAGCCTTTGCAAAAAGTAGGATAAGATGGGCATTTGGAATAAAGAGTGGTTTCCATACAAAAATAATGGCTCCGTTTAGCAAAAAAAAAGAAAAAAAGAAAAAGAACTCCAACTTTTACCTTTCTGCTCATGCACGAGTCAAATAGCCAATGAAAAACGAAGTTTCTAACACAACTAGGAAGTATGTTTTTGAAAGATCACCAAGGATTTGGTGTTTTCGGATCTATTCAGAAATAGCTTTCAAAATGTGTTTCCTACTCAATTTTCAGGCGATATGACAAAAAGTTCAAGGGGTTAATGTGTTAAATGGGGAAGACAGAGAGAGAGAGAAAACAATTAGAAGCACTGACCTGGTTAGTGACCTCCAGTGTCTGTGGATTATAAGTTGTGATGCCATGTGTGCCAACAGAAAATATCCGCTTGTACCTGAAAATGAAGGGAGCAACCACATATAAACATTAAAAACTATACACCAAATATCAAAGCCTAACAAAGAGGATTTCCAAACCTAACCAATAATTTATATTAGCCTGCACCAGGTTGAGGCAAACATTTTCAAGCAGTTGGCACAATTTTTTTGATGCTACAAATACTCTCCTTAGAGGGCCTCAAGGGGGAATAGTCCTTGACTAATGAGTCACCCTCTGTAAATAAAGTACTACAAACAAGAGCCCAACATGGGGGCCAATACTCTATTAACTGATAGGAATTTCCTGTAATTCAAGACAATACCATTTCTCCCTTTTAACTGCTGAATGTTCAAACCATCTCTGATATTCTTCAAATAGCAATATTTTCCGATTAACTATTATGGTGGACATATCTGATATCAGATGATCTTGATTTAAGACCAACAAGACATCATAAGAACCCCTGCAGTGGAAACTCTATGCTGATATAACTTTCCATTTTGAAGAAGTAATAATAACATGATTTTCATTTACAACCAAGTAGACATCATAAGGCATTGTTTATTGAAAACTCCATATTAATATGACAATATATTTAGATGGAGTAGCAATAAAAAGACTTTCAAAATGGCTGATGTTGTAGCTGTATTCAATATCAGATCAGCACCATTTTAATTCATTTTTCCTTTTTCTTTTGGGGCACCAGACAGATGCCCCCTCCCCACTATTTTAATTCAGGCACAACTAAACATCATAAGAAGTCTGCAGGCAAGGTGTCAATTACATTGAAAACCCCATGTGAGTATGACTTTTCGTTCGGAAGGACTTGCAATAATACTAGTTTCAAGATGGCTGCTTTGGGGACCATAATGAATGTCTGATCAGCACCATTTTTATTTAGGACTAACCAGACATTATAAGAAGTCTTTTAGTGAAAACCAGATGTCAATATACTATCCATTCAGGAGGAATAGTCAGTGTATCCCCTAGGGGTGCAAGACGGGGGGGGTCAAAATTCCCCTTGGTGTCAAAAATGAGAGTGATACTGAGTAAAAAAACAAACTTTGATATAAAAACTGGGGGGTGAAATAAAAAATATGGGGGGTCTCTGAAGCACAAATGAGGGTAAAGGGAAACGCTGGAATAGCAAAAATAAGATCTTCAAGGTAATCATTGTGGACAAACCACACCATGGGATGAACATGTGTGGAATGTTTCATGGCAATCCTCCATTTAGCTTAGGTGCATCAACAATAAACTTGTGCTTTCGGATGGATTGACAACAGATCATCCCATAAAATCTCCTGGTCTATGACCAGTAAAGGTATAAAGCATAACATTGTATGATAGACAGGGATGGGGTCAAGTATGATTATAATCGTAATCAATTACAGTGTAAGCTGTAGTCATAATCATTGATTTTAGAAGCCCTATAATTGTAATCGTCCTTCATTGGCATTGCAGTCATATCGTGTAACCATGATTACAAATCATTACAACCAAAAAAATCACTAAATTATATTCTTAATGATGGTACGAATAATAATAGTTACCATAAACAAAAGAGTAATTTGGCATGTTAATCTGTATGTAAATAATTTTTCAATAAACACTAATACAGAGTTAACACGTTTTGTTTTTCAGTTATACAGATATCTGCCCAGAACAAAATAAAATAATAAACGAGCAAATACAAAGCGATCATAATCATCCCCTTGAATCATAATTTCCAAATACAAATTGAAATCATAATCGTAATCATCAGAGCCAAACAACCTGTAATCATAATCCTATTGTAATCAAGCACCTGTATTTGACCCCTCGCCTGATGACAGAACTTAAGTCTGACTGGCAGTCATTTTAATGCAGACTCAATACTGTCTGTATTTGTCTAGATCATCACATTTTTCTGGATCTGTATACAGAGCTCAAACTAGGGTCAGAAAAATGGGCAAAATGTCTTCTCTCTTAAGATGAAAATACGATAAGCATGGGTATATGATCATGAAATTTTATTGTCATACATTTTTTCCAAAAAAATGATGTGTGAAATTTCAAAGCAGATTTGTCACTTTTCTAATTATTAAATGTATTAGAAAATGTGTCATTTGCTGTTCCAGATTTGGTGATACTTTAGTATTACAATTATCCTTCCACGATTAACAGGTTTCCTTTGAAACTAATTATTCATAGAACCTCATTTTCTTCTTCAGAATACATGTACTATACATTCAAATTTCATCAAATAACAGTATTTTATTTCACTCAACTTTAAAATAAATTTTTATTAGCAACTGACAACAAGCTGACATAATGCCTCAAAAATATGTGTGAATGTGTGTTTTGTTGTGTGTGTGTGTGTGTGTTGCTGCTGTGCATGTGTGTGATTTGGATTCTTAACATAGCTCTGCTCTAACAATGTTAGTTGCATCACTATCATGTCTACAGTCTGGCAGTTTATAGTGATGTCTAGCACTGGGGTGTCATGCCACAGACATGTAGCATTATGCCCCACCCAGTCACATTGTCCTGACACCAAGCTGGCTAGTCCTAACAATAACCTCTTTATGCTGAGAGCCAAGTGAGGCAGCTGCAAGTACCATTTTTGTAAGTCTTTGGTATGAACGGCCGGGGTTCAAACCCAAGTCCTCCCAGATCCAATGCAAACACTCTAACCCAGGGGCCTAAGACTCAAACCACTTGAGGGCCACATGAAGGTATTTTCAATGGCCCAAGGGCTGTACCATCTCTGTTATTTCTCATGACACCTTGTATCACCAATCATTTTGCAGGCCACATGTTTGAGACCCTGCTCTAACCACTTTGGCCACCAAGGTAGTTACAAAAATATGTAATATCTCATTAACAGCCAGTTTCATGAAGTCAGATGGTATATCATATTTTATCAGGTCCCCAGATAAGTCATGGGTGATGATAATAAAAGCGAACTGTTGATGCAAGTATCTTTTCTTCTTAATTCAAACCTAGGGTTCACATATTTTGCGCTGAAGTTATTGAGTGGTAACAAACAAAGCACACCTCATGTGAGAGAGTTACACTTCTGCCATACAGACCCTGGAGCAAGAAAGAAACAATGCAGTCACCTTTGAATCACCTTAGCCAGCAACATCTTTATATCGTTTGGCAACAACTTAACTAAACCAACTGACCTTTGAGTTTTACTTCATTATGTTCCTGATATGGTAAAATAAACAAAACAAAAGCTACCTGAAACAATGATTCTTGAGAACTCCTAAGATCCATGTCCAGTTAGTTGTTTATGCTTGTCAAAACCTTAATCTACCAGACATGTCCAGTTGTTTATAGTAGATGCTTGTCAAAACCTTAATCTACCAGACATGTCCAGTTGTTTATAGTAGATGCTTGTCAAAACCTTAATCTACCAGACATGTCCAGTTGTTTATAGTAGATGCTTGTCAAAACCTTAATCCACCAGACATGTTCAGCAAATAATGAGACTAAGGATCTCTCTAATATACGTTATCTGACCGGTCAACAGCAACTACCCAAAACTGGCCATTGTACACAAACGACTACTGAACACAGACAAGACCATGTCATACCTGTCAACTTGTATGGTTTACTTGTAATTTGTACATTTTTGTCAGTGTACGGTGGTACAATCGTTTTGTGTTTTTTCTTATAAAAATTCACGTTTTGTTAATTTAATTTGTACAATTTATATTGTTAACCCTGGGAGTCTGGACACAATATTTGTTAAAAATTGAGCAAGATCAAGAATCTTTTTAAGCTATGTGCAATCAATGTGGGGATAACTCTAATATGCTTTGGAAAGCGATGGAAGCTGGGAATGCCAAAATTGGGTTAAGTGAAAGTTTCTTTCATTAACGAAGCAAATATAAATATATTAATATTGAATCAAGTGTTTAGACAGCTTCGTTTCATTCAGATTCTTATGATCCTTTTAACCGATTTTGGTATTCCCAACATCCATCGCATTCCAGCCAACGGAACTTAAAAACATGTCCATTTGCTTGTGTGAGAATTTGAATTTATTAGGAAAAAGACATCAGTGTAAGTAAAGTCTGACTAAAACGTTACAACTTTAATTTGTAGCAAAAAGCCAATATGGAATGCCAAGTGTCTAAGCGATTCCTGAAAATTTGACTTATCATTCCAAAGTTAATCGACTCGGAACACGCTACACAGCGCCATCACTGGGCAATTAGACTCCGATGCCCAAAAAATTTAATATCAGGTCGAGGTATTTTATTGTAGGACTAAGGGTTTATGGGGGAAAAATATACATATGTAATAATGAGACCATGATAAATCCAAAGAAATTAATATTATACCTTGAAAATTCTTTTTTTTTAAATACCTTGCACATCTTTTTTTATACTAGTAGTGACACTTTCATTTTTGAACTGCTCAACACCTGGATCATGAAGATGAGTTTGAGGATTATTGCATGCTGCCTGATGAATGTGAGCATGTATTAACAGATGATCACCAGAAAATGAGCTTTTGTAGCTACTAGCTGGATATTATCAGACAGACAATTAGTACTGGTGGCACCCGCTTTCCAAATAATCTGAAATTAGTTAGACAGCAACTACTGACCTTGACACACAACAATGCAGACCATGAGAGATCTTTTACTATGATGAAAAAAAAGTACATACAGATTGTAGGAAGTCCCTGAATGTAGACAAGCTATCATCATTTTTACAGTGTAAAATAAACACTGACACCTGCTACATAAACTTTAAAACCCCTGATTACATTTTGAAAAGTGCAAAGAGTGCAATAGTTGCATATAATAATGTGTGTGTGTGTGTGTGTGTGTGTTACAACACTCTAAAAATCAAAAGAATAAAATGAAATAAAGTTTCAGAGATGTAACTATGTAAATGTGTGTAACATTAGTTCATTTATGACATTTGTTGTTTCAAAACTGTTGTTCTTATAAATTGCACAAATACATTTTTTCATTTAAGTTTTTTTTTGGTCTTTGTAAAGTTTTCATGGGTCTAGCATACACATTTTCATCTGAACTGGTTGACAGGTATGCCATCTTCTAAAATTTGTTTTTGGACAAATGTCATGTACCAAATATTGTTATTATCATTATTATTATTGTCATCATCATCATCATCATCATCATCATCATCATCATCATCATCATTATATTAACAATATTGTTTTATCTGCACTATTTAACAAACTCATAAAATATATATATGTTGTATAGTCCCCCAAATTTATGATCCACACAAGATCATTGTATTCTGTTAACTATAATGCATGCTATAAATTAAATCATTACTGACTATAAATTATCACCAATCCTTAGTTTACTTTTTGTGTGCATAATGACAAAAGGAAACATTACTGTAATTTCAAGGGGCCCCGAGTGGCAGAGTGGTCTAAAGCGCTCTCCGTTACAGATCACTGCCGTCTGACCTCTGTCTGAGTGGGTTCGAGTCTCGGATTCGGCTAATGCGGGTATGTGAGAAAGCTTGCCAGTAGGTGGGTCGGTGGTTCTTTCCTGGGTTTTCCTGGGTTCTTCCTCCACCATTAATACTGGCCGCCATGTATAGCCTATCGTGTGCTGAAAAATGGCATTAAACCCTACAACAACAATGGTAATTTCACTACTGACATGAAAAAAGTCTGCCACTTTCATAGGCCAACTCATTTTAAATTTCACTCTTGAAAAATAATATCTGGATAAAAGAGTTGTTCAACTCATTGAGATAGTCAGCTTATATGAGAAGCATGTGATAAAATGGAAATCCAAAGAAGCCATATATGGCCATTCTCTGTGACCTGTGAACTGAAACTTTTCAGACAAGTTTTAATTAGTAAATGACCTTGACCCTTATAAAAATGGATGTGACTTGTATATCTTGACTCAAAGACAAATGCTTTCTTCAGAGATTATTTTCATTCACCGGCACATAAATGAAGATATCAAACTATATATGTCAAACTGCCACATGTATGCTATGATAGCACCACTACTTTTTCCACCATACAGCAAACCATTGTTCAACCATCTACCCTAAAAAAACTGTCCTGCTTTTGAAACTGAAATGTTGACACCCTTGATTTAAACTGTCAAGGTGAACGGAATTATGACTAGTCAAGAAATGTCAGCACAATGATTCTAAACAATGCCTTCCTCAGGATGCAAATATTTTGTTTGCATAGACTGAATGGTCTACATCCAGGCTCTATTAATGTGGCTTAGCTTTTAATATAATGTTGTCTTTTGCAAAATTACTCATTCTTGCCCTCAATATCAAAAGGAGAATCAGTCTTGTGTTCAGTTTTTAATTTGAGTGAAATTATTCATTCAAATTATTATTCATTGGAATTACAAAACACTCAAAAATACTCTTGGACTGTAACAATAATTTGGAATTACAGTGAATTCTGACAAAGACATTAGTGCTTATTCTATTGTGATACATCAAAAGACTGTTAGCACATCAGTACACTATAGGCCATTGGCACATGAATGTATGAGACTAAAGGAACGTTAACATATTCAATATCTGTGGTTTTTTGGAATACACTGGAATTTAATTGGAACTTCATACATTTAGCCTCAATTCAATTTAATTTACAATACTGTAAGGTCTTTATTTTATATTTTCACTGTGATAAAATTTTACACTGGATTAAAAACATAGTGAGCCGCTCGTTATGATCTAGATTGAGTAAACTCATTGCAACAAAATCGCTTACAACACTGCTAATTGATCACAATGGTTTTCTTTTGTTTGATGTGGTTTTGATTTGCCGATGATTTGGTCGCTTAGCCCAATATACAGTCAAGCTGTAACAGGATGTAAATGTATACACGAAGAGGGGTAGAATCAAGTATTCAGTATGCCCGGAGGGCATGATTGGCCAAATAAAGGTAGATATAGTGATTAAAGCAAGAAAATAAGGACTAGTCCGACTTTTTTAAAAAGCACTTGTCCCGGACTAGCAACCTGGACAATTTTACATGCCCGACTTCAAAAATGACTAGTCCGGGACTTCGGGCTATGGGATTTGCTCAGCCCTGAATGGTGTTAAACCCTACAACAACAACCATATTATGTAGATGGGGTTTTCACTCATGTATCATTATCTATATAAGTACTCTGGATCAAGAGAAATATGCTAAGAACAACACTGTAAGAGGGCAAAACTCCAAAGCTATTGTTCTTTTGAGATACCATCTCCAAATCAAAAGGATAATGAAAACGAACTGTATGCAGAACCAGGTGACTTCTCTTCTAATTTTTTTTATTTTAGTCTAAGCCTTTTTTCCTACTAATTTGAGACATATACTATGTGTCTGTTTGTGTCTTATGACAGAGTGTCACCCGGTCCATGAAAAATATGGGACTGGCTTTCAGGAATCAGATACATCTATCCATGTGAAAAAAATGATTAAGTGCCATCTACCTTTCTGGCCATCTACCATATATACTCGTGTATAAGCCAAATAATTTAGGACAAAATAAGGCCTGGAAGAAGTTAGGTTGGCTTATCCACAGGCAAATGTGTAAACTTTACAGTTATTAGGTCTTTCTGTTGACTTCTGTAATGGCTGTAAATCTTCGGACATGAAACAATAATTTTCTTCCATGTCCTAAGACATAGGCATGTAAAAAAGTAACTTTTGGTAACCAGACAATTATGAAACTGTTATAAAGTACAATAATTGATTTTGTTATATTTTGCATGTGCATATTTTCTAATTTCTCCAACACGAAGTTAAATAAAGGTAAATACAGACTTCATAATTCGCAGGCCGAGTGAGTTTACCAGGGAGACCATGAAGAACTATAATGTACAGTACTTACACAGTGCAATGTGTGCATCACTTAAATCCTTACTTATTCCCAAACATAGATGCAGATTTTGCTTTATTCATTGTTTCGACCAAATTGCATTCTTCCAGATAACATTTCAGCTAGCCCTTAATAGCTGTTTAATTTACGCTGAATCACGCGATTTCGAGTTACTCATTTTCAATGATATAAGCAATCCTACAAACTGAGGTAATATTTTTAAAAAGGTACAGATATTTATTTGTACAAGGCACATATAACCATCATAATTTACATGTTCACGAAGAGTGGTAATAATAAAGGTTAAAATTCTCATAGAGATCAACTAAGATCAACATCAATCAATTTTAGTTTTGTGTTTTAGTTGAACAAACATAACTTTACACACAATGGAAAGCTTGATGTTTTGGTGTCTCCTCTGTTAATAGTCAGCAAATTTGTCTTTCATTTTGTGACAGCAGTACAGGCCAGTTAATCATTAAAACCCTGAAACTGGCTTGTGATAGAAGGGAATTTTGACTGGTAACTATACCAGTTTAACACTGGTATATATGACATAAAAATACCAGGTATTCTCTGTGTAAGTTTCTTGCATTTAGCACTCAACAAATGTGAACCTTTAGTCACAGATGTAACCATTTGATTTGCAACCTGAAATTTATCACTCAACAAATGTGAACTTTTAGTCACAGATGTAACCATTTCAGTTGCAACTTGATATTTAGAACTCAATAAATGTGAACTTTTAGGCACAGATGTAACCATTTCAGTTGCAACTTGAAGATGACAGACAATATTGTAACTATAGGACTACTTAATTAATCCACAATTACTTAATCAAAAAAAGGGGGATGGGGGTGTGCAAAAAGTTTAGTCAGATGAAAATGACTGAGAAACAGACACAGTGAATGAAAATGTGATATTGTATGGAGAAATGTGAAAATTTAGAGGTAGAAAGATTTAACTGATAGCATTCCCTCATTATAAAGACACCTCAGTCTAAAGGAGTCCATTTTATAAAGCATTTATGATCACACAATCCATTTCATTATTTAATACAAAATGTTATGGATAAATAATTCAGTGTAAGGCAACCATACTTTTACGACTCCAGAGATTTATGACTCAACACAGACTTGTTTCTACTGGCCAGCTCATACTGTGATCAAATGGTGTTTCAAAAACTAAACTAGACCTCCCAATCAAATAATAAACTAGTCCTCCCAAGCAAAAACTAAACTAGTCCTCCCAAGCAAAAAATAAACTAGTCCTCCCAAGCAAAAACTAAACTAGTCCTCCCAAGCAAAAAATAAACTAGTCCTCCCAAGCAAAAAATAAACTAGTCCTCACAAGCAAAAACTAAACTAGTCCTCCCAAGCAAAAAATAAACTAGTCCTCCCAAGCAAAAACTAAACTAGTCCTCACAAGCAAAAATAAACTAGTCCTCCCAAGCAAAAACTAAACTAGTCCTCCCAATCAAAAACTAAACTAGTCCTCCCAAGCAAAAACTAAACTAGCCCTCCCAATCAAATAATAAACTAGTCCTCCCAATCAAAACATAAACTAGTCCTCCCAATCAAATAATAAACTAGTCATCCCAATCAAAAACTAAACTAGTCCTCCCAAGCAAAAAATAAACTAGTCCTCCCAATCAAAAACTAAACTAGCCCTCCCAATCAAATAATAAACTAGTCCTCCCAATCAAATAATAAACTAGTCATCCCAATCAAATAATAAACTAGTCATCCCAATCAAATAATAAACTAGTCCTCATAATCAAAAACTAAACTAGTCCTCCCAATCAAATAATAAACTAGTCCTCCCAATCAAAAACTAAACTAGTCCTCCCAATCAAATAATAAACTAGTCCCCACAATCAAATAATAAACTAGTCCTCCCAATCAAATAATAAACTAGTCCTCCCAATCAAATAATAAACTAGTCCTCCCAATCAAATAATAAACTAGTCCTCCCAATCAAAAACTAAACTAGTCCTCCCAATCAAATAATAAACTAGTCCTCCCAATCAAATAATAAACTAGTCCTCCCAATCAAATAATAAACTAGTCCTCCCAATAAAATAATAAACTAGTCCTCATAATCAAAAACTAAACTAGTCCTCCCACTCAAATAATAAACTAGTCCTCATAATCAAAAACTAAACTAGCCCTCCCAATCAAATAATAAACTAGTCCTCCCAATCAAAAACTAAACTAGTCCTCCCAATCAAATAATAAACTAGTCCTCCCAATCAAATAATAAACTAGTCCTCCCAATAAAACTAAACTAGTCCTCCCAATCAAATAATAAACTAGTCCTCCCAATCAAAAACTAAACTAGCCCTACCAATCTAATAATAAACTAGTCCTCCCAATCAAAAAATAAACTAGCCCTCCCAATCAAATAGTAAACTCAGACCTGCCAACATTGAAAAAATCAAAATCAGGAAAATCACCATTAAAAATCAGGAGGCAGGGTAAGAAATCAGGAGGTAAGGTGTATACATCATGATAACGATGTATATTTTTTTATTTCAGCCCATTGAATGTTGCAGATTTGCATTTCTGCAAAAGTTCATCATTTATTTGTCCTTGGGTGTAAAATTTGCTAACAAGAATAGCTTCCAATGTTGATGCTGACAGGCTGGCTCTTTGACTAGTTCTGTTTTTTCTGACCATTGCTGTTGCTGTGCGGTATTGAAAGTACTGATAGCATTACTCTCCCTAGGGTTGGAAATAACAGTTGGCCAGATCCATCCTTTTTTTTCCCCCGAGAGCAACCCACTGATGATCTGCTCTTTCCATATTCAATTCTGTGTCTAAATTGTAGCTTTGGTACAGCTGAAACTCTCTATGTAGATCATCAGTGTTGATTCCTTCCATTCGGCTAGAGAAAAAGGTCAGGTCCTTAAATGATGCTAGAGATCGTTTAGCCACATCTGCATTGCTTGCATGAATAAGTCATTCTTTAATGGAAATTTTTCCTTCACGTATGACAGTGATTTGATCAGAAATGCCCTACAGTGCATTCTTGTCTGTAACTGTGCTTCATTATTCATCTTCTCTAGAAGTTTGTTGGTTGTCTCACCCAAGTACAAGTCCTGAGAACGAATGTACAAACTTTCATCTTTTACATCAATTGCTGTGACGTCTGTCTTGTCAACAATGTAGTTTGGCTTAATAACAATAGAAAGGAATTTTCGGTACATAGATAGTAGAATGTCTCTGGTCTTGTGAATTAGGGGCTTGTCATGCTGTAGAGCTTGGTTGGTTCTGTCAAAACTGTTCTGAATCCAGCTTAAAAACTGGTGGATGAAAACCCAAAATGATCCAAATCAAGCCGGATATGGTAAAGTACTAAGAAACATACCAGACACAGAAAAACCAGATACAGAAACAAGGAAACGGAAAATGCCATTTTTGTATTAAAAAAAATACGGATTTTTTTCTCAAGGAGCTGAAAAATCGGGAGTTTTTCTTAAAAATGGGGGAATCGGGAGATAGGTCCAAAAATCGGGATTCTCCCGATTTTTTCAGTAGGGTTGGCAGGTCTGTAAACTAGTCATCCCAATCAAAAAATAAACTAGTCCTCCCAAGCAAAAAATAAACTAGCCCTCCCAATCAAATAATAAACTAGTCCTCACAATCAAAAACTAAACTAGACCTCCCAATCAAATAATAAACAAATTCTCCCAATCAAATAATAAACTAGTCCTCCCAATCAAATAATAAACTAGTCCTCATAATCAAAAACTAAACTAGTCCTCCCAATCAAATAATAAACTAGTCCTCCCAATCAAAAATTAAACTAGTCCTCCAAATCAAATAAAAATGATAACTTTAATTGGTCCAGTGGGCTTATGACTGTCAGTAGAGGCCCTCATCAAAACACACTGGCCATGGGCACATAGACCAGAGGTTAGATCAAACCCAAGAATGATAGTGAGAGTATGATAGATAGCTTAAGACATGTACTTACTTTCCCTTCCATGAGTGTTTTGTTATGAAGTAGCAGGCAATATCCCTGTTCTCCTTCATGGCACTCATGGCGCTGAAAAATTAAGAATATTTTTAATAAGACATTTTGAGACAGGAATGTCCAATTATCTACAGTTTTTATGCAATGTACTCTTATTTGTTAAATTTACACTCTCAAAATAAAATGCAAGATGATTCAAATTTACAATAAAGTTAGGAACCAAAAGTAAAAAAAAAAATGGCCAACATGCATAACTGAAAAAACACAAATAAAAGAAAGTAAAAGCATTTAGCTTTAAATCTCCTTGATATTTCATCATCAAAAATTATGTTGGTTACTGACAGTAGTATTTACCAAAGGCCATTTTTAGATGACACAACGCTATGCTATTTCTTGTATGTGCCAGGCCACATTTTACATGCAGCCTGGCCATTTTCTTTAACAACTTACTGAATTATGGTTGCTCAAGTAAACTTCTATGTGCCTTGCTAACAAAGGTGGTCACTTAATGTCTAAGTCTGAGAAATAGTTAAAGATGATCTATATAATTTGATAGGGCAGGATGAATCAAAATTACAGAATCAAGAAGTGTTAACAAGGAATTTGGAAACATTTCAGCATCAGGGGCAGCATAAAAGATAAACTTTGTGGGAGTAAGGAACTCAATAACAATCTTGTGTTATGTATATTTGATTTAATTGCTTGTAAAATTTAAAATCTGTTGTATTTTAATTTCATTACATGTATCGGTACATGTCAAAGTAATGTGATCAAGTTTACTTGATTTGACATTTTTTCTCCAGAAAATTCAGTTTGACTGGACTCTTTTCATAAACATCTAATATTAGAAAAACTGTTTCTATTTTGGCTTAGTTGAAAGTTCCCGACCTTGATTCAGAAATCACCGAGACAATTAAACAACTTTCTATATTTTTTTTAATTCTAGGTGTAAAATTATTGGTTTTTATCAAGGTCATACTGGGAATATGTCACTTTTGATGCAAACAGCATCCATTTCGCAATTCTGGGTTTTCCCAAATTGCACATTAGTTTGATTTAATTGTGATCTTTAGAGAGATATTTCTCAGTTTGGGCTTTTACCTTGGACACTGGAAAAGTGTTTTGTTTGTGACCAGTTTGGAGTTACATTTCAATTTTTATTCAAATTATTTGGATTCAAAAAGATTCATTCTTTTTCCTTTAAATATGTGAGTGCTCATACAGAATTCTTGGACAAAGACATTTCTTTCAATTATCTTCAGAAATTCAAACACTGGAATATTATTGTCTGTGGAATAACAAAGAACTATAGACACTACAGCACCATACTGACTACAGTATATGTCATCACCTTCCATTTTGGATTTTTTTGTCAGGACTCGAACTTGAGCTCATTAGAACATTTCATTACTGGGACTTCTAAAGTTTAATTTGTGGATTATTCTTGGATTTGATTGTTAAAACCGTAAGTTCTTATTTCTTCATACTGTACATTGTTTTTCCAGGGAATAAATAAGCATTGGCAATATTAGTTCACAAACTTACACTTTTGATTCAGGGAGCTCTCAAGGCTCAGTTTTAGGTCCTCTCCTCTTTCTTATCTATGTAAATGATTTACCATTAAATAATGAATCAACAAAAACAGATTTGTTTGCAGATGATGCAACCTTGTAAGTTGTATACATCTGGTTCTGATCTTGAAGTTAACCAAAATAAATTAAACTCAGACCTTATTAGAGTCCAAAATTAGGCACAACAAAATAGGGTGGTAATTAATGAAGGAAAAACAAAATCTATGATTCTGGGGACATCACAAAAGCTACACAAGTTCAGGAACCCAGAGCTATCTCTTAAAATAAATAATCATCTGTTAGAAAATGTCAAACATAGAAAGCTTGAAGGTGTGTTTGTTGATACTAGTTTACAATGGGATGACCATATTGATAAGCTTTGTAAAAAAAAACTGTCATCCAAGTCTGCCTATTCAGCAGATTCAAGAAATCTAAACTACAAGTCTTATATTCTTCCAACAATGGATTATTGTTCAACTGCATCAGGAAACTGTGCCAAATCTCAGCTTGATAGGATTTATAAAATTCAGAAATGGACAGCATGCATAATTCCAGATGCATATATTGGTCATCCCTCAAAAGCATGTTTTACAGAAATAAAATGGTTCACAAGATATGAAAGTGTAGACTTTCCGCAAGGCAGTTCTTGCGTATAAATGTCTACATGGAGCTGCAACAGTGAATCTTCTGGATTTATTCAGGCCTTTTTCAATACAGATTCAGTTGAGATCAATATCACCAGTGAATCTTCTGGATTTATTCAGGCCTTTTTCAACACAGTTGAGATCAATATCACAAGGAAACCTTCAAGTACCAAACCAAGAACAGAGCAACTTAAAAAGAACTTCCAATACTCTGGTACAGTTATGTGGAACATGCTTCCACCACATGTAAAATCTACTGAAAATATTACAGTATTTCAGAAGAGATATCACGAGAGCAACTTAGAAAGAACTTCCAATACTCTGGTACAGTTATGTGGAACATGATTCCACCACATGTAAAATCAACTGAAAATATTACAGTATTTCAGAAGACTTCAAGATATATCATGAGAGCAACTTAAAAAGAACTTCCACTACTCTGGTATAGTTATGTGGAACATGCTTCCACCACATTAAAATCTAATGAAAATATTACATTATTTCAGAAGAGATATCATGTGCATGTGTTTCCAATAGATTATAATAAAAGTTAGTATTTTAACACTAAACACATTAAAATAAACAGTAATTACTGCTACTTTTCATACAATGCACACTATTATACTCTCCTTATGTGGGCCTCAAGGGAGAATAGTCCCTGACTAAATAAGTCACCCTCTATAAATAAAGTATTATTATTATTATCATTATTATTATTATATTCTGTGTTTAAAGGAAGTAGGTATCTGTATGTCATATAGTACAATGAAAAAACGAAGAAACAAAATAAGAAAAGTGTTTGTCAACATCTGAAGGCAATGTAGCAAAAAACTGTTTTATAGAAAAACTGGAAATGTTGACAGGAAGTCAGCATTTCATTTTTCAACAGGATGAAATCAAACGATACTTAATGACTGGTTATAGCATTCTTTGTCAAAGGTACATCTAATGAAAAAGAAAATGCATGCTGGAATTTAAAGAGCAGATGAGATTAGAAGTAAAATAAAGTCTTATACTTCACATGCATTATTATTACAACAGGTATGATTTAAAACTTGTGCCTGTACCTAACCATCAATTCCATTTCCTTCAAAGAATGACACATGTATCTTCTGCAATGGAACATTTAAAATTAAAACAAAATCGATATTCAGTATGACTGTATCAAGGATTTTACTACACAAATCTCTGGGTGGACACATATGAAACAAAGGATTTCTTTTTCATTTACATGTCAACTACTATCGATAATAATAATAACAAGAAAAAGAAGAAAAAGAAGAAGAAGAGAACAATTCATGATGGAAAAATGTGCCATTCTGAGCATGAGATATGCATTTAAAACACCAATTTTAAAAGAATCTGTGGGAAATACAAGATGGTATATACTAATATTTCATATAAACTGTTAAATTTTCTTTACCAAAACTATCATTTGCACGATATGTTCGCCACTTCTTTAGCAGTAGATTCCTGTATTTAAGGCAGGATCACACGATAACTTATATGTCTCCTTACAACAATAACACAGCTACTGTATTTTTCAGCCCCCTCACATGACTGTGCCTAATGTTTAGTAAATAGTTAAAAATAGCTTATATCATAAGGTGCAGCAGAAATGAAACTGTACGTTTAAGTTGTTGTGAAGTATTGATTTAGAAGTGTAAGCACATTATTTGATTTCAGTGACAAATATCACTCTTTAAAAAAAATTACACTTAAAAAGAAACTCTGCGTCTCGGTTTTTCACGACCAGCATCACTGATTGGGGGAGGGTGCTCAGTTATCGAGGTTTATCAACATTTTATACCTTGGAAATGCATGTTCTACAACTACTCTGGATTAAATACTAACACTTACACAATTCTATAAACTGCGACAGCCTTCCAATCTGAATTTCAGATTTATAAAGTTACATCTTAAGTTTGGTTGTCGGAAATAAGAGTCTCGTTTCGAGTGTACTTCCTCTTGAATGACGCATGCGCAAATGCTACTCCCACCTATCGCTGAATTCTCGCCTAAGTTACTTCTTGCGTGATGTCAACGCGCACCTGGCAACAATGAGCGTCCTGTGACACAGGCACGAACAAGGGGTAGGGTGATGTAGATGTTTGAACAAACCGAAGAGGGCTAAACATTAACACAATTATGTGATTACCAACATTCTAACGTCACAGAGACTGAGTGAAGTAAGTAGTATTTCATTTTTGTTCTCGTCAATTACATGTAATGGTGATTCTTTGCATGAATTTGCACACTCTAAGTTCATTTGATCATACGTTGACTTTATACAAGGCTTAAACTCGTATGTGTAAGACAATGTGTACTCGAACTCTGGGTAAAATGTGTTTCTTACGACAACCGTGCTTTCGTTCCGATCAGCTATCGTCTCTAACATTTTAATGACGAGCTTTGCCGAATTTATTGTCAACTCCAGTATTTACCTTTAGTAAACATCATATTTTTTTAAAGTAAAGGTCTCCCCTAGTTTGCTGTTATTTACCTACATATTCCAAACATCTCAAAATTACAACAAAAATTCGAATCAGCTCATTTACAACAGGAGTGATGGGTGGCTACATTTTGTTTCCTCATAACAAAGAAAATAGATCATACATTCACGTGCTCTCTCTCTCTCTCTCTCTCTCTCTCTCTCTCTCTCTCTCTCTCTCTCACACACACACACACACACACACACACACACACACACACACACCTAGTTATCTCCGCGTAAGAAAAGACAAATGCGCACCACTTCCCCTATACAAAAAAATACAATTTTTTTTCATCACAAATACACTAGTATATAGTTAATAAGCTCATGGATAGAAAGTAACAAGACCTCATACTTAGCTCCTTTATTGAATGAATTAAATTATATTATTGTAGATTTACTGCCAAGTATCTGGCTTTATTTGCAAGCATTTCTAGATGTGTACTTTGCACGATAGTTTCACTATTGTGTTAAGCTTAAACTTTATCGGGTGTACATACCAAAGTGAAATAACCGTAGCCAAAAAAAATAAATAAATACAGAATTTTCTAGACTTACCCCAAAACATTAAAGTACCATACATGGTTCCAGACCACTCCCACCCCCACCCCCACCCCCAAAAAAAAAATAGTTTAAGCTCAACACTCCCAAAATACCATACAGTTTAAAAGGTGTTAGTAGTATAGTGGGGCACCCTAGCGACAATGGGAAAATACATTGCAGACCCCCCCCCCACTCCTTGGGCAACTCGAGCGACAAGACTTTTCAGATCACCCTGGGCAAGTCTAGCGACAAGGGAAACTTGACGTGTGGAATATTGAGCCTGTATAGCGACATGGGAAAGTGGAGTTGTAGCAAGGAGTTGACCGCAATTGGGCGGAACACTGGCAACAATGTTGCAAGTGGTTGACATGTATATGTTCTACTCTAGGTAAAGACAAATACAGTAGAGACATACACATTTATATCACATAGACAAAAAATTATGAAGATAAATCTATCACACAAAAACCTATACAACCGACTGAAAAAAACTTAAAATAAGAAAAGAAATCTTTTCGAGGCATATGAGTGGCCCTGAAAAGAGCCTTTGGTTTTATGTTGACATCATTCCGTTAACATAGAGGGCAACGCATTGGTCTTCTTCTTTTCCTCAGACTTCTTCTGATTTCTGGAAGTAGATGAAGGATCTCTTCAAACAGCCTTGTCTCTCCACGTAAATTCTTTTCCAAACGCTCGTATCGGTGATCCGGATGATTGTCCATGATTATTTCACATACACGGGTAAGTCCGTACGGAACAGCATCGACGATAAGAGAGTAGATAATTCAACATTAGTCTTGTGACGAGAACTGGTGAAGGGAATGATATGAGTTGCGGTTATTGATAGTGTAACAGCAGATTGAAACGGATATTTTTTTTCACCAGTCCTAATACGCGTTACAAAATTCAGTCGGAGTGTGGAGTCTGTCTTCCAATCTGAAGAGAACTGACTGTTACGTCACATTCCCTATATAGATACTCTAGCGTCTATGCGCAGTTAATCAATGCGACAAAGTTTTCAAACATGACGGAAACTAAGAAGACGATGAACTGGGGTGCACCGGCAGTGGAGACAAAAAGCGATGGTATAGCAGCGGCTACCAAAGTCAACACAGTTTTCCTTCCAAAAAAGACCGATTTTAATTGTGATTTAGTCAATTTTCTTTCTTCGCAAAAACTTGTTCCGGTACTAGTACCTTTGCCACCTTCTCCTTCTTTACCACACGTCGAGGATTTTAAACAGAGACAGAAAGGAGAATTGGAGAAAATTTTACATCAGAAAGAAGCAGAACAAGCTTTTCTTCTTCAACAGCAACAGCGAGAAAAGGAAGAGACAAGAAAAAAAACGACAGGAAGAAGCAGCAGAGAAGAAACAAGGTCTGAGAGAGAAAGTGGACAGTGAAAGTCAAACCGTGACTGTACTCTTCGATATTTTGGCAGGGTTAACAAATATATCAGACTTCCTTACTACGATCCAAGAGAAAAAGACATTCCCGAGCCAAACAGCCCAACCCTGTTCGTACAAATGAGATACCACCCGTAGTGATATCTACCAGATCATTGACAGGGGCCATTCCAGAAGTAGCCCTTAGCTGTGGCAAAGGCTTAAGGCAGATAAAGCTAATTACGTCCCGTTCCTGAGCTTGTTTTTTTTTAAAAAAAAAAAACAAAAACACCCAACGGACCTTTTCAGGGCCACCCACGTTTCTTGAAAAGAGATAGCAATTCATTTTGCCAAAATCAATTAAAACTCAAAATCCATTTTTTTACCCCATGATGTACGTATGTGAATGCATGGGTGTAGGTCCATATATTAAAAAATCAAAAGCAAGAGACACTTACGTTTTCTGTCTGGTCTATTCTGATACATATTTTACAATCCAATTCACAACACAACACTTTAAAAAATTCATAGATTTCTTTTTTTTCCACTCTGTTATTTTCTTAATTTCTTCACTTTCACAGGATTTTCCTCTTCTTCTTCCTCACTTTTGTCTCATCTTTCTTTCTTCTCTTTTTTCTCTTTCTGGACGTGTCTGGGTTCTTCCTTTTGGGAGGATACCTCTTCTTCCTGTTCCGAACCCCTCTCTTTCTCTTGCTCCTGTTGTTTCTTAGGGCATTCTGAAGACCAATTTTCGTTCACTTTCCCGTACGGACACGCCGATATTGGTTAGCATATAAAGGGGTAAACGTCCAAGACCGACACTTCATTGTAATTACCATTGCCAATTGAGAAAGATGAATACTTTTAAATTGACATCATTCAAGTTTGATGATTCTCAAGTGGAGTGCGATGCTGTGCCCTGCGATTGCAGGGATGCAGTACGCTGTGACCTTTAGGATTCAGTACCACATCATGGGAACTTTGCTATGACTACTACTACCACACTACACCTACCATGGAAAGTGACGATGTGCGATTCAAACCTCACGGATGTGAAAGCGATGCCACTCGTTACAGAACACCTTTTCACTTTACTGGTTTTCATTGTCAACGTCATACTTCACGCGAGACCATGCAGCTATCACCCTGTGGATGTCATGCAGCCCTACGTGAACTCTTGAGGATTTCACCCTGCCCTCATTGAAATGAACTTGTGAAAGACGAATATTCGTTACCTGTGCGTTTGCCTGAATACTGCAACTTTGAAAATCGATTCCAATCCTTCAAATGAAAACGGTCTAAATATCTGGGAGAACATACCCCCGAAGAATTAACCAGAGCCGGATTTATCTACTTGGGCGAAGAGAATAAAGTCAAGTGTTTCAGTTGCGGTGCGTCACTTCAGGAGTGGGAGCAGAACGATTCGACTTACCTGGAACATGATCGATGGTCTCCGATTTGTCACTACTACCTTTAGTGGGATGACCTCAGTAATCTCTGGATGGATACTTTACAAGAGAACATTTATGGTTTGCCTGTGGAGTTGTGAGAACGCATTTACCGAGAGTTGTCCAAAATACAAGTTTAACGCAAACTCAAAATCATTTCTCCATTTTTAAACTAAGCTCTTTTCCAAAGTAAACGAAGACTGATTATAGGAGGACAGTAAGAGACCGTAAGAATATTACACAGTGTCCCTATGACACCATTTGGCTTATATATATATTTTGTCTTCCGTGCTGAAATAAACATATCCTGAAGAAAGTATAAAAATTCTTGTCTTGTTTGTCTTCGTGTCAAAAATGACATTCCCTGCAGTATGGCTACCTCTGCTGTCTCTGCTCCTTCTTCCACCACTTTCAAAGCCATCGATTAACACTTCGATCGTGCTAGTTGGGAGGCCTTATATCTTCGCCATCCCTTTAACATGTTAATTGCCGGACCTAGCGGTTCAGGCAAACCCGAATTCGTCAAACGTTTGATCAAACATAGACATCATTTGATCGATCGTCCACCACAACTGATTGTGAGGTTTGTGTTGATAGTAGAGTTTGTATTTGTATGGGTTCGCGTACGTTTGTGTGGAATGTATATTTATGTTTGTATGCATTCGTGTACGTTTGTGTGCATATTAGATATTGTATTTTTTTCCCCTCTTCCCTCTGTGTGGATAGTATATTTTTTATTTTTTGTATTTCTTCTTCCCTCTGTGGTTTGTGGTTTGTGTGTATGTGTGTGTTTGTTTGCGTTGGCATACGTTGTGTGAATAGTATATTTGGGTTTGTTTGTTTGTTTCTTCTTCTCGTGGGTGGATAGTATATTTGGGTTTGTATGCGTTCGCGTACGTTGTGTGGATTTTATATTTGGGACTTGTATGCATTCGCATACGTTTATGTGGATAGTAGAGTGTGTGTTTGTATGCGTTCGCGTACATTGTGTGGATAGTATGTCGGGTTTGTATGCTTTTGCGTAAGTTTGTGTGGATTGTATGAGTGTGTGTTTGCATCCATTGGCTTACATTTGTGTGCATAGTAGAGTGTGTGTTTGTATGTATGAGTTCACGTACGTTTGTGTGGAAAGTAGATAGTGATATTGTTTTTCTTCTTTTTCCTTCTGTGTGGATAGTATATTTTTCTTCTTCCCTCTGTGGTGTGTGTGTCTCGCGTACGTTGTGTGGTTAGTATATGGGTTTGTTTTTCTTTTCTTCTGGTGCGTGGATAGTAGATTTGGGGTTTGTATGCGTTCGCGTACGTTGTGTGGATAGTATATTTGGGGTTTGTATGCGTTAGCGTACGTTTGTGTGGATACTAGATAATGTGCTTTTTCCCCTTCCTTCTGTGTGGATAGTAGAGTGTGTGTTTATATGCGCTCGCATACGTTGTGTGGATATATTTGGGGTTTGTATGCTTTCGCGTACGTTTGTGTGGATAGTAGAGTGTGTGTTTGTATGCCTTCGCGTACGTTTGTGTGGATAGTAGATGTGTTTTTTTTTTGTTTTTTTTTTTTGTCCCTTACCTTTGTGTGTATATTTTGGGTTTGTTTTTTCTTCTTTCCACTGCGATGTGTGTTTTTCCTCTTCCCGGATGTGGATAGTATTTTTTGGGTTTGTATGCGTTCGAGTACGTTGTGCGGATGCAATATTTGGGGTTTGTATGATTTAGCGAACGTTGATGTGGATGGTATATTTGGGGGTTGGGCTTTTTGCTCCTTCCCGTGTGTGGATAGTAGATATTGCGGGGTTTTTTTTCTTCTTCTCCTTCACGTTTGTGGATAGTATATTTAGGGTTTGTATAGAAGAAAATAGAAGAAACATAAAGGCCCTTTTTAAGGACCACTCATATGCCTTGAAAAGATTTACTTTCTTGCCTAAACTTTTTAGTCGGTTGTATAAATGTTTGTGTGATAGACTGGTGTTCATCAATCTATGTCTGTGTGCTATATATGTCCATGTTTCTACTGTATTTGTCTCTATCTATGGTAGCGCGTATTCAGGTCAACCACTTGCAATAGTGTTGCCAGTATTCCGCCCAACCGAGGTCAGACCCTTGCTACATTGTTACCAATCTCCAGTACCGTGACGTCCCCTCGCCTGTTCCATTCCCATTGTTATACAACAACTCCACTTACTCTTGTCGCTTATACAGGCCCAATATTACCCATGTTAAATTCCCTTGTCGCTAGAATTGCCCAGGGCGATATGAAAGGTCTTATCGCTAGAGTTGCCCAAGGGAGGGGGGTATGTAATGTATTTTCCCATTGTCGCTAGGGTGCCCCACTATACTACTATTGTTCCCCCTCACAATACAATAAAACCAGCACACGTAGTAACAACTTATAGAACCACAACTTTCACGCATGCATGGAATGTATAAATTAAAATTTCAAACTGAACAAAGTTTTAAATGAACTGTCATTTTAATATGTTAATATCGTGGTACAAATCAGATTAATCAAGTAAATTATTTATAATACATAGATGAACTCTGGCTGCGATCTTTATGACATAATTCCAATGCTATTTTTCTTACCAATTGTTTTATTGACATGAAGAATTAAGTTGAAATTAATTCAAGGGGGTGGGTGTTGGTGTTGCAGCATCAAAAAGAAAAGTAATAGTAACAATGTGTATTCCTAATAGTGTTGTGTAATTAGGATGTTTCATGTTCTGCGACCTCAGCGATCAATTAAGTCAGATTATTTAAGTTCTAATTTTATTACATTAAAAAATACAACAAAATAACGTATATATTAACTTACATATTTAGCAGAAACAGTGGAGAGAGAGAGAGAGAGAGGCATCTTCGTTAGCCAATGTTCCGATAACCCTATCTACACCTTGGCGGATCGAACTGCTATATCAGATTTCTATTGGATTTCATATGTTGCCTCCTTTAGTATTTAATGCCAATTAACCAATACGTGGTGCATTGTGCGGTGACCGAAAATGACGGTGACAATTGACCTAAAAATGATACTTTGTAAGGTTACCTTCGAAAGTATGACTATGCACCTGAGGGAAGCCATTACATGTCTATTTGAGTGAAGGGTATTTGTGCAAACTCGGACCGGCACTAATAAGTGCTTATTTATCAGTCCATTCAAGTCGTGTACTCCCCTTGTCCACTGGGGTTCGTATCGCCATGATATGGATATGATCGCGCCCGCTTAATATGGAAGTGAAATCCCACTGAAGGGAATACTGTCCTCTCATTTGTTAGAAGAAAATGACGTCCTGCATTTATTTATAACTTTTTTTTTCAGTTGGCCAATAAGAAGGCAGAATTACATTTCAGTGCGTTGTTCTTGCATATTAAGCGAGCGTGATCATGGCCATATCAAGCAGTAGCGTGAGAAAACGGTTTGACATTCCTTAAAAGTATGATAGCATGCCAAACTGTGGATACGCATTCAAAGTCGAATGCCTGAGCTAAACATTGGTACCAGATTTATTACGCTACGCGAGATTCAGCTTGAAATATCAGCGTTTATTCTTAAATAGGTCGCGCGAGAAAGAGAGAAGTGTCCTCCTTTGAAGTTATTATATAGTACATGTATGAGAGGTAAATTGTAAGCAACGATATGAGGCCATGTGCCCTTGTCTCGATCACATTGGAACAGTGTTCAAATTTGAACAATTTAATTGGATACGGTGGCATGCCTCCGCCGCATCCAATGAAATTCACAGTTCCGAAGCAGAGCAATATCTGCTCGATATGCCAAGGTGTAGATAGGGTTATCGGAACCTTGGCTAATGAAGATGTGTGTGTTTGGAGGGGGAGGGGATTGCAGAAGCGGTAGGTATTTACAACATGCTCAAAACAGTACCACTTTCGAGGTTTAAATGTTGTACATATTTTTACATACATAATTGTTTACACATGTCGAGACACGACCTGTGGTTTTAATATTTGACATGCGCTTTATATCGTAATGCATTTTATATTCATAAACTGCACAAATTATCGAAATTTAAGGTTATTTTTTAATTCCCCTTGAGAGAAGCAAAAGAAAACTTTCCCATGGACATAATGATATTATGTTTTAAATGTATACCCTTATCTTGGAGAAAAGTACACATACTATATCATGTGGTTCCCTCATGCAGGCACAAATAACAACCCATTTAATCTGAAAGGTAATATAAACCGTCAGTTCATTGCTATTTTAATCACACAAATCACTTTTGTTCGGGTAGCTCTTCTATGTATCGTGTAATCGAGAGAAACGGGAGTGCGATATGGAATTTGAATATCGAGATCTTGGCACTTAAGTGCTGTATTACACTAGAGTATTGAACGTAGTGACTTGTCAAAATTCCTTACCAAGGCTTAAGATAGTCGCAAGGAATCCAAAATCAATAAAAAGTTATAAAGTATACGGCAATAAATCAATATCTGTTTGAATGCATTTGAATTAAAATCTTTTTTTTCGAGTGGTTGAAGTATTGTGTGTGCAAGGTATACATCTGAGTTTTATATGAGCATTTCTAAACTTAGTACTACTTAACCGACGGCATGAACGAGATCTATATAACTAGTACTCAAACAAACCCAAATCAAACGCTATTTACAAAACAACTACAGCTACTACTACTACAATGTCTGCCTCCATATTAGCAACGTGTTTGACTGCTGCTGCTGCTGACAAACTCAAAGAATATTTTAACCAAGTTGGTCATCATCGTCTTGTTGTTGTCATCACAGGTCGCTGATTCTGCTAGTATGTACTCCACCATCACACCACCATCACAATTAATACTAATGCTATTGCTTTTGCTATTACTACTCATCTTGAGGCTATTACTACTAATATTGATGCGCGCGCGCGCGTTTGTGTGTGTGTGTGTGTGTGTGTGTGTGTGTGTGTGATTAAGATTTTTAACGTGGCTGTAACAAATTTTCCGTCATACCGCTACGATGTCTGCAGTGTGGCAGTTTATAGTGATGTCTAGCACTGGGACATCATGCCGCAGACGTGTAGCATGATGTCCCACCCAGTCACATTATCCTGATACCAGGCTGACCAGTCCTAACACTAACCTCTTAATACTGAGCGCCAAGCGAGGCAGCTGTTAGTACAATTTTTGTAAGTCTCTGGTATGACTCGGCCGGGGATAGAACCCACAACCTCCCGCTTCCGAGGCGGACGCTCTAACCAATAGGCCACCGGAGTTGTCTACTAATATTGATGTTATTACCATTGATGTTGATTCTATTATTACTAATATTGATGCTATTACTGCTAATGTTGATGATAATGCTAATAATATTGATAATATTGCTACCAAACATGCTACTAATAATACTAGTGTTGATGCTAATACTACTAGTATTGATGCTCTTACTACGAATGTTGATGCTATTACCACCAATGATGATGATACTAGTAATATTAATATTGATGATATTCCTACCAATGTTGATGGCAATGCTACTAATTGTGATGTTATCACTACTAATGTTGGTGCAAATCCTAATAATGTCCACGCTAATACTTCTAATGTGATGCTATTTATACTTATGTGAATGCTAATACTATTAATGTTGATGGTACTACATCTAATGTTGATGCTATTACTACTAATATTGATGCTATTCATACCAATAATGCTGCCAATATTACTAATGTTGATGCTATTACAATCAATGTTGATGCTATTACTACTAATGTTGATGCTATTACAACTAATGTTGATGCTATTACTACTAATGTTGATGCTAATACTGTTATTATTGATGTTATTTATACTAATGTTGATGTTATAATACTAATATTAATGATATTCCTACCAATGTTGATGCAATTGCTACCAATGGTGATGCTATTACTACCGATTATGATGATATTATTACTAATGTTGATGCTATTACTACCAATGTTGATGCTATTAGTACTAATGTGATGCTCTTACTACTAGATTATTTTTCTACAATGCTACTGTTCTTATTACTGCTCTGCTCAAAGAAGAAAACAAAAGTGATGATGCTTTCACTGGTTTTAACGGTAATCACAATGCTGGCTATACCATTTACCGGATTGAGAGACACGTCACTACCTTATAAGATTATAGTGCCATCTAAAGTTTAATAGCTACGAAAAGATAAAATGTTTATTTATTATGACTATCAATGTCATCTTATATATATATATATATATATATATATATATATATATATATATATATATATATATATATATATATATATATATATACAGGCAAAGGTGTTAAAATTAAAGATAAAGCAAAGAAATATAAGCTCCTTAAATATGTGGTTGAAATGCTTTTCGTGAACAGGAGTTTGAGTAAAGATTTACTCGGGTGATACATTATCATGAATTTTCTTAATTTGGTAATAATAATAATAATAATAATGATAACAATAATGTTTCAAAGGGTAGAACTCGATACGATCAACAAGAATATGTTGTGTGACCTAATTTGAGCGGCACAGTACCACCTCAGCTCTGAGATATATACTGTATGAGGAATTGCCATTCTTCAATGACGAGTTGGTGTTTCACAGCTTCGTTGTGAAGGTTTTATCCCATATTTTTCCATGTATAGATATCAGGCCAGTCTATATAATATTGTATTAGGACTATCAATGCCATCTTTTACTACGAGTAGAAGTTGTAGGAGGAGAACGGCATTGTTAATATCATATTGTCATCTTTCACACTGGCCGATCCAGGAATATCGTAGGGGTGGGAACGGAGAGGGAGGAGATGCGTAAATGAGTAAGTAAGTTATGTAGGATGGAAATCATGGTAGGAGGGATCGGCTGTAGAGCCCTCAGAAGCTCCTGCATTGAAAACGGTTTCCCTGGCATGTTATTCGCCATTTAACTGTAAAGACAATTTACTGTATGAAACATTCTGGTTAATTCACTGCCATTGTGTGTGTATTGAGGGAAGAGGCTCCACCATCGTCTGTCCCCCTCCCACCCACTCGTGTTTTGCTTCATCACGAATAACATAATGAACACCTTCTATTTTTAAGTTCCCGTTAAATTTTTCGCTGACAGGGGATGACACATATGTTTGGTTATCATTACTGATCCGATTTAATCGCAAAGTCAGGTGGACAAAGGCTAACAAAGATGTAAAGTACACAATGCCTTTTTGGTATCGACTGTCATCGCCCAACTTCGTTTCCAATAGGCCTTTAACAAAAGCATTTGCCCCACATAATGACTGGGTGGTAGGCGCTCAGTAAAGCATAATAGACTGTATGACAGACTATTATTCTAAACAGTCAATCGAACACGTAATCCTCCATATGCGAGAAATAGTAATCAGGTGTAAGATTTCTTTGAAAGGCCGATATAAGTTATAGTTAGTGTTATTTTAAATGCAAGATTTTTTTTTTCAGGGACGAATTGATATTTTCAAAATGTATTTGCTTTATTTAAGGTATCAGGTATTACAACATGTAGGGGAACTTACAAGTACAATACAATATAAGGTTCCGCACCAATAAAAGTCTAAACAGTTTTTTAAAACAAATGTTAATATCTCTATATCTCGAACCCTGGCCGAGTCATATTAAAGACTTATAAAATTGATACCAAACAGTTGCCTCACTTGGCTCTCAGCATTAAGAGGTTAGTGTCATGATTATGTGCCTGGGTGGGACACCATGCTACATGTCTGCGACATGATGCCCCAGTGCTCGATATCACTACAGACTGTCACACTGCAGACATTGTAGCGGTATGACGGAAAAATTGCTACAGCTACGTTAATAAATATCCAGATCACACAGTGACATTTTAGTTTTAACAGTGGATAGACCTCACTTACTGACCTGATTTTACAAAAACCGTAGGTCGTCAAATTTAGTATTATTTGACTTGAACACAAATGTATTAATCTACATTGTATTTGAGTATGTCTTTTATATTTCTATGTAATTAAGTTTTTTTTCTTTTTTCTTCTAAAAAATCCTTACTTATTTTCTTCACATTTTCTTGTTTTCTTGGCATGGCGGCCTTTATCAAGCTGTGTGATAAGCATACGATCATGGTACAGGATTTGAATTAAACATTCATTTCAGATTGCTTTATTTCATAATTTGGATTGATCTGATGCCTTTGCAAAAAATATACATGTATCTGGTAAAAATAAACAAGTGGGTTGTGTATACATGTATCTGGTAAAAATAAACAGGTGGGTTGTGTATTCATGTATCTAGTAAAAAGAAACAGGTGGGTTGTATATACATGTATCTGGTAAAAATAAACAGGTGGGTTGTGTATATATGTATCTGGTAAAAATAAACAGGTGGGTTGTGTTTACATGTATCTGGTAAAAATAAACAGGTGGGTTGTGTATATATGTATCTGGTAAAAATAAACAGGTTGGTTGTGTATAAATGTATCTGGCAAAAATAAACAGGTGGGTTGTGGGGACAAAATGCACATATTCGATTCTCTGATTTTAATCTAATCTGGTGTGGCAGCTTAATACTGACGAGACCTCGAGACCCAATACACCATCATATACCGTATACGTTGGTACACCATACATTAATTCTTTTAGTATTTTTTGTACACTGTATTTTCTGGGACACATCGTTGTTGCGAGTCGTAAGTTGTGGAACACCTTTCGAATCATTCGAAAATTTGAGTCATGTCCCCGGACGTTGGTTTTTGTAATTATTGCTTTACCAAGGATTGTTGGACTTCAATCAAATTTGTCATTATCCAGTTATCTATTAATGTTGGACATTAATTAAATTTGTCATGCAATCATATATTAATGTTGGACTTCAATCAAATTTGCCCTCCAGTTATATATTAATGTTGGACTTCCATCAAATTTGTCATCATCCAGTTATATATTAATGTCGGACTTCCATCAACTTTGTCATCCAGTTATATATTAATGTTTGATTTCAATCAAATTTGCCATCCAGTTATATATTAATGTCGGACTTCAATCAAGTTTGTCATCCAGTTATATATTAACGTTGGACTTCCATCAACTTTGTCATCCAGTTATATATTAATGTTGGATTTCAATCAAATTTGCCATCCAGTTATATATTAATGTTGGACTTCCATCAAATTTGTCATCATCCAGTTATATATTAATGTCGGACTTCCATCAACTTTGTCATCAAGTTATATATTAATGTTTGATTTCAATCAAATTTGCCATCCAGTTATATATTAATGTTGGACTTCAATCAAATTTGTCATCATCCAGTTATATATTAATGTCGGACTTCCATCAACTTTGTCATTAAGTTATATATTAATGTTGGACGTCCATCAACTTTGTCATCATCCAGTTATATATTAATGTTGGACTTCCATCAACTTTGTCATGGAGTTATATATTAATGTGGGACTTCCATCAAGTTTGTCATCCAGTTATATATTAATGTTGGACTTCCATCAAATTTATCATCCAGTTATATCTTAATGAGACTCTGAATAAAGATGATGTTCGGCATTCCATGTCATCATTTGAAGGAGGTATGGTCCCTAAATACACATTATCCTAACATTACTTATCAGCATAAGTTTCGTCTGTTTAATGTTCTGTCGAGTAAACTGTACTTAGCGGGGCCCTTCTCTAATAATTCTAGTTACGAGTGGTAACTACGTAGCTCGAATCTATTACGTCATGAAGCTTTGCTGCAGAATTATGGAGAAAGAATTTCACTTAGTTCAAGTCTACAAGGCAGAGTACAAAAACCGTGTATGTCAAATATTAACCAAAACATCGTTAAAAAAAATCCAGTACAGTCTTGGGGAGATAACTCTCATATAAACGAACACAGTCCTTACATGATAAATCTTCGATATTTGGCGTAAAGATCTAACAGGGATGAATAATTGATTTTTTATTAATAAGTGCACAAGGCTTGACTCAAATGGTACACTAAATATTCACCAGGGATTTCTAGTACTTTAGTTTCTTTATTGACAATCCCTTTTCTTAATATCATGAGTATGTAACACTCCAGATACTTACGTTCTCGGAACAGAGATAAATTCGAAATCGCACACACATTTCCTTATTCAGACTTAGCGTACTCGCGTAAATATTTCCAAAGGAAACACAATCATGGTAGTCGTTCAAAACAACTTTCTAGTCTATCTATCTATCTATATATCTATCTGTCTGTCTGTCTGTCTGTCCATCCTCCCACCCACCGTGCATCTGTCTGTCACCCATCGATCGTCCCCAGAGATAGCAAGCAATACAAATGCTTGAGAATATTTCGATCATCAATTTGCAAATATATTCAATATTATTATTATTATTATTATTATTATTATCTGGTGGTACATTAAGTAAGCACATCGATGGGTATCATCTAACTTTTATGCATTTTAATCTGTACAGACGTTTAGATTTTACAACTCTATCCCTGTTTATCATGGGTATATTTCAAAACGTCAAGGCTGACCTCTATCTATCTACCTACCTACCTACCGTCCTACCTGTGTAGTGCAGATTATTTTGCAGGTACGGATATACTTGCAATAAACAAAAGATTTGCTACATAGACCTTGAAGACGGCTGGTATAATAAACTTTAACTTTTTCTTTCAAGGATGAGCGACATCGAAGAGGATCACGTACTGGATGATTCCTCAGCGCTGGACGACGAGGACATCAGCGGAAGTACTTACGCAGATGGCAGTAAATTAGTCCTTGATCTCCAAGGAAGAAGTTTAACCCGTATACCAACCAATATATTTCATTTGGAGAGCTTAACAACGCTACTTCTTGCGGAGAACATTATCACTTCAATACCTGACGACATTGCTCGTCTTGACACTCTAGAAGTTCTGGTTGTTTCAAATAACAAACTGACGTGTCTGAATAAAAGCCTGTTCCTTCTAGAAAAGCTACAAGTTCTGGATATTTCCAATAACGACATCAACGAATTTCCATCCGATATTCCTGGGCTGAAAAGTCTTACTCAGCTAATTGCAAGTGGCAACCGGATTAAGTCCATTCCTCGCCAAATAGGTGAAGTCCAAGGACTCCAAGTTCTGAACCTAAATGAGAACAGAATAGAGGAAGTTCCAAACGAAATATCCAAGCTTCAAAAATTGCAAATTTTGGACCTAGAGAGAAATAGCATCGAGTTTTTAAATCCAGAAGTATGCAAGATTGAAAGTCTCAAGCGTCTGGCGCTGTCGGGAAATCACATGACCAATCTGCCACGTGAGCTTGAGAATCTTGTCTGCTTAGAACAACTTTTGCTTGACGATAATGAGTTCGAGTTCATTCCGGTACAAGTCTTTTGGCTTGAGAATTTAACTGAGTTGGCTTTGTCAGGAAACAAACTAAAATCAATCCAGCCAGAAATATCTCACCTCAGGAGCCTTTCTGTGATAGGACTGAACAGCAATGTTATCGAAGAATTACCTTCAGAGATTTGCGAACTGACCGATTTGGAGATATTGGGACTGGAAAATAACCACCTGAAGGAAATACCAAAGAACATCTCCAACATATATAATGCAAAGGAGATTTACCTTGGTAATAATCATTTGGTTGAACTGCCAGAGGATCTGTTCTGGTGTCCAAACTTAGAAGTTCTGAGCTTACAAAACAACAAGCTGTCCCACCTGCCTGTAGAACTTGAAAATTTGAAGCATCTTCACACGCTTGTTCTCTCCGACAATTCTTTTGAGCAACTTCCAGATGCAATTGGTGCTCTTATTGAATTAAACATTCTCTCACTCGATGGGAACCATTTATCAGAGCTTCCAGGAAACTTTGGAGATCTTCAGAAACTGAGGCAGTTGAATTTGAGTAAAAACAAGTTTTCAGTGTTTCCCAAATCTTTATGCAAGCTCCATTACCTGGAAGTCATTGACTTTCAGAGCAACGAATTGGTAGATTTGCAGCCAGAAATCGCCGAGCTTGAACACCTGGCTGTTTTAAACTTGAAGAAAAATAAAGTAAAAGTCCTCTCTCCAGAGTTGTGCGGTTTAGTCAAGCTTCAAATGTTGGATCTATCAAACAACCTTATAGAAGATCTTCCGGAAGAAGTGGTCCATATGCAATCCTTGGAAGTCTTGGATCTCTCGAACAATCAATTCCTAGAATTTCCCAAGACAGTACTTTCCATTCCAAATCTGAATCAGTTACGGTTTGATCAAAAGGAAGGGCATCAGGTACCCGCTCTTCCAGACGAGATTGAATTTTCGAATATCTCACATCTAATTGTGTCCAACAATACTTTAAGAACACTTCCAAATACACTGAACGTGATGAAAAATATGACATCCCTCATTGCCGACCATAACGAGATTTATGAACTTCCTGATACGGTATGCTACGTCAAGGGACTCAAAGTTCTGCATCTGAATGATAACCAGCTGACTTGCCTTCCAGAGAACTTCGACAATTTGAAGAATCTAAGGGAACTACGTCTTCACAATAATCCTCTCAAGACACCACCGATGGAGGTCTGTGTTAGTGGGGTTTTGCAGCCAATCGGAAGGTTCATTAGAAGAGCGTTAGAGAGAGAAGGTAACTTGTTTTCTCTTCCTCATCCTCGACACCCTCTTCTTCCTCATAATTTTTTCTAAAATTTGCGTCGAAGCATTTACCATGGGAAAATCATACAATTATTGTATTGATACATTTTCTGTTTTTAATGAATCACGATTCACGGGATCTCCATACTTGCAATCTAATGAACTTTGTTTCTGCGTCTGTCGGTATGTTTGTGCGATTGTCTCGTCCCTGCAGTTGTTTTAGCTTCTCTCCGTGTCTGGCTTCACGCTCTTGAAGTCTTTGCATCCATCCGACAGATCTTTGCGACCTTCTAGTTTCGTCACTGCAATGCTCTCTCTCTCTCTCTCTCTCTCTCTCTCTCTCTCTCTCTCTCTCTCTCTCTTCTGCTGCATGCAAAATTTGCATCAGGTTCAGCATTTGTAAAACTTAACACCTACGTCTATTTCTACAGACATAAATGCTATATCCAAGTCATGACATGCAGATCTTTCTTCTCATTAATATCATGCGTGTAACGACAGCACGTCAGCAAATTGCTAGCTATATAGTGATGACTACTAGCTACGTTTCATAAAAAAAATTTCAAGATAGCAAAAATAATAAACATAAGGAAACCAGATCTTAAAAATAAATGTAAACACGTAGAAATATAAAATAAAAAATAAAGATAACAAATTTTGAAAGATATATAAAATATCAATTAAAGGTAACAAAGGGACAAAGCTTGCATATCTCACCACACTCAAATGTGCATTTCTGTAAGACGTGAAACCTTGACCCGAAGCTGAGCGAGCGTGTACTGCATAATGATTTGTACGAGCTTAATTGTTTTAACTTCTAAATTCAGCGTAGGAACCTTATGATGATGTACCACCAGACAAAATCCTAATATTTTATATTATTTACCATCAAATTGTAATATATATGAATGACATGTTATTTCAACCAAAACCGCTCCGGTGGCCTAGGGGTTAGAGCGTCCGCCTCGGATGCGGGAGGTCGTGGGTTCGATCCCCGGCCGAGTCATACCAGAGACTTACAAAAATGGTACTAACAGCTGCCTTGCTTGGCGTTCAGCATTAAAAGGTTAGTGTTAGGACTGGTCGGCCTGGTGTCAGAATAATGTGACTGGGTGGGGCATCATGCCGCAGACATGTAGCATGATGTCCCAGTGCTAGACATCACTATAAACTGCCACATTGCAGACATCGTAGCGATATGACTGAAAAATTGTTAAAGCTACGTCAAAAATCAAAATCACATCACATATTTCATCCAAATTTCTGTTTACTGTGGCCTACTTAAACGTCATCATTCATGCTACTGAAGCCGGTGAATGTATTGGTATATAACGTTGAATAATATATGGAACGCGGTTAATTTCTTTTTTTCCCCACAGAGCAACTGCTGATGAAGATGTTTGATGCTATCAGAGTCTCTTTAAGCAAGAACGAGCTTCGTTACCTGATGAAGAAGTTCCGCTTCGGTGATGACAAGATAGCCGAGCTAGAACAAACGTACCACGGCAAGGACAAGCTGCATGATAGAGTTTTCAACGCTTTGGTGCACTGGAAACAGATGAAGGGACCGCTAGCAACAGTGGATGAACTAATAAGGATCTTCCATATCACTGGGTACAACCAGATTAGAGACAAGTTGAAAACTATGAAAATATATGCACAGAGACTACGATTTTAGAGATTAACTTTATAGCATGCAGTTACGATGGTGATGTCTGTATTGTGTATAGAATGTGTGTGTGGAATTTTAGCCAGAGAAGAAAATTATTATCCTATCCATCTGGTTTGGATTCTCATACTGCCATAGAATAGTGATTGCGCGCCTGAATGGTTGAGATGTTTTTTAACCCATGCCCTCGCCATAGTTCCGTATCTGAATAATATTTGTGAATGTTAAGCTATAGTCACATATATTTAATATCTGAATCCTCTTAACATTTTTTTTTTATATTGCAAGTGCCATGTCAAATTAAGCACACACAAAAGTTAATATGTCACACAAATGGGAAAGCTTAAGTTTGGGGCGGAAAATCAAACTTACTGAGTCTGGTTTGCGAAAAAACTGCAGCAAGATACTACACTGGTGGTAAGGGGAGTTGAAATACAGGATGTGTGGGAATTATCGTTCCACAATTTGGTGCCATTTAGGAGTTGGCAGACCCCTTCTGAGAGGCTGAGAGAGGCCCGTGATACTTCTAGACATTGAGGCCCTGGTTATATTGAAATTTGGAATGCAAAGACAAGCCCGTATAAATTACTATATAAGGTTTCAAAAGACAAACAAATATACAACGAAGTATATATAATTTTTTTTATTTCCAGCATTTTTTCTTTATAAAGAAACACTTTTCGAGGCCCCTCAGGGGATCGAGATCAGGGCCATTATGCACCCCCTCGCCTCTGATTGGACCTTTGTGTTGGAGCATCGATTTTTAACTGCCATTATTTGCTGGTGGGGTCTTTAATCTTTGTGTGTAAGAGTTCTAATTTGAAATTTGTGGTGGGTTAGCCGTTTCCAAGTTTGTCTATCTCAGCGATGTTGACATATTGCGATAAAGTTACGATACAGTGGCCGGCCACACATCTCATAATGAGAATTGACGTTACCGTGCAGGTGCAGAGTCTGATTTCACCGACAGATTCATATTTAACTTTTAAATAACATCGTGACCAAGGAAGGAACTTAATTTGATGTAATGTTACTTCGTTTATTTGTGCTAAGCAAGGAAAGAATATTCCCTTTTTATTTTTATGGACGTACACAATTGCTGCTTTTTTGACAGTTCAAACACAAAGGTGTAGGTTTTGCATGTATTTTTAAAGTTAATTTGCTCGAGGGCGGGTGGTCGTGCTGGTGGTGAAAACGTCTGGTCTATGACTAGCTCATGTAGTATATTAATAAAACCAAGCCTCATACCACCCATCCCATCGAACACCAATTAAAATCTAGGCCAAAATATATGCTGTTATTTTAATACCACATCAATGTTTGCGTTATTTAATACAAAACATATTTGACCACAAATGCCAGAAAATTGTAAATTGTTAATTGTTAATTCATATATTGCACAATTCTAAGGATTTCGTATGATCTGAACACTCTTGGAGATTTCCTGTTGGCAGTCAAACACGTGTGTGACTTGGAAAATGAGATTTACCACCATAAAGCGATTTTATAGAGCCAGATAGATTATACATATTGTATACGATAATGTTTAGCAGTCATTATGTAAAGAAGATCACGTACACTATAATATATCATTTCTTTATAACCATTTCCTAATTAATATATCTTGAAGTTTCCCAATATCATTTTTTTAAATGTTGCAGCAGCTGAATTTCGCATATCTGCCACTGCGACTATTTTTGAATTGTATTTGCTTACAGATTCCCGTCGCATATTCCGTGAACATAAGTCATTGAAAGTAGGTTTTTAGAAATTGTGTACCTGCAGATATTCGGATTTAAACATCACTGTGTAAGCACAAACACGTGCAGTTACACAACCTGAAATATTTCACACGATGTTAATATGAAATTTCTAATACATTTCTCACGCTTTTTTGATGTACATGCAGTCACACATGTACAGTATTTTGTATATTCACAACAAATTTAAACTGTCTTATTTTTCACATATGACGAAGATCTATAGGCCATATTGAAAAGGATCCACGAGAAAGGGGAATGCCTTGTACATAGATACATACATACATACATACATACATACATGCATGCATACATATATACATACTTTGCAAATATCCATATATGCTAGCTATTTAATGCTTACAATTATATACACGAGGCAAACATTTTATACTTTTGCATCGGAAGAAATTGAAATAGTAATATTTTAGATTTCATAATACCGTTTGAGCTTAAAATAAATATCAAAGAACATCTTGTATGTCCTACAAGGTAGTTAGTTGTACCTTTAGGCATATATACACAGCTATTGATGTAGCCATTTTGACATTTATTTATTTCAACGTGACCACACTTGTGGAAGGTTCTGCAAATCATGATTTTTGCTGTCATCTGGAAATTTTAAAAAAATCTGTAGACTTTATGCAATTCCTCAGGTGTTTTAGACCCGTACATTCTGAAATTGGTTAGATTTGGATAAAAATTTAGATTTTAATTTAAAAGACCATTAGATGCTACTAAGTTAACAACATGTACACTATAATATATTTTTTTAGAAATTAAACCTTCCTCACCCTTATAGCCTTTTACGAACTGATTTTTTGCAAGAAAGTTTTATAGGTTTAAGATTGCGTATTTGTGAGTGAAGTCGTATTTTTTTCTTCTTTTTAGATCTACCAGTTATTTATTTCGGATAATGAAAAATGTGTATATATAAGGTACATATGTACGAACGGCACATATATGCATATAAATAGGTAGGTACTTGTACGTAGGTAAGTTGGTAGAAGGTTGTTTAGGCTGGAAAAATAGGTTGGTGAATGATTGATTAGGTTCCTTTCATTAAGGTTGTATGTATGTATGTATGTATGTATGTATGTATGTATGTATGAAAGTATGTAATATGCATGCATGCATGAATGTTGTTGTTGTGGGATTTTAACGCCATTTATCAACACACGATTGGCTATATATGGCGGCCAGTATTAATGGTGGAGGAATAACCTGGGAAAACCCTGGAAAGAACCACCGACCCACGAGAAGCTACCGGCAAGGTTTCTCACATACCCACACTGGCTGAATTCGTGACTCGAACCGGCGAAGACAGAGGTGAGATAACAGTGAATTGTATGTATGTATGTATGTATGTATGTATGTATGTATGTGTGTATGTATGTATGTATGTATGTATGTATGTATGTATGTATGTATGTATGTATATGTATGTATGTGTGTATGTATGTATGTATGTATGTATGTATGTATGTGTGTATGTATGTATGTATGTATGTATGTATGTGTGTATGTATGTATGTATGTATGTATGTGTGTATGTATGTATGTGTGTATGTATGTATGTATGTATGTATGTGTGTATGTATGTATGTATGTATGTGTGTATGTATGTATGTATGTATGTATGTATGTGTGTATGTATGTATGTATGTATGTATGTATGTATGTATGTATGTGTGTGTGTATGTATGTATGTATGTATGTATGTATGTGTGTATGTATGTGTGTATGTATGTATGTATGTGTGTATGTATGTATGTATGTATGTATGTATGTATGTATGTATGTGTGTGTGTATGTATGTATGTATGTGTGTATGTATGTGTGTATGTATGTGTGTATGTATGTATGTGTGTATGTATGTATGTATGTGTGTATGTATGTATGTATGTATCAATGTATGTATGTATGTATGTATGTATGTATGTATGTATGTGTGTATGTATGTATGTATGTATGTATGTATGTATGTATGTATGTATGTATGTGTGTGTGTATGTATGTATGTATGTATGTATGTATGTGTGTGTGTATGTATGTATGTATGTATGTATGTATGTATGTATGTGTGTATGTATGTATGTATGTGTGTATGTATGTATGTATGTATGTATGTATGTGTGTATGTATGTATGTATGTATGTATCAATGTATGTATGTATGCATGTATGTATGTATGTGTGTGTGTGTGTATGTATGCATAAGAACAACAGAACGAGCAGAATTGGCAGACTTTCACATGATTGAAGGTCTAATAGTCGCGTGCCTCATTTACTCGATCAGTGGCAAATAGGTATCCATATTATCAATGAAACTTAAATCAATAAGGTGCGAAAACAAGTGTTCAAACAGCACTTCCATTAAAATAACATTATGTAATGTTTCGTAAATTTCAGCGCGTAATTGTGTATTTGTTTGTGTTTGTTTTGTAATTGCCTTCAATAAAATCCTTTTATTACGACTATTTGATCTTAAAATAAGAAATATAAAAATGTGAGAAGCAACGAGCTTTGTAAAATTTAAGAAACAACTATTTTACCTAGAATACAAAGCGAAAAATGTAAAAATAACTTACGATATTGCGAAATAAATCCCAAATAATCCTCGAAATTTAACACGTGACTTAATGAATATAGTTTTGAATAAATTTTAGTTGTGATCCAAAAAAAACCCCAACTTTGGAAGTGTTGATCTGCCTGTGTATGACGGTGATGTTCCAAAAGTCTTTTGTTGAATCACAATAATACAATCCCACGATTATATCCTTATTTCAATTTCACTATAATACCAGGTTAATTTCTCTTTGCAAGAATATAATTTTAGATGATGAGCACTTTGTATTTCCAGTGAATACATAATCTGAATAAATAAATTCCTGCCCGAATGAAATACTGGACACAACAATGATTCTGTCTCAAAATCGTATAGCACGAATAAATAATTTCTAGAAAAGCAAGATTATATAGTCCTCTAAATTACCTCAGGTCACAACATTTTCGAAATAAAATTTATTACCTAATGGAAAATTTAATTCTGGAAGGTTCCAAATGTTTACAAGATAAAATCTTAGTTATAATTAGAAAGTCTAATACTAAACAGTAATAAAAAACATACTAAACATCATGCATTATACGTGCCATTATTCCATTAGGAATAAAAGGGTTCATCGACAGAAAGCGTACGTATCTCTTTCTATAAAATTGTCGCCATCTACATGGCATAAACAGAAATGCAAAATAATAAATTGTATGTAAAAATGTGTTTCTTTTAACCCCTCCGTAGAACCTTAATTGTTTTGCCTTTTTGACGTGAAAGACGGAAACAGCAATGTCGTCATTGTTGTGATCGACATCGCCAGTCAGAATGTAAATTATTGAAAGTCATAACGCGATTCGAAATCAAGACATCGTTCTTATTTCTTCTAATTGCTGGCTAAACTTTAAAGGTTCACCAGTAGACGAAAGTTCAGTGTCTTGCCCAGAGAGAAAGCCATGTTGGCCAAGTTGGCATTGTAATCCGAACCTTTCTGGTTGTGACTTGGACCCTATTGGATTACCATGTCTCCTCTAATTTCAACTGGAGATTATCTTGTAACATTCCAGTGGAAGATTTGTGACTTAGGAGATTTTCAATTGGACATGGAAATTGTATTCTACCTAGAATGATAATAAAAAAAAAATGTTTGCCAACGAAGCAAACCGAAGCAAAAGAATTTAGCCACGCAACACACAGTTTGCTATAGAACATGCAAGTTAATTCTGCCTGCACGGTATATGAATATTTTCCATTCAGTCAGAAGCAACGAGTTCAGTCCTAACGATCGCGTATGAAACGAGTAGCCTACATGTAGGTTAATTTTATACATTTTACGACACTAAGTATTTCTAAGTAACTAGATATAACTAATATTTTCTATCCCATCAAATGTTTGCAAGTAATTTTTATCAACATCAGAGTCAGTCGACCTCACCCTCTCTCTCTCTGGGACTTAGTCAAGGAAGGTAATGTAATTGGTAATAATGGCCAGTCTAACTGTTCATCGAGTTTAACGGTAAATTTCAAGTTGTCGATCGGAGTTAATTTTACAGAAGAAAATGATTTGTAATACACAAAATTTGTTTTTATATAGCCACAATTGCATTTTAGGAATAATTCGTTTTTTGTTTTTTTTTAATTTGACCTTTTTGGATACCTAAACTTTTATCTGTATTATAAATCCAGGATTGTACTCGTGTTGGTTTTGTTATTGTCAGTGCGATTTATAGGTGCCAACTTATACAAACACTGTGATGCATATATAACAAGTTTGCAGTAGGAAGTCCTCGCACAATACAGATGTATCAGCAGTCTGCGAAAATTGAATTCTGGTTTCCATCATAAATTACATAATTTTATAATGGTTAAATTCTTTCCATACATTGAATATATATGAATCTAATGTGAAGTCCATATAATCCTTTCGCATCTCACCCCTGTCTTGAATGGTAAAGAAAGCAAACAAAAAACCCCCCCCCAAAAAACCACAAAAACAAAACAAACAAACAAAACAAAATGGCCACCAAGCACCTTGCAGTATAATATATAACCGCTTATTATCTAACATGATATAATGTCTGTTTATTCTACTTGACATTTCCTGCTTGTTTGTTGCCATCATAAATCTATAAAATAAAGTTTAATTAATATGTATTTGAAATTAAAGTTATTATATTCTCTCTCTCTCTCTCTCATTTTGATCCAGCGATTGATGAACCGGGTTGACTAATCCCTTTGTCAAGTTTTAGAAGGATTTATGATGAAATCTCTTCCTAATACATTCCGGTCTGACAAAATAAAATTGAATCTCAATTTTATTGAAATTAAGGAATTAAAGCAATATTCCTTTTTCTGTTTGTGAAAAAAATATAGGGCAGTACAGGGACAAAATTCAGTCGGAGTAAACGTTACGGGAGAAAATGGGTTTTAATTTGCATCTAATGTTCTACATAAAAATTAGAAAATTAGAAACAAATATTAATTTCTTTATAAAAATAACTTCTAACGTTCATTAGTTCATATTCAGAAATGTTCTGTGGTAGCCCATGATACGTTTCTTGTACAGGATAAACATCTATAAATGTCAAACGAATAGTTAAAACAGAAGATTTGGGTGTTTGAGTCAGGTGAAGGGGCAAAGAATACAGTGATTGAAAGTCTGCAAGCTCAGGATGTAGCTCTGTTAGGACAGAATTTTTTTAGTACATGTGGCGCTCTGTTTTGAGTTGGGGTGGGGTGCGCCCAATATGTTTTTGAATTACTATGGAATTCCCACCCTGGCTCGTTTTTGTAGGAAGTGAAATTAGTGATAGAGAGAGATAGAGCTCCGAGCCCCCAGTCAGCAATACCGACAATTAAATTATTAAGAACACAAAGGTGAAATTCAAAGAATTACAATTTAATACAATTTAAACGATATTAATTTCTCAACCAGTCTCCTTCCTCTCGACCATGTAACAGCCTATTTCATCACGTGATTATAGTGTGAGATGGCTTTCCCCCTGTACTTGGTTTCTACTCATCTGTGCTCTACTCTACCAATTCCTTTCCTCCTCCCGGCGTTCTCTAGACTGCGATTCTTCCTATCCTCTTCCCCTTTTGTCTCCTTTTCTCCTCCCCTTTTTCTCTCTCTTCCTCTAGCAACTAGGCTTGTTCTCTGCCTACTGCCTTGTTCTATCCTGTCTCTCTGAGACTCGGGACTTTACTAACCGGTAGTTCTGTCTCCAAAAGCTTCCTGTGAAAAACACGAGGACGTTAGCATGTTTCGTTAGCCATCTCGCTCACACTAAATCAACAATCATCAGATAGAGGCTATCTACATCTTCGGTCACGCATTCGTGCACATCGAAAACCACACACGTTCTTATAGAAACAACGTTGCAATAAAGAACGGTATCCTACTTATCATACAGACATCACTAAATTGCATCACATCAATATATTCTTAATCTCATTATTCTGAAGAATATCACAACAATCAGACGCATTTCTAAACTTTACACTCCCACAAGTGTACACAAATATTCAAATGTCCATATTATTTAAATTCACACACTGCAACCATTTCCAAAGTTACAATTTAATTCAACAATTGCAAAATCTAGAACATCACATAAATAAATACACTAGTTTACCACGAAGTAACCAGATAGAGAATTACAATATTAATTCGGACTACGAGCTAGCAATATACATAATCATAGCTCATTTCTCAAGTACGCATGTAAATTAAACAATACAAAGGTAATTCTACGTACTAGCAATTCTAGTAAGTAAATATACATACTGCACATAATTACAATTACAATGCCGTAACATTCGGCAACAATCGAGCAAATAACTCACTGATCTTTACGAAGCTTTCTGTCCTTGAATGTACCAAGGTTCTTTTCCCGCCAATTCACGAGTGGCTTCGTCGGAGTTATTGCTATAACTTCTCAGCACGATGCTTCACAATGACTAATTCGTTCCAAGCCCAAATGACTGTTAAATTCTGGTTCGAATTGATGGCCCCACCCTTCCTCAGTTCTGATTGGATATCAATTCTACCCCAGTCGGTGCAACTTAACAGACGAGCCTCAGGCCATCTGTCAATGCGGGGAGATTTACAACAGCATCGAGGGTCCTTTGTTCTAGAACAAAGCTTCCAACGTCAACATGTTAGTTTTGACATCTAACGATGTGGGCTGTTGTACAAACACGAATTGCTACGATACACACAGGGTCTACATACACATGGCGCTAACCCATTCCTTTGTTCCTGACTTACGTAATCGCGGGCAGGCAAACGTGACACCCCCCCCCACGATTCAGAATAAATTCGGGATTTTATTCAATAAAATTACTTCAAATGCAAATGATAGTTACTACGCGTAATAAAATAACAAAATTATAGCGACACTACACGATGACTACGGACACAAATATATACACAACATACGGTTAGCTACAGAGCGATCTATGACATTTCAGCGTTCCTACTCATGAAATCAGCGCCTACGTTCTCGGTTCCTTTCACGTATCAAATCTGCATCTGGTACTGCTCTAAGAACAGCGACTATCACATCAAGCGTCCATTTGACAATTTCGCCTGCGCAAGATAGGCGAGAGGTTGGTGGTCAGTTTCCAATATGAACTTGCGTCCCTACAAGTACCGCTAGTAGTAAAGTGGGGCACATTAGGGACAATGGGACTTAGCATTAAAAAGACCCCTGGGTCAGATTAGGGACAATGGAAATTTAACATGGAGAAAAATCGTGGGTCACTCTAGGGACAATGGGAATTTAACATAGAGTTTGGGCTTGTCTAGGGACAAGGGAAATTAACATGAGGAATAGAGTTTGGGCTTGTCTGGGGACAAGGGGAATGGAACAGGGGACTATAGTGTGGGTCTGTCTAGGGACAATGGGAATTTAACATGGGGAATAGATCGTGGGACTGTCTAGGGACAATGGGAAATTTAACATTACGGAAACCCCTGGGGGATATAGCCTTAAGGGAATTTAACATATGGAAATTGAACATGGTGGATCTGTATAGCGTCAAGGGGAATTGAACATGGTGGGACTATCTAGGGACAATGATGGTAGAGGGTCAAACACAACAGAGACAGAAACATACATACACTAGTACAAGCGTTGGATTTATATATAAAGCATTACGAAGACCTGAAATCTTGCTGGGGTGTTCAAAAATTTGCATAATTGTAATGATGCTATAAATAGCTATAATCAAGGAAATGCTCAACGACAAAATGGATGTGACTAAAAGTAACGTTAAAATGACGAAATTGTCCCAGAATTTAAAGGAAAATAAACATATCCCCGAAAATTAAGTTACAATGGTTTAGACTAAAATGGATAAAATTAGTAACTACTTACAATATCAACTTCTGTGACGATCGTGGATAAATACCTATGTATCTATAATCAGCTGAAATTCCAATGAAATCCCACTATCTATTTATAGCTCCAACTTGTGGGTTTTTCCTTTGGAAAATCCCACTATCTTTTTATAGCCTCAGCTTGAGTGACGTTCCTGTTTATGAATTCTAGTATATATGTATAGCTACAAAATGTGGAAATCCCCAAGTCGATATTTATAGTCTCAAAATTTCCAGCGTCAGTGACGTCACTGTACTGAACACTAGGGGATAAATGGCAACAGTGTTGCAAGTGGCTGACCTGAATACGCGCTACTGTAGGTAGGTAGGTAGAGTGTATCTGATAGGGATAAAGTGAGTTTTATCGGGACAAACAGAGATCAATACACACACACACACACACACAACATACGCGCGCAGACTCACACACACACACACACACACACACACAGAAGGAAGAGGAAAAAACAAACCCCAATATATACTATCCACACACGGGAGGAAGAAAAAAAAAACAACCAAATATACGATCTACACAACGTACGCGAACAAACACACACACACACACACACACAACATACGCGCGCAGACTCACACACACACAGACACACACACACACAGAGGGAAGAGGAAAATAGTATATTTGGGGTTTGTTTTTTCCTCTTCCCTCTGTGTGTGTGTGTGTGTATGTGTGAGTCTGCGTGCGTATGTTGTGTGTGTGTGTGTGTGTGTGTATGTGTGTTTGTTTGTTCGCGTACGTTGTGTAGATCGTATATTTGGTTGTTTTTTTCTTCTTCCCGAGTGTGGATAGTATATTTGGGGTTTGTTTTTTCCTCTTCCCTCTGTGTGTGTGTGTGTGTGTGTGTGTGTGTGAGTCTGCGCGCGTATGTTGTGTGTGTGTGTGTGTTTGTTCGCGTACGTTGTGTAGATCGTATATTTGGTTGTTTTTTTTTTCTTCCTCCCGAGTGTGGATAGTATATTTTGGGGTTTGTTTTTTCCTCTTCCCTCTGTGTGTGTGTGTGTGTGTGTGTGTGTGTGTGTGTGTGAGTCTGCGCGCGTATGTTGTGTGTGTATGTGTGTATTGATCTCTGTTTGTCCCTATAAAACTCACTTTATCCCTATCAGATACACTCTACCTACCTACCTACAGTAGCGCGTATTCAGGTCAGCCACTTGCAACACTGTTGCCATTTATCCCCTAGTGTTCAGTACAGTGACGTCACTGACGCTGGAAATTTTGAGACTATAAATATCGACTTGGGGATTTCCACATTTTGTAGCTATACATATATACTAGAATTCATAAACAGGAACGTCACTCAAGCTGAGGCTATAAAAAGATAGTGGGATTTTCCAAAGGAAAAACCCACAAGTTGGAGCTATAAATAGATAGTGGGATTTCATTGGAATTTCAGCTGATTATAGATACATAGGTATTTATCCACGATCGTCACAGAAGTTGATATTGTAAGTAGTTACTAATTTTATCCATTTTAGTCTAAACCATTGTAACTTAATTTTCGGGGATATGTTTATTTTCCTTTAAATTCTGGGACAATTTCGTCATTTTAACGTTACTTTTAGTCACATCCATTTTGTCGTTGAGCATTTCCTTGATTATAGCTATTTATAGCATCATTACAATTATGCAAATTTTTGAACACCCCAGCAAGATTTCAGGTCTTCGTAATGCTTTATATATAAATCCAACGCTTGTACTAGTGTATGTATGTTTCTGTCTCTGTTGTGTTTGACCCTCTACCATCATTGTCCCTAGATAGTCCCACCATGTTCAATTCCCCTTGACGCTATACAGATCCACCATGTTCAATTTCCATATGTTAAATTCCCTTAAGGCTATATCCCCCAGGGGTTTCCGTAATGTTAAATTTCCCATTGTTCCTAGACAGTCCCACGATCTATTCCCCATGTTAAATTCCCATTGTCCCTAGACAGACCCACACTATAGTCCCCTGTTCCATTCCCCTTGTCCCCAGACAAGCCCAAACTCTATTCCTCATGTTAATTTCCCTTGTCCCTAGACAAGCCCAAACTCTATGTTAAATTCCCATTGTCCCTAGAGTGACCCACGATTTTTCTCCATGTTAAATTTCCATTGTCCCTAATCTGACCCAGGGGTCTTTTTAATGCTAAGTCCCATTGTCCCTAATGTGCCCCACTTTACTACTACCGCTCGAACCGTGATATCCCGAACACGATTCCGAGGCATTCCCTCTCCGATACGGAGTAGTTCTTCTCGGCAACAGACAATTTCCGACTGCCGTACGCGACATATACCGACTCCCGTGCTACGACGCGGGTTTTATCGGTCCGATTAAGTCCATCGCTACGCATCAAAATAGTTCATCGATAAGGAGGGTACACCCAAAGGGGACGGGTCGAGCATCCGTTTTCGGTGCCATTCTCTGACACTTGTTACAGGAGAGATAGAACCGCTTGACATCTCCCTGGATCCCTGGTCAGTAGAATTCTTTGATAAGACGGTCATCCCTATCCGTGTCCCTAGCCGCTAACCTTACCTTCTCCATTTTGAGAGCGTGAGCAAACTCTCGTTCTTTTGTGGTCGGTGATATCCTGGCCAGCTCCAGCTCTTTCTGTGTTTCTCTGTCCGCTGCTATCTTGGCCAGCTCCCGCTCTCTGTCCGCTGCTTTTTCTGCCTTCCATTTTTTTATTCGTTCTTCTACGAACACCGCCAGGCGATCTCCCTCGTAGCAGAGATCTTCTGCGCCCATGGCACGGTACTCCTTAATCATGTCTTTCTGTAACCATTTTATTATGATACTAACAGTAAGTGATACCTTGTCTCGACTCACTAACAATTGACAGATGTTACACGTTTCTAACGAAATATCTACCTGCTAACACCACTAACTTCACTCAGGTAAGATAATTTGCTCGATAATTGCTTCAAAATCACTGCAAGTAATCAGATATCTACCAAGCATGCAAATATCAAAATATAACACACACAAGATGAAAAATCATAAAAATTCAAAATACACAGGGTGGAAAATATCTCACAACTATCTCACACTGTTCACTAATACATCCTAACAAATAAAACTTTAGGTCGCAAAGATAATATTTTTGTCTAATTCATATCCCGGACTTCCTCACAGGCCTGAAAATTACCACAAGAATAGGCAACACCCATTCGGAAGAATTTTCACTTGAAAATGGAACACTGCAAGGCAGTGTAATAAGTAATCCTTGAACTAAGAGAAAAGATACCTCTACTAAAAAAACAGGTAACAAACAATGCAGACCAGAACAAATCACCATGGTTATAAAAACCACCAAGGATTAACATTGAAGCTACCAAATTAGGCAAGAAAGAAGGACAAGAAAACTTACTAAAACCTGTACTGGTAAACGAAATCAAGAAACAATACCCGGACTATGTTAAAATATATACTGATGGATCAAAACAAACAACTCACCAAGAACAGCAGCAGCAATAGTCATCCCTGAATTCAATATACAAGCGGGATCCAGATTACCTGACTATCGCTCCATTTACACCACTGAATTCTGGGCTATACTTGGATCACTACAATGGATCAGAGACAACCAAATACCTAAAGCAGTCATTATAAGCGATTCCCTAAGCGTTACCAAATCGATCGAAAATCGCAATACACACTCTAGAGAACAATTCCTCGACAGGACATGCCAGTTAATCGACGATAACACCACAGCACATCAATTAGTCGAGCTCATGTGGATACAGTCGCACATTGGAATCTCTGGCAACGAAACAGCAGACAAAGCCGCACAAACCAAACTAGGAGATCATAACTCTATCAAGCTTAACTATAGCTCTACAGAAGCACTAAGCTTCGCACAAACATATATAGAAAACAGCAAGATTTTTGGTACTCCTCCACAAATGGTAAAAATCACCATGAAACCCAAATTACCGTAGATAGGAACATACAGCTACCTAAGGGTACCTATTTAGAACAGAAAACCATAAACAGGATAATAACTGGAAAAACTAAATTAGCAAGCAGTTTTGGAAGGTTTATAGGACCCAAACCAGCAACCATTAACTGCTTTAACTGCCACACCACCGAAGATCTACACCACGTATTCAATATATGCCCAAAATATCAACTCGCTCGGAAAATATTTATCAAAAACCAAAAAGAGATTGGATCATCACACACATACCCAGAGTTACTTATGGACTCTAATAAAAATAAACAATCAGCATATAAAAAATATAAATTCATAGACTGAGCAGGACTTAGGAAGAAAATATAATTACTATCCCCACAAATCCAAAAGACCCAGAAACAAGCTAAATAAATTTAGAAGCCACCACATAAAAACCCATAACATATCATTCAATTTTATAAAAGTATTAATAAATAATTCACTTACGAAGCACCTATAAAAAACTAAGGAAACCGCAAAATCTGATGTCCTAGATGTCCTTAACGAACGAGCAATCAGCTAGGACTCCGGTCCTAGATGTCCTTAACGAACCGTGTAATCGGCTAGGACTCTGGTCTCTTGCTAAATAATGTATAAATACCATTCAATTTCTAAAAACATTAATAAATAAATAACTTAAAGAGGCAATATCTAAAACTTATAAATAACATAACGTAGGAAGCACACCCTAAACACCTCGACTAGTAATACCATAATAACCTTGAAAATCTCTCTTCATGCATGATTTCTACTAGCAACCTCTATAAACAGCGTAGAACATTCCCCCCTCTCCTTTTAGAACATTTTGAAGAAGAAGAAACAAATCGGAAAAAAGAAAATCGCAAGAAACACCAGGCAAATGCAACAAGAAACCAGCGATGTAAAGCAAGCAGGACCGTTCCCCAGCTCTCCTTCCCACTAATGACAGCCAGCCATTCAACTGTAAGGGACCTTTATGGACCGATATATTGAGGCCAAACTATCAGGGTTCCTTGAATCCATAAAAGCCTGGGGGAGGTGGCACCATTCCCTTTCCCAGAAACAACTAGAAGGCTGCGGTGCAGTCAGAAAAAAGTGGCACATGCACAATTGTGCGCACGCCACTATAATTAAACTCAACAACAGCATATCCCGGACGATCTCCCACTGTGGCGTTCTACGAACACTCTGTTATGAGTTGGAGTGGGGTGCTCCCAATATTTATTTGAATTACTATGGAATTCCCACCCTGGCTCGTTTTTTGTAGGAAGTGAAATTAGTGATAGAGAGAGATAGAGCTCCGAGCCCCCAGTCAGCAATACCGACAATTAAATTATTAAGAACACAAAGGTGAAATTCAAAAGAATAACAATTTAATACAATTTAAACGATATTAATTTCTCAACCAATCTCCTTCCTCTCGACCATGTAACAACCTATTTCATCACGTGATTGTAGTGTGAGATGGCTTTCCCCCTGTACTTGGTTTCTACTCATCTGTGCTCTACTCTACCAATTCCTTTCCTCCTCCCGGCGTTCTCTGGACTGCGATTCTTCCTATCCTCTTCCCCTTTTGTCTCCTTTTCTCCTCCCCCTTCTCTCTCTCTTCCTCTAGTAACTAGGCTTGTTCTCTGCCTACTGCCTTGTTCTATCCTGTCTCTCTGAGACTCGGGACTTTACTAAACGGTAGTTCTGTCTCCAAAAGCTTCCTGTGAAAAACACAAGGACGTTAGCATGTTTCGTTAGCCATCTCGCTCACACTAAATCAACAATCAATCATCAGATAGAGGCTATCTACATCTTCGGTCACGCATTCGTGCACATCGAAAACCACACACGTTCTTATAGAAACAACGTTGCAATAAAGAACGGTATCCTGCTTATCATACAGACATCACTAAATTGCATCACATCAATATATTCTTAATCTCATTATTCTGAAGAATATCACAACAATCAGACGCATTTCTGAACATTACACTCCCACAAGTGTACACAAATATTCAAATATCCATATTATTTAAATTCACACACTGCAACCATTTCCAAAGTTACAATTTAATTCAACAATTGCAAAATCTAGAACATCACATAAATAAATACACTAGTTTACCACGGAGTAACCAGATAGAGAATTACAATATTAATTCGGACTACGAGCTAGCAATATACATAATCATAGCTCATTTCTCAAGTACGCATGTAAATTAAACAATACAAAGGTAATTCTACGTACTAGCAATTCTAGTAAGTAAATATACATACTGCACATAATTACAATTACAATGCCGTAACATTCGGCAACAATCGAGCAAATAACTCACTGATCTTTACGAAGCTTTCTGTCCTTGAATGTACCAAGGTTTCTTTTCCCGCCAATTCACGAGTGGCTTCCTCGGAGTTATTGCTATAACTTCTCAGCACGATGCTTCACAATGACTAATTCGTTCCAAGCCCAAATGATTGTTAAATTCTGGTTCGAATTGATGGCCCCACCCTTCTTCAGTTCTGATTGGATATCAATTCTACCCCAGTCGGTGCAACTTAACAGACGAGCCTCAGGCCATCTGTCAATGCGGGGAGATTTACAACAGCATCGAGGGTCCTTTGTTCTAAAACAAAGCTTCCAACGTCTACATGTTAGTTTTGACACCTAACGATGTGGGCTCTTGTACAAACACGAATCGCTACGATATACACAGGGTCTACATACACATGGCACTAACCCATTCCTTTGTTCCTGACTTACGTAATAAGTTGATTTTTTTGAAGAAAAAATCTGTAAGGGAGGAAACCGTTCGACTAACTGTTAATTCGAAATGATTTACCACCGATACATTCGGTTATAAACACTAAAAACAACGAAAGGCGGGGATGCAAACCATATTTTGCTCGATTCGTCACAGTCTGGTAAATGACTTATTATCATAATGCGGAGAAAGTATAAGCTTCTTCAAGATCACGACTGCAGAAAAACTACAAAGGTGGCAAATTCCTTAACATAAAGCTATGGTGTGACTTTTTCAGGTATTCTTGTTTACTATTTAAAGATATGGATATATTTGTTAACTAGGTGTTTCGGACTTGTATTGTTCTTGAAATTGATGTTAGGGATGTACACCTTCCATAGCTACTCTGTAAACACCCAAATTCACTCAAATCCACAGCCAAATGCAGGCAAATCCACCAAAATCCAAACCAAATCGCATTATGTCTACCTTCTCACCTATAAATAACAACGCTCTCCCCATCCCCGATTTTTTCTTTAAAACTTCGCGTTCTTGTTCAGGTTGATCAATAATAAATACAAATGCAATTTACTAGTATTATAGCTTTCGACTTTAATCTCTCAAGAAATAAATGACAAATCGCTCTATCGCATCACTTCATTGCTCGGCCAAATACTACACGATGGAGAGATGAAGCAATTGGCCCTAACAAGATGCCATATAAATGAACTATAAAATATATAAATGACCAAAAACAAATGTTGCAAATATTTTATTGTCATACAGAAATGGTTTCTCTCTCTCTCTCTCTCTCTCTCTCTCTCTCTCTCTCTCTCTCTCACACACACACACACACAACAAACACACTATCATACATAATTAACTTGATTCATTATTATACTGATTCGGTCTTAAGATGGTGAAAAAGAATACTCTGTAAGTACATTATTTTCTCCAATTGGTCATTTATAATATTTTTTTAGACCGTTCTGATGCTAGCCGTTTCCGCTGGCCTGGCTTTTTCCCAACATTTTCGGAAGTCTTGAGACACTTAAAGTCTAGGTTGCTGCCACTGATATATCTGGATTTTGTTGTTGTCGGTGCTTTTGCCAGCATACATCTGTGTATATGCCTGTCTTTCTCCATTTGTGGCACACCATGCCATACTAGTTGTGGAATAACATGCTGTTCCATTGAAGGTGCTAGAGGCCAGTCTCCTTTGCTATAAATAGCACATCTCAGAAACAGAATTTGGTTTTTTATAATGGTTCCGATCTCTTCAATAAGTTCTGGGAACTTGTTTCTGTCCGAATTAACTGCCGCCTTTAACTTCTGGTTCATGGACTCGCTGTTATTATTTGTCCATGGTGCACTGATTACTCATTCGCGTAATGGACGGAAAACAGAAGTGTTGATTTTTCCCAAAACGAATCTTTGCCAATATGACCTGAAAACTGGAAATTGTTGTAAATAGGGTTCCAAATTCTGACATCTTGAATCAAATTCCGTATCATCCGAGGCAAATATTATTTTATCATTTTTTCCAAAAATGATTTGGAGTATTCTTTTACCTGCCAGTACACATGCCCCATTTTCTTGAAGATGTCGTCGTACATTGTCATGAATGTGTTTGGTACATAACAAAAAGTTTGCATGCGGAAATTTGGCTTTCAGGGCGTTCGTCATGTTCTTTTCTTCATCACTTCCAATGGTTAATCTTGCTTTGTGTCCAAATCGATAATGTGTGAAAAAAATTTCCGGTAGGTTTCCTCTTCGGCATCAAAATGTATCGTGCACGGCCCAAACATTACCGGAAAATAGTTGCTTATATTGCTTATCTCTCATCGGTTTTGTAGGAAATGACTGTGGCATAGAAATGTCCCAAGTTGAAAATTCTATCAACACCTAGAACACTCCCGTCATCTCCTTCACAATTTCTGATCGTATCATCCATCTGTTGGTTGCTATAAACAATGACAACAGGTGTCTTGTGTTTCGTTATAATTATTTCTTGGATGACTGGGTTATTGTGAAGCTCACTTAAAACACTGACCACATCATCAGCTATATTTATTCCGGAGTTCATATTTTCTTCACGTTTTCGTTTGCGGTCTCAGAATTTCTTGTCGTTTATTTGTTTCGTAGATTTTGGAGCAGTGAAACTGTTGTCTTCTATACGTTTTGTCAGAACGTTGTTGACTTTCTCGTGTTTTGCTATTTCAGCTGCTCTCTGAATAATTTTTGGGTCTGTCCTTACATAAGGCTCCGATTTCTTAGAATTTCCGTGATTTTTAAAGATTGTTGGCATTTTGCCGCAGTATTCCACAATGGCCAGCATTTGTTTCTCTACAGAAAAGGAATCGGGCAATCCAGCAATTGTTGTTACGCCATTTTTGAATGATTTGTCTTCCATCAATTTAGTATAATATCTATTCAGTATTAAAACACTAGATGGCTGAGGAAATATTGGTTCATATGACTGACCATTTTCTTGACACAGTACTGTTCCTTTTTCATATACACGGTACGTAATTTGTCAACAGAATCGGTGACAACTAAAGTCTGATTAACTGTTGTAGCACTTCTCCAATCCCAAACACCACAGTCATCGTGGAAGTTTTTGGCACCATTATCGTCATCAGATGCTTCAATGACAATGTATACGTCGCTTTTTATTCCGTGTGTGATGCTTTTTTCTCCTTGTTCAGTGGACATAATAACTTTCAGTAATTCCTCGTTGGTCATGAAGTTTCCAGGGCTGCTAGCTGACATCATCGCTTGAAATGGAGCTGATTTATGGTGAGTATTGACATCTGACATGTCATATACGGTACAAGGATCTAGCGATTCCCAACATTCGTGGTTGGTTTCCGCTTCCATAATGTAACTGTCTTCTTCATACTCATCGGTTTGTACAATATCAGTCAAATCATCTAAACTCGCACTGCAGTTCAGCGAATCAGAGTTAATAAATTATCGACATCACTGTTCTCATATTCATCATATCTATGGTCCATATCATCCTTGTTATGTGTCAAAGGGTTCTTTGACTTACATTTCATATCGACTACAGGGACAAAATGGTTTACTGCATACCAAGATCCTTGCTTCGGGAGTTGCCCTTAAACATACTAGAGAATACTGATTGTAGAATGTCCTACTGGTACGTCTGCAGATGGTTCGAAAGTCGTGTTCAAAGATGTTTGTGCCAAGTCCTTCACGCCATTGACCGAAGGGTACAAAATCCGCACCGTATGCTGGATAATATCACAGAGATCCAAAATTGTCCATGCAGATAAGAAACCACTAATTGTAGCACGGTCAATACAGGTAGCTTCAAAAGAAGGTGATAAAACATTGTATGCGCTTCCTTTGGGGATGATTCATGTACGATGTTGAAGCGCGTACCACGCGAAGCCAGGTATGATAGCGTAACTATATTGATTTGCTATCGTCTCCATACAGAATATATATGCAGAATACTTAACTTAGATGTACAAAATATCAGCAAACTAACTTACATCTGTCATCGGGGTATGTAATGTACTGGTCTACCTATATATTTTGTACTGCAATTTTTTCTCTCGTTAGATTGATATCACATTCGAGGTTGTAATTATGAAGTTTCAGGAATTAGGGGATCGCATAAAGAGAAGTTAACTGTTTAAAACAAAATAAATACTGAATTTACCTTGTTCAAGTTACCTGCTTTTTTCAGAAATTGGAGAATTACGTACGACCAACTTCGGACTTAAAACGTGTTTTCAAACCCTTTCCATCTAACTCGAAGGGGGTGACTATTCCACTAAATAATACTAATTTTCAGTTCACCACCAGAAAGACAATGATAGCAATAAAATAATTCTAGATATATCAACACAAAACGAAATATGTAATCTTGAGTAATATATATGTCCCTAACGGCGATGAACCAAATATTTACTCAGAAATCAGAAATGATTTTACAGCCTTCTGTAGCGATTATATCATTATTGGAGGTGGCTTGAACTAAGTAGTAGATCTAGAATTTGATGCATATACTTGTGATACTCTGAATACTCTCAGAGTTGGTTCTTGAAATATCTGCAAAACATAATTTGGTGGACATTTGGAGAACGAGAAATATTGGTACAAAGTGATATCCCTGAAGAAAAGCAACCAGCTTAAAGAGCACAGGCTAGACGATGTTTCTTAACTCTGAGAATCTTTTTACAATGGTGGAAGAAACATAGAACCCGGCTGTAGAACTGGCCATAAAAGTGAATCTAGTCTTGAGCAAAACTGGTATACGTTTTCGAAATTCAATAACTCATTATTAAAAGATTCAGATAATATTTCTCTTGTTCAAGAAACAATTCGTCATTGTAAAAAGTCTTTATCTTTGCTCTAATCAAACATCTAATTCTGAGTAAATTCCAGCTTTTGGGGTAGTTTTTGCTATAAATGTTAAACTTTTTGGTAAAATGGTTCTGTTAGAAATTAGGGGGAAAACAATCTCTTTCACGGACAGTAGGACAACAAGAGCTATCCTGACTGGTACCGTAAAGACCGTTGCGTGACCCAGGTATATTGTAGACACGTATAGATCATCCAAAACATCCGCGTCCAGTTTATTCCCTCTCATCTTTAAAATGTTTAAACGGATATTATGTGAATGTATGCTTTATCTTAAAATTTAAACTACGTTAGTACTGCACCATTACCACGCTTCTTAGCAATGTCACTATGGGTATAATCTGACCAAAGGGCTAATGTTGCAGTACTTGTTTTTTATTTCAGTAAGTGTGTATATCTAACAGGGTGTGGATTTTAACTGCTTTCAAGATACCACTGAGGGACAAGTTCCCAACATGTTGGATATGATCCAGGGTCAGAATTCGATGCATATATAACTTCAACTTTTGAAGCTCATTAAATGTATGTATGTATGCATGATGATATGGTATGGACCATAACAGTTTCCTAGTCATGACCCAGAGGTAATTCTCTGCCCTAGTGCCATGACATAAAATCGATGTTCAATATTTGTCTATTAGTTTTCTCTTTGTGTCCTTCAATCGTATTATGGACAGGTCTGTACACAGTATTGGTCCAAAAAAAGTATGAAGTTTTCATGAAATACGAAACCTTATTACAACTGTGTTAAACGCTCATTGTACTTAATATGAAACCTATCATGGCACGGATCACGTTCAAATTTATAAATGATGTTCGTTTTAAATTCTTTCAAACGTATTTTATTTATTTTGGACAAGAATCATCGTTCTGTATTAAGGCAGGTATACCTTTTTTCGTGTACAAAAGATTTACAATAAATTTACTAATTTGTTTTAAAATTTACCTAAAATGCCTTTAAGGTTTCAGAAATCTTCATTACTATTCTTTGAGATCACATGTTTGAATTATTCTTCTCATTTCCAATGGAAATCCATAATTCTTTTCTGAAACATTATATTATTATCCTTGACAAGAAAACCCTATTTGATTTTCACATTATTATTGCCACTGACAAGATGAACTCTTTGCAGTGTGAGAATGGTGACCTCTGTCTTTATCTGTGTTTTAAGCCATCGGCATTTGTTGATGTTATTTGGAGACTGGTTTGAGAATAATCCCTTCTTCGCTTTTTTGTGAAACTTTCCGTTAATGTTATTATCAAACCTGTCTCTGCATGTTTATTATTAGGGTTTAAAGACTATGATATCGATAAGCAGGCAGCCATTTCGTAAAGCCATAACATAAGTGTGCATAATAGATAATACATTTAACATAAAGGCTATATGCTGGTAACCGTTAAAGAGCAGCAGCTTCCATCTCTAAATTTTGTTTAATCGACCAAGATTAAAAGCTTAAATCAGTAATTTGCTGATTATCTTCCTTAAGTTTAAATGTTGCGCGTGCCGATGGTGCGATTATTGACCATCCAACTGGAAAGCCAAACGTACATTTCAACCTGTTTATATATATGTTCTTAACGCTCCCATACTAAAAATACTTTCTTACTCTAATTATCCATTGACCACAGATCAAGAAACTCTAATTTCACACTTGCATAATTGTTATTGTTTCTCATTTGCATGATTCCTCAGTAATCTTTTCCAAGCCGAAGTTTAGTACTTCACGCCATTCAGTAAAAGACCCGACTGAAACACCCAAAACAAATAATGATCACTATATCAATTTAACAAAACGCATGTACATAATAATATCCAGATAATTCCCTGTAACGAACCGAAGGCAGACTATTGCAGAATCAGAGCGTGTTGGCCGGACGTCTTACTAGGAGTTACATAATTTTGGATCAATAAATATGCTTCAAAGATATTTAATCCTTGTGCAAGCGGGGCTTCTGCGGAAGGGCATATTCGGGCCGGATACCCCGTAGGGCGCCAAGATGGTGTGAAGAAACCTGGACCCAGGCGGAAAGAACATCAAACGGTAGGCGTGTAGACTAATTAGGGATGAGAGAAGCTAGATCTTCCCCTGGGAGGGGTCAATACATCGGGCGGAAAAATGCTTCATTCTTAGTCATAAATGCGCACAGACCTGTTAGTGAGCTGCTAATTCTCGGGGGGAGAGAAACGTATTGTGTAGTAAAGAAGGAAGCCTATGTTGAGGAGGGAATTTTAGCTAAAAGCCACTCCGATACTTAATTCGTAAAAAGAATGGAACTGAACTGTGTAAACAAGCTTCTCAAAGGAAGCTCCCAGGGTGCCGTGAGAGTCGGTGCTGAGATTATCCAGGGTGAACGAAGTAAAGACATCTTGTTTGCATAAAGGCGAAAATATGCGGACCTCTTTGTTTGCTCATCATGCCTTAGAGGAAATTCCTAACCTATCTCACTATGTTATATCTGCGTTTAAAAAATTGGTGATTGAAATAGGGCTTTAGAAGATACCTGTTGCGTTATACTTTCATCCTAGAAATATGATTCAGGAACATGCTGAAAATCACAAAAATCAGTAAATCTAATTTGATTAGCAACATTACAGATAAATATAACCTTTGACATTATTTCAAATTTCTATTTTGTTCAAGAAATATTCGATAAAACTGTGTTTTATTATCTCTAAACACAAATGTGAGAAATTTAGTGGATTTATATTTTTATTTAGGATCTTGTACGTAAATAAATATTATAAAAATTGTCACTAACGCATATGGTACAAATTACCATAAATTTCTAAATTATTACAAAGTGTTGTGAATATGAGAAATTGCCCAAATATACTTGTATATGCATATACATTTTTTGAAACTTAATGTAGATTTTTTGTACTCGTATCAATGTTTCATAGGTATAATGTACCGGTCTCTGCTGTAAGTTATTCTACTCCACTGGGATTCTTTCAATATAAAAAGGCATGCATCTGAAATCATTGAACTCGCAGATGATTGTAGGCGAAAATTCCGAATTCTTAATTAATATACTAGAAGTACCTGTCGTTGTTTGATTCTTGAACGTTTGTGAAAAGTCCTGGAACATATCTGAATGACATGGCTTTTATTTTGGAACCCAATACGCTATAAGCCCATTTATGTAACTAAATGTCGTTTATATTTGCTGTATACATGGATCTATGGTATAATTATACTGGTGAGATATACAGACATGAAACAAGTAATTGAAAGCACACAATTTTCTTGAAAATAATTCATCAATTTGTTTATTGTTTTTGTTTTAGTTAAATTATTCTAGCCATGTTTGTCTTGTTTATCATAGAGGGCGTCTGCTAACTACACACAAGAAAGTATGACTAGAAAAGAAATTACAAAAGAATCAGGAAGATGATTTTGTTTCGTGGAATTTATTGACACAATACAAATGGAAATGACTACTACATATATTGTTATATTGTTAGTTATTTTTTTCTTGTATCTTATTTGTAAGAATTTGATTTTTTAAATGTTATTCACATTTTTTTATAATTAATTATATACTATCTACCACATCCTACTGAACCGAAGAAATATCAGTTTAAATCCTCTTGATAAATAGGCAAAAATATATGGGGTCCTTCGAGTAAACAACGACTATATAGGATAAAGAAATACCGGAAAAGATCGGGAATAACTTCATGAGATTGCGGTGTTTACTTTGGGGGTTATTTGCGTTTTACGTCAACATCAACTTTGCCATTCCACCCATCCAGGTGTAAACGTTTCATAATGCATCTGCCTACTCCAGCGCAGCCAAACGCGTGAATAAACTTGAGTCTCGCAGTTGTCAAGGCAATAAACATATTTTATTAAGAAATCAGCTCACAAGGGCATGCGACAAAAGCATTGAAACATGTCACAATGAAATTTATACTATAACCAGTCTGTTGCTTACATCATCGTTAATAAAACACAAATACGGTATTTAATCACGCATCACAGGTTGGGCTGTTTCCAATAGCGCCAGACAGTAAATATTACTGGAATTAGACTGTGCTTGAATCAGTAGAACTATGATTAGGCTAACATCTCTTGAAATGTTACTTCAATTATTAAGCGGAATGCGTGGTGAACACTTCCTGATTTAGAAGAATTAGTAGCATTCAGTCGTAAGTAAACTAGTAAACTACTTTCTACTTTTGATTTCAGAGTCCGCCATATTGTAATATCTTATTTTGTCATGGCGTAAGTAGGGCACATGTCCGTAAGTGCATTTGAATCGTGTCAACCATAACGTAGACAGGACACCACCTAAATTAGCAATTTAGGGTCTAAAGACGGATTTACCCGAGTATGAGTACGTATCACTCTGCTCAGAGAAATAACCTAAATTATTTTCATTACACTTTAAATTTCACCTTCATGAATAGCGCAATCGAATTTAAACACAACATAATTACTGTCGACAAAACTGTGCACAAGAATATTCAAACATTGTATTGTACACGCATGAAATGTTGTACAACTGGGATCGGTGCACACTTGTAGAAATAGAATGCCATACACCAGATTAACTCACAAAAACTCATTTGTCTTTAAGGTAACTCAATCAGGTTTCTGTATTTATTCACAGTAGCTGATGAAATAGTACTTTAACATGCCAGAGAGGTCTCTTGACCGAAAGAATCCCGCTAGAAGTCATGTTTCCTCTGATTCCAAAGACTTCCATACAACTACTATTGTAAACAGGAAATACCAACGCGTCCAAACTATAAATAATTTTACTCTAATTAAAACATAACCACAAATCTCATAACTTCGCAATTGCCTGTCACCTGCTTGTTTTCTTCTCATTAACCTTCCATATTTCACGTCATGAAGCTATACAACTCAACCACCTAATACAGGGAACTATTTTTACTATACCACCTTAGATCAGTCAAACCATTAATTTAGGCACCGCGCCTTTGGCCTAGTGGTTAGAGCGTCCGCACCGGCCGAGTCATACCAAATACTTACAAAAATGGTACTAACAGCTACATCGCTTGGCGCTCGGAGTTTAGAGGTTAGTGTTAGGACTGGTCGGCCTGGTGTCAGGATAATGTGACTGAGTGGGACATCATGCTACATTTCTGCGGCATGATGCCCCAGTGCTAGACATCACTATAAACTGTCCCATTGCAGACATCGTAGCGATATGACCGAAAAATTGTTAAAGCTACGTTACAAATCTAAATGTTACACACACACACACACACACACACACACACACACACACTAATTTAGGCCACATTTTGCCTGTACATAACTCTACACCATATTTACCACTATAACAATAAATGACGCGAACTTCTCGTTTCTTCCATTGTATTATCTACCGGTCTCCAATCATGAATACAGCTCCTGGAGTCACACAATCAATTTACACAATTAGATTCAATTCTAACTGCAGGCATTTACCTGTATTACAATCTTTTTTTGTATGCCTCGATTATTTAAACAATTCCAAACAGTAAATTCCCAACACAGCCTGTTAGTTAATAGTGCAATGTGGACACATTATGTCGTTTAGTATAAGACGTTTTATTTTATCGATCAAAATTCGTCTGATTATGAAACCTTGTAGTTCGAATTCTTGGTTCCTATTTATACATCAAAATTTCATACATGAAGTTTCCTTTTCAAATGTTTTTATCTGTTACCTCTTATTTTTCTGATTCAATCAATCTCTTTTTCAAATCTTTACTCTATGGCTCAATCTTTAGAAGTCCCTTTTTTACCTTTCCTCTATCTTTTTACGATCTGCCACCCACTTTGAACCAACTACACTATTTATGTACAACCTTTGCACCGTGTAAGCATTGAGATCAACAAAGTATAGATTGGTGGATATTCCAATCGATTGGCCAATCCAAATCGACCATGCCGATGGAAAGTGACCTCACGACTTTAATACACACACAACTCCGTGCTTCAGTGCATAGATCCGAAATGAGTAGATAAACCACGCCCCCTCAGAGACTGTTAATGCAAACTCACGCTTCCCATTAAAATGGCTGAATCATCACAGAATACAGGCACCATGTCAGCTTCTCTCTCTCACTTATTCCCGATAACATTTGACTTAAATACCTTCCTGATTAAGACAAACTTTCCAGTAAAGTGTTGCAGAAGGGTTTGAACTACTTTACGCAAGGATATATATACACGAGATCAAAGTTTTGGAGTTTGAAAATAAGATTCGCGTAGAAGCAAGATGCAGGGCATCTATGAAGAGGAACCTGCCTCCGCACCGTCTGCACATCGAAATTACGGAGGAAAAGTGTGAAGATGCATACTGTTCATGTAAAGCGGGGTAAGATTTAATGTTTTGTATTTTTGTGAACTATTTTTAATGTTTGAACTGTTTAATACCCTGTAGTAATGGCAGCTGTTATAGTGTAAGTCATACATATCATGTAGGCGTTCGGTACCGACTATTGCAGTAATGTGTGTTGTGTTTTACAATTTAATTGCACATACGTTAAAATGGTGAATATGCACTTTATTTGGATCCTCATACATCCATTTTCCTTTAGAAAGTCATCATATTCACACTGTTCGAGAAGTACATTCGGCACAAACAAATGTTCAGTTACGTAAATGGATATATTTGGATGAAGTCAACATAAAGGTGTTAGCGTGCTGTAATCTCACAGTGAAAGTTGCAGCCGTTGAAAATAAGAATCATAGTATCCTGTTAGCTGTTGATTTCACCAATGGTCCTTTGCTCTTTACCCAGTTTATTTCCTGGCCACCTTTGTAAATGTTCACAGTGATCAATAATTTTAGTCTGCGGTCATCCATATATGACGTAGCGTAGTTTGGGCGATTATTTTGTACCTCATCCCCGGCCCCGTCACAAAAAACTCAGCCCCCTCGTATGATGCTACAAAGCTTTTCTTACCTCGAACCAATAAAAAATGTCAAAATTAAAATTGGTTTGAAATCCCTTTGCATTAGAAAAACAATACGACACTGCATTCTAAACTATTTCTTTGATAGATGTCGCTGGTATTGGTTTTGTGATGTCACATTTTTTAAATACCTCAACCGCCATCATCATACTTGTTCGATCCCCCTCGGTGTACAACGTCATATCTGGAAGCCTTTTGAGGACATTTAAGGTGCAAAGTCTTCATTAGTTGGGATTGAATAGACTTTGCATAAACTATATTACTATTCATTTTTTTTAAAAATTAATATTTATTTTCAGATGAGTAAATTCACATACATGACTATGCCGACATACAGTATACTAGAATACTAAGCTCACATATGCCAGGAATTTCAGGCAGCTGCACTGAAGACAAACAAAAAGACAGAGTCTGACATGCTTTATTTTTATTTATGTCACTGGGATGATTTACTAATTGCAGTTAGCAAAATTGTAACTTTGACACATGTTTGAAAATCTAAAATAATAATATATAAACACTTTCTCTGACATTTCACACAGTGGTGTAAGCAGTTTGTTTCAGATATATGCACCAATAACATTTAGTTTACTAATTAATGTGTATGATATCTGAAAAAATATATTGTTGCACGGTCAGTGGGCATTGCTCCCTTGTAGTAGGGCTAATTAAGTCCCTACAGGGTTTCAAACTACGTACCTTCACCACTGTTCCTGACCAGCTGAGCTGCACAAGCATACCTCAGCAATGGCATGTGCAAAGGGGATCGAAAATAAAACCAGTGTCACTTAATCCTGTCATGGTTGCTAGACCAACAGGGAGTAGGAAAAGGAAGCCATTGGGTTGCCAGACAGATATAAACAAAAAGTATGAATTTAAAATACAAATACCAACATTAATACTTGTTTAAAATCTTATTGTCGATGGAACATAGTTAACTATAGAAAATATTCGTGTAAATGTACAATACAATGGCATCAAACAGAACAAGTAATAAGGTGCGCATTGAGAATATGTGCAAAAATCATAGATGCCTAAAATAGGTACTGATATGAAATGATCACAGAAACAACATTATTTAACACGATTAGTTTATTACATTTCTCTTACATTTGGAGTACCGAAAGTGGATGAAAAGGATAGGTGTCATCTCTCTAGTTTGAAGGGAACACCCCTAGAGTGCTGAATTGTACCAAACATTCCTAAAGTATCAACACCTCTAGGACACGTGCAGATTGGGTCAGTATTATCGTATCAGGTACTATCCAATCATAGTATATTCAATGTTCATCCTTAACAAATACATCTTGAAAAAGTGTTAGAAGACAACACACTGTCCATTTTTTTTGTTGGCCTTTTGAAACGCAGATGTAGGAATAGTCAAATTTTAACTTTACATATGAGACGTTCTATACATACCATATGTTTGGCAATTTTGTTAGTCAAAAGTGTATCAGAAGCTGTCATTTTTCTACTTGCCGATGTGAACTGTGGAATGTTTATTTTCAAACCAAGTTCACTTTTTTGCATGTTAAAACATTTGTTTACCATTACGGCATCTCCCTTTTTAATATAACCAATTGATTTTAGCGTTTTAAGCATATCGTAAAAACCAGATTGTTCTATAATAGATTTATCCGAAGTTTACCCTCTAAATAATTCTGAAACAAACATTACACGACCTATCAACCCCTTTAGAGTTGTTCCAGAATTATAATCACTATATAACTGGCTCTTTAAGCTTAAGATCCTGATTCTTAGCTGCAACTGCTAACATATCCATTGCTAATATTCCTAAAAAAATAAGAAAAGTATTTCTTTTCTTCATTTCAGACAAAGTACCTGAGAGAAACTACACAACTAGCTCAGGACTGTTGTAATAAATCTGTGACAAGGGCTTCTCCAGAGTGTTTACCAAATGAGTTCAAACCACTCACTGAGAACACAAGGTGCATAAATCCATGTGACATTGAGGTACAGACAAGAAATCAGGCCTAATCTGATCACTGGTTTAATGAGAGAAAAATCCCCAGACTTACATCATCTAATTTTAGAAATGTAATATCAAGGAAATCAAACCCAGTGAAAAGTTTATTAACAATTTGTTTTTTAAAAAATGACGCGAAAGCCAAAGATCCTGAATCTAGTAAAAGACACGAGAAAACTGCTAAAGAATAGTATCTTGAATTATGCCCCAGACCTGCCAACCCTGACGAGTCCGTCTCATTAAGGCAGTTGATTTTGTTCCGTAAGATTGACCAGTTTTCAGTAAGGTGTAACAAAATATCAATAACTACTATTGTAAAGCTGGAACAAGCAATTAAAAGTTAGACGCACGACGATAAACATTATGTTCAACTGAAAAATTTGTTAAGTACGCGTAGACTTTATTTACCACTAGTACAGTTGCATAAACTTTAGTTCCGAACCCTATGCAACTCAATGGCTTGTTGCTATCTCTCAACGGGACGTAATTCTTGGAATTTGTTTCTATTTCACATGACGACGGTAATCGTATCTCCCGCCACGAGACATTCTCAAATGGGTACATGATGTCCAATAAACGAAATTGTGTCCTTTCCAGCTTTTATTCACAAGAATCAAAATACTCCTTTTTATTCCTCTGTGTTAATCTTTAACACTTTTTAGAAGTTTTCCCCCTTTTGTCTTAAACATGCATTGCTTTATGGACGCCATTTAACTTTTTTTTATAATCAACAGTTTGATCATGCAGACGCTTTGCATGAACGAATAGGTGCAGTTTAAAGTGTCTAGTGTGCTGCTGTAAAATTAGTCTGGTTCCCTTACTGATTTCAATAATCCTAATATGAAACTCTGATCCATATCAAACACGGATGAACCGATTATCCTGATTTTTCGACAACATTCATTTTCCGTAGTTTTTTGCCTGTATGCCGTAAGTCCCTATTTTAAGGGTAATTTTCGTAAGACGGCAAAATCTTAAGAGTTTGCAGGTCTGTGCTATATCCTTCTAGGCATTTCCATGAGTGAGGCTTTGTGGTTAATAATGACTTTTAATTTTTGGGTGCCTTGATTGATGGGGAAACTCTGTGACAATGGAGTGTGTGGAATTGTGGAAAATAAATGCCCCTTCTCTGTTAGAAGAATGAACATTGAAAAAGCATGCAATGATATACCAGATTTCTATTTACAGAAGGATGAGCTTGTCTCATTAAAGGAAACACCTAGTTACTATGCACAGCTTCAAGGCCAACGTATGGTTACAGGTTGTGAATTTTGCGAATTCATTGTGTACACACAGGATGATATGTTTGTGGAAAGAATTAAACCAGACATTCCATCTATTACTTAAATGTTACAAAAACGTTAGCCGAATTTTACAGAGATTATGCAATTCCATATCTGCAATCTTCAGAATAAGTGATGAAACTACTTACATGGGTTTTCAGTCTGTGTAGACACCTGTGACAAACAATTCATATCTGAACTGTAAGAAACAGATGCTTATGCACAATGATGTTAGTCAGCAAGTAGTTTTCATGTTTGTTTATATATATATATATATATATATATATATATATATATATATATATATATATATATATATATAATTGATTGTGAATTATAAGTAATATAATTGAAACACTTTTCAAACAGTATCAGTTCATTAACTTACTAGCTTTATATATTTATTTTAACATTAATGTGTGCATTTATTTTGAAATGAAACTTGTTAAATTTCATATGTAAAAGATTAATAAAGCTAGACATATTCTGTGAGTTACTTGGCCCTTACTTAGTTGTGTTTTCTTCCAAATGCAGGCATTTGCGTTTATGTTGACTGGTTTCATTTTGTTGTGAAGAAGCTCTTCTTTGGAAGTTTTTTTCTGGCACAGTACGTGAACCATCAGCTTGAAGCTGGTCTGGGTAATTCTCCGTCGGTCTTTTCCTCCAAGAAAGTGCTGCAAAATGAGTATATTTACAAAACAATGCATTACACGACAATAGAAAAAGCAAAGTAAATCTGACATTTTATATTAACATCAGCAAATAAACACTATATATATATATATATATATATATATATATATATATATATATATATATATATATATATATATATATATATTAGATGTATGGACAATGTAGTCTGAAATAAATAATTCTTATTCTTATTCTTATTCATGACCTAATCATAACAGAATATATACTCCATAATACATGCACTGACAATAACCCGATGTATTAACCTGTTGTTTATTCCTTCAATGCAATATCAAAATATCAAGAGGGCTGGTATGGGATAAATGTATACTTATAATTAAATCACTAATACTACAGGGTGACCTGGATGCCCGAGTGGTCAAAGGTTCTCATCTTTACTGGTCACTGTCATCTCACATACGTCCACATAGGTTCAGATCTCGGGCTCGACCAATGTGGGTATGTGAAAAAGCTTTTTAGTAGCTTCCCGTGAGTCTGTGGTTTTTCCTCAACCAGATAAACCTTTCCGCCGCCATGTATATCCTATGATGTACTGACAAAATGTAGTTGACCCATGATAACAACAACAATTACATAAACCAGCCTTACGAAATGTGTATTAGATATTTTTATATTTAACATTACTTTCAAGAATATTCGTATACCTTTTTACCATAGTTAAATCTAAATAGAATGAGCAAACGGCCTTGTGTTGGTTTATTCTGGCGATATTAAGATATTCGTGTGGTCAACGACACGCTTTGATCCATAGTTTCACCTTTTCCAAATCACGTTTTGGAGTTTGAAAACGTATAGAATGGCCTCCTTCCAACCTTTCCGGATATCTCTCATCTGCATTGCATGTTCCCCATGCACATCGACGCACCATTTTTTCAATATATCGCACAAAAATCACGAAAGTCTTTAATGCAGCTGTATTCTCACCACGCGTATGTTTGTAGGTAAAACATGGTGGATGTTACCGTAGCACCGGACGCAATTAATCGATTGGTCAATATTTGTGGATTTGATTGACAGGTCGGATCTATGTATTCCTCTAAATTCACATAATATATTAGAAGTTATGATCAGTTATGACAAGTCTTCTCAAATAGATGATTGTCATCTTTGAGCAGGTAATTTAATTTAACAATCTTGTATTGTTGTACAAAATACGCGAACGGGTGATACTTCAAAATGGAAACGCTCTATACAACAACGTGTTGTTACTAAAACCAGCTGATCGGAGGATGCAGGAAGTAGCAGCATAAAAATATCTTCAATGAACCTGATAGATGTCTGTCCCCACAAACGAAGATATGAAACAAAGTTATGCTGCAAAGAACCTGTCAAAATCTAAAAATCCATCCATCCATCACCCATAGATACAATCCAGTATCATATAATTTCCTGGCTATTTGATTTCGCATGGAATGGTATTAACACTCTACTGATTAACTAAATACACTGGTCAACAGTGAAATCATTACTGACTTGAAAAGGCCCTAATCTGTAGTATTTTGGTGTGCCGAACACGAATATAACCGTGAAAAATTTGTATTGGCTCTCGTTTTGAAGATATTCATATACCTCATTTTCTATGTTTCACTGTGTAAATTTCTCCAGTAGGACTGCAGCAACATCCGGAATAATGATGTAACATTGCATAATACCATCATGCTCACATCATCCACAGTTGATTGCATCATTTTCTGATGCAATGCAATACTAATGCCATGCGGCTGCTGAAGTAAGTTGACGTCAGCAGTGTACTATACATGTGTAGGCCTATTATACTAATGCCAGGCGGCTGCTGAAGCTGACGTAAGCAGTGTACTATATAAAGCCCAATCAGATAGGTTCAGCATTTAAAATATTTTAGACGTTGTGCGAGACAGTTCAAGCTACTGTTACATAAAACTTATTATTTTATCCATTTACGTACAATAAAGAACAGTAATGCCTCGAAAGTGTGTTAATACCGCGGACAATTTTTGCTATATTTGTGGGGAAGTGACATTTGCCAACCAGAAGAAAAGTATCAATTCTCAAGTGAAGAAGGCATATCATCTTTACTTCGGATGCAAGGTTGGTGACCAAGACAAGCCTTGGGCTCCGCATATATGCTGTGCTACATGTACAACACAGCTTTCACAGTGGTTGAATTGCAAAAGGTCATCAATGCCGTTTGCAGTCCCAATGGTGTGGAGAGAGCCAAGCAACCACCTAAATGACTGTTACTTCTGCTTGGTTCCTCCTCTTTCCGGCGGAATAACGAAGCGAAAGAAGTCGAGAATAGTCTACCCAAACATTCCGTCTGCATTGAGACCAGTTCCACATGGTGAGGGACTTCCTATTCCAGAACCTCCAGCAGAATATTCTCTTGATTCATCTGACGAAGACAAAGGTGAGTCGACCTGTTCTTCTCCTGGTCCATCAGCATGCAGTGATCCAGATTTTCACTGTGGTGCATCATCAACCCCACACAGAATAACACAGGAAGAACTAAATGACCTGATTCGTGATTTGGACTTATCAAAGAACAAGGCAGAATTGCTAGGATCAAGACTCCAACAATGGAATCTTCTAGAAGAAGATGTCACAATTACTGCATATCGAAAGCGCCACCAGCAATTGGAGCCTTTCTTCAGAAAGGAAAGTAATCTGATATTCTGTTCCGATATTGAGGGCCTCATGAATGCTTTAAAAATCACTCATGACCCACAAGAATGGAGACTATTTGTGGACTCTTCGAAACTGAGTCTCAAGGCTGTGCTTTTGCACAATGGAAACATTCTTCCATCTATTCCAGTAGCGTATGCTGTCCACATGAAAGAGACATACGATAACTTAAGGCAGCTACTGAATTCCATTGCGTATAACAAGTACAGCTGGCACCTCTGTGGTGATTTGAAGGTAGTTGCCCTTTTAATGGGACTGCAGCAAGGATATACAAAATACATGTGTTTCTTATGCGAGTGGGATAGCCGAGCAAGGGAAATGCACTACATGAGGAAGGAATGGACTCACAGGCAGAATGTAGCCATTGGAGAGAAGAATATCCAACACCCAGCTCTGGTTGAGGCTCAGAAAATCTTGCTACCACCCCTTCACATCAAACTAGGTTTGATGAAGAACTTCGTGAAAGCCATTGACCGGACTTTGCCAGCATTCCGATACCTGCATGAAAAATTCCCTCGACTCAGCGAAGCAAAGATTAAAGAGGGAGTTTTTGTGGGTCCTCAGATTCGAGAGCTTTTCAAAGATGACCGGTTCAACAACTTGCTGGAAGGTGACGCGAAACAAGCATGGAATGCTTTTCGCCTAGTTTCTACAAACTTCCTCGGAAATGTTAGGGCAGAAAACTATAAGGAACTAGTAGAAGACATGTTGATGAAGTATAAGAAACTTGGCTGCAATATGTCTCTAAAGATTCACTTCCTTCATTCCCATTTGGATTTCTTTCCTAGCAACTGTGGTATTGTTAGTGATGAACACGGCGAACGTTTTCATCAAGATATCGCAACAATGGAACAAAGATACCAGGGAAAATGGTCCACTACAATGCTGGCTGACTACTGCTGGACACTCCTCAGAGATGCTCCCGAACAGCTGTACAAGAGACAGGCGAAGAAATCTAAGATGTAGTCAATGACTTGATTTTTTATAGGTAGGCTATTACAGTTGACCTTTTACTATTGGAATGCATTTCGTTATGTAAACATTAATTTCTTGCAGATTACAAAAAAACTAGAGCCAATTTTGCAATTTGACTGTCATATTCGTGTTCAGCACATAAAAATTGATAAGAATTGACTAATTTTATTTCAGTAACATGACTTTTGTAAAAATTTGTTGTCCAGTGATACATGCTATATTATCTTTGGAAATTGAGAAAATACACGAATATTATAGCATTTTGTCATCCTTGCTATGAACTTTAGTTATAATTGATGTACATTATTTCTTCTGTGGTTTAATTTACAGAATGTGCCCATTAAAGACACACGACTGCCAATTATAAAGGAAATTAAGATGTCTCATACATATTTTGAAGACATGTTCAACAAATCCGAGAAAAGGAACTGGCTTGAGTTTCATGTGGCAATGGATCATATGAAACTTGGACTGCACAGATTTGTTTGTAATAAAATGAAGCAAATGCACAAATCCCTTGTTAAGAAATTGGGGCGGAAACAGCCATGTACTAGTTGTAGGTCTGATGATATAATTTGGAACAGACGTACAAAGACCTGGAGCTTTTCTTCTCCATGCCCATCTAGTCTATGTGATACTTGGTTGAAAGAAATTTTGAGTCTTCACAAAAACCCCACATCAAAACGTATTTCTTGGCAAAATTGCGATGTGACATCATGGCCAACCATAGAATGGGAGGTAACCAAGGTGTTTATGCCAAATGGACAGCCATCTTTGAAGAAAAACATTAATCAGTGTGGTGTCAATGACCTTCTAAGTCTGCTGCTAAACTGTACATACCTCCATAAGTATGCATCTGAAGACTGTTTGAGCCTACTAGAAAAGGTTAGTATTGGGGATTATGCTCGAGATATCTACTGTAGTAATTCTGTTTAGTTTATTGCATGTTCAGCTATATGTTACGACTAGACGATCAGATAATTACCGAGAAAGAACGCAAACTAACATATTTTGTAAAATTATATATAAGCATACACAACACGTACCATAATAACGGGAAAGAACAATTTATGCATTGAAACTATCTCGCATATTAGTCAAACATGCATACAATTAATACTGCATAGAAATATATAGCATAAATGATACAACTAAGATGCATAATAATGCAATATTGTACTTGAGTACACGTTTGCAATCGTATTTTTGTTTCCCTTTACGTGCCTAACATTATTGTTGTATGCCTTCAACACGAAACTCCATCTTACCAATCAATCTCTCTTGTTTTTCATTTTATGAATGATACGAAAGGGTTGTGATCACTGAACACAACACCGGGAGGAGCTGAACTAACATACTCATCAAAGGTTTGCATCGCCAGTATTAAAGGCAAACATTCCTTCTTAGTCGTATAATATTTTCTCTGGTGCTTGTTCAATAGTTTATAAATATTTAACATTGGATGATCCACACCATTGTTATCTTCATGTATCAATACTTCACAAAACCTTACATTATTTGCATATACTGACATTTAAGATGATTGAATGTAATCTGGTTCTGTAAGAACTGGTGCACTTTTGAGTATAATCTTTATTAAAAGCGCCATGACGTCTGTCGGACTAGTTAAATGGTCTTCTTACTTAACAAAGTAGTCAGGTGTTCAGTAGCTATGAAACAAGTTGAGCAAAATTTCCGATAATATCCAGCCATACCCCATCAATTGCTTTGTAATGATAGGTACAGGGAATTCAGAGATAGCCTTATCCTTAACTTCTATAAGTTTAACTTTACCGTGTCCCACAACATGTCCTAAAGATGTTACACAAGTACGGCAAAAGTCACTTTTACAATGAATTGTCTATTTTTTGTCACGGAGCCGATCAAAGAACTTCTGTTTGGTTTCCAGGTGATCTTTCCAGATGCAGTAGATTATGACGTTATACACGTACACTTCACAATTACCTATACCAGATGTTATCATTTTCGTCAAATGTTCGAATTAACAAAGGGGATCCTTCATCCAGAACGGTATCGCTTTATATTGGTAAAGTTCATAATGAATGCTGAAATTTGCTTTGCCATTTCCGTAAGTGGAATATGCCAGAATTCCTTCAAACGATCAAACGTAGTGACATATTTTGCATTTCCAATTCCGTCAATGCAGTCATCCATTCTGGGTATTGGAAATGAATCCGTCGTGCTGACATTGTTTACTTTTCTGAAATCCGTAAAAAAACGGAAAGTATTATCTGGTTTCAGCAATAGTCTGCACCACGGACTGCATTTACTTTTACTTGGTTCAATGAAAATCATTGGTCGGCAAATATTAAGTTACTTTCTGCAAACTCTCTTGTTTGAGAGGATTCATCATGTATCCTGTAAGGACGTTGTTTCACAGATTGTATAATCTAGAATTTCATCGTCATGGTAGATTTGATTGCTTCGTGTTGACAATCGGGAAACAAGTGCTTATATTCACGTAATAGCTGTTTAAATTCATTCTTCTTTTGTGGCAGCAGGTAAGAATGTTTCTAGTCCAGATTGTCCAATATTTCTAAATATCGAAGCCTTTGGAAATCTTGTGGATGCACATTTGGTTTTAGGTAATGGGCCGACACAGTCTAACATTATGCTACTAATGTTTAATCCATGCAGAAATAAGGTGGCAGACGAACCTTAGGTATCTGAGATTTTGTAGCATTGGATAAGTATGATAAGATCTTCAGTATTTAGACAAATCACTTTTCATTTTTCGCCAGTAAAAATGATTTAAGATCTGTGATAAGTCTTACTGACTCCTTCATGAACAGACAATACAGTTTCATGGGCTAGGCTAAGAATTCCCTGTCAATGTGACATAGGAACAATAATTTTGATAGATTACTGATAAGCGGGTACCTCAGGTGTCTTCCATTTTCTCATAAGAGCCCCATTTGTTCACGAAATAAAGTTGACATTTGTGTGGTTTGCGTTTTGCTAAAAACTATCTGAAACAAGCATAAGATCTCTCTAACCTTTGATACAACTAGTTATTATAGTTTACAGCGTGCAATACTGCTGCCGGTCCAATACCAACCAATTTTACGGTGGACTGTGGTAGAAAGATGAGTAGGCGATCCGTCTGGACTGCTGGATTTTAGATATATCGAGTTAATTTAATCTACAAATTTTGTATTGTTATATGTTGTTAAAAAGAAATATTTAAAACCAAGTAAAATCTAAATAATTGTGAATTGTTTCTTATGATTACTTGTGAAACTTGGAGATAGGAGAAGATAAATAACTCGCATTTAATCTGCGTACTCTAGATGCTTATATCTAAAAATAATTTTTTTGCGTGTAACGGATATCTGATGCCACACATGCTACTTCTTATTCATGACTCGACAATTGGAATTTTTTGAATGCCTGGCAGCGACCAAGGACTAAAACCCAAACACTGTAAGTGTAAAACTCAAAGGAACATATATAATCATGCTGACCCATCGCCAGGCCATATCAGTGACTAAACAAGGCAGTTCACGAAAAGGAATTGTTCTTAATATATCGGTGTCACAGCTGTCCAAACAAGCAGGAATCATCGAACCATTGATAGCATGAATCGCTGCATCGTTACTTCCAGGATTGCTCGGCATCGAAAAATGACTCCAACTTCCTGGAACTACACGCGTTAAAGGACTTTCCATCAAAGGCATGAGAATAAAGGTTTTAACCAACACCGACATCGAGCACGAATTAGTGGCCAGCGTTGGAAATTTCAGAGGTGTCTATTCTAAGAATAAGCTTCCTGAACACATCACGTCCGACGAGAGCTGCATGATAAACCTGCAAAATTATTACGACTGACATGGTACTTACTGGATCGCAGTCGTCAACGATCCAGGTTACAGCAACGTCGTTTGATTTACCTCCTCCCAATGAAGTCGTGTGCTACATCCAATAACCGCATGAAGGAGCCGTCTGTAACTCAATACAGCTTCAAGACGGCAACGATAGCAGGTGTGGATGGTCCTGCATCGATTACATCCAATGTAGGAACAGTGGAAAATCACCCCTTGAAGCCATTTTGTCTCTAAAATAATGTACACCCTAACATGACACAGCCATCATGAACTGGGGGTGCTTAAATGCAAAACAAAAATGGAGAGTATCGATCCCGACGCGGTGGTCACGAAGAATCAACAACTCATGATCAAATCGAAGTGTGCAGGATGTAGTTCCAAAATATCACACATCGTCCCAGGCAAAGCGACGTTGAAAGCAGCGACATCACCAACTGAGACCACTAAAATGTAGACTGTGCAACTTTGCTGCCGACAACATAGTTGTGTGCGACTTAGTGTTATGACTCTGTATAAACAATGTATAATTGTAGGCACTGTGATATCGTCACGTGCTGAGAGGACCTTCGCATGGAAAGAAATCTGTGATTGGGAGACTCTAAACTCTGCAGAGAGACCAATTCTCGGTGGCACCTTGGACGTACATGCTCTGATCAGAAAAAGTCCAAGACCCTGTGGCAGATGGACGTTTCCTGGACATAAATATACACCACTGTGGTATCCCTTAAAACAGCAACTGGATGAAAACGATTAGCCGCTGCCTGGTCAATGTTTCAATGCCATCGCGATGCAACATGATCTATGTTACAGAGATTATCCCGACGGCAAAGCGGAAAGCGATAGAGTCATACTTATGGAACTTAAAAACACTCAATCCAAACTATTTCGGAGAACGTATAAATCGAACTCTTGTGCGTGGTATCACTAGCACCAAACATAAGCTGGACATCGGGATTCCAGGTAAAATGAAAACGTCAGCTATGATAAAAGATCTTTCGATGCTCACAGAAGAACTACATAAACCAGCACGCAAGCATTTTCCACGATGCAGAGTTGAGCCGGTCTCAGCAGACGATAAATGGTCGGCAGATCTAGTCAACATGAGATTAAAGCGCTTACAACGATCATTTGAAATATCTCATGACTGTCATCTATGTGTTCAGCAAATACGTTGAAACCTTTGATAGCAATGTAGGTACACGAAACGCCAAACAAATTATGGGCAGATCATGGTAGTGAATTTTATAACAAACCCGTCTGAGATTGGCTTAAAAAGATAATAAATTATCTTGTACAGAACACACAATCAAGTCAAAGCGGCAGTCGTAGAGCGGTTTCACAGAACTCTCAAAAAGCACACGTGAAAGAGATATACCAGCTATAACACCAACCGATACTTAGATTATATGCCAGACATCGTAGACCAGTACAGCCATATATATGGCATCGAAGCATCAAAATGACACCTACGGAAGCCTCTTCGGCTGAAAACAACAATTAGCTCACATACGCTGTTTTTAAAATCCAAATTAAAAGCAGGAGACCACGTCAGAATCAGCAGACAAAAAATTACCTACGAAAAGAGTTATTCCCTTTAACTGGACCGAAGAAGTATTCATTGTCAATACCCTTCAAAAACCATTTGGTCACGTACACGCTGAAAGATTCCTCGTGAGAGCCCATACAGGGTTTATTTTACGAGAGGAATTAAAAAATACTAAACAAAACCTCTTCAAAGTCGAAAAATGCATCTCCAGCAAAGGAAGAAAGTAAAAGCAAGTGCATACTTGTGTCAAAATTGAGAAGTCCAGGATACATTGACTATTCTATTTTATGATATATCGAAATAATAGTGTTGCACTGTATGTTGATACAATTGGTGTTGAAATGATTTGTGCGCGAAATGAATTCGGTAATTTTGGCTATGTTATGAGAGGCTTGCGTCAAAATTAACTGAGCTACGATCAACCTTGATGCTGAGCTGAACATAGTGTCACTGTCTTAGCATGATTCATGTTCCCATACTTCAGATCAATTCTGTAACCTAACTATCGTTTTCGTTTGATAGTGTCGTATTCCGCTGGCGACGGGTCCTTCGTCGTGTTTGGAACTCCGATGTCGGGACGACTTTTACTTCTGCATTTATTCATATATTACACGAGGGTGTTCATTTTTTAAATTGAGCACATCCAACGTCATGAATTGGCCTGACATCACCAGCGCGTAACAGGTGTAATATTCAAGTGAATCACCAATAGTTCACCTGGAGTTAGATGTTGGATTTCTTTCAGGAGCTCGGAATGTATGAAGACATCGAAGTGGAAGACGGGATACAAGTTAGAGAAATCTTCCAGTGAGATCTGCGTGCCCGTATCCATGTCCTGGTAATTCTGCAAGGCTTCCATCAACATCCTGTACGTACGAGAATAATTTCGGGTGGCTACAGCGAAGCATAAATCAATCTCTGTCGACCTTGCCTGGAGTTGATGCGGACGTGAATGCAAGATAGATCAAGATGTTTAAGCACGTGCTTCTTTCTTTCTTGATCTTGGCGCCGTATTGCCATCTGAAATACGACGAACACATGCATGGGAAGCTCTCTACCTGGATTGGGGATCATGTTCCACGACATGGTCTGCTGGGCTCGCGTAAATTGTAAATGCAGTCTTGCTAAGTTTCTAAGTTTCTTGGTGAATCTGGACAACGTGGTTTCCAGTTTGAGCACGTGAGTCGTCAATGGAGTGAGTTTGTTCATCCACAGTGACAACCACGATTTGGTGAATTTCCCATCTTTGAAACTTCTGACCTATACATGTATTGTCCGGCGGAGTCTCTTTCTAGCACCAGAGCGTGCTTGACGCCCTGAACAAAGTTCGGATATCCCTGAACACACTAGGATGCTGATTTGAGAAGGAAACATGCAGATCTCATGGCTGGCATCTGCCAGAACACGTCGAGCTGAGAATCCAACGTTTTGGATAGAGTTAAGTACCTGTGACAGCGACGATGGGTTGATCCTTCAGCGTTTGCTGTCATATCGGCCAAAAGATGGGCATCTGCTCCTTCAGCTGTTGTTCTGTACACGATAACGATAGCGTCTCTACATACGTCAGCGCAGCGTCTTTGGCTGTGGTGTACTAGTGCGAAATACGTTGGTGTCATCCGCGCCATTGCTCGTATTTCTAAGCCACAACATATTAGTGGTACTCATCCGCATGTAATCATCGTGGCTTGGGATATGTAACCATTGATTTCGTTGAGATTAGTAATGTTTGTGTCCTGGTATTCGACGTACTCATACTCTGTTGTCGATTCATGAATGGGATTGTTATTATTCAGCCGAAGGTAATCCAGAGTAAATCTCGAAAACATGACATCGCTGTGTTATAATATTTGTTTTACAAAATAACACTTATTAAAAGACATTGCTTAATCGTCCAAAAATGTATTGAGAATGTCTTTGAAAATGTCTTACGATAATATAATTAATCCATAACCGTACATGATGGCGCCAAGATATTGTGTTGATGCACCGCTCACCTTTCTCTCAAGATCCTGTAAAACTCTTTCTGAGCTTGCGTTTAGTACCATCGCAGTTTTCGTAAGAGCATGTTTGGCCTGCTTCGAAAGATCGGACAAATAAGTTTCCTGCGTAGTCACAGTCGGTGATGACGCAAGCATGCTTTTGCTGACTATTTTTTGTCCCACGGCCGTGTCAGCTGAGAGCAATCGGGGTTGCTTTCCCTGCAATGCCGGGAAGTGCTGCTCGCTCGGGGGAAAACAGCGTGGATAAAAAATCACTCAAGATTTTACGTCGTTTTACGCGTTATCGCCTCATTGCTACTATTGTATCTGTGAACATTTTCTGTCATCAATTTAAGATGGCGCTCTATGTCGACGTGAAGTTAATAGGTTATTATTTCGTGTTTATTATCAACGGCATTTCCGGACTGATCGGTGAGCCAAATGGTGATTGCAGAGATCGTGACGTGAGAATGTTCAGGATGAGATAATAAATGAACGAATTATAGGACGATCTGCATGTGCGGTCCCAAAAGCACGTTATTTGCTGTGGAGTAAATCACGTTGGATGTCGTACGGACCCACAACAACTATTTCTGAGAGGTCGAGCAGTTGATAAGAAAGTTGTTCAGGTTAGTGCTTTTGACGAGAAGATCTCTCTCGTGCGTTCCATAAACGTTTAAAATAGTACCTGCGTTTAAACCAAGGATGGATCCGATCGAGTTGCTGATGTCAAATCCAACTCGATAAAAGCTAGAGAGCGTGATTCTGGTTCGCAACGTGAAATAATTAGGTTCGATTTTGATGTTCACGCCGCTTATAATGTTGAAAAGAGCATCATCTTGATTTGCTTGCCTTTTCAAATATTTGGCATCGCTGAAACTTTTTTCTGCTTGCCATTCTAATGTCGAACTGTTTTCTTAAAATAATCAATATCAGTCATAATTCTCTTCATAGCTTCATCATGCATACCATCTTGAAACGTTTTCTGGTTAATAATTTTTTTCTCCTCATACAACTTTTCTAATGTTTCCTTGGTCTATTTCTCCTATTCATGCATCTCCGTTTACTTTGATTTCATAATCGTCCCAAGCTTGACTTTTTGTTATTTCGTCTCCTCCAGTCTGGCTTCATCCTTTTTTCATTTTCTCCGGTCTTGCTTCTTCCTCTTTTTTCATCTTCTCCAGTCTGGCTTCAGATTCCTTCTCTTTCTTCAGTTTCTTCATTATCTACTTATTCTACTTGTTTTAGCGTTAGATTTTTCTGCAATGGCTTGTTGTGCAGTTTTCTAAGGCGTAGGCGCTAACTCTTTCAGCAGTCATTGTTGTTGACTCTGAGGATCGGCGTGAACCATTCCCCGGCGACATCGCATTGATCTGTCTACTGGCCTAACTTATCCTCGATGACGCGCTGACGTAAAGCATCCCGCGTTACGTCGGATCTATTTAGGCGCATCGTAGTATGACTGAGTGAGATAAAGGTTGTTGCAGCGCTTGTTACTCGACAATGAAAAATATTCGCAAATGCGGTTCATTTCCTCGCGGTCTATCTTAATATCGTCAACCACGATCATCTTATGCATGTCAGAATCAAGTTCTTCTACATGTTGTGTCTAATCCGGATCTGCTATGGAGAAAACGTCTTTTTCAAGCAAATCATCGTACTGTATTTGTCCTGGTGAGGATAGAGCGTAAAAATGATCATGCGATCGTACATCAACATGTTGTTCAGGTGAATGTCCATGAGCAGATTCGTTTTACCACAAATCGTAGGTCACACGATCATGTATTGGCAATCGGGCATCAAAAATAATGCTGGTGTGCTTTCGTTTTTATCTTCGTGTCAATATCAATGATGTTCATTTTCTATATAATTCACGTGAACCGATTTTGTCTGCAAACCACGTCTTACACTTTCTTTGGTACACTTATCGGGTCAATCAGCGTCTCTTCTGCGAGTCAGAGTGACCTTGACAAAAGTTCAACCACGTTGGGGATTCCATGCAGGGTAATCTCAACGTGAACGGTCACGACGTCTCCAATCTCGATGATCTAAGGTTCCCATCCCCGGATGCCAACTCCACACTATTGTCGCATGTCAATATACTGGCAGAGACTAAATTGTAGTTGACCGTAGGAGAAATGACAGGAAATATTTACGTAGGAGGCAAACTTCTGTACGGTTTACCAGCTTCAACAGGACAGGTCCTTGTATCTTTCAGGCCATCTCGTTAGCAGATCTTGACTGGCTAAGAAATGTGATAAAACGGGTGGTGTGATATCTGTTAATTTATCCGTGACTGGTCAAGTTACTAGCGATATTTCCATTGCATGACCTCCCTCTGGAACAACAACACAGAATTCTAGACGTGGTGGAGTGTATACATGGCGTAACACGAGAACGACTATGATCTATCACTTTGGTACCACGAATCATTCTATCTGGACCGACAAAGATGCCAGTAGAGATTATAAACCATTCGTAGTCCAAACCGTTGAAGGTTTCCAAGTTAATAATGATAGGTATTATCAAATATTGACCATCAATAATAAAAAGATTAGTTTGTATAGAACGACATCGATGGAAAACCAAAAAGTATACGGACTTTCCAGCACATGGCCGATCATGGATAACACCCAGGCGATATAGTACTCACGGTTAAAACTGTTTGGTGGCACAAAAGTATCTACCACTGAAGGAGCACTCACAGGAAATCTCAATGTGGTGGCTGGAGCTAAAATCTTAGTGACAAATTGTATGCACCCCACGGCAAACAACGAGATAGCTACGAAAATGTACATGAATAAGCGCCCTGTCAGAAACAACTCTGGGTATATTCCAACACTCACGGGCAATAACGGAAACCGGTGTGGAGTTGTTGTATCAACATCGTCGGAATTCTCAAGCTCTTACTAGGCTTATTATATTTTTGCAAATCACCTGGTGGCGTCCGATGTTAGTAACAAGCGGGCAACGTTTGGAATTGCATCCAAATTCTGGCTTCAGTTGCAGTGTCCGTCAGGAACTTTCAAGTGCGTGGGCGCAGCTATGGAACACAGCGCATTCGCAAGTGGAGGATAGATGGAAGAAAACCAGATAGCATGTATGATGCTCTTTATATCGGCACCTCTCCCATTGGTTCCACAACGCTTGAATTTTATATATACACCACAAGCAAGATGTATTCCACGTTTACGTTTACTGCTCTCACGGCAGAACCTTTTAATCCTGGGTAAAATTATTTCCAACGTTTTAGACTGGATGATGCAATATAAGTAGATTAGTTTAGCATCATCTAACTAACACATGTTGCATGATGGCGGAAATTATCAAAGTAGCTATCGAACTTTACCAGTTAATATTCGACGATACTTATAGGCATAGTGCTTCGTATGCTGGCAATGACAATCATGTGCTGAAGCAGACCACGGAGATTTATGCAGACATCAACCAGGTGAGACATTTGTGTTAGTCATCAGTAGAAAATGCACATGAATAGGGGAAACACAATGAGGCGAACCTGTATCATACTTAAGTTGGACAACAGCAGCTCAGAGATACCATAGATCAGTATTTGCCGTATTTAACGTAACGATAGAGAATCGACATCGCTGACAAAAAGTATTGAATAGACAGAATATTATCTATATTGAGATTTCGCGAAAACCTTAAACTGCGGAATGCCTTGGACAAAAGGAAATTTTTAAGCGTGCCGGATTACCGCACGAGGACGTTTATGTGATCATGGAAGTGATGGCGCTCGGCGACAAAGGTAGTGGAGCTACTGATGACGAAGCGGCATCTGATACATCGGTGTCTGATAAGGATAAGGTCATAGAGGAGTAATTTTATGTGATGATGTACGGCGAACATGGAAAAAGTGATCCAAATCTGGCTGCGGAGGCATACAAATACCTTGACAATTTCAAGCTGGAAGAGATTAAAAGCAAACTGTTTTTTTTAGGGAGGGTGATGACATTCCTAAAGAAAATTTTGTTCATACACCAGTGGCATCTCAGGAGCTGCTTGAGCAAATTAATGATGATAAAACCTACGTGCGCAAGTATAGGTCTATTTTGGGCTGCTTGATCCTTTAGCACCAGAAATAATAGTTTACGAAAAGTGAACAGGAACGTGGAAAAAATGGCTACTGCTTTTTATCACCTTTACAAATATCACCGTGATGTAAAAAATGATCACTCAGGTTTCTCAAATGTACATGTGGATATATCGGATATGTATTTAAGCATGTTAATCTGGAAGCGACACCTGGAAAGTTAAATTAAGCACGATGACAGAAATAAAAAAGAAGTTAGTGATCATGGCACCGCTTAAACCATTAAAGAATTCATAAATATAACTATCAAAGTAGATCAAACGCACATAACATTTGTAAAGAACATCTTTCACAGCTTGAACTACTGCTGCAGAGTTTAGTCGACGTATTGCCATAGAAGAAACCAATCATCGACTTCAATCACATCGACGAGAAAGTGTCGGTGGAACGGCCTCACGAGCTTGAATCACACTATCGATATTACTATCGAAAAGTCTACGTGCACAAGCATGCACACAGGAGATACAAGCGCGTACTGAGATTCATCTCGTTGACACCGTGTTACGTGTTTAGGCTCGAATAAACTTTAACATAGGAAAGAAAGAAAACAAGAAGCTTTAAAAAATATAATAATTTACTTCCCTGAAAAAATACTGTAAAAATTAAAAACTATGAACTTACGGTTTTAAGAATCAAATCCAAAAATATTCCAAGAATAATCCACGAATATAATTTTAGAAGTCCTAAAAATAACATGTTCTAATGATTTCAAGTTCAAGTCCCGACGAAGAAACCAAGATGGAAGACGATGACATATGCTGTAACCTATAGTATGTTGAATTCTAGAGTTCCTTGCAGAAACAATATCACTCCGGTTATGGAAATCCGAATACACCTTTATAAGAGATGTCTTTTTGTAAGAATTTCGTATTTGCATACGTGTATCTCCAGGAAAAGAGAATTAATCCTTTTCAATCCAAATAATTTGAAGTAACTCCAAACGGACAACAGTCACTTTCAAGTGTAAGAGCCCAACTGAGATTGATTGATTGATTTAATTTTAACAGCGCATCAGCACTGTTAGGCTATTTAGCGCCAAACAAAATGTTATATGAATAATCTTTTAAAAATTATAAAAATTCTCATATCGACCAGCTGAGATTATTTCTCTAAAATAAAGATTATATCGTATTCTGAAACGCAGTTTCGAAAATCCCCAAGTTAAGAAATCGAAGAAAAGGGTGGTGGTTTCACGTGATCATGCTTATATTACGTACGCTTAACAAGACACTGATAAAAAGCCAATCATTTAAACTAAGAAATAAAAAGATGTTTTCTTCTTAATCACTTAGTCTCATCTTGACCTTGACAACATCCAAGCATTTTAAAATTAAAATAAAACTTATTAACGTAGCTGGTACTAATTCTGAATCAAGGTCAGGATCTAGGTAAACATTAAGTGTTTACTAAAACAAACAGTCAAGGTTAAACTATTTTCTGGAAAAATTATCATCTCCAGTGAATAAATTTACATTACAAGAGCATGTAATTTTTTTTTAAAGCTGACTAACAAACAATTCAATTAAAATAAATGTATTTTTAATCAGATATAATTAGAACATAAGAAACGATCATCTTGACCACCGCCATCCAAAGACTCGATTGTCTATCCGATGATGCTGTTTTACGAATTTATCTAGAAACATCGTCGTTGAAATCTTTTACTACGAGGATCGGATTAGATAGCCCTGCATGAGATGTATAAGTCAAAAACTCTTAAAAAGATGTTAAAATTATTTTTGTCTTAAGATAGATCAATGGCTGGACACAATCAACATCAGCAAGTCAGATGCCGACATAGTCACAGTCAATAAAATTGACTCAGCGGACCATACCAGATATCTGACATATAACATCTTGGAAAATTGGAAGGTCTTGAGGATGCTTTCGTGAACGCGTTCCATCTCAACATAGACATCACAGTAGTAAAGGGGGATCTTATAGCGTCAATGGGAATTAGCATTACAGACCCCCTTGGGAACATATAGCGTCAAGGGAAATTTAACATGGAGAAAAATCGTGGGAACATATAGCGTCAAGGGAAATTAACATGGAGAAAAATCGTGGGAACATATAGCGTCAAGGGAAATTAACATGGAGAAAAATCGTGGGAACATATAGCGTCAATGTAAATTTAACATGGTCAAAAACCCCTGGGACTATATAGGGTCTATGTAAAATTGAAACAGGGAGGGTCTCTATCTCTAAAATAAAAAATAAAATAAAAAAAGGGGTAGGCAATGGAAAGGCTATCTCTTTTCGAGATATATGGCTGGCCCTGAAAAGGGCCTTTGGGTTTTCTTCTTCTTCTTCTAATTTCTTCTTTTCCTCCACCAAGTTCTTATTTTATCTCCTACACTCTTCTTCTCTTTCTTTTTTTTCTTCTTCTCCTCCTCTTCTTCTTTCTTCTCTTCCTCCTCTTCTTTCTTCCTCTTTTCATTTTCTTCTTCTTTTTCAATTTTTTCGTTCCATGTTCTTATTCTTATCTTTTCCTCTTCATCCTCCTTCTCCTCCTTTATTTCCTTCATTACACCACTTATCATATCCTTTGCTTTTCTTAAATTGTTAATTTCCATTTTTACTCTATGCGGACTATAAGAATAATGGTCTTCATTGAGTCGTACGAGCATTTGTTCTATCATTCCCAAATTGTCAAGGACGTCTTGCAATGATTGGAATTTATCGAGGTGGTTTGAAGCCATCTTCTTTTTTATTCTTTGCAGAATGGTTTGAACCACGAATACTGTGGGTTCTTATACAAAAAGCGCGGACGTGATTGAAAACATCCCCCGACATAAAAATTGATCTTACCTAGATCATGACCAAACAACGTGAGGACGTGAAGGAAACATCCCCACTTTTCTCATTTCATATAATCAAACCCAAACTATACTCTCCACATACTCTAAGAAACAATAAAGAAACCCATAATCTACTATTCACACAAACATACCTGAGCTCTTACAAACACAAACACAAACACACAATCACACAAACACATACCCTCACATTTTTTCAAAAAGAGTTAGTGTTTATAATCGCACTACTCTACCTACACACATTGGCAAATGGATTGTTATTTCTTTTCTAGAGTATTGGGTAGCCCTGAAAAGGACTGTTTTTGGAACTTCAGAGGCACCTGGCTAATGGTGGCACCTTCCGGGTCTGGCACCACAGACACAACGCCTACTCCAGTCATTGGTCCAATTGACTGAAGTTGTTGGAAGAGCTGACGGGGGGTGAGTGGCTTCACTATCCCACTCCTCCGTTTGCGGAATAGTGAACACTTCTTCTTCTTCCCTTTGTCTTCTTTCTCTTCTATTCCTCATTCGAGGATGAACAATTACCTCTTGTTGTGGTTGTAACTGTGGTGCAGTCATTGCCTGTGGAGATTCCATCACCCAGGGCTTCACCTCACATTTCTTTATCATTAACACGTGAGACCTTATCCCTCTCTTTTTTTCTTCCTCTTCTTTCAGTTTTCTTTCTTCTTCCTCTTGTTCTATCCTGGCTTCTTCCACAAGGGCCTCTGCAGTCAGCTCATTCAGGAGGCATCTGGCATACTCCAGATGCATCTGAAGTTCCATCAATTTACTCAGTCTGCTGCTGATTTTTCTAGTATTTGATCAATCAACAAGGGTAGCTGGACTGCCGAACGAGTTTCAATTTATACTGAAAGCGCGGACGTGAAGGAAAACATCCCCCTAATAACATAAAATTCATCTTACCTAGATCATGACCAAAAAACAACAACAACGCGCGGACCTAAAAGAAACACTCACTCACTTTTTATGCTACCCATCACTATTTTAAAATTTTTTATAAATCACTTCAATAGACTATCCACATACTCAAATCAATTCAATCTAACTCCAAATATTCACCTCAAACACCAAAAAACATCATTTTAATCTACTATCCACACCAAGTTACTTTAGCTCTTAGAAACACAAACACACCAACACATACCCTCACATTTTTTAAAGCAAGAGTTAGTGTTTATTTTCACACTACTCTACCTACACACATTGGCAAATCGATCGTTATTTCTTTTCTAGAGTATTGGGGTAGCCCTGAAAAGGGCTGTTTTTTTGTTTGCTATGGCATTCTTTTTTAGTTTCTAAGAATGCGATGTCCTCTGAGGATAGACTTTCTGGCAATAGGTCTGCTTCTTCGGAAAGAGAAGAAAACTCTTTGGTGTCGATACGACAATCGACAAAGCCTCTGTCAGGTTCAGGTTGCTGCTGTTGTTGCTGTTGTTGCTGTTGTTGCTGCTGTTGCTGCTGTCTCTGAAGTCTGTACTTCTCTGTCCATTCTTCTTTTTCCCTGTTCACTTCTTCTCTGAAGAGCTCTTCTATTAGGTCTTCAGTGATTTTTAGCATTCTCACATTCTCTATTTCTTCTGGCTTTGGTATCAGACTGTGTCTGACCCTATGCAAATTCACGTAGGCTTCGTTGAGCTTAGCTAGTTTGGAGCACATCTTCTTAGGAGGATGAGTCGACAATGGATGGTTAGACTGGAAATAACCCCGGTTCTTAAAGTCAAAGCGCGGACGTGAAGGAAAACATCCCCCACACGGTTTTCGAGCCGCAACGTTTAGTGAGTGTCATGAGAGGGATAGTAAGAAATGAAAGAGCATCAATCCAACATTCTTATAGCTAAACAAACCACAAAGGCATTTTTTTCATAACACAACATTTTTTATTCAAAAATCACTTAACACTAAACAACAACTCTAACATATTTTAACAATAATCCAACACTATAACATCAAACAATTTTTTTCAAATCACTAACATTTTTTTCTTCAAATACAAACTACTTTAAACAAGGCTGACAACGTTGTGAATTAAATCGTGATTTCCACTGTTGGAAATCATTAGGCCATTGATGGACACTACGTTTCCTAGCTTGAGACAAAAGATAAGCATAATGGTCACAAAACCATCGATCTACTTTCACATCGTTTCTAGCAGAAGAACGAGGATCGAAATGAGTCACTAAATGTTCTAAGGAATAGCCCAGGCTGCGATGATGCAGAAAATACACACAATACTTTCCACACACCAAGGAATCTGTGCCTTGTAATTTCACATTATTGAATCGGGTGATCTGAGCATTTCTTCTCATAAAGTCGATGATATCGTCTTCCAAAGGGGGCAATCCATACGAATCGAAATATTCCACACATCCTTCTTGAGGAAAGTAGACGGCTACCCAGTGGGTTCCTGGGAGATGACTGTCGTCCGTGTTGATCACGTAAGCTTGATGGTCTTTAGGTTTGCGATGAGGGAGTTCATCTTTAGCACAGACGACAGGATTCCAAGAAGCCGTATACGAACTGTGGTTCAAAAGGTAATGAAGTTCCCAGGTATCCATGTTTTTTTCTTCTTCACAGGTAATAATAAGTCGTCAATTCGATCCTGACTTTTTGCTTGAAAATGTCTGACGAATAAACGGTTATTCGTTCTGTTTCCTCACTCTGATTCAGGAGAGCTTCGATACGATGGATCTCTTGAGTGGTTAATGGTGGACAAGAATGTTCACGCAAGTCTTTATACCACTGGTACAACACGTCTTTGTTCGAGATGAGACTCCAAGCTTCGTCCAGATACTCGTCCAATTTTTCTTCTTGACTCAACATCAGGCATTTATCGTGTTGAATTTGACTGGGATGATCGTTTTGACATCCATAACAATTTTTCTTGATCAATTCCGTCATTTTGTCGACCAAGTGTTTGGCAAAACAGGAGACTAAATGGGCTTCTTGTTCTGGCCATCTTGACTTCATCATGATTACTTCTTCTTTTTCCAGGGTCTCCTCACATTCCATGTCCAAAGTTTCTCCACTAGGTAATGAGGGATAGCAGTCTTCCATGGCTTCTAGTAATCTAGAATGACTTCTCTCAAACTGTTGATTTCTATGGTATTATCGAATTCTGCATACAGGATGACGTTCACTGTCTCTTCCAGTGGCTTTGCAAACTGAAGTTCCACACGAATCTGGCCTGATTTTATAGGGTGGAAATGTCCCTCGTCGCTGCCTTGGTCTGGAGTGAAATCGAAAGCCCACAAAGCATAGCCTCCCGCGTAATCCTCGTACGTAATGCCGTGACTGGTGTTGGTTCCTAACTGACCGGTGGCTTCGTACAGGGACAAGTACGATCTCAGGTAATTTTTGTTGGTAAAGTCAGGTTCGAAAGGTCGGGTACACAAGGTTTTGCCATCGCGACTGACTTCGATTTTCTTCACGTCGAAGTGTTGAAAGTTGAAAGGATTTTTACCCAAAGCTCCGTTGAAGGCTGAATTCGAGACCATACCAATGATTAAACGTTTGGGTAGCTGTCCTTGGAACAGATGATCTTCGATCATGGAATGATGTCCAACGGGAATGGTGAACGTTTTCACTTCCACGCGTCGTATGGGATACTTGGCGGTCGTTCTGCTCAACGTTTGACTGATGTCGTTACCTACTTTGGGTAACACTTCCACGCGTCGTACGTAGAGTTTGGCCTCTTCGATTTTGCTTTTAGGAGCCTTAGCATCCTCAGCCAACAAATGGAAAGCGGTACTGCTACGATTCAGTCTCAAGCGGACATTGACTCCGTTCAGCAAATATTTCTCTTGCAACCACATGTCCAAATGCAAACGATCCATCAGTTCTAAACTCTTCTTATCTAAGATTTTGAGTTCTCTTTGCTCAAAGCCGTTATTGGTTCCATCTACAAGGTCGAACTTGCCCGCTTCGTCAGGTTCCCACAGCACACAAGCATTGAGATGGGTATCCTTGGCATCTATTCCGTACGTCAAGAGATTTTCCAGGTAGGCACGGTAAGGGTAAGTATCCATGCTGCTGCTGACCAGTTTGTTATTCAAGTACAAGTCCACTCCACTAAACAAGGAATGCATGAAATTGTTGACGGGAGCTATATTCTCAGTGTCATCTACTGCACCATCATCCTTATCTAGAACTTTGACTTTCAAGTACAAGTAACTGCTATTCAGATCGATGTAATCTTCGGGCTGTCCTTTGATTTCAAACTCGATGGGAGCTGAGGCTGTCAATGAGGAGACGGGATGAAATTCCACCCATTGAGATTCTTGCATCGTCATCATGGTGGGGGGCATGGCAAACAGATCCAGTTCCGTCTTGGAACAAGCGCAAGACTCTCGGTGCATCATTTTTCTCTGTGTCTCAATAATCGAAAACGTCTAAGTCTCGAACGGTTCTTCTTTTCTTAGCCTTTCTCGCTTGAAGTCTGGTGAAAGGGTGTTTTCTTCGTCGTCTCTTTCTGCCTTGTCCTTGCTGAATGCCTGACTCGGTAGCGTGCAGAGCATTTATAGGTGTGTCTCGTCGGCCCAAAATGTCTTTGCCCGTTTGCAGCAAGACATTTTTGCCTGCCCTCATGAAGGCTTCTTTAGGGTTTTGTTTGTCGATGATGACATTTTGGAGAAATTCTTTGCCATGCGTCAGTGCCGCATCTTTCAAGGCGTGCAATCCGCGTGTCACCATCGGTTTCAAGACTGGGGCCACCGAACGAAAGGCCGATTTTAACATGTCTCCTAAGCCGTGTCCTCGCTGTCGTGCAACCCCTTGGTACACTGGATACATGACTTACTTACGAGTCGGGAGAAAACCGTTTTCGAAAATGGAGTTTCACCGTGACTTTTCCTTTGGTGAATGAAATATTTTGTCCTAAATCTCCTTTTATAGTAATGTTGACCGTGTCCAAATACGACTTGCTGACAGGTAAATAGTGAGGATGGACAAATTCGCGGTGGACGTGGTAAGTGTTTCCACCTTCCTCGTCAGCGTTTGCGGCAGAATCCACTTTGAAAGGAATGACACGCAGTAACGGTACGGAGGTGTGTCCCACCACGTTATACTCCACCACATCGGAGTACACGAACATCAAATTCAGTCCTTGGTTCAGTTCTACCGGGGTACGAAAATACTTGGCAAAAGAATCGTTGTCAGAAATGACTGGTAATTCACCTTTTTCTTTTTCTACTTTCTTCCTCAGCTCCATGTCACCGCCTAACATGTCAAACAATTCAGGACAAAATAAGAAAGACATGATTTTAGGCCCCTCAGGAAATTTCATCAGGAAGCGACGAGCTGTTTTGTGGTACTCCAGGGTGACACTTTTTTTGACACTTTCCAAAGCTTTCAGAAACACACCATTAAACCTGGTGGCTATGGTGCTGACCAAATGTTGACCACTAAAATAATAGCCTGGGGGAATGAACAAGTGATAGGTGGTCCACTTTGAATTTGGTGTACGGGTTTTCTTGTCATATTTGCTATGGGTATCCATCCACTGTTGCACTTGCTCGTCATGAACTTCCACATCAAATTTATTTTGATTGGGAAGGACATTGAGGACTTGGGTCGGGTGAATCATTTCTACTAAAGCCACTTCCCAATGGGCTTCGTGATCTAAGGGGATGGCTTGAGGTAATTTGGCCGTGTAACAGCACAACGTGTTGTGGGGAAACACCTCCATGGAACTGTCACTGGGTAAGGTTAAGTAAAATTGGTTTTGGTGACTCATAATTCCAGAGCTCTGTGGCTGTCCGAGGGGATATTACTGGACGTCAGAGGCGTGTCTCCGCCCAAAATGGGGTTCTGATTGTGGTTGAACTGGTGACTGGCACTTGCACTGGACACAAGGTTCCCGGGGTTCCCGTTCGAGGAGAATTTCAGGGAGGGATTTGGAAGCAGGTAACCGATGCAACTGCTCAATAAAATGGTCCACAATTGTTTGTCTCCTTGTTGCAAACTCAAATTGGCAATGGCTGCCCCGATGACACAATACACCACGAAGATTTGACAGAAAAAGACGATTTGCGTTTTAGGCACACGTTCTCCACACCACACCCACAAGGGTTGTTTTTGTAAATCTTGCACAGAAGAACTAGGTGAAGGAGGAGTGGTTGACGTAGCTGCGTCTGCTGTGTGAAAGGGCATGATGGTCACTTCTTCTTTTTATAGTCGATGACTTGCGAAGCGTCGATCCAAGAATCGAAACTGGGTGGATATCCTTTCCAACGTACTTTGACTTCTTTGACACGTCGTTTGCCCACTTTACGGGTTCTGCGTTCGAGAATGCTTTCGATGTCGTACACGTCGTCTTCTTTTTTGGTGACACGTTGTAACTCGGGCAAATAAAACGTTCCTTTGAGCACTTCTCCATTCATGTCTTCCAATTTATAGACGGCAGGATGACGGCCATGCACTCGTCCAGTGACGCGAAACAATTCGGTCGTCCAGTTAGGTAAGTAACCTTTGTCGAAAGTGCGTTTGGTTTTGCCAATGCGCACCCAATCTCCTACGGTCAACTCTCCACTTTTCTTGGGGACAGCCCTCGTCGGGGACGTACCGAACAGACGCTCGAACACCATCACTTCGTTGTCGGGAGTCACGTCTTGCGGGGCACGTCCGATGCTTCGATGGTAAGATTGGTTGTACGCTTGCACCAGGTGCGGTAAGATGTCGATGTACTTCAGAGTGTGGTGATGCGTAAAATATTTCCACATGCGTTCTTTCAAAGTGCGTTGAAAACGTTCCACGATGCTGGCTTTGGTTTAGGGATTCTCGGTGGTAAAAAAATGAATGTCACGTTTCTTTAATTCTTTTTGGAAAGCTTGGTTCAGAAATTCGGTGCCTTTGTCCGTTTGCCATCGAAGAGGGTGACGACCGCTTTGTTTCAACACCCGTTGCAGGGCTCGCACTAACTCGCTGCTCGATTTGGAAGTCAAGGGCACGACCCAGGCAAATTTGGAAAAGACGTCGATGACACAAAACAAATATTTGTAGCCACGATTGTAGTTGGCCAAATGAGAGACATCGGCTAAATCGGCTTGCCATTGATGATCGATGCCTTCCACTCGGGTGCGACTTCTGGCAAACTTGCGTCGAATGGGTTTGTGTAAAGTGTAGGTAGCTTGTTCTTGTAACCATCGTTGCACTTGAGGTAAACGGAGACTTTTCAGTCGCGTTTTGGCAGCACGATACAATTTTTGAACTCCTGCGTAACCTGCAGGATGGGAGGGATCGTAGTAAATGCTGGCTAAGACTTTTTCCATTTTTTTGTGTTGGTTGGTGTCTTAATAAGACACCCACTCTTGGAGGATGCTACTCTTTTTCTCTTGGGGTATTTTCTTGGATTGCAATGCTTTGCGTGTGCGACCGGCAATAGGTGTCGAAGAGGAGGAGGATGTCTGAGCGGGGGATATCGGTTCTTGTTTCACTTCTGTCTTCACTTCTGTCTTCACTTTCTTTTTCTCTTGTGACGAAGAAGGGGTGGCCATCATCTTTTTAATCCATCCAATTCTGGAGGTAGGTGGTGTTGTTAACTTGCGTACTTTTTCTGGTGGAGTTTGAAACCCTTCTTCTTCTTTTCCTTTTTCTGTCTTGGTCACTGGTACTGGTACTGGTACTGGTGATGGTGCTGGACTTTTCATCAAGGTCTTAAAATCTTTCAGAGTGGGTAGAGCTGTTTCGTCTAAAGCTTTCTGGTGAAAGAGTTGCAGTCGTTGCAAGAGTTGACCGTACTTTTGCGATTTTTCTGTTTCGGACAAATCTTGGCGATCCATCAAGGACTGCAATTCGTGTTGTAACTGGGACATCTCGCTCAAATTGGGATTGGGAGGTAAATGCGGGGTGCGTTGTTCTTGCCACCGATGGTATTCCATCCATCGTTTGTAAGGCACTAAAGCTAGTTTTCGTCCTTCCATGGGGTTGTCAGGGGTCGATTCTGAGATCTTGGGATTTTCGAAGGCCTTTTTATCTTGCTCCCATCAGTCCTCCCAACATGGTTCCCAAGACTCCTTTCAGTATGGGGCCTAACAAGAGAGGCAAAATGCCTCCACGTTGCACTAACATCTTCTTTTTTTGACGAATGGGGATTTTCTTTTGAACCATTTGGCGAAGAACGTGACGATGTTTGCCTAAGCATTGTTTCTGGTGTTTGGACAAAGGGATCGTGCCTTTCAAAACGTTCAAACAACATTCGCACACGGTATCGATGACCTCTTTGGAGGCTGTTTGAATGAGTTTTTTTCGTAGGGGTGGAGAAGCTTTGGACAGGACAGATAACAGGTCCCCATGTTTGGCTAAACGTGGTGGCAGTCCTTTCCTTTTCTTTCCTTGGGGTTTTCTGGAGGGTGACATCTTTGAGTCTTTAGGAGCACCAAAAGAACACTGATACCCTACTTCGTCACAGGCCTTTTTTATACTGGAACGCGTCGCCACTGATTGTCTTTACGGCGTATCAACTTCATGACAGGCATGACACGTCGTGCAGGGGTACGTAACGGACTAAATCGAGTCAGTTCTTGCTTGGACAAATCCAGTAAACTTTGTAACATGCCCGATCTTTCATGGACTTTGATTTTGGGAGAAGGTACTTTGTGAGCAGCAGCCACTGCCACTAAATTGGAGGGTCCTGCCACTGGGGAAGTTCTTTTGGAGGTCATCAATGGAGAAGTTCTTGGTGTGATTAACGTCTCCAAGTACTCTTCAGTTCTGGGTGTCATTAACGGAGAAGTGGATAAACGTGAGGCTGTCGGAGACACAGTCACCGCTGTGGCAGGTCGTGGTTTGCGAGTGTAAGGCTGCGTCCTGGCCGCAGTGCCTCTCTTGCGACTAGTTTTCTTCTGTGGACTTTTCTTTTTCTGAGGACTTTTTCTCTGTTTCTTTTTCTGGGGGCTTCTTTTCTTTTTCCGGGGTGGTGTCTGGTAAGAGGAGGGTCCCGCCACTGGAGAAGTTCTTCTCTTTGGGGACCTGGTCTTTTTCTTCTTGGGGCTTCGTTGAACTTTTGTCTTGGGGATAACTTTGGGGGCATTAGGATCCCATGTTAAGAGTGAGCGAATGATGACCCCTCCTAGAGTACCGCTCCCTCCAGGTTTCAAAATGATTTGTTTTTTGGTTTGAGTGTCGATGCGGGGATCGGCCAGTTGGGGCAAAGCGACTTTGTTTCGATCGAAAAAGCGTTTGGTTTGATGAGGAATCTGAATGATTCCTTGGAGTAATTGACGTGCTGTCACCGTGAACCATCGTAAGACTTCTTTGAGACTAGCTTCTAAGACACGAGCTCGTGTTTGTGGATCTTTTTCTCGACTGATGCCATACAAGGCACGAATCAATTTGACGGGAAGATGCGACTGAAGGGACGTCATGTTCACACTGTGTGAGACAGACGAAAAGGGTCTGAGGTTTTTATAGATTTTTTGATGGGGAGTGAAATGAAGTCGAGGACAGAGACGTGTACAGGACAGGCCCTCCGTCTTGGCACCAGTGGTGAAACAAGTGGGTACGAAATCGCAAATCCTCGGGAGTGGTAGGTTTCAAATCGACGAGTAAATAGGCGTGTGGCATTTGAGTGGCATCGTCGTACGCCTGAGTCAGCCAAGGCGTTCCTAACTGTTTGGCTAAGACTTGCACTTGCGATTTATCTCGAGGGCTTTTAAACAAGACCACGTAATGTGCATTGAGACTGATGGTGCGATGGGCTTTACTTTGTTGAAACAAATTTTGGGTGATGTAAATGACACTGGCATTACGGTGATGCCCTTTGCGCGTGAACCACAATTTAATTTCTTCTTCGTCTTCTCCTAACATGTCGTCGAAAATGACCAAATGGGTTTGACGGGAGTCAGAGACGATGCCGTCGTCTTCTTTAGGAATGCCTTCCACAAACACGATGGAATCGCCTTGACTTTCTCGCAAGAGGCTGTACGCCGATTGCCACTCTTTGTAACACCACACGATCCGTTGAGGGGGTCGATCGATCAAATGATGTTTATGTTCGATCAAACGTTTGACGAATTCGGTTTTGCCTGAACCGCTAGGTCCAGCAATGAGCATGTTAAAGGGATGGCGAAGATACAAAGCCTCCCAACTGGCACGATCTAAGTGTTCGTCGATGACTTTGACAGTAGAGGAAGAGGGAGCAGAGACAGCAGAGGTAGTCATGGTGTGAGAAATGTCACTTGTGACACGAAAAACAAACAAGACAAGAGTTTATATACTTTTTCAGAACACGTTTATTGAATGTTTTTTTTTTCAAACATGAATACGAAAGACAAAAATACATAAAAGCCAAAGGCTTAAGTACAAGGATAAAAGGCACATGATAACTATGAACGTGGAATAAACACAAGTGTCTGTACAACATGTTTTGGGTAATGTTCTAACCAGTTCTATAGTAGGGTGTAAGGTCACACAAGTGTCCTCCCGAAAGGGTCTTTCAGGTCTGTCCACGACAGTCCTGTCCTGGGTGACGGGTTCTTCTGGCACCGTCACTAACACGGGTTGAAAAGTAACTTTTTCCTTGAACAACTCTCGTGCATATTGGGCCACTTCTTGGGTCCAAGCCTCAAAACCCCATTCTTTCCAGGCACGGACATCTGTCCAATGGGGATGTAAGTCACAAGCTACACACACATCGTCATACACGTCTTGGGTAGCTAAAAGTTGACGAATCTTTTTTTCCTGTTGAGGTCGAGAAGTATCCAGATGAAACCGCAAGGCTTTGAGCAAAAGAAGTTTTTCGTGACCATTTAAGGCCATGGAGGTGGTAAGTACTGATCGTAAAGAGTCCACAAAGAATCGGCTGGTAAACGAAATCCCAGAAAACAAGTCACTAAGACACACACCACTTGTCGTCCCAAATTGAATGGATACAGTTCTTGTAATAATCGATGGTAATGATCCACAGTTTGAATATGGTCATTGAGTTCCTTCCACGGAATCTGTTGGATGACATGTGACATAAACCGTGGCATGGCAGCCTGTTTTTATATTCTCTTTTTTTCGGATGCAATACACGTACTTTCTAGCCAGAGATCTTCGTTCTCCAGTAGGGAATCTAAATCTTGCATACTGTAACCGAAACGTCAGAGTTCGATTAGGTGTTTCCTCTTCCACTAAGCAGATTCCACGTAAAATATGTTTGTAATCCTTTAACTTGTCTTCCTCAATGCGTTGCACTAGGTGAATCTCGAAGTAACCATAATCATGAACATGTCGATCATTAGCGACCTCAAAGTTTTGAACAAGGTCTGACCATTGAAACAATTTCTGACGAATCAGTTCTCTTATACCATTCAGGTACCAGTGGTTAAAGATCTGGTGACGTAACGGATGCAATTGTTCTTTACGTTTGACTTGTATTTTGACCAGCTCTCGGTAAATGCGTTCTCTCAATTCCACAGGCAAAGCACGAATGTTCTCTTGTAAAGTATCCATGAATAGGTCATACTAAATCCTCTTTGGTCTGACACAAGAAATGTACTCTTTGCACAAACATGGTTTTAATTCATTGTCGAATCTAAATCGTTTCACCACTAATCTACACATTACAATTCGTTCAGAAGTTTCCTCTTTCACCAAGTTGACATTGCGTGAAAGATGTTGGTAATTCGTTAACTCTTCCTCTGGAATTCGATGCAGTACGTTTACAATGTAGTAGATAGAATCGTCAATACCAAACCATTCCTTTTTATAACCAGGAGGTCGTTGATCAATGTCTGTCCAATGGAACACTTTCAACTCAATCAGTCCTTGTATAGCCTGAAGGTACCAGTGGTTCAAACACCGGTGACGTAACGGATGCAATTGTTCTTTACGTTTCACTTGTATTTTCACCAGCTCTCGGTAAATCCTTTCTCTCAATTCCACAGGCAAAGCACGAATGTTCTCTTGTAAAGTATTCATGAATAGGTCAGTCTGTACAATTCACAAAAGTAATCCACATAGTGAGTAATTTCTGACCACTGCCATTCAGGGTAACGTCCAAGAATGTCACTGAACTCTTTTGATGTAAACGGTCTAAAGCAATATAATAGGAGGAATGCAACCTTGACCCAAAGAAATCTAACACACTGGTTGACTTTTTTCACTTTCCTCTTATGAATTTCTCGACACAAAAGTTCTACAGTGACCCATTGAGATTTCACTCTGGCAAACCCCTGCCAAACTTCCTTGTAAATCTTCTCTTGCAGTTCTTTAGGTAATGATTCAATATCGTTTTGGAAATGAAGTTTAAATACTGGTCTCGGTGATGTCCAACATTTGACTCCTAGCCAATCTGGTTTCTTCTTCGTCAACGACATGGTAAGTTACTTCAATGTCTCGGTCCCACTAAGGGTAAGTAATGACAATTCGGTGACCATCGAGCATGTTCTACGTAGGCCGAATCTTGCGGTTCCCAGTGGTGAAGTGACACACCGCAACTGAAGCACTTGACTTTATCTCCTTCGCCCAAGTAGAAAAATCCGGCTCTGGCTAATTCTTCGGGGGTCGGTCCTCCCAGATACTTTGGCCATTTTCCTTTGAACGATTGAAGACGATTTTCAATGTCGCAGTATTCCAACAAACGCACAGGAAACGAATATTCGTCTTTCACAGGTTCGTTTCGATGAAGGTTGGGTGACATGAACAGGAGTTTGCTCAGGGCTGGATGACATCCGTAGGGAGGTAAACGTGAAGGTCGACATTCCCCTTTAAACCCGGTAAAATGTCTAAGAGGACGAGCGGCATCGCTTTCGCATCCCTCAGGTTTGACACGCACAGCATCACTTTCCATGATAGGGGCAGTGAGAACAAAGTTCCCATGATGCTTTACGGCATCGCTCAGGTCACAAGGTACAGCATCGTACCCATCGCAAGGCTCACAATCGCATTCCACTTCCGAAGCCTCACACTTGAATTGTGCCTTTCTAAACAACTTGTTCTGTGTTTCTCTGAAAGTATTCATCTTGTTCGCTCGGTCTTGGTAGTCACAATGAACTATCGATCTTGACCATAGCCCCTTTTTATACTAGTCGCAATGCAGTCTCCAGCTTGTACATCTTTCCTTTTTTACGTTTTTTATGTCCTGTTCTGGAAGGTACCGTCTCTAAGGTACCGTCAACATTGTACCGTAGTGTGATGGGTGGAAAGGCCATAGAAAGGTAAGGGCAATGCGGAGACCATCGAGTATGCTCCAGAATAGCTGAATCTTTATAGATACATAGATCCATTCGTAACTTCAGTCCGCAAGCGAAACACTGTACCTCGTATCCCAATCCTGACTCAGGTCCCAAGTAGACAAATCCTGTTCTAGCTAAAACATGCGAAGAAGGTAATCCTTCCCTATCCGTAGGCCATTTTTGAAACGTGTCCAATCGACGGGCACAATCACAATAGTCAGGTAAGAAGACTGGAAAATGGTAGGGTTTGAACTTGGAGTTCTCATCGGGTTTCTCACTCGATTCTGGCTGTGGCGAAGTCATCTTTCTGGTGGGTGACTATCCTCTTACAACCAATGTTTTATACCAATGTGTCCATACGGTAAGGTGAAATGATTGGGAAGTCGCACTCGCTTCTGGTACACGATTTGATAAACTTTTTCCAAAGGTCGACTGACGATGTGGTGAGTGGGTAAACGTACAATCTTGTTCGGTTGGTGAGTGGTCACTTTAAAGTTTCCATCCTCTCCCGATTGCAAGGCTTCTTTCAATACCTCAAAGTTGACCACTCGACTGGTACGATAATTCAGAGTCAGTCCTTTCACTTTGCACGTCGTGTGCACTTCTCCTTGTTTGTCCCGGTATTCGTAGCCGTAATTTTTGGGACCGCCACTGACGAAACTTAGAATCTTGTCGTCGGGATGCTCGTCTGTCCAGGCTCCTAAACGGTCTCCTTCGATGTTAGGGTGATGTTGAATCGGGTGATGGATGTAAATGCAACTGTCCGTGTCAAAGTACAGGACGCGTTCTTCTAACAGTTCTAAAGCTTCGTACAATTTTAAGCGAGCATGGGCTGTCACGTAAGCCGCAATGATGACATGTCCAAAAGGGTCGTCTTGTACAAAGTCCAGATCTTCTTCGTAATTGACCAAGATCAAATTCTCTCGAACGACGTCCACGTGTTTCATGTATTTGGTTATGTTGTGAATCATCTGGAAGTAGCGGGAAGGTTCTGTCAAATATTCCGTCTTGGGTAAACACGGTCGTTGTGCCATTTTACCCCACAAGCAATTTAACATCACTTTGGCAAACGATCGCCTGCCTTCGTTTTTCTCGATGTGGTCTAAAGTGATGCCTTCTTGTTCGTAGTATTTCTCTTTGAATTTTATTTGGTCTTCGGGAGTGTGACACCAGGACGGATAGCCGCTGGCTTCTTGCTTCAGTTTCAAAAAGGCATCCACGTAGTCAGCGAAAATGCCTTTCTGACTGGGATCACCCTTGCGGTACTGTTGTGTCTTGGGAAAGTGGCAAATTTCGTACACTTCTAACAGTTGGTATCCCATGTCCAGAGCTTTGAACAATTCTACGCTGACCCAGGTTCCCGTCAAGGCCCGTTCTTCCTGGCTGTGATGGCAAGGTTGGTCTTGGTTGCACGTTTCGGCACAAGTACGGCACAAGGGAAACATAAGTTTGCCTTGACAATGGTGAGGTAAGACGGGATGGTATAGGTTCGTGGGAGGCAAAACTTTGCACTTCATCAAGCCTTCGTATTGTCGAATGTTTTTCAGGTCGATGTGTTCCGTGAACAATTGCGGGTGCCCTACAGGAAAGCGACAATATTTGCACACGTAGGGATACAGCGAACACACGTCCAAGTATTTGATTTCTTCTCCTTTCTCTTCGTCGGCTTGGTACAGCAAACAGGTGGCATTGGTCCTTCCTCCGTACAAACTATCCCTTGGGTTCAGCGGGTCCATGAACTGGTAACTTTCCACGAGGCGTTTAAACTCGGGATCGGTTTTCATACGGTGATCGTACTCGTGTTCCCACATTTCCACCACTTGGTATCCTTCCTGTTCTAACTTTAGGCGACGCTGACAAGTGTCCTGGTACAAGTCTTCCATGGTTCGTTGCAAAAACTGATTTTTGGTGCCACGGTCAGGGTAACAGACGGGACATCCGTGAAATAAGCAACCGTTAAACTCGTACACGATCTTGGGGTTTTCTAAGTCCCAGCCATCTACCGAATACGTTCCGATGGTCTTTTCGCCCCCTCCGTTGCGGGCATGCTGAATCCACTTGTCTTCCTTGTCGCACAAGTAATGTAACCAACGTAGGGCTTTGACCGAGTATTGACGTTTGACATAGTGGGTCGTTTGAGGACTGATGACAGCCACGGTGTTTTCAGGCATGAATCGTTGGCGGTACACTAAGGAACACGCTTTGGCAATGGTGCAAGCTTCTTTCAAAGGATCGACCCCTCCGTGTTCCATGAACAGTTCTCGAAATTTTCCACAGCAACGCCGTAAAATGTCCACGTCGGAACGACAATACTTTAGCATTTCTTCCTGAAAGTCGAAAGGGTCCGAGGCGTGAGCCTGGTACCAAGCGTAGAAAGCTTCTCGTTGTTCGGTACGCATGTTGTCGGGGTCGTAATAGTGAGCCTCAGGTAAATGGGGCAGAACGGCGTGTTGATTGGCTTCCGTATTGAAAAAGTGTGGAAAGTACCCTTTAGCCATTTCTGTCATTCCAAACGTTTTAGGCATTCGACTCAAAGGCATGGCCAAGTAACTCATCGAATCTTTAAACTGTACTTGTCCCACTTGCATGAAAATGATTTTGGCTCCGTTCAAAGTCACTTTAGGACACTCGGTGCCTTGTTCCGTATAGTACCTCAAAAGAAACTGTCCATCGTATCCGGAGAAATTGTGAGCCATCACCGTGGCATGACGATGACAATCTCCGTAACGTTCGATGTCCTCTTGGCTCCACGTCTTGTCGACGGGGTCTAAGACCCATTGGGCAAAATCGGCTAACGTGTTCGGCACCCGAAAGATTTTTTCACGCCCTCCGGGAATCTTGCTGCAGTGAGGGCAATGACTGAAGATAGGTTCTTGAATGCACTTCTCGCACGCTCGATGAGCCACGCAGAAATTAGGAATGTGAATGCCGGTCTCTTGCATGCATTCGAAATCGAAAAAGATGAAATTGCCTTTCTTCTTGTGACCGTCCTCTTTCTCTGGTGGGGGTTGGTATTTTTGCACGTAACATTGGTGTTCCAAGTCCACGATGTGGTGACAAATGTGACATTTTTTCTTTCCTGAACATACGTGTGCCTTGGTATTATTGGTACGTATGACTTGTTCACACGTAGAGCACAATCTCAGCAGTTGACAAGCGCATTTCTTCTGTGAACCTTGCGTCTTCAAATGTTGTTGGTAACAGGTAGGGCTGACAAACGTGCGCAGACAAGTTGAACAAGGCACTGGTTCTTCGCTCAGACAGGGTGAAGAGGCCAAACATCCTGTGCATTTCGATCCACAATGCTTGTGTTGCTCTCGATTATTATAACCATGGTCACATTTCTCACAGTAATAACCGTATCCCAGGAATCCGGTGATACTGGTAATGGTATCGAAATGGTCATCGTGATGATAAACGTGAATGTATTTTCCGTCCTTAAAATCTTGCCCTCGAAACAACAGAGACCCGCGCACTTCTTGAGGATGCACTTTGAAGGTGTAGCGTGGAGCTAGAACATCTTGCAATTTTTGCATTTCAGGAATGCCATAGGGTGTGTCTTTGGACAGGCCAGCTTGTTGCAACAGGAGTTCTGCTTCGTTTCGTTGTTTGGCTCGGTCCGATTGTTGAATAGTTTTCCAGGCTCTTTTCCATTCTGCCGTGTCGTTCTTGTTGGCATAGGTTCGTCCCACCACGATGGCACGGGCTAAACACATCTGGTCATGAGGATTGTGAATTTGGACAAGGCTACGCTTAATGCTGCGAAGGTCGTTCACCAATAACATCTTTTTGCGTCCGGTCCCTTGAGGAGGAGAGACGTGGGTCATGTCCAATGTGGCTTTTCCATCGGTGATGTCAAACTGGTCATTAGATTGTTGCACGTGTTGAATCTTGTCCATGACTTTGGAAGCGGTCAATTCTGCTGGGGTGCTAAACTCGATCCAAACAGGGGATTTCAAACCGTCGTGTTGTATGGAAAGTCTCAAGCGATCGTCTTCTTTGGGTTGACATTGTCGCTTGAGTGCAGTGAGCAGAGAATCCCACACTCCGGTGATGAACCCTTCTGCTTTCTCTAACGGTACTTCGGACTTGAAATCTTTAAACTTCACCGTGTATTTGTAAGCCGTGGTTCTAAATTTTCTAGAGGAACGCTTTTCCGTCTCTCGAATGGAATAGTATTTTTCAGGGCTGACTAAGGGTGGTGAACTTGGTTTAGAGGGTTCTGATTCTGGTTCACTCATGTCCTCTTCAAAATCACTGGCATGAATTTGTGCCAAGATTTCAGCCCTGGTTCGAGGCGATAGATCACGTTTCTGCCTCTTACTTTCTTCTTCTTTCTTCTCGAATGAATTAGATCGTTTCATCTTGAAAGCAAAAAGTCAAATGACTCAAGTTCAAACACCATGAGCTACTTTATAGTCATAGCAGACCAGCGTATATAAAAGGGTGTGTGTCTTGTCCTTTCACTATTCATTTCACTCTCAAGCCGAGCACAACGATGGAAGAGACTAACCAGATGGAACGTTTCGTCAGAGCTTTGCGAAGGGTCATTAGAAAATTCTCTTCAGACCAGCCTACGGACTACTCTCCTTCCTTTAGAGATAAAAGTCAAGATACTTGCTATATCTGTCAGAAGAAAGGGCATTGGTCTTCAGAGTGTCCAGACCGTGAAACAAGAACAAAAACAGGGACTAAAAAAGACAAAAGTCAAGATACCTGTTATTATTGTAAAGAAAAAGGACATTGGTCTCCAGATTGCCCAAAAAAGAAACAAGAGGAGTCAGAAGAAAAAAAGGATTCTTCAGAAGAAGAGAGGGATTCTTCGAAAGAAGAGAGGGATTCTTTAGAGGAAGAAGAGGAAGAAAAAAGACAATTCTATTTACAAGAGGCAAAGAAACAGGAGAAGAAGAAAAGAAGAAGGGAAGAAAATGAGGAAAAGACGGTGAAGAAATTCAAAAAACAGAGAGACTAAACAAGGAGACAGAAGAAGTCAATGAACTTTTTATTAAAGTGTTGTGTTGTGAATTGTGAATTGGATTGTAAAAAATGGAGAAAAGAATAAATTAATGATATAAGGTAAGTGTCTTTGAGTTTTGATTTTAAAATAAGAACGTACACTCACGCACTCATACACAGACACGTACTATAAGGGTAAAATGGGTGGGGTTTATTTTTGGAGTTATTGGCAAATTGAAATTGTATTTCTTTTCGAGAAATGTGGGTGGCCCTGAAAAGGGCCTTTTTTGGTGTAGGGGTGAGTTTAAGCAATCAACTTTAACTGCCTTATGCCTTTGCCACGGCCAAGGCCTACTTCTGGACTGCGTAATGTTGATGATGATGATAATGATTGGGTTGAAATCACTAAGGGTGGTACGGTAGGCTGAGTCACAGGGTTGACGTGTTTAGCTCGGGAAGGTCGTATTCTCTTCGGTCGTGATAAAGAAGTCTGATACATTTGTTTCAGACTTCTTAACTCCGCTAAAATGTCTAACAGTACCGTGACCGTTTGATTCTCACCCTCTATTTTCTTTGCTGTAACTTCTTCTTGCTGTTGCTGCTGTTGTTTTTTTCTTACCTCTTCTTCTTGTTGCTGTTGCTGTAGGAGAAAAGCCTGTTCCGCTTCCTTTTGTCGTTGTATAAATTTCTCCAATTCTTCTTTCTGTCTCTGTCTAAAATTCTCCACTTGCGGTAATGAAGAAGGTAACGAAGGTTCCGGAACAAATTCTTGCGAGGAGAGAAAATCCACAAAATCCCAATTCACCTCTTCTGAAAGTAAGTCCGGGTTCCCTTGGGCGGTCTCCGCTGCTGGTGCACCCCATTGGATCGTTTTCTGAGTTTCCGTCATGTTGAATCACTGTCGCATAGATTGACTGCACACAAGTGCTAGCAGATCTATATTGACTACGTGACGTCACAGACTGCTCTCTTCGGATTGGATGCGGCTGGCTGAATTTTGTAACGCGTGTTCGGATTGGTGAATGAACTCAATCCGTTTCAATCCTACCTGTACCTATAAATAAGCGCCGTTGACTGCATTATTCACCTGTTCTCGTCGCTTCAAGATGTGGACCACAGTTGAGTCATCCACCCTTGTGTCTTCCATGATGTTTCGGACAGACTTGCTCATGTATGTCCGATCGAAGTGGACCGTTGTCCACAGGACAAACACCAGCCTGTGGATACGTAGGATCTACGTTGAAAGACAAGGATGCCTAAAAAGAGTGCTGATTTACGGACCAACAGTGAGACGTAGCCTAAGGACAAGAAGAAGACCAATGCGGTGCCATTTATGTTAATGAATAGATTAACATAAAACCCAAAGGCCCTTTTCAGGGCCAGCCATATATCTCGAAAAGAGATAGCCTTTCCATTGCCTACCCTTTTTTTATTTTATTTTTTATTTTAGAGATAGAGACCCTCCCTGTTTCAATTTTACATAGACCCTATATAGTCCCAGGGGTTTTTGACCATGTTAAATTTACATTGACGCTATATGTTCCCACGATTTTTCTCCATGTTAATTTCCCTTGACGCTATATGTTCCCACGATTTTTCTCCATGTTAATTTCCCTTGACGCTATATGTTCCCACGATTTTTCTCCATGTTAAATTTCCCTTGACGCTATATGTTCCCAAGGGGGTCTGTAATGCTAATTCCCATTGACGCTATAAGATCCCCCTTTACTACTCATCACCGTGGTGCTCTTGCTTACCAGAGTGTTCGGGATAGGAAACGACATCATGTTGCTTACGGCGGCAAAGCAGAAAGAGCTCCACGATACTGGCATGCTCAACATCGCGCACGATAAAGACCTCATTTTCAAGCACTGCATCTCCTGTATGAGAGGAGCTTCTCAAATTGTTGTACCGATCCACTCAGGCATACAAAACGCCTTTTTATTAGTTAACGCAAACGTTTTGTTGCTATACGTCAGGTCTTATTTCCAAACTGTCCAACCAATTATTCAGTTTATCTCCGTTGAAATGGGAAGAACTCCAGGATGAGCTTCAGGTACAAAACGATGATGGAACATCGTCGCCCTGGTTCCATGGACGTACAGATGAACAGTGGAGTATCCGGTGATGTTGCAACTAACCACGTGACTGATTTTCATGCGCACGCCACCTTCCTCTACCTCCACGTTAGCATAGTAACGGCTATAGATGGGATGAACTTTTCACGGAAAGGCACTTTCTCTAGTCGTGGTTAACTTTGATGACAGTGTCATGCTTAATCTTTACCAAAAGCTCGTCGAATACCGCCGATTGGTTTTCGAGTCGATGGTTGCTTATCAATGTTTGTAGTAATATTTAATTTCCCTGATGATTCGACCACTAATGTGCTGACACAAATGGAGTTGGCCTCCAGCTCCGTCTTGAAAACCCAGGCAGGGCTTAACTCCGAGACCACTCCGCTCGATGAGGGCATTATGCTGCGCGCAGAACTCTTCCATGCACGACTTGTTGCACTTTTCCGTGCTACCTTTGAGCATCTACGCACACCAATTAAGACCGCGCCGAACCATTTGCCTATATAATAGATTAAATTTTATTTCACAAAAAATAACAAGAAATTCAAGAGATGATAAAATTAACAAACAAACAACGAAATGCCAGACAGGACAAGGTTGTAGAATTGGCCCGACGTGCCTCGCTACGTGTCATAAAAGGCGACTAAGTAGAGGCAACCTGTTTGCCATGGGTTGCGTCCCGTGTCGGGGGAGGAAAGGATCCTGGTAGTTGAGCAGAGGCATTCCATGCAATACACTACTTTGGCCTCTACTTCTCTTAGACGGGTGGTCGGGATGGGCCCGGTTCCGACAAATCGGCTGGTCACGCCGAGTCCTAGGAAGTCTTTATTAACTTTCTCACCTTTTGTATCTTTCTCCTTGTATCTCTCTTGATACCACCGTTGCCCCTATATTCTATTCCTTTATCTTTCCCTTTTCAAAGTCTAAGAAGACTTCCTAGAAGGCGGTGGCTTAACGGGGTAATTTAACCGACCTTAGAAATTGGCGACTTCAGGGTCAATCAAAGGTAATTTTATCAACTGAGTATGGCATCTATGTATCCCTGGCACTTGAAAAGTGTCCCCTTGTTGGGCTCCTTGGTGGGTGGGAAGCACGGGTGCTGAATTTGAATTAAGCCAAGATGGAAAATTCCCAAAACAAATCAAAATAAACGATCCAAAACTCTATCTGACTCAGATGACGGACCATGTAGTATGGAGTCATTTCCACGCTTCATGGTCATACAATCAAAAGATGCCACGAAACCGCTTACCTCACTCTCTCCGTTTGTGATCGAGAAAACAATTACAGGTTTGATTGGAAAACCAAAGAGTGTCAATAAAATGAAATCGGGTTGCCTTCTTGTGGAATGTGAACGACGAGGTCAGACAGACAATATCAAGAAAATAAAAACTTTTTTCGATATTCCAGCGACCTCATTCGCTCACATCACACTGAATACGTCCAAAGGCGTGATTCGCTGTCGTGACTTGGCTGAAGTCACCGACGCAGATATCATTGAAGGAATGAAAAATGAAGGTGTCACTGCAGTACGCAGAATACGTATTAAACGTAATAACAACCTACAGGACACCAACACCATTGTTCTCACCTTCAACAAGCCAACAGTACCCAAAGTGGTCGAAGTTGGCTTCTTGCAAGTGAAGGTTGAGATCTACATTCCCAACCCCCTTCGATGTTATAAGTGTAAAAAAATACGGCTATCACGAAGACCGCTGTTCTAAAACCCAAATATGTGGCCGATGCGGAGAAAATTCTCATCAGGAAGCTGACTGTAGAGCAACTCCGCATTGTGTCAACTGTGGAAAAGAGCACCACGCAAATTCCAAGGATTGCGATACCTGGAAACAGGAGAAGGAAATTTAGAGGGTAAAATACACAAATAAAATTCCCTATTCAGAAGCCAGAAAACTTGTAGAGGCAAAAACAGACCATCCTGGCCCATCCTTCACCACTGTAGTGAAGAGCAATCCTAAAACAACGAAGGACGCTCAAACACAAACAGAAGCACCCGATTCAACACCAAATTCAAACACCTCCCCATTACCAAGCTCAGAAAAACACGGCATCTACTTAGAATACATTTAATAATACCCAACCACCGAAATCACCAAAAACTAAAAAGTCTCACGGAAACAGACAACAAAAGGGGTCAGATGACCCCATCAAACTATATACAGGTTTGGAGACATTGAGAGCATGGATGCAGAAAAATCTGCTCTATGCGCTCAAGGTAGCTCCAGACCTAGCAACAAAAAAATTCACTCCCGTACTTCCTTCAGAGAAATAACCAAACAAATTCCCTCTGCGAAAGGTCTAACCTAGCTCCACAATCTTTAATTTAAATTTATAATGAAAAACACTGTCATACAATGGAATTGTCGAGGACTTAAAGCAAATTACAATGATCTTCTCCTGCTTTTAAACGAACATGATCCTGCGGTACTATGCCTTCAAGAAACATTCTTGAAAGATACGGACAATATCACATTTAAAAACTACTCCCTGTTTAACACCTGCTCTCCAAATGTTGATAGGGCATCAGGAGGAGTTTCTGTTATTGTGAACAACAGAGCTCCTCATAGCTTCATTCATTTAAATACCAATTTACAAGCCATTGCAGTAAGCGTCACTCCACATCGAGTGATTACATTTTGCTCTATTTATTTACCACCAAACACTAACCTAGTACCAAACGAACTAAACAATCTTGTTCAACAGCTTCCCGCACCCTTTGTTTTACTCGGGGATTTTAATGCCCATAACATTTTATGGGGATCAAATCATATAAGTGACAGAGGTCACAAAGTTGAAGACTTTATTTCTAGACACGATCTGTGTCTATATAATACCAAAACACCTACATATTTACACCCAGGCACGGGTACATACACATGCATCGATTTGACAATTTGTTCTCCTTCGCTGCTTTTGGACTATGAATGGAAGGTCACTGATGACCTTCACAGTAGCGATCACTTCCCAATCTCCCTTGTAAATCATAACTCTACAATTGATGAAGTAATTCCACAACGGAATATAAAGAAGACAGACTGGGCCAAGTTCGAAACACTCTGTAAAACTAGGCTGAATGAGGATACAGTTTTCAATGTTAACGACCCCATTCAGCATTTTACATCTATTTTAACAGACATTGCAGAAGAATCTATCCCCAAGTCCTCAAAAAACCGTAAAAGAACCCTAAAACCTTGGCTCACTAAGGAATGTAAGGAAGCCATACGGCAACGCCGTGAATCCTTGAAAAAATTTAACAATCATCCGACGCCCGAGAATTTAAGTAAATATCGTGTTCTCCGGGATAAAGCTCGCTGCACAATCAAAGAAAGTAAACGAGCATCATGGATGAAATATGTTTCCTCTTTAAACTCTCGTTCCTCAATTAAAAAAGTTTGGGACACGATCCGCAAAATAAACGGAAAGAGAAAACGCAATTCTTTCCGACATCTAAAAGTGAACAATAACAATCTTAGCACAAAACGTGACATAGCAAATGTACTTGCGGATACATTCTCTAAAAATTCGTCATCATCTAATTATTCCGAAGCCTTTCAAAAATTGAAAACTCAAAAAGAAAAGTCACGTTTAAAATTCACATCCAACAACTCGGAAAGCTACAACCAACTGTTTTCACTATCAGAACTTATGGAGGCTTTAGACAAGGCCCATGATACTTCCGCTGGGCCTGACAAAATACATTACCAGTTTTTAAAACATCTTCCAGAATCATCTTTAACATCTCTTTTGAAACTCTTCAATGATTTATGGATTACTGGTAACCTACCTAAAATATGGAAAGAAGCAACAGTAATACCAGTTCCCAAACCCGGTAAAGATAGTGAAGATCCTACCAACTATCGAGCTATTGCACTCACAAGCTGCATGTGCAAAACAATGGTACGAATGATCAATTATCGGCTTGTATGGTACCTGGAAACTAACAATTTAATATGTCCTTTCCAAAGTGGCTTTCGTTATGGATGGAGCACCAACGATCATCTGGTTAGACTAGAAGCATTCATTCGCGATGCATTTATCAAGAAAGAACATTTAGTAGCGGTTTTCTTTGATTTAGAAAAGGCCTATGACACAACATGGAAGTACGGGATACTAAAAGACCTGCACGATCTAGGTCTAAAAGGCCGTTTGCCCTCTTTCATATCCAACTTCCTCTCAGACAGAGAATTCAAGGTACGAGTGGGCTCTTCTCTTTCAGATTTGCACGAGGAAGAGATGGGTGTGCCCCAGGGCAGTATTTTATCTGTGACACTTTTCAATATCAAAATTAATAGCATCACCAAGTGTTTGACTCCTGGTGTGGATTGCTCACTATATGTTGATGATTTTCTCATATGTTATCGGTCAAAGCACATGCATACAATTGAAAGACAACTGCAGCAAAATATAAACAAAATTCAAAATTGGGCCAATGCAACTACAACTACAGCAAAATATCAAGAAGATTCAAAATTGGGCTAGTACGAACGGTTTCAAATTCTCGAAATCAAAAACGGTATGTATGCATTTCTGTCAATTACGACGACACCACGATGAACCTAAACTCACGCTGGACGGAACACCTATTCCAGTTGTTGAGGAAACAACATTTTTGGGTATTATCTTTGAGAGAAAACTGACTTTTATTCCACACCTAAAGAACTTGAAATCTAAATGCTTAAAAGCACGTAACCTACTTAAAGTATTAGCGCACACTGACTGGGGTGCTGATAGAAAAGTCATCCTAAATTTATATAGCACGTTTATTCGCTCCAAACTTGACTATGGTTGCGTTGTGTATGGTTCATCCCGAAAGTCATATCTTAAAATGCTTGATCCAATTCATCCGATTTATCATCAGGGAATCAGACTAGCTCTGGGAGCATTTAAAACATCCCTGTGTGAAAGCCTTCTAGCTGAGGCGAATGAACCACCGTTATCACATCGTAGAGAAATGCTTTACGCACAGTATGCTCTCAAATTAAAATCAAACCCTCTGAATCCTGCTTTTTCGGCTGTTTTTCAACCCAAATACAAAACTTTATACGAAAATAAACCAAACGCCATACCTTCCTTTGGCATTAGAATATCATCCAGCCTTGACACTACAAATATAGATCTTTCTAAAATTCAGAACACGTCCATCTCCGAAACACCACCCTGGCTAATTAAACAATCAAAAGTACGTTTTACGCTACACGATGGAAAAAAATCCGAAACAAACCCTTCTATCTTCCACAACTCTTACCACGAACTCCTCACCGAATTTAAAAACTACACCAGAATTTACACTGATGGATCAAAGGATGAGGAAAAGGCTGCTGCAGCCTTTGTTTGTGGAAATCACTCAACGCAAGTTCGCTTACCAAATGGAGCATCAATTTTTACAGCCAAAATTAGAGCAATAGACCTTGCTCTGCAACATTTAGAAAAGAACCATATTTTAAACAGTATCATCTTCTCCGACTCGCTATCAGTACTCCAGTCACTACACAATAGAAAACTGGAGAACCCATTATTGAAAAACATACTCTTCAAAAATACCGAGCTGAGTGTCTCCCACGATATAATATACTGTTGGTTACCTAGCCACATTGGCATTAAAGGTAATGAAAAAGCAGATCGCACTGCTAAAATGGCCCTTACTGAAGAACCATCTGATTATAAAATACCGTATACTGATTTTAAACCTTGTATCAGAAAGGTCTTTCGTCAGAAGTGGCAGGCATCATGGAATGATGCTGTAAATAACAAACTTCATGCAATCAAGCCAACTCTAGGAGAATGGACTCCTTCCTACAGAACTATTCGTAGGGAGGAGATAGGCATTGCAAGAATCCGAATTGGTCATACTCATATCACCCACTCCCACATACTAAAAGGTGAAGACCCACCAGAGTGCGTTTCTTGTAATGAACCATTCACTGTCAAGCACTTTATGATAGAGTGCTTTGACTTACAACCTACGCGCGATCGTTATTACATTGTGCATGACATGAAAGAACTTTCTGATACTATAAACATCAATCGTATTATAGAGTTCCTGAAAGCCGTAAATATTTACTCTAAACTCTGACTTTTATGCTATCACCTTGTGCAGTTTTATGCAATATATATACCGTCCCATTTTAATACCTTTTCATCTTTTTTCATTAACATAGTACATTTAGATCTCCCGTTGATCGGGAAGCTTTATTTTGCACCGCTACCATCTTACCATTTTTAATTTCAACCATTTGTTCTTTTATATCGCTGGTCGATATAGAACCTTTAATAAGTTTTAAAAAGATTATAGAAATAACACTTTGTTTGGCGCTAAATTGCCTAACAGTGCTGATGCGCCGTTAAAAAGTCAATAATATCAATCAACCAGACAGGACAATATTATATACATGTCTATGATCGTAAGGATAGACTCGAATCTTACCTAAAATGAATGGAACGTAGAATTCTGCACAAAGTAGCTGAAGAGCCAGGAAAAGATTTCATTCTGCGGCATGATATTGCTCGTCGACTCAGGGACATTGCTTGATCCATACATGGTACCCATATATACATACTCTCTGTACGAATTGATCGAACGAATCAGAGATCCTTAAAATCGATGCCAAGAAGGGATCCTGCACGTCGTGAGCTCGTGAACGATTACAAAGCTCTGGTTGGACGAGAGATCCTTGCCACGCATCAGTACATGAAGCCACTATCAGATAAGTACAAAGCACTCAAGAAAAACTGCTAAGGCTTCCAAATTCCTTTAACATTAGCGCGAAACCATGAGCCGATCACGACGAGGTAACATACCCAAATAAATTCGATTCACAAGCCATTCAACGACAACACAATAAGATCACGCGTCTTACACCACACAGACTCGTCGAGAAAACATAGAGATGTGTTGCCAAATAATTCATTTGCAATCACGCTCGTGTGCTTGAGCGAGTAGGAGTTTAAAGAACTTCTGCAGCGCAATCTAAAAGCTATTGTAGATGTAGAACTGAGCACACACACGGCTATCAATTACGTTCTTTTTTTACGGGAACAAAAGAGCATCAACCTCTGGATCAGAGCAAAAGCGCTGACTGTGTATCGTTGAGACGATTTCAGTCACGTCATCGACGTCGTCTGTTCGTTTATCCAACGTCGCATCGAAGATTATCAAAAGTCGAGATTGGCATGGGTCTTCGCCGAAGTCATTTTTGTCTCTTTTCAACTTCACACCGTTGCGAGGCAGTAAGCACGTGCCCCTTGCAAGGCTAATCGTAGCCACCAAATCATGCATCAATATATAAAAAATGATGACTTTTGTCTCGTGTGGACCATTCTTTCCGCGCTACATACTGTAGTGGACAATGTCGATTGCGTCTCCAAGTAGAAGCTGTATTTTGATACCATCAAAACAACCGGTATCACCTTTCCGGCAGCGTCAAATACGTCCCTAAACTCGAAGCGTCCAACGATTGACTCGTGTTTGGACTCAATCGAAAGAAAACGGGCGATACAGATTTTATGGTTTATCCCATGTTGATCTCCAAAACGGCCACAAAACGCAGCATCAATTTGCTGTATCACCATCATCATTTTGTGTACATGAAAGACTTCAGGCGTTTATGTCGATCGCAGTACGGGCAACATAAAAACATGGATACTTCTACTATCGATGCTTGCACTGCTTTCCTCAACCGGAGCGATTACACGACCATGTTACGCTGGATACTGTCAAGAACTATAAACCGTTCAGGTTCAACGCGAGGAAACACTACAGTTAGAAAACCACTACACAAAATACACGCATACGCTTTATATCTTCTTTGACTAGGAAGCGATCCTTGAAAAAGTACAAGGACGCTCTCCTGGTCCAGTCCACTCTTTCACTCAAGTGGAACACAAGGGTGTCATGTATGCTATCGGATATACAACATGCTGCTCGGTCGATCATAACTTATCTTCGCCGTATTGACAATATCGAGGTGAAGATTACGTCATGTGATTCTTCGAGCAACTCGTATGTAAATGTAAACGCATCAGCAAAATCCGGAAAAATCCAACACCGATAATTCCACTCACATCATCACAACTGAGACAACATAAATCAGCGCAGCAATGTCATATCTGTGAAGAGCACTTAAAGCCACATTATAAAAAAGTCAGAGATCATTACCATGTCACCGGTCACTATCGAGGCGCCCCACACGCGGACGACATTGCGAGACGTTTTCTGTCAAGAACTGTGAGTGTACGACTGCGTCAAAATAGGGTGCGGGACGACAAATGTTGCCTTTAGAATTTTAGAAGTGACCTCTTGTGACACATGACAAAGCATTTATGGGAGCGGTCACTGTGCATAACTAAGTAAACATGGTCTAATAAATTACATGTAAATCATAGAGATACAGTAAGTAAAGATGTAATTAGTTTAAAGAAAACTAGATGATTTAGATGATGTTTTACTTAGGTAAATCTATTTGCACTTCAAGACGCTGGGGTGACAATTCTCTGAGCTACATAAACGGATATCACGATAAGCTATATACACGGATATCATGATGAGCTACATACACGGATATCATTCACGATGCTGAGATCAACGAGCTATCATTGTTCAGCTGCATTCAGCTGATGTAGATGCATTTGATCTAATTCCAGTTCCAGCAATTGTCTGCTGCAACTCATTTTTCGGCAGACCAAATTTCATGAGCATCTGTACGTGGGATACCACAGACGCATGTTTGGAGACTGGGTCTAGTTCTGGTACCATCATTGATGAGAGTTGAATGATGCTGATGCTGAGTCTTAGCCTGATTCTTATATAGATTGTTCATAACTCAAGCCTCTCGATGAGTTTTGTAGGGAACTGTATCATCTAGACAGTGATCTTCATAGTCCTGATAAGGAAATAGTGGTTTTTTATACTAAGTTTTATAACATTTAAGAAATTTGACATAATATAAATATCTTTTTCTGCTTTTGACTTTATTTTTCAACTTTAATTATAAATATATCTTTACTATGGACTTGTATTCCGGCATCATTCACAATATTTGTTTTTCTTGTAGGATCAGTTGGCTATTGGCAGGATTTGTAGTGTTTTCAGCTTACTGGTCCTGTGGGCTTGCAAGAGTTCTTGGCCAGTTTCGCACACTGGTGTTTTATTGCCCTGACTAAAATAAAGAGAGCAAATTGAGTGTCACAGTGATCAATACTTGTTCATGCCACGAGCAAAGTGACTTCATTAAAATTCTCAACCATAAACGTGCTAAATGAATAACTTCCTGATCAACATCTTTTACAAGAGCCTTCTTTGCTATAGCTCCAGTAAGTGCACAAAAGCTGAACACGATCAAAGATTTCAATTTCAATAACATCAGCTCTTTGATCCGACCAAGGTTTGTCCGTTACAAAGTGGATTAACCATCAATGGTTTATAATTCTCCATAATAGAATCATAATGGGGTTTGCTAGACACAAGAAATGTATTTCTGTCAATACATGACCATAACCTTAACCTCTTAGAAACAAAAGAATTTGGATCAGCCCTGTTTTCTCTGTTGCCAAAATTGTAACATGCCTCAATGAGAAATAACGTGCCAATTCTTCTTACAATAAGTGCACGTAAGGAGAGATAAAGAGAAAAGGATTCTGATCGGTCTTATCCGAAAGTTGATTCCTGATAGTTGTACCATTTTGAGATTTGGAAGTACTCTTGCCTTTTAATAAAACCCCACTGAGACGAAGATTTATTGACAGATGAATCTTCGTGATTCAAGTATTAGCTGTATTCCCTAAAGTTCCAAACTTTTTCTCATCAGTGTACGTCAACGCAATTGTTGAACTCTTCAATTTATAATGTTGTCTGAGGTTATCATAATTTTGATCAACCTTCTTGTCTGTGCACTATCTATTAAACAGTTGTTCTTTTTCCCTTGCAAACCCAACACGAGTCTGGCGAACCCAACGCGAGTTTGGCTAGTTTCGTTTCTACAATTTCTAAACCTTTGACGATATATATCAGGCACAAACTCAAAATCTTTCAAGATACATTCCGTGACTTAATTATCATCGTTTTATTGAAAGTGCAGTGGTGCAGACCTTACGAACGTTGTCATTTAGTATTAGTCCAATCCTCGGTAAGATGTTTAGCATTGTTCAAAATGAGGAAAATATTTCTCTACCTCCTTTTCTTTATTTTGGTAGCATCGAAACCTTTAGTTGTGTATACACGGGAATGGTGTGGTCTGCTTGTCAGTTTTATTTATTTCAATTTAAATTGCATTTCCCTCTGTCTCTTCCATTTTTACTTTTGCATTGCATCTTTTAGCATTTGTCTCATCCTTTTATTTATGCATTTGCATTACTCTTGCTTCCTCCTGCATTTGCATCTCTCTTCCTTCTCTCTGTGTATATGCATTTGCATTTACATTAGTCTTAATCTTTTTGCATTCGCATTACCGCCTGCTGAGAGCTGAAGCTCTTTTTTAAACTCAGGTTCAATATGATTTTTAAACTGCAATTTCCGTAATTTCCTGTCAAAACTAGATAGACTTCCTTACTAAACCCAAAAGCACCGTTACCAGGAAATCCGTTTATCATCGAATGATGTATCAGATTATTATTTATCTCTTACTTTGTTAAAGATGTTTTACCAGGTCAAGCAACTTCTTTGTAAGGAATTTAACCCATTCTGGGTAGGAACTGAAACAAAATCCTCTCCTTTTAATATCATGTTGAAAGTTTGTTGGTCTCGTTATAAATTTTCCAAATATGTGAAATGAAAATGCCAGGTATTAGGAACAGTTCAGCTCAAAGACAAATTTAAATTTTAAAACTTTATTATAATCTCTCTGAAATATTAAAATCTCTGGAATATTAAATTTCAGAAATATTAAAATCTCGGACGAGCCACTCAATTTCTTTTTATGAGGCATTGGTCTAAAAATAAGTAATAAAAAAGAACATAAAAATAAGTTTGGTAAAATTGAAAATATTATTAACTAACCCTAACGAATTATAATCATAAATGACAATACACATACGTATACATAACAGATCATGATTTACCTAGCTGTTTTCACAATCCTAAACGTGCACATCGCACCCTTTTGTATCGTAACTATACTCTATCATTACCAAAAAGTAATTAATTTTGTGGACCTTCTTGTTCTCAAAGGTCACGATTAAATTTATATGGTTGTCTTAGTAGAAATCATCATAATTGCACAAGGTACTAATGTTATGTGATGATTTATATTCTCCCAATAGCTTGTGTGTCGTTATTTTTCATTTGAAAAGACAAACAAGTTAATCGAATTCTATGGAAAAGTAAGACGAAGAGGACATTTGAGATCGAATACAATAATATTCAATATAGATTCATTAGCAAGTGCTGTCGGAGACGTTTCAATTTCGGGCCTGGCTATTCCTTTCTATCATCATATTTATGCAATGGAGAAAAGAAACGAATACTTAACTTGCTCTTCACACTTTAAATATAATCCTTATCGTGGTTTGGTACGTTCTTCATGTCTGTGTGCAGAATAGAGGATAATCGGGAAATGGTAGTTTATGCTGTTATTTAGCATTATTACTGATGGATGTAATCTCATAAGTTCCCATTTGATATTTTGAAAGAAACTATTATGAACATCCGAAAATTATTTTCTACTATCTGTGATTACAGACGCGAATAATTTACTTTCCGTTTTCTTCAGAGCGTTGTACTTCTGAAACCGTAATGCTGATTTATTGTACACATACACATTTTTTTGAAGTTCTAATTTACCTGGGCTGATATTATTTAATCTGTTCAAAACAGTATTGTTTGCATATTTTAGGTTTCTGATGAGAGAAATGCGATTTATAGGTCTGGCCTAATTGAACTTGCAGAAGATAAGAGGAAGAAGCTATTTTTATTCATCATTAAAATACTGGAAGATCCTGTCACTTTCAGATCCATTAAAGGTTGCAAAAGATCTGTGGAAAACATCAGAAAGGTATGGCTTGTTTCTATTAACCTAATGCGCTGTGACGAATATCAATGTGATTAAATGTTGCGGATACTTCCTGTTGCAGAATATGGATCTTCAGTAAATTAATACTGGCGAGTTATATTGATGTAAGTTTCTGAATTACAATCTGTTTATTTATCTTTACTATATCTGGTTACTAAACATTTACTTATTTATTTTGGATTTTAACGGCATAGACAAGTGAATTTTGTCCTTACTTCTCAAAGGGAAGATATGTTTTTGACCATTATGTGACCCTTTTTTTAAGACCTACCTGATGAGTATTCACACTATACTTCCAAGCAAGTTTCAGGGCAAATTTCACCGACTAACAATAATTATATATATTAAAATACAGAAAGCTGATTAATTTATCATACTTTCAAACCCACTATTGTTATCCTTTCAGTTGATACAATAAATTATAGATGGATTGAACATAAAGGTGATAATTTAAGCAAATATTTTAGTAAAAAGAGGACTAGATTTTTAATATTCGTTTGGATATTGTCTGAAAGAAAATTCTAAACAATATTGTCATGTTTTCTTCCTATTATTTATTATTTAAACAGATGCAAGATTATAAAATGTAAACAAGCATACACTTCCTTTCATGTGCCCCAATCATGGAAAAGTCTGAACAATATTGTAACAAGATGTAATTCTTATAAATTTGCATCACAGTTAAAACAGCTGTTGCTCTCTGTGATACGTCTACCTCACTGTTCCAAATGTTCGTTGGTTTTATCTTTAGTTACGAAACAAATTATATTTTCAGAAATATTAATAGACAAACTTAAAGTTCCTCCACTTAAACCTGATCATTAATGTATTTTTAAAATATTCCGCAGAACATAATTTTGAAACTCTGAAGCAGAACTTGATATTAATCAATGGTTCAATTTTTAATTTTAGATGATTTACATTGTGGAATGTCTCCTGTCTGTGACATCATTACTTTCGCTGGGAACCAAAGAGTTCAGAAGGTTTTTCTTCGGTTTCTTAGACCTTTTTGTTTAAGGTCGTTGTATACCGAATTCAGTACTTTGTGGCAATTATCAAAGTCTTTTGAAGTTCAAATGCTATAAGCCGAAGTTACTGTCCCTTAATTATCTGTTTATATTGACATGACTACCCGAGGCTTTCTTACTTGGTCTGGATGTAGGATACCTTCAGCGGCTATGTACTTGGTTTATCTCTCTCCCTCCCCCCCTCTCTCTCTCTCTCACACACACACACGCACGCACGCACGCATGCACACACATTTTTGGTGTTGGTTCGTACACCAGCTTTATATGAGAACTCATTGTCAAACATTCTTTCCATAATAGTACTGTCAAGCTGACTTAACACAAATTTCTCAGCTGAAGATATCGTGAAAGGAAACTACTCGTCACTACATAAAGTTCTTCTCCATTATTCTAAGCGGCAAAAGCAGGCATTTTCAGCCAATGTGATTGCATTTCTTAAAATTATAAACGTGTCTTGCTAGTTTTCAACTATTTAGAATGTATAGCAATAAACCTTACCGGATATTTCATGAGTGATCAAATTTTGCATATTTCAAGTTACAAAAATAGTTCCAGGCTGGGTGTGCGATACGGAAATGTTTAGGTGTACGATACGGAATTACAGATTGAACATCTGTATCGAACGCCAGATCAGCCATGTAAGATTAAATGAGTATGTAATATATATATATATATATATATATATATATATATATATATATATATATATATATATATATATATATATATATATATATATATATATATATATATATATATAATATCTCCAAAATAAATGTTGAGAACATTTTCCAGTGGTATCAAAATTCAAGTACATTAGTTAGCCTGAATATAAGATCTTGTTTGAAAGACAATGTTAGCACTGAATTGAAAATAATGCCTCTCATAACTAGTTTTCCAAAACAGCTGCTGACTTTAATTCTCTTTTGCAAGTACAAATCGTTTATGTGGATTTATGAAAAAAGGTTAGAATGGTGATTTTCTTCAGCTTCGGAATGAATGTTGTGTAAATTCATATTTTGTTATATTTCTTTAATAAGCAGCACAGTAAAATCAGTTAAGGCGGTACACGTTTACTTCTTGAAAATGCTGAAATACCCGTGTGACTATGTTTCTGGATAATTTGCATTTTTTATTTGACTGACAATAATTCGTCATGCAGTCAGATTATATGTTAAAGCTTAGAATGGTGCCAGTTAGCGGTTCACTAAAAGCAGAGAGACAAATATATGTTGAACAGAAAAATATTTACCACTTACTTTTTTTCTTTAGGCTGTTATTCTATCAAAAACATGTTTACTGTACCATACTTAAGTTCACGATATTTACTGTAACATACTTAAGTTCACGATATTGGTTTTGCTGTTACGTTTAAAGAAGACATTTCGTTCTTATAGATAGAGAAAGATTCCACTTACACCCCTTTGAAACAAGACGACATCAAGATGAAATTGCCAGGAAATGATAGTTCTTTAAGCAAGGAACTGAATCAATTTTACATGATGATTGAGAGAAAACTACAGGATATTGAGACACAGATAAAAAGAAGCGTTAACTCTGAGGAAAAGATGAACTTGCGATTCCAGTCTCCAACCACCTGTTGCGAACTAAGCCAACCGGTGCAAGTAACCGATTTGTTTGGTATGACCCACATCCCCCAAAAGAAAGGAAAAACAAGAGTCACTCGAAGACATAGACCTCTACTTTGCGAAAAACATTGCAGGAATTTAAGATAGGACCATTTCTTCCTTTGACCTGCTGACTGCTGAAACCATCTCTGATACTATTCAGCGATAAAAAAATTTAAAAAACAAACAAATTAACTGCAGTGGTCGTCATACTGGATGTTAGATTAGAATCATGTTCATATAGGTCCAGCTAGACGTCATAAATTTTAGTGAAAACGCCATTTGATATGGCTATCCACTGTTGGGTATATGTGATAGGATTTTCAAGTTAGTTGCTTTGGCAGCCAGATCTTAAGTCCGAGCAGCACAGTTTTTCTTTAGGATGAAGATAACAATGCAAAAATTGTGTGTGTAAAGCTTCGTGGTAATCATCTGTGCAGTCTAGAAAAAATATCCATAAGAAACTCATGAGGAAAACAGACCATCTCATAAACTCTCCTGGTCTGCGACAAATAGAACCAAACCCCCAATGAAACAATATAGGAAATAATCTCTTAAATAACTAAAAATATCGTATATTAAGATTGTTTAAAGCAAGGAAACAGTTTATATCAGAATCGCAGATGTGTTGCTTACTATTTGTATACAAGCAATATTATCTAAAAGAAGATGAAGACTTGACATAACTGATGAGGTTTTATCAAGTATATAATAACGTAATGAATAAGTAAACGTTTTCAGAACAGGTTATTCTAACTGTCTTCTGTCATGCAAACATGTAAATGTTAGATTACAGTTATCAAACATATATATGTTACCTTGCAGCCACCATGCTGATATTTAGTCTTTATGAAATATTATCGTAGTGCCTTATATATATATATATATATATATATATATATATATATATATATATATATATATATATATATATATATATATCATCTCAATACTGAGTCAAGATATTAGTAATTAATGTCAATATCTCCCAAAGTTATATATATTTGTTATTGTTATAATACTATTCATTCACACGTCATTTTAGCTTTCGATCTTTTCTTATATAAAAAGAAGATGATGTGAAACATCAAGACACAAGTTTCTCTGGAGATTATTATCGTTCTGATGAAAAGCCATTCGAGTTACCAAGTGTACAAGTTTCAATCTCTTTCCCGTCTCATAACATGGAGCAAGAGTCTAAGGTAAAGATTCATGGGTGGGTGTCCAGTCCGAGGACATATAGATGAAATAGCTATGAATTTAGGGCACATAAGAAAAGATTTCAGCAAATTTATCTTTTAACCTTTCATAGCAGCCGAAGTAGGTATTTTATTGCTGAAAAATTAAAGTGACTGACCCTGGCTGTTCGGATGATAATGCGGTTTAGTGATCCCTTCGTAACTTGATCTCAGATTCACTTATATTCATAGGGGGATAATCAAAATACAAGCTATTTAAAAGAACCCTGGTTTGGAATGACCTAATTTGCAGGAATAAATTACAGTTTAGCAATTTCCTTCCTGTTGAGAAAGATGGAAATGCACCCATCACCTTGCTTGAAAGCACTGATCTATATACCATCAGGACTATGGCACATCAAAATGTGATGCTACATGGTCGGCGTTATAGGCATCCATGCGTAGCAGACACACCCACATATTGACCTAGTACGTAATTCTCATCTCTACGCACATATATTTTGGATTCCTAAGTCAGAAAGCAATATTTATACAAATAAATATAGAGGAATATAAACATACACCTAACATAACAGAAAGTGTTATCCCTGGATTCTACACGAGAATATTTGATAATATATAAATGCGAGTGTCTGTGGAAACTTTAGAACTATTTTTACTATTTTATGCAGACGAATTAATTATCTTTGCTGACACCGCTCACCAGTTTCAAAATATGCTCAGTTGGATGAATACATAATGCCTAAAATGGAAATTAAAACTGAATATGGAACATACAAGAGTTGTATTACGCAGAGATGGCTATATCAGAAGTATCATATAGAGCTAAACATTTGATCCTCTTATATGTATTTAGGATGCATATTGTTTTTAAAAAATGCCTGGTATATGTGCCAGAAAAGTCGATCATTCAGGCGCTGAAGGCAGTGCATACACTGAAGCAAAGTCTTTCAAAATTTGGCAGATTACCCGTGACTGGATTGTTTCCTCTGTTTGACGAGAAGATAGCTCCCATCCTTAATTATGGAGCTGAGGTTTGGGAGTTTTAGGATGCCAATGAAGTCGAAAAATCTCATTTGCTATTTTGTAAATATATCCTTGGTACATCTAAGTCGACTCTATATTCATTCACCTATAACGAATTGGGAAGAATTTATATCCAGTCTGTAAGATATAAACGTATTTTGAAATATTGGCTAAGAATTCTAAAATGGCGGAAGACAGATATCCTAAACATATCTACGATTTACAGTTAAGATGTGGGGACAATTGTGATGGCTGGGCTAACAATGTTACAAAGCTTCCATTTACATTTGTATTTGATAATGTTTGGAGTACTCAGAGCGTAATTTATAAAAATACATTTTTTAGATTGTTCAGCCAGAGATGTTTTTAGGCAAAAAGCTACAGTATAAGATTAAGTCGATGGATATACTGCGTTTCTTTAGGTCATTAGGAGTAGAATTTACTTGTCAAAGTTATCTAGACTTGTTGGGAGATAACGATCTTTGTTTTATAATCGCTATGCTTAGGGTATTGAACTTGCCAATCAGAGAAGGGAAGATATAAAAGTATTTCCTACGAGGAAAGATTATGTTAAATTTGTAATGTTAACATCAAAAATGAATTCCATTTTATTACTGCATGTCCGCTATATTCAGAAATACGAAGAAAATATTTACCCACCATTGTATATAAAAATCCTAGATCTTTTATACAAAGTGATACCAGTAAAATTCTGATGACTAATTTAGCAATGTTTGCTATTAAAGCCTTAAAATATTAGAGAAACCGTTTTATCAACGACTCCTGCTATATAAGAATTTAAATCAATATCACAAAACTTGCTAGATGCAAGTTGTAGGGTTACACTTAAATTCGTTTGTTTGATTACTGTGTATATACTTATATCTCACCCAATTCGAAAATGAAATAATGATTACTTTCATGTTATATTACTTCCAATAGATACGATGTTCTTTTGTTACGCACGATAACATCATTTTGTTCCGCATGATGCATATATAAGATCGTAAAATTCCCCTTTAATCTCTGCACGGAGTTCAAGTAATCTTTACAACATTTTTGAAAGAAATCATTGTGTTTGACTCCGATTGTGATGTTCTGACACTTTGTAAATCGTTGGTAAGTAGAGCATAGTAACATTTCCCGTTCTTAAACAAACGGAGAGGGGGAAATATGACGTATGAATTTTGAGAGGGATTTTTGAAGGTGATCTGCCTCTTCTACAAGACTATAGGATTCAGTAAAGTGAATGTGTTGATAAAATTGTAACATTTATAGAGAAAAGCAAAAACGTATCTTTTAAATATTTGATGAACGAAACGAGTTCTTTGAATTTTTTCTCTTAATGTCAGTTTAAGTCAAGTTGGTTCTACACTTTTGATTTTTGAAATGTGTTGGAATATAGTATATTAATCTAAATACAGTTATTTCCAGCAAACAGAGTAGTAAATAGTAATGCAGGAGAGATTTTTTGCTCCATAATAAATAGTCCAGTTAATTGTCCGATGGGGAACACGAAGGATATAACAACCTTCGATTTTGGCCTAATCGAAAAAGTGTAGGGAATGCACATATTCGTGTTTGGAGTTATTTTATTTTGCAAAGATTGTAACGCGCATGCAAATAAACAGTACAACGATGAATGTCTATTCTCGTCTTTTCATAGAAGCAAGAACTTATTGAACACGATCGATTGATGGGAGCAACTGATGAGACACTTTTCAAAGATAAGATCCAACCAGCTGAGGTTGACAGAGGCTTCAAAAGACTGGACATCCAGTCTCCACTTTATGAAGGAGACGTCTCAGAACATGGTTCAAATATTCAAGACCATGACTCACATCCCCAGGACAAATATGTTTTGCCAAAAGATCAACGAACACATCTAGTAGAAAATGTTACACTGATTCAAGAGGGTAGTTCCAATGCCCAGGACAATAACAACCAAATACAAGATCAAGATCTCATCCAACGCATAGTCCAACAGACAGAAACACAAAAGCCTGAAGGTGACGTCAGTTACTTGACCTGTCTATGGTATCAAAAGTCAATGATATGCAAAACATAAATTTAAAGATTTATAATATTACCATATTTAATATACTTTTACTAAGCACCAAGTTAAAGTGGGATACAGATGGTTGTTTTGTTTTATGGAATTATTTACTCTCATCAAATCCACAATATCATATTCTCATATCATATTTCTTTACCATTGCCACACCTTTTTAACCTGTTTTATTATGATCCTATTCAGAAGAACGGCATTAAGTTATCCTCTCCGATTTATCCATGCGTATTTTATTTTGTTAAAGTTGTATTATGTTTTAAGACCATGAATAAAATCTTGATAATGAGATGAAACGATTTTTTGGTCTTCCAACAGTTCTGAAAATATTGTGAACAAATGTACAGCATATTCGACCAAGGAGAATTCGAGCAGAAATATTGCTCGGAACGGACTAATATCATGTTGCCAATAACACAGTGATGATTTCACCATGATGCATGCAACTGTGTATATTATGTATGTGTTAGATTTAACGGCACCGCAGCAAAATAATATGTATGCGGTAGTAAAGTTTTAAATATGTAAAATCGAAAACCTGCTGAAAAAAAAATCATGAACAAATAAAAGCCTTCCAACAATGAAACATGCATTAATAGAATATAAACGTTGAAAGGTAAAGGTGATACAACTGTGAACAATATATATAAAATTGAAAGGCAACGAGAAAAGCCTTAAAATGTATGGTAATCATTTATATTTATATATACTACATCCTGTCAAAAAGCCACCTGACTCATAACTGACGTGTAGAGCTCGCATGTTGTAAGTGTCGACGTATGGAGGCAACCGAATTTCCACGGACTGAGCCATTTTTGGTGATCCATGTAGTTGCGTTGAGAGTCCAGGTCGTTGGCGCTGTGATGCAGACAAGTACGGTCTCATCTTCAGGTTGCATAGGATGTAAGAAGCGCTGTTTCTGAACAATCAGCTGGTGACACCAAACTTTAGAGGCTATGTCAATAACAGTTTCAGTTTACATGTGTCTCCTGACTTGAAAAGGTCGCCATTTCTATAAATGGAAACAAGCTATTACGTTTAAACCTTACAAAGAACATGGCATAGGGCACGTGGGCTAGGGGATGCTTGGCAGTCAACCTTTTTCTCTTCTGATTATTCAACTAATTCCATTACTGTATCCATTATATCCCTGACTTGAGATGTGAGGGTAATCTTCGCTCTGTTTGTTGGGCGTTGAGGGTTCCTAGGAGCACGGATGACGAAGTTATGTCCTTACAGTATGGTAAAGGAGATCAAAACAAACAATCATTAGCGTGAAGCCTCGTCTTAAACTGAACAGGAACATTTCGACCAGTCATTCGGATGAAAAAACACTTACCTGTGAAGGCCGCTTTTTCTCTTCATAGAATCGACTAATGAGAAACAGAAATTAACAAAACTGTTGTCTTTCTCATTGCAAAAGCCACTAGGTTCGCCATTTTGATGTCTGCAATTAGACAGGAAGACTTGATAATCTCATAACATATCCATGTATGCATGTATGTATGTATGTATGTATGTATGTATGTATGTACGTATGTATGTATTAGCAAATGAATGAGTAGTGGTGCTAACCAAGAGTGCAGTTGCAGCAAGGCAAAAAACCCCACAAAAACCACAAAAAAACAAACAAACGACAAATTCGAGAATAAGTTTACGAAGATAAACCTATAAAATAGGTTTAACATGAAGAACAAGACAAATATAAAGGTGAGATGGTAAAATTTGGCAAAGCGTTAGATAAAAAAAAGATGAAGTTATAAAATGTAAAATCCTTAAAACTTGTAATGATTTAAAAGTGTCAATGAACCGCATTACAAGTTTGTATCGGGTGGTGTGTGTGTGTGTGTATGTGTGTGTGTGTATGATTTGGACTTTTAATATAGCTTTAAATTCTTTCAGTCAAATCGCTTTGATGTCTGCAGTGTGGCAGTTTATAGTGATGTCTAGCACGGGGGCATCATTCCGCAGACACGTAGCATGATGTCCCTCTCAGTCACATTATCCTGACACCAGGCCGACAGTCCTAACACGAACCTCTTAATGATGAGCGCCAAGTAAGGCAGCTGCTAGTGCCCTTTTTTATAAGTTCTTGGTATGACTCGGCCCTGGTTCAAACCCGCAACCTCCCGCATCCGAGGTGGACACTTTAACCACTAGGCCACCGGAGTGGTCCTATATCGGGTGGTACATCATCATAAAGTTTTTTATTTCAGCCTCGCAGTATGGATGTCCACTGTCAGAGTATGCACCCTTCAGGTGTCAAGCACGGGGCAGGCATATGTGTTTGATAGGCAATCATTTCCGGTCTCCCACTTAAGAACCGTCTGTATTGGGGCAGCCGCTGCAAAATATGGTGGAAAGATTTCGAGCGGTTTACCTTCGTTTTTACCGGAGGGAAATGCAAAAGCAGATAAGGATCGAAGATTGCAGTCATCCGTTTCTGGTTGGAAGATCTGATGCAATTAGTTCAAATACTATATAGATTATCATGTTTTACATAACTAGCAAAACATGCGAAATCAAAAATCCTCAAAGAAGCTTAGTAACAAAATACAGTTTCTTTACCTGAGTTCTGATCGATAGTCATTTCTTGGAAAAGAGATCCAATATACAGTGTTGATGAACCAAGATAACTTTTGTATCAGAGCTGCAACGTCGAGACGGACCAAATTACCTTGTAGGTGTTTAAATTGATGTTTCAAGCTGGAATGAATGGTGTATCATTTTATTGATGCCATAATTAATAATCAGCTATGTCTTTATATAGTTTCTATTGCCATTCCTTTCACCTTTGATATGACGTATCTATCACAGGCACATATTTTGTTGCGTTAATGAATAATGTTAAACCATTTGCTTGTCTGATGCCAGAAGATTATTAAAACTATGCTAGCTCGGAATCTAATTTAAGTTACTGAGAAACGATTAGAAAGTTGTAGAAACCAAAACTTGTATTGCCAAACACCGTCCAAATATCAAACGATAATGATAACTAAAGGATATCACATCTTCTGTGTAAATATTTATTGCAGATTACAGAACATCTGACTGGAGAAAAGTAATGAAGGAAATTTGCTCTGATAAATTTTGCAGAGATAAACTGGAGTTGTATCTGTCTGAAAAGAGAAACGATATGGCGTTGGAAAACATACTTCAACATATACTTAAAAAGAAAGATAAAGAAGCGTTAGATATCCTTCTGATGACCATTAGTAAGGAATGGAGGAAAAATCATGATGACCAGAGGATCGTCGTATGGCTGGGGCTAGACCACAGAGGAAAGAGAAGAGGCAATGAGGTTTTTGTTTGTTTCCATTCGGCTGATATAGTTTCAAAATTTTCAAAATTTCTTGGTTTACCGATAATTTACAGAAGGCTAGATGAAACTGAAATGGAACCTTTGGAAAATCGATTAAATGAGAAATACCAGAAAGTGTCATTGAAGAAAGAGGATGCAGCCAACATAAAATGGCTGATCAATGAAGCTGGCGATGACATCTTTAAAAGTCACAGGAACCTCGAGGCAATTTCAGCCAGCTCTGTTAAATCAAGAAAGAAAGGTATCTTGCAACAAACGTCAATAGTACTATACTGCAGACTCAAGGGTGTCGTTCCGTTTGGAGAGGATTTCTTTCCAAAGGAACTGAAACTTAATGACCAGATTTATCCTACGGACGTTCGTGAAGGATTCTTCTCTCTAGGAATGATTCCTGGACAAAACCAGTGTATCACACTTCCTCAGGTATTAAATCACACCCTTAGAATGGGATGCAGTATTGGACCATCAACGGCACACATCGCAGGAACCCTTGGACCCTTCGTTAGAGACAAGGACAACAACATAGGTTTTCTAACCTGTGCTCATGTTTTGGGACTAAACACCCCAGTTGGAGCTGCAATTTGTCAACCAGCCTTGTGCGATCCAGGTCCAACAGATGACACTCTACTGTGTGGAACATTATGTAAAAGCAAATTCGATTTTAGCAATAAACCGGGTGTCGATGCAGCTTTGGTACTCGTCGATCAGTCAAAGAGGGAGTATGACTCAGCCAGTTTCATATGGATTGATCGCCAGCAGCTAAGAGAAGCAGGTAGTTTATGTAACTAGGATTTGTAGACATGGGTATATTTTGTATAAATTTGTAAATTGCGCTTAGATGGGTTCATTGAGCATTTAATTTAGTTTGTTTTTTGATATATAGGATTTGGAATAATGAAAGGTATGTAGCAGAATTGTTTCGTTCATTTAGTACTATGATGTAAAATACTGCAAATAGGGTAGCTTCAGAGTTTTTCTTAATTTCATAACAATCCGTGTTCCACGAATTTTATGTACAGAAATGCTTTATCTCTTTTTCATTTGTATTCCTATCATAAATTTGTTTTCTTGAGCATACATTAATTTATTTTAACTAGCCGCAATAGATTGTAAACCCAAATTCACTTCGATACAGCTTATTTATGTGCGTTAAGATGTTGACCGCTGGCAAATTAATGCGTACTGAAAACGCAACCAAAAAAAAATATGATCTTTTCATTCGTGAGCTACTATGTGCTGTGAACGAAATAATATGAACCTTGACGTAATTTCCGCTGTAAATATTATCAAAGGATGACGTAATCCCATGCGTGGTTTTGCTTTGATGTATTCTAAATATCTGCATATTAAAGTTATACAATTATTGGATATGAAAAGATACGACATAAATCATATAAAATTAGCTTAGATTACGATCTCTATAAATAGACTGCAATGTCTTCCTCATTCACTTAGGATTTTGATAACAAATATTAGAATTTTCAGGGTGTAATTAGTAATTTGTAGTTTTTCAGTAGACATAAGGTGAAAAGAATATGGATCTTCAACTACATGTATAATTTACAAGATTTTTAAGTTTTGCTAAAATCTTTTAAGGATATTTCTGTATACTTTTCCATGTAATTAAATGAACCTGATGCAATAAGATGCAAATCAAACTATTAAGTTAGTAAAGCCTTTAGATTGTGTTGTCTTCCATAAATGCAAATACATATTCTTTTTGCAAAAATATAATATCATCCTTATGGAAGCCGTCACGTAATATCTTTTAGGATTTTCTGAAGACGATTCGCCGTCGTATGAAGATGGAGGAGTAATTGCACACGCTGACTTCGATCAAGTCAATGAGAAAAGAGTAATCAAGATTGGAAGAAGTAGTGGTCTCACGCGAGGGACATTCGCCCTGGATGGAGCCATGTTGAAAATACACGATGCCGAGCTAAAACTTCACGAGAGTGTTCCTTGTCCTCCTGACGTTTTTGGCAAATATTTCTTGATGAAGAGTCAGTTTATAATACATACTGTCGGAAATAACTCATTCTTCAGCCTCGGTGATTCGGGATCTGGAGTATATCTTGTGGAGCGCAAGGGTGTAGAAAACAAACTTGTACTAATCGGAATTGCTATTGGAGCATTGAGCCCATCCGAGTGTGTGGTAACTCCTATTGGCACTGTTTTGGAGGCTCTCGAGTTAGATGAGTCCTGTATAATCACAGAATGTAGAATGCAACATTAGATATGAATCTTTTGTCATGGAAGTATATTCGAGATTTATAGTTAATACTAATTAGACTGATAAATCTTGCTCCAAACGTAAAATAGTACAGCATTTTATTGGT